>OY728141.1:2020012972-2020658805 GCA_963277665.1 Viscum album
ATATAAATAATAAATAATAAATAAATATAAATAATAAATAAATATAAATAATAAATAATAAATAAAAATAATAAATAGTAAATAGTAAATAATAAATAATAAATAAAGATAAATAATAAATAATAAATAATAAATAATAAATACATAGTAGATATAAATAATAAATAATAAATAATAGATATAAATAATAAATAATAAATAATAAATAATAAATAATAAATAATCAACATTGAATAATAAATATTAAATAATAAATAATAAATAAATATAAATAAAAAATAAAAAATAAATATAAAAAATAAATAATAAATAATAAATAAATATAAATAATAAATAATAAGAAATAAATAATAAATAAATATAAATAATAACTAATAAATAATAAATAAATATAAATAATAAATAATAAATAAATATAAATAATAAATAATAAATAAATATAAATAATAAATAATAAATAAATATAAATAATTAATAATAAATAAATATAAATAACAAATAATAAATAATAAATAATAACTAATAAATAAATATAAATAATAAATAATAGATAATAAATAAACATAAATAATTAATAAATATAAATAATAAATAATAAATAATAAATAATAAATAATAAATAATAAATAATAAATAATAAATAATAAATAAATAGTTACAAATAACAGATAATAAATAAATTAAATTATACTATAAATGATAAATAATAAATAATAAATGAAACACATGAAAAAGTATGAAAAGACGTGATAAGGGATGAAAAATCATGAAAACGCATGAAAAAGGATGGAGAAGTATATGAAGAATGAGGCATTAGAAAGAACGAGAACACATGAAAACTCGTGACAACTCTAGAAAACTCCTTAATAATTCAACATAATCATCATAATAACCCATAAAAAACCATTGATAAAGATAACAAGTCATGGAAACCCAAATAAATGGTAATAAATGGAGCTACCGTTAAAACCCGTCAGAACGGTCATAAAGAGACAAAAACATTGGACTCACATTAACAAAGATAACTTATGATCCGAGAGTCCGTTTTAGATCCGTGACCTGTCAAATCAAAGATCCTGAAACGATTTTCGACCTGAAAGGTGAAAGAGTCCGAATGGACAGGCGGATCAGAAGTTATGACCACTTTTGAAAAAGCTGACGGGGAACAGGTGCTAGAAATGAGGCATTGAAAAACATAAGAAACCAGATACCCATTAAAAAGGCCATAACATATGATCTAGAAGTGCATGTGGGCGCCACGACCAGTCAAACTGAAGCTCATGGAATGAGCTATGATCTGGAAGGTAGAGGAGTCTGAACTGACACACGGATCGAAAGTTAGGTCTATTTGAAGACAAGTTTGACGGGACACCGATGAAGGAAACAGGGTTTTGGAGGCCTTCAGAGGGGTTTTGGGGTTGAAAAACATGACCGAATCTTGCTTGTGTCAAACTAGTGTATAGCTCTCTTCGCTGGATTTGATTTGATATGTGGTAGTGCCCAAACATACACCCTGAGCGAATGTTATGGCCGTTTGAAGTTGGAGAACTTTTTTCAAATTTCTTATAACTCTAATATCTTCTACACCTTAGACCATATCATGGTTTTGATTATATGTGCCTCTAAATCTCTTCGTGAGCTTCGATTTGACTGGTTATCGCGTTTCAACGGATGCCCAGATCAAAAGTTATGGTCGTTTTAGTGATTTCGGGGTTTCTCATGTTTTTTTTTATTTTTTCATTTCATTTCACAACGGTTTTACCGAAACTGCCACTATTTAGTGGAAGTTTTTCAAAAAACCGCCACTAATCCTTGAATAAAAATAAAAAAATAAAAAAAAATAAAAAAAAATAAATTTTTTTCCGTTTAGCGGCGGGTTTTAAAACCACCGCAAAATGGCGGCCCGAAACGCGTTTCACGGCGGTTTTAAAAATCGCCGTGAAAAAACTGCCGCTAAACGTTGGTTTTCTTGTAGTGTCTCAACATTGGTATGAAATCTTTCTTAAGAATTATGTCATATTATTTACTTTATAAACCAACTATAACCAAATTATCATAATTATATCATCATAATTAGTTTTTATTTGTGTTATTATTTAAATTTTAAAACCATTATTTATTCTCTTCCATCTTCTATAATAGATAAGAATCATTGTTACTGTGTGTATGTGGATTGCCACCTTCACAAAGAGACACTCACGATTTTTCATCACCACGCCTCATGGTTGGTATTAGAGATGGTATTTATGAATAAATATGATTTATATAATGTATTTATTAATTTTTAAAGATTTATTAATACTCAAATTTACCTCTATCATTCATTGAGTAACAGAAACACCAATCTTGCATTGTGCCGACTACCACCTCAATGAATAAACATGTTTCATTTTCCTTCACTTCCCAGTATGGATGGTTTTAGGTTACGTTGGATGATTATTTATGATAGATAAAGTTAATATATATCATTAATATAATTTTTTTTATAATAAAACAAATAATTATCATTTTAATACAATCCATAAATAACTATAAATAACCCAAAAATAGTTCATTATTTTTTTCATTTTTGTGAAACGTGAATGAAAATAAATATAATGGTATTATAACATTATAAGTATTTATGAAATATGAATTAAATTTTCATTAATGGGTTTAAGTGATTATCATAGGTATATATAACCAGATCAACATCACTTTTACAAACTTAGTTCAAAATGGCCAAGATTATTAACACCTGATGTTGAAAATAGGTTTTGAAACTCTAATACATGAATATAATTATTATTAATGTAAATAATAAATGTAAATTTATATGGATTAGGTTCTAAAATAGGTAATTATGATTTTTCTATTTACTATATAGGATGTTTAATCACTTACATGGATATCGTATTTAAAACTAAGGGACATAGTAACTCAAACCCCATTCCATGAGATGTAAAATTTCCTATTTGAACATCATTTTCCAAGACATTCTATTTTAAATTATTTTACATTTTTTACTTTGGGGGAATATATTTTTTGAAGAAATTCTATTTCTATAAAATGTTTTCATTTTTATTTTCCTAAAAAAAATATAAAATTTTGAAAAGATACTCATAACTATGTGTTTTACAACGATGAAAAAAAATGTTCTCAAACAACTATTTTTGGGCCGTGGTTTTCATTATATTAAAAAGTGATATACCTTTAATGGATTGATATTTTATGTTTCACTATATGTTATTATTTTATTATGTGATTATTTTGGGTGATAAAGTTAATATCAAGTTATTTAATTCGTGAAGTTATTTTTATGTTCCTTGAAACTAGTTTTTATTTCCACGACTGATTTTTATGAAGATTTGAAAATATCATGAAACTCATATTATTTTTATAAAATATATTATAATTTTAATATTTATTTCATGTGGAAAACAAAAATCATTATTTTTAGATGGGTGTGACCTATATCTCCGTCAAATGAAAAAGTCTTATATCGCATAAAATATAAATTTTATGTGAATGGGTTAAATTGTATATTGGTTTAAAAGGAATGAGTGTGATATATTATTTATATATTTCAATCTTATGATTAAATATTATGGTTTTATTTATTTTATTTTTTTTCTTTGTTCGTGATTTTACATATTTTTATGATCTAACCATTTTGGTCTTTGATATGATATAACTTATTGACAATTTGAGATCTGCTTATTTTTTGAATTCCATTCCCTTGGATTTAAAGATTATTGTGTTACTCGAAATGTATAAAATTAGATTTATTTTATGGTAAAATGTTCACATTATGTGAAATATGAGTTTTTATGATTCTATACTCCAAAAAACCAAGACATCAGTTCAATGGGTTGTGTGGATATTTGTGGATATAATAATTAAAACATGAAATCAATGTATTATTCATGTATGTTTAGTCTGTCTTACTTTATATGGTATCAGAGAAATGTTTAGTTACTTTTGATACTATTATGAGAAAACCATATTGAGAAGCCTTAGGATAAGCCTAAGTATATAGACGAAATCCTAATCTATGGTAAATAACAGAGTGTGGTTTTCCTCGAAATATATTCCTATATGGATACTACAAGTGGACTTGGTTTTGTAAAAGATCCATCTCTGGGTAATTACATCAAAAAGAGTAGGTTGAATATATCTTTTGAATTATTCTATTGAATGGTGAATGAAACCTTACTTGACAACAATATTTACACCCTCGAGGGATATTTATTAGGTTAATTCATATTTTTTGAACCATTATGAAAGATCATCTTATTATGTTAATTGGAGTGGTTAAGGAAAATCTAGAAGGGAAATAATAATTGATAACCTACATTGAATCATAGAGAGAAGTTAAATAAGAATATACTCTTTATTTTTTAGTTATTTTTTATATTATCCTAGTTTTTTTCATTATATGTTTATTAATAAAAGTATCATCACCATAACCATTAACATTCCTCTATCAAGGATATGGATGGAATAAGGGGTAACCAATCAAATAATGGACAATGTGGTGATTTTCCAAATGATATAGAAACTAGAATAAAAAATATAATGAAAATTATCACTCAATTCTCTCATGTTAGGAACAATAACAAAAATAATGTGGATCCTACAAATATTGAAAAATAGGTGTAGTTTCTTATTAAATATATTATGCCTCGACATGCATCATTCTTTAAGGATACTTCAAACCCATTGATTACTAAGAAATATTTTAATGTGATGAAAAATATATCTTTCATCCTTCTATACTCATATCAGGGGATGGACATTTTAGATTTTTATCATCTATAAGGTGATGATAATTATGGTGGGATATAATTATGAATACATTGAGAAGAGATAAATTTGATTCCATGAAGTAGGATGAATTTAAGGAAATATTATTCACTACATATTTCCCTCATATTCTTCTCACTAATATGGGTTGTGAATTTATTGAATAAAAAAAGAAAGATGAGTCTATCAGGTCTGACAAATAAAATATCATGATAATCACAAATATTCCTCTGATTTTATCTCCAGACCTTAAAATAATATTGATTGATTCTTTCGTAACATACAGTCCAGTATTTGGAAGAAATTGGCTCTTAGGGAATTTGGATGCTGCAAAGAAGTTGTTTGGTGTACTCTTAAGGGTGTAATGTAAGATGAAGATCCATATGATTTAAGAGAATGGAAAAGAACTATGGAGCATCAAGGAAGCTCTAATTAACAGAGACATGCATGTATTATTGTAACGATACACACATATAAATGATTTGGATTGAAAAACTCATGTAATTTAATGAAAGGTTCTGGGAAAGTGTGTAAAAGCATGAGACCTAGATTATGATGGCCAAAGCAATGAAAAGTGACCGAATACAACCACTGAGGGAGAATAATACACCAAATTAAACTCTATCCATTCTTCAATACATATGATTTTATGATCAAAAGAATTATATGAATCAATTACCCAACCCTATAGTTATTTAATGGAATAGGTAGTAAAAACCTCCCAACCCAAGGGAGAATGGGATGTAATATGCAATCCCTAATTCAGAGTCGGACCACAATAATGAATTATCAAAAGGTTCTCAAATTATCCAATAGAGGATAATGAATTCGTTATTTTATTCTAGTTCATCACATTATTTTATAACATAAAAGTTTTTATATAAAATGGATTTACTACCTAAAACTTTGAATATATATCTATCTATGAAAACACCAATTGGAATTCTAAATGAAACTAAGGTGTAAAAATATTATCTAAGAAAGATTTACTAAGAGTCCCTTAAATAAAAAATGGTCATCATCCTGATTTTAGAGTTTAAAATAATTCCAGTAACGAAATTTATTTCCTTAAATAAATATCATATAAACTTCCGAGAAATTGATATCTCCTTTTATATCACTAATCATCTTGTTTCAATGTATTAGTGTATGGATAATCCAACACATTATTCGAAGTAAACCCAACAGTATGGGTCTTAATAACTAATAATAAGGGGTACTATAGTTTTATTATCTGGGAGTAATTCAACATTGTGAACATTAATATTTAACATTAATATGCTATTATATTTTCTAAAGAACATCCTGATCTTCCCCTAGAATATGAGGATGATTTCTCAATCAAACACATCCTTTGATCATTGACTATATCAATGAATCCCAGTAGAATAACTTCCATTGAATTAAATGAATTTAATAATAATTTATAATAGAGTCTTGGAAATGTTTTAATACACCCTAGTGTTTCTCTATGAAGTTCACCTATAACAAACCAAGCCTTTTACACAGATTATTACATGATTTTATGTATAATTATCAATTAAATACAAACCAAGTATTGTTAATTATAGTATATTTTTAAGACTATGTGAATTAATATAAACCCAAAAACATGATAAAATATATTTTTCTAAATATTCATAAAGATATCTTATATCACTTTTAGATCCTACAACTGCATATGATAACCTTGGGAATATATAAACAGAAAGGGATGAGCAAAAAATAACAACAAGGTAATAAACACAAGATTAATGAATATCACAAGAGTTATAAGGCATAAGATGATAACATAAAATAAATTTATCATAAATTATCATATGGAATTATAACATATATAACATGGAATCAAATGATTAGGACCATATAGAACAGTATGTGAAACATATAACATGACATAAATGCAAGTCATGGAGAACTTCCTAGACTATATCAAATGGTGGAAATTTTCATATAATGTATTAGGTTTACTGCATAATCACTTACATAACATCTCAAGATACTAAATCATTTAAAAATTAATTGGAGTTCTATATATGTACACCCATCATTTCATATACAAGCGTATGTGTTCGAAAAAAATAATCAAACATGGGGAATAAACATAAGGGTTACCCTTGGAAATAAATGGGTTTCGTAATCAGGTGATAAGACATAACCAAAGGTCGTACAAAAAAATAATTATCAAGAATATAAATAAAAATTATAATAGATCAAGAATTATGTTGTCCAAACGAATTGAAAAAAAGAAAAATAGTTGTTAGGTAACATTAAAAATGTTCCACATAAGTGCTGGTTTTTTGATATATAATCAATTTTTAATTAAGGAATGAAAAGAATAATTGTTTGCATAAAATAAAAAATTAACTAAAATAATTATTCATGATATATTGAGTTATTTTTGAAATATATTGAAGTTTTAAATAATTTTATAGAGTGTACATGAAAATGGGTAAGTAATGGAGAAGTTCTTTTGAACCAGTTTTCCATTTCGAGAGGAATTGAGAAGAGAGCCCTTTAAAACATGTAATTACCCATCAAAGGGGGTTGAATTTATATAAAATTCATATGTGTGGAAAATATAAAAAGAATATATGAGATGTATATAAGAATAACTAAGTGATAAATTTACGTAACTAGAGAGAAATAGTAACCCAAAGGAAATATGGAAGTTCCAATAAATCCATCTCCTTATGTTGGAATGCATTCTGCACTAGCACTTAATGTCATAGAAAATCCAGTCAGATTAATTAATGAATTAATTTAGTTCCTCTTACACAAGTTCTGGATTTATTATAATTTTATTAAGTTCATTTAATTAATATTTGATGAGTCATAATGTTAAATTTTTTATTGTGGGAGAGTTTACTTTATGTATTAATGGCCATTTCACTTGTGTATAGTTATGGAAGTTCTTCAAACAGGAAACAAATTATAGAAGTAAAATGGAATGGTATTTATACACTTATATATATGTTTAAATGACCCCATTTTTTTCTAACATGAGATTTATTCATTTAATAGAACAATAATGATAAATGTTTAGTTTATTTTGGAGGTTTTTCAAACCATCAAACATTAGTTTCATTTTATTTAATATTATGTCTATATATTAGTTCTAGAAACTTTATAAAAATTATAAAATAATTATTAAAATCTTACTTAACGATAATAATATTATAAGACCATCCTTGAAGGCCGTAATGGAAAATGAAATCTCATTATCCATAGAGAGGATTTACCACCATAATTTTGACAATGGTTTCCTTTCTTTGAATAAGAGGAAATGGGTAAAAGGGATGGAAAAAATATATTCCATTAGGAATATAAAAATATTAAGTATTAATTATATTGGAGTTATTATGATTTTATGGATGAAATAGGTGAGGATAATGTAGAAGAATAAAGGAAATTAAAAGAGGTGGTTTGAGATTGTTACCTCTTGAATATTAGCTATTTGAATGACATCTTGAGGAACTTGGAATTGGTATTTTAGTGTGACCAGCTGTGCTAGGACGTAGGGAGAGAAAATAGTATAGTTTTTTGAAAATATGTGTAATGATACAATTCTTTTAATGTCTGATTAGATGGGGTGGTATTTGGAAGGGAAAGAGAGGGGTACTTTTGGAATTTCTCAAAATATTAAAATATAATAATACTATTCTAGAACCAAATGATTCCGAATTGCGTATAAATGCATATGGAATAAAAATATATACCATATATTATAAAAATTTCTTTATTTAACATTTTTATAATTTTTTATTAAATTTTATGAAATATTAATTATATAAAATATTATTAATGTAAAATTGGATACTATTCAATACTCTATCTTTTAAAAAGGTCAAAAAAAATTTAAAATTTGAAACAACTATTTTTTTATATCCTAAAATGTCATGAAAATATATATTATTATTTTATCAGCTTAAATATATCTAATTATATTTATTTTAATATTTTTTATATCATTTATTTTATATTTACATTAATTTAATAATTTCTACATCATCATTGTGTTAGTATTTAACGTAATTAAATTATTCCCTAAAAATTAAAAATAAATTAACATGGTGAAGATAAATATTTTATATATAAAAATACTATTTAAAGTAGAACATATCTTCTGGATAACCACATATTTAAAATATTATACTTATTAAAGACAATAGTGTAACATGCTTGACATTTCGTCAAATTAAATAATATAAAGGAATTAATGTTAATAAAGTGGATCAAGAAGGTAAAAAAATTTGACCCATGGATAATTATAGTCTGAAATTACTCAAAAAATAGAATTAGGAAAGTTTTAGTGTCATTTTATAATCCTTATCAAATTATTTTTATCCTAAATTTCCCAATTTACCTTTAGCTGCCCTTAAAAAAATTAGAGATGTTGGTATTCATATAGAAAAAAATAAACGGGATAAATTTAATTAATTTATAACTCATTATTCTAAACATGGAAACCATTTTTCAAAATTTAAAACACATAAGTGATAGAATTTTTTTAAAATTAAACTAAATAAACGCAACAGAAAACAATTTTTCATAAATATTCACTTTATTTTATTTTAAAATGGTTTAATACTAAATTCATGCGTAAAATTTACTTCAAAGGTAATAATTATACCATTTAATATAAAAATTAACTTATAATATTTTATAACTAATAGAAAATATAATTTTACTTTATAAATTATTTAAATGAAAATATATTTTTCTATTTAAATCTGTATTCTCACTGTTCATTAAAATTGTAATTTTTTTTTGAAAATTATGAATAATTAATCCTAAGATAATATTAATACGATGAATTCCAAAATTAATTTTATTTATTGAAATAAATTTTCTTAATTTTTGAAATTTATTACTTTTATTTACTCATTGAAAGAAATAAAATTGTTCTTTAAAGAATGCATAGTTTTGAAGAAAAAAATGTATTTAATAAAAATTTATTGTCTATTTCCAAATAATAAATAAATAAATATATTTAATAGTATTATTATTCTTAATATTATATTCGAATTCAATGACTAGGTTATAATGGTCATCTTAGAATAATAATATTTTAACTGTATAGCACGTTCGTTTAAAATCATTGTTTCTTGCAAAAAAAGATACCAAGGAAATAAAATTATTTAAAGAGTAATATTTCATAAAAAATACCAAGATGTAACATTATTCCCCCCTTATAAAATTTCACCCTTGAAATTTTTTTACATACTATGGTGAAAATAGGTGTGGGTACTTCCCCTTCATCGCTTCCTCCAGTTCCCATATCGTGTCTTCATATTTTTTGTTCCTCGATAGTATATTAACAAAGTGAGTGTTTCTGTCATGTTTAAATTTATCTCTACTATCCAAGTTCTTCTCTAGTTTCTCTTCACAATAGAGATCATTTTATAGCTGTACTACCTATGAATTCAATACATGTGTTGGGATGTGGTGTGTCCTTCCTCCATATTTAAACGTGGAATTCATTATGTACTTGAAACATAATTGGTTGAAGTTCTAGTCGATATACAACAACATTGATATGTTCTAAAATATCAAAGGGTATGATGTACCTTAGACTTAAATTTACCTTCTTTCCAAATCCCATGTATTTCTTCCATGTAGATATGTATAGGATTACCTTATCACTATCCTTAATCAATAAGTGTCATATGTGATTATCTATATTGATATTCTATCGACTTTTGGTAGCACTGTTGGGATGCTTAATGGTATTCACCATTTATATTATTTCATTAACCATTTCATGTCCCAGAAGTTCATTTTAACTAAATTAATCCCATCATGTAGGCATTCTACATTTGTTCCTATAAAGGGATTCATATAGATCTATTTGTATACATGAATTTAAAATATTATTATATGATAACTCTACCAATGGAATATTTAAATACTATACTCATTTTAAGTCAATTGAGAATATTTTCAACATTTCTTAATATTTATAATTGTTGTAATTAGTCTGGAAATCAGTTTGAGGGTGATAAGCTAAACTAAAGTTTATCTCAATGTTTAGATCATGTTGGAGACTTTTCCAAAACATGGAGTTAAATCTTAGATCTCGATTGGATACAATCAACAATGGTACTCTATGTTACTTCACTACTTCTCTAATATATATCTTTTCAAGTTGATTGAGTGATAAGTCCCTTCAAATTGAAATTAAGTGGGCTGCCTTTATAAGATAATCCCCCAAAACCCATATGGAATTATTGCCTATGGATGTATTCTAAAGTCTAGTGACCAAGTCTATGGTAATGTTTTCACATTTTCATGTTTGTATAGGCAATGGTTGTGTCAACCACTTTGAATTTTTCCTATAGATATCAGTTTATGATATACTAGGAACTTTGGTGTGTATTCAGAATTATTCCCCTTAAAATTGTCCCACTAATAGTTCTCTTAGAGATCTCGATACGTCTTTGTTCCCCTTAGTTGGATGGAGAAGATCAATATATTTTATTCATTAAAAATATACCCCTTTATCTTAGGATTTCATTGTATACATAGTCTTAAACCAAATCTTACAACTTCTTTCTCATCCAATTTGAACTACGAGGATTTACAATTTGTGATTGATTTCCCCTTCTTCTGAATTTCCACATTATTTCTATAATCATCCTTTTTCTTCTTAATAAATAATTGTTGAGAAATAATTTAAGAATGATATGATGATTTACCTTCCATTATTATTCCAATGTACATTATTTTTAAGTCTAATAATATTGGATCCTTATCAATTCTTATCCTTGATAAATTTGTAGGATCATTTTTACCAAGATTATATGGCACTTTTGTTGCTTTATCAGGATGTTAATATATTGAGTATTAATATTCCTTGATGAGGTATAACTATATTTTCTGGTTCATATTAAAATAATAATGTTTTAATATATATTATAGTCTCTTAGGATGAGTATATATTTCACACTTACCCATATAGTTATAATGCCACCTCATAACATTCATACAATAGTTTTTCTCCTGAAAATTCATCTCCCTTGGGAATTAGGATATTACTTTATTATTTTACACCAATACACATCCTAGACCCTTATTTGATGCACCTATAGATGGAAAATAGTTCTCCATTTGTGGGTAGTGTAAGTAATAATATACTGATAAGACTATTTTTCAACTCTTTGAATTAGTATTCGAATTCATTGGTCCAAAAGAACATTACTCTCTTTAGGGTTATCTTGGCTAGTGGGTTCAATTATTGTGATAATTCCCTCACAAATAATTGATAATATGTAGTTAAACCAAGACACTATGGATCTCCATTACAGATGCTCGTTTGGACCACCCCAAAATTACCTTTCTTAAAAGGGTAAAAAATATTTTTTTTAGCGACAACATACCACATGAATGATACTTACTCCATCCTAGATATACAAATTTTTGAATATTTTCTACCTAAACAAATTCTTTATCAATGTTTTTAAATGATCCCCATAATTCTTCTTTATCTTGGATTAAATCATAATATCATCTATAAAGATAACCAAACATTTCTCAAGGAAATATATTAAGATTCTATTTATTAATTCCATTAAAGTTTCTATAGAACCAGGGAGTTTGAAGGGAATCAATATGATCTCATGGAATCCATACATCATTCAAAAACAAGTTTCGGGAATATATTCCTTGTTCACATTTAATTAATGATATCCCAACCAAAGGTACACCTTAAAGAAATATTTAGCCCCACAGAGTTGATTGAACAAGTCATATGTCCATGGATGCGAATTTCTATTCTTTATCATGATTTTTTGAGAACATGATAATCAATTAATATTCATATTGATCCATACTTATTCTTAAAAATGAGTACTAATTCACCCCATGGTGAAGTACTCAGGTGTGTGAAACCCTTTTACAAATTATCTTATAACTACTTATTTAATTATTCCCACTCAATGGTGGCCATCCAATAAGGATCCATCTATATGGAATAGATTGAGGTATAGGTTCATATATGATCTAAACATCTCATTAATGAGGAAGATCGGGTAATTATTCAGGGAATATATGAGTTTAGTCTCTCAAAATGGCCATGTCTTCAAGAATAAACCCTATATTGGATCAATCATTTAAGTTTGATATTCTTGCTCATAAATAAATAATATCCAAAGTTGGGTTTTTTATTAGGATAGAGATTCATCCACCTCTTTAAAATTTTATATAATTATAGGATACCTCAGGATGTGAAGGGTGATCTCTATATCCCAAAAATTGATGTTGAACTTGTGTAAGGATAGACAATCCATAGCCAATATAGAATAAAACTCCATAAAAGGAAGTAATAAGATATTTTCAGGGAGGTTTAGTCCTTGAAAATTTACCAAGGAGTTATTGTATTATTTAGATTAAATAATTTCACCATTTTATATTCTCACAGATAACTCAACCACTATATTTTGAGATGGTTCTTGAATAGTTATAATAAAATTGCAATATATGAAAGAATTCAATGAACCAGAAAAAATAAGTATGTTCACTATTATTTAATTAATACCAACTTACTTATCAAAACACCATTTTCAGGCTCTAACATAGATGAAATTATAAAATATTCCCTTATTTTCTACCTTTTTTGTTGTTTTCATTGATTTTCATTGATTAACTTTGGATTATGGAATTGGAAAACCTTATTCCTATATTCCTGGAAATTGGAACACTTCACTGTAGGATGTGTGTCAATCTAAAAATTCCATTATTTTTCTACATTAGTGGGATTTTTATAATAACTTTGGAAATGATTATCTAAATTCCCCCCTCTCCCACATCTAACGAATCTCCTAATTACCTTTATATAAATCCCAGAATGCTTCTTTCGAAACTTTTGATAGGTGGGATGATGAGTTTTATTTTCTCAATAGGATTTATCTATTGATCCTCCCATATTAAACTATGTCTTACTCTTTTTATCTTAGAGCCCATGAGACTGCTTAGAGTATCTAATTTCTATTTTATCCTTAAGGGAACTATGTATAATATTTTCATAGTTTTCCAAGTCTCAATTCTATATAGATTTTCATATACTTGGATTTAATCCACTAAATAAGTGTCCCACCTTGATAGTGGTTCTCATGAAATAGTCAGAGGTATATCGTGAAATGATTATACTGTTTTCCTCATAAATTATGATAAAATCATCTTTATTGTTCTTAGGTTTTATAAACTCCCTCTCAATTTTAATATTGAGAGATGGGGGAAAATATTTGTTTATTTTTTTCTGGAATCCTTCCCAATCCATGGAATTAATTTCTTATTAATAATTACTATTTATGATTAGTATCAAGGACTGATCAGATTCCCTATCAAAAAGATAGACCACTAACCCAAATTTCTCTTCTTATGATCATTGAAAATAATTAATTTTTTTCAATAGTGTTAATACATTTTATCTGCGATGAGAGGATCATAAGACCCAATAAAGGTCAAAGGAAATTTTCATAAAAAGGATTCAATCATAACATGATATTTATTAGGATAATTTGGCGACCCACCTGATTCATGTTATTATTCCTAACATGATTTAGTTGAGTCACCTCTATCATGATGTTATGAACCCCCATTCCCATATGGTTTTCAATATCATTATGGTAATCATCACATTGACTATCACATTTTTTGTTGGAAAGAGTTCTCATATTTTCATCCATCAATTAAAAATAAAAATAGAATCACAGGGCCTGAGCATTTAGATAATAAGCATATTAAAAGGTGAATATGAACATAAATGGATAAAATTATAAATGAAAAATATATCATAACTTGTAATTCCTAAAGTTTCAATCTATGAACTCCATTGTGATATAATTATCCCTTGGGTTCATACTAAAGTTTTCTACACCTAATCCCCAAAAATTTTTAGACCATCCTTTAATCCCAACTACAATAGTCTAGAATTATTTCAAGTGAACTATAACTTATAAATATCATGACACTACATAGGTAGCTACACTTCCTGGGCAAGACACACTACCATATCCAGTGGAAACCGTTTACTCATAAAGAGCTTTGGTGGAGAACCATGCTTCATCCAACACTCACATATGAGAGTTCCCAAGGACCAAAATCCTTCTTTTTCTTCTGATACAAACTATAGATACCCAAGCCTTTTACACTTATTATTACATGATTTTAAGTACAATTATCTATTTAATACAAAGAAGGATCAATAATTCTAGTTCCTTTTGAAGGATAGGTATGTAAATATAAATCACAAAACTAGAATAACATATATTTATGTTAATCTCCATAATGAGCTCCTATCTTACTTTGAAATACCTAAACAATATAGGATTAGATGGGGAATAAATTGATAAAAAGGGATGATTTAGAAATCTCAATAAGGTAATAAGCGTTGGATTAAATCATAACACATGGGTTATATGTCATATCATGATAACATAAAAGGCATGGATCACGAATAAAAATATGGAAGAATAAGATATAGAGCATGGAATCATATGATCATAAAAACATATGAATGTTTCTTAAATATATAACATTATAAAGAAATGAGTCAAGAATAAATTTCAATACTATATAACGTAGTGGAAATATTCCGATAAAATATTAGGTGTACCCCATAATACGATGCATAATGTCTCATGAGAGTAACACATTAACTGATGAATTTGGGTGCTATATGGGTGCGTCCACTATAACATGTACATGTATATGTGCTACACTACCAAAATAAATCATACAAAAAAAACATAAGGGTTACCCATGGAATGAAATGGGTTTTGTAATAATGTAATAATCTTTAATGAAAGGGCGTACAATAATGGTATCCATGAAATTATTGATTCAAATCACTATTTTTACTCTATAAAGGATAAATTAGTATATATCAAGAATAATTACTTCCAACTTAACACATGAAAAATAGTGGTTAGGTAACATTTGAAATGCGCCACTTAATTAATTGTTTTGGAAAAAGAATAAAGTGTATTTAAAGAGGATAATGGAATAATTTTTTGCATAAAAACAAAAATAGAAAATTTTGTCCATGATAAATTTAGTTATTTTATAAAACAATTGTAGGTTTAAATCATATTATAGAGTGTACCTAAAAATGGGTATTAAATAGAGAAGTTCCATTTAACCATGTTTTCTTGTCGAGAGGAATTTAGAAGGGAACCATTTAAAACATGTAATTACTCATAAAATAAAGAATAATTGAGATACATACAAATGTGTGGTCAGTAAAAAGATAATATAATATTTTTATATAATAATAATCTTGTGTTAAATTGAGAAAATGATATAGAAAACGTAACCTAATGTAAATATAGAGGTTCAAAGAGATCCCTTACCTTATGTTTGAATGCATTGTTCACTTGAACTCAATGTTCTATAAAATCAAATTATATTCATTAATTGGTTAGTTCATAAGCTGTTCCACATTTATTTTATTTATTATAATTTTATTTAATTTATTTGTGGCCATTTTAAAGATTTATAATCTCAATTTTATCATCCCGAGAGTGTTCATTTCATGGTTTCATGGTCGATTCACTAGTGTATAATTATAGAAGTTCTTGTTGAATGGGAATAATATTACAGAAGTGAAATGAAGTGGTATTTATAAAGTTAAGGAAGTTTAAATGGTACCATATATAATTTTTTTCTAACACGAAAATGTTCCATTTGATAAAATTCTAATGATAAATGTTGGATTTATTTTGGTGGGGTTTTGACAATCACACATTAGTTTCATTTTATTTAATATGATGTCTATATATTAGTTCCAAAACATGAAAAAAGTAATAATGTACTTATTAAAATATTATTCAACCCTAATAATAGTGTTATTTCCATCCTTGAAGGTGGTAATAAAAACAAGAAACTCATTTTTTATAGAGATGGTTAACCACCATAATTTTGACAATGGTTTACTTTATTTAAATTAGAAAAGATGAGAAAATGGTACATATAGAATATATTCAGTTTTAAATATTCTATTACATTATATAAATGGAAATTTATTTATTATTATTTGATGTATGAAATAGGGGAGGAGAAGGTAGAAGAAGAAAATAAATTAAAATAGGTAGTTTGAGAATGTTACGTTTCCAATATAACCACCTTGAAGTACTTCATAAAGAAACATGTAATCAATATTTTGGTTAGAACAGAATCATTTGGATATGATTAGAATGGGGAGGAGGTATTTTTTAGATATTTTTAATCCATCAATGCTTATAATGTGTGATCTGATGGTGTGGTGATGGGTGGTATTTATAAGGGGAGGAGAGGGGTGTTTTTTTTGTAATTTCTCAGAATATTTAAATAAAATAAGAGTATTATAGATCCAAATGCCTCCAAATATCCTATAAATGATTAGGGGAAAAATATTTAGAGCATATATTTTCTCTCTTGATCTTTTTTATTTTTTTATGAAATTTAATTTAATTTAAAAAATGTTAATTCCCTAAAATATCATTGATGTCAAACTTGATACTATTCATTACATTGACTTTAAAAATATAATAAAAAAATGTTAAATTATAAAAAACTATTTTATAATTTCAGAAAAATGTCATTTACATCTTTAAAATTATAAGATCATCTTAAATATATCAGATAATAGTTATTTTAATTTTTTTAATATCATTTACATAATTTTTCCACTAATTTAATAATTACTGCATCATATCGGTGTAAGAATTTAAGGTAATATTTCTTCCCAAATAATTAAAATAAATTAAAATTCTGAAGATAAATATTTTAGCTATAAAATTTTATTTAGGATCTAATATATCTTCTGGATAAACATATATTAAAATTTTTATAATTATTAGAAACAATATTGTGACATGTTTGATGTTTGATTAAATAAAATACTATAAATGGATTAATGTTAACAAAGTTTCTCTAAAAGGTCATAAATTATAACAATGTATAATTATAGTAGAAAATTACTTATCAAATAGAATTTTTGAATGTGTTATTTCCATTTTCTAATACTTGTCATGATATTTTTACCCTTAGTTACTCGATTTTCCCAAAACTATGGTTACAAATATCATTAGGGTTACTATTTGTGTTGAAAAAAATAACAGGGGTATATTTAGTGAATTTAAACCACCAAATTTTAAATATATAATATATTTTTCAAAAATAAAAACTCTTAACTATCAAAATTTAATTTAAATTTAAACCATAAAAACACGACTAAAAACAATTTTTCTTAAAAATACCATTTTTAAGTATAAAATATTTGTATACTATATTAATGTATAAAATTAATTTTAAATACCTAAATTAGATTATTTTTACTAATAAGAAAATTATTATATTTTTCAAATATTCCAAAATTGATCCTAACTTTTTAAATTATTTTAAATAAAATACATTTCTCAAGACAAATCTGTGTTTTCCCTATTCATTAAAATTTCAAATAATTTAGGAAATTATCAAAAATAAATCTGAAGATAATTTTGATATTCTGAATTCAAAAATAAATTTTATTTGTTTCAAATAAAATTTCTAAATGTTTAGAAAATAATTACGTTTATTTTATTATAGAAAATAATAAAATCATTTTTATGAAGTAAACATATTTTTAAAGAGTAAAATTACTTTACTAAAAAGTAAAATTTTATTTCCTAAAAATTAATAAATAAATATATTTCATAACATGGTTATTTTTATTTATTCCATCCAATTCAATAGATATTTTATAATTGTTGTGTTAGAATAATAATATTTTTATAATATATTAATGTTCGTTTAAGCTCAGTGTTGCATGAAACATAAGCTACCAATGAGATCAATTTATTTATAGAGAAAGATTTCATAAAGAATATCAATGTTTTACATAACTATTCCAATTTAGGATGAATAATGATAGATTAATGCATCTTTGAATTGAATATCATATGATCAAAAAAATCAAGATAAAAAATGAGTATCCACTACCCGATATTGATGAAAAATGTGATGAACTTAGATGATATCAATTTTTATCAAAGATTGATCTTATACATTGATATCATCAATTTTGGGAAAATAGGGTTTATATTATAAAGGAAACATTTTGGAAAAGTTATAAACACTATGAGTTTACAGTTATATCATTTGGACTTACTAATGAACCCAATATCTTTATAGATCTTATGAATATATTCTTTAAAGATAATCTGGATCACTTTGTGGTAGTATTTATACATTTCATCATTAAATATTCCAAAAGAAAGAGAATTAAGACTGCACAAGTATTAGGTTAAAGACACTGATGAATAAGATAGTTTATTCCAAACTTATTAAATTTGAATTTTGGATATAAAATGTATCATTATTGGGATATTTCATCAAAAGTAAGTGTATATTTGTTGATCCTTAAAAGATTGTGCTTATTGAGCAATATTCTAGAATAATATTTATGACCAAAATCCATAGTCTTCTTGGGTTAGTTATATATTACTAATTATTTTTGGGAAATTTATCATGTATTTCAAAACCATTAACCATGTTAACATGAAAATGAGTCAATTTACTCTAGAAAAATTACAGTGAGGAAAGATTCATGGGGATTAGAGAAAGGTTGGTCATTTGACATGTGATCCCATTACCCCATTATGGTTAAGGTTTTATAATTTAAGAAAAATGAATCTTTAAAATTCTATTGATATGTCTTCATGAAAAATGAATAGGTAATTGCTTATGCCTCCTACCAAATTAAAAAAATGAGAATATTACTAAACACATGATTTAGAATTAGCAATGTTGATATTTTTAATTAGAATTTTGGAAGAATTAGATTAATAGTGATAAGTGTGATATATACACTGATTATAAGAGTTTGAAACATATATTAATTAATAAATAGTTAAACATACTCCAAATAAAATAGTTAGTGTCATTCCAATATTATGACTACTCGATACATTATCACTATAGAAAGGAAAACAAGGTGTCTGATGCTCTAATTATAAAATAAAATGATACTCTATCCATGGTGAGGATTTAAAAATACCCAATAATCATGGATATATGTGGGATGAATCATGAATTAATAATGGGAAGATATTAATCATATCTTACCCTAGTGATTGCTCAACCATCCATTCATGTGAAGATCAAAGATGACCAAAAAGATGATTTTCAGTTGTAGAAGTAGGTATTAAATGTTAGAGAGTTCCAATTTTAGACAGTTATATGGCTTGGAACTTGGATATACCGCCTATCTATGAAAAAAATTTATATAATGATACTTTAAATGATACACATAGCTCATCTTTAACTATGTGTCTTAGAGGAAAAAATATGTATAGAGATCTAAATTAAAACTTCTAGTTTTATAATGTGAAGATGGAAAACATGGACTATATATCTTAATGATTTATTCGCTATAAAGATCTGAAATAATGAAAAAAATATTAAAGGGATGATGCAACAATTATCCATTCTTGTATTGAAATTGCAAAACATCACCATAGAGTTCACCTTAAGAATCCCGAAAAAATCTAATGGTAACAATTCCATTTGGGTTTTAGAAGATATCCATACAAATTCATCTCCTTTTATTACCATTAAAAAATATTTTTCCCTTTATTAACTCTTTATGATATATATAAGGGATTTGATAAGGTTACATGGAGTAACAACATCCATTATATCTGATCATGATCTGAGGTTTACCACATTGATTTGGAGAATTATACATAAATCTTTGTAGAAAATGGTGATATTTAACACTATATGTCATCCTCAGATAGATGGCTAGTATGAGAGTAAAATTGAAACTCTTGAGGATATACTGAGATCTTGTTTGATAGGTTTCCACAGATGTTGGGATTAAAACCTCCCCATGGTTGAGTTCTCAAATAAATAACATTTCTATTCTATAATTTAGGTGGCACCATATAAGGATTATAATGGGAAGATATGTTGGACTCCAAGATGTTGGTATGAAGTTGGAGAGAGGAAGATGATAGGTCCAAACATTGTGCAAGAAATTAAGTAGAAGGTTTAAACCTTTTAGTAGAATATAAATGACGAATAAAGTCGTTAGAAGAGTTATGAAGATAAATATCCATGAGTTAAAGAGTATGAAGTTAGAGATAATGTTTTTTATAAGAATATATTTAGGGAAAATGATCATGATATTAGGGAACAAATAGAATCTTTTCTTTAGGTACATTGGTCCTTTCAGGATCATTGATCGTGTCAGAGTCACTGAATATTACTCATCACATCCTCCCATCTAATAAAAAGCACATGATTTATTCCATGTATCATTTTTGGGGAAGTGCATACTTGATCCATTATATTCACCATACTCAAATGTAATTAAACACGAATCAGTCCCCACCTATGAAGAACAACCAATGTAGATCTTAGATTAGGAGATAATGTGATCCTAAAAAAGACCACTCATCTGGTCAAATTTATATTGGGAAATAGTATTTCTATGGATTATGTGGGAACCTTATGGTGTAATGAGAGAGAAGTAACGTCAATTTTTTTCTTCCATGTAATAAAATCTCTAGGAAGAAATTATTTTTAAGGGGGTAGATGGTAATGACCTGATTTTCCCCTAATGAAATAAATACTGTGTTCTATAAATTATGGTACATGTTATACGCAATATAAATCAACCACAAAATATTATTATAAATATATTAATAAACTTATAATAAACACTAATATAGTAAATCATTAAAATATATTGCCTACAGTTGATAAATAATTAATAATAGTTAATATTGGAAAATGTTATTCTCAGTAAAATTTTTTATTTATATTTTAGTTTCATTCAATTATAGAATTTAAAAATTTTAAATTTTAAATTTGTTAAAATAAAATTCATTTCGAAATCCTACTTTAAAAATTTAATCATTATGGAATTTTTTTTTGAAAAGAATGATTTTTGGTTGAAAACAAATTTTGAGGAACTTATAAATGTTATGATTTTATCACTATGTAATACTATACTATAAGTTAAAAAAAAAATTAATTAATAAAATATTTACCTAATGAATAAAATCTTTCATTTTAATATTTTATTTGGGATTATAAATACCATGAAAAATATTTATAGTACTGAATAAAAAATTTAATTTAATAAAAACACTTTTCATCCTCCAGTATAATTAAATATTTTAAAGGTGAGATATAATTTATTATTTCATTTAAATATTCAATAATTTAATTAAATTTGTTATGAATAAATTTATTTAATTTAAATAATATATAATGATAATTATATCTCTTATATAAATTTATAGATCAGAACTTTTTTTTATAAAAGTTATTTTAACATGACTAGGTGTTTTTATTTTAAAAATATATTGTCCTAAATTTAGAAATTTGATATGATAAAGTGATTTTAAAATTTAAAATCCAGTGTTTCAAATTATCCAATGAGGTAAATTTTATTTTATTCATAAAAATTAATCATTGTTTTTAAAATCATAGGTACCCTAATAAAAATTTAAAATGGTAAAAAGTGTTTTACTATAGGGAAATGGATAGAAAAAACATAAAGAAATGTATTTAAATATTTGTTTTACATTATTTTTGACTTTATCATATCACAAAATATACTTTGTTCCCACTTTCAATCCGTTGAAACTTGAATACTGTCAAATAACTATTAAAAATAGATAAGTGTTCCCAAAATTTCCTTTTCTTCCCTTATTATAGGATATCACTTCATCACTTTCAATACTCCACTCATTTTTATAAATTTGATTAGGAAAATAAAAAAAATCATCTTTATAAATAATTTCACACACCCTAATGACCGTTGTCATGTTAAATTATCCTAATTCTCTCAAATCTTAACCTTCATTAATAAAAAGTTCAATGTCTCAACGTAGGTATCAAATTTTTATCAACATTTCTTTCTTATTATTTACATTATAAATAAACCACAATCTTAGTTTAATAAAAAATTATATTCATTTTTTTGGAAATTTTTTATAATAATTGTGAAACCATTATTTATTATCTTCAATATGTGAAGAGAAATAAGAATTATCATTAGTGCGTGTGTGGGAAATACAACATCCATGAAGTGACATTATTGGTTTTCATCACCACTCTTAATAGATAGTATTAATGATATTATTTATGAATAAATATGATTTATATAATTTATATATGATTATAATTTTATGACTTACTATACACCTTGACTCCTCTCATCCATTGAGTAATAAAAATACTAATCGTACAATTTGTGAATTACCACCTCCGTGAAAAAACGCTTCATTTTGATTAACATAAAAACATTGATGGTTTTATATTATAGTTTATGATAATATATGTTATATATATCATTAATATTTTTATTTTAATTAGAAAACAATTATTGAATTTTATATGGTAATCCGACAATATCAATAAATTACCTGAAACTAGTTTATTAATGTCTTTGTATTCCGGAAACATTACTAAAACTCCCATGTAATGGTAGTACAACATTATAAGTCTCTATAAAACATAAATTAAGATAAAAATAACGATTTCAAAGTGATTATATTTATGTAAAAAATGAAGATCAACGGTAATTTTACAAACCTAGTTCAAAATGACCAAGATTATAAACTCCAGATGATGAAAATATGTTATATCAATCTAATACACGAAAATAATTAGTATTAATGAAGAGTATAAATGGAAATTTATATTAATTAGTGTTTAAAATAGGTAATTGATTTGTTTATCATTATGATACATGAGGTTCAATCACTTATACTGAAAGCTAGTTTAAAGGTAAGGGCCTTATTGAATAATAATCCTATATTTGAGTTATAAAATTTCTTATTTGAACTTAATTTTTTTATGACTTTAAGTTTTAAATTATGGTATATTTTTTTTAATTTTATGGAAAATTGGTATTTGGAGAAATTCCAATTCTATGAAATGTATTCTATTTAGTTTCTTTACAAAATGGATACTTTAGAAAAGAGGCTTGTAAACTTGATATGTACGATATTGAACATCAACTGTTTTGAAAAATCTATTTCAGTGGGTTCATTTTCATAACATAAAAATTAATCTACCTCCAATAAATTTATGTTTCATTTTTATTCCTTTGTTATTATTTTGTTATGTGATTATTTTGGGTGATCATGTCTTCAGTATCAAGAGATTTAATTAATGATGATATTTAGATATTCAGTGAAACTTGTTTTATTTCTATGAGTTGTTTATATAATAAATTTTAAATATCATGAAACCCATATTCATTATATGGTTTTATTTATATTAAGATATTTTTTTAATTGACACAAAAATTTATTGATTAAATGATGGGTGAGAGCTATGTCACCCTCTAATGCATTGGGTAAATTATTAGATCTCATTAAATGTAAATTTTATGTGAATGGCTTAGCAAGTCGCTCAGTTTATAATTGGTGAGTGTGATGGTTTTTATATCTACTCACAAATTTTCAGCTAAACATTCTGGTGGGTATCCTTGTTTACAAATATAAGAAATCATATTCTTATTATTATGCCACTTTATTCCCCATGGTCCATGGCCCACATTATAAAATTTATGTTTTAATTTTCTCCTACCATAGTGAAAGATTTATCATTTGAGTTGTTATGTATTTCATTCTTATTTTTTTATCACATACTATTTTATTTTCTTTAAATTACAAATTTTTTCGTTATTTAGGATTTTATATATGGTTAAGATAGAAACATTACTGTGTTTGATATGTTAAAACACACCAAGACTTTAAGCTCTACCATTTTATATTTTCCCTTCCCCAAGATATGAATATGATTATGTCACATGGAATACTTAAGAGTATATTTAGGTTATGGTGTAATGTTCACAACATGTGAAAAAAGTTTTTTATGTTTATAGTCTCCAATATACTAAACCTTTAGCTCTTTTCACTGTGTGTCTATTTATAGACTCAATAATTTAACCATGTATCTAATTAATTATTAACATATATTTATAAAGTGTCTGTTTAATTCCTTTTCCAATATAAACAGTGAGTTACAATCACTCTATGTAGTATTCTCTTAATGTGAATTCCCAATACTTGGACTCAATTCTTCCTTTCCATAAAACTATTTCTCTTCTGTGTAACTCTTTACTTTTCATAAATATTTTTATATTCATGAAACTTCCAATAATTTCATTAATGTTGATTGTTTATATTGACACAAGTTATTTACTCATGTATTTGATGTCCCTGTGAATGAGCGTTAAAAACCCACAACAGTCATGAAGATCACTTGTTCAAACTGACAGAAGTCCTTTCTCCATGAAACATTTGTTTTCATTACTAATTCCTGAAATAAATACCTTTAAAAAAATCTAATATAAATTTAGTCCCTCTTGATCTTCATTTGTTTATATATTTATGAAATTAAGGGGGTATCAGCCTATTTATAGGTGAAGTAGACCCTTCACACAACTAGCTTACAAACCACCGAACTTGTGCACAACATTTTTATTCACTAAACACAAATGATTTTACAAATGGTTTTACCACAAAACTCAACACATTTTGGAAAATCTATTTTAATTTCTCACGTTTCTGAATTGTTATCTACATTGAAAATTTCTAGCTTTCATGAATGCTGAGAACTTTCATTAAACACTTTCTTGTGCTTAATTATGATTAGTTTTCCTCGAATATTCTCTTTAACACACATTAATTAAAATTTAAACATTATTCAAAAAAATTATTCCCTTATAAGTTATTTTTTATTTTTCCCCATTTTATCATAGTGAATCAGAAATTCCATGTCTCTGAAAATTCATTTTTGTGTTAGTTTTATTAATATGATCTATTTTATGAGGAAAAGTTTCCTTACTCACTCAAAAATATCCAAACCCATTCTATAAGAAATATATAAAGGTATTTTAGGTCTTAGAGAATATCTATGGATTTTTTCATGGTTCATAAAAATCTATGAGATCCACTTTCTTATATAGTTACAACCCATATCTAGGTGTAATCATGATCAATATTGCAGGCTTCTCCAATACTCCTTACAATCTAACTCTTTCTATTACTTTCCTTGTATTGAGAAAACCACCAAACATGCACTTATTGGCATGGTTAATAACAAATTGAACATGTACCATCATAATTTATCAATTTCAATAGAAAATCCAACTTACTACAGAAGAAAATGAACCCCACTAACAGAATCACTAATTCTCATTATTGAAAAAAATTTAAATTTACACAGGTAATAAAGATGAGTATGATATATGATATGTTTAGAAGGATGTATAGTATAGTGCTATTATAGAGAAATGTTCATAATAATGTGAAATAATATTTTTGTGGTACCAATATCCAAATATACCAAGCCTTTGGGTTTTGGGATTGTATGAGTATTTGTGAGTTTTAATGCTCAAATAATGGAATTATTGTATAATATAAAAATGTTTATCTTGGTTTCCAAAATTTTCCATTTCAAATGTTTTAAATATGCGTATGAAAAATTAGATGTATCTCAAGGAGGTCTAGAATGATTTGATTATGTATAAATGTCGACAATTCTATGAAATAAGATTTTTATATAGTTAATCTCTAATGAAACCAAACCTTAAGTTTCTATGATTTTGTGACTATTTGTGAGATTTAATGGTCAAAAGAAATAATATTTGTATAATATAGTCTATTTTATCTTCATTTATATCAATCACATACACCATTGATAACAAATAACCAAGATTAACCAAATAATATTATTAGTGAATGTAAATATGGAATTATTTCCCAGGAAACCTATAGTAAAATAAATATACCCCATACCATAACAAACTAACAATGTAGTAATATAGTCAAATATCTCAGTATATCACTCATTGGATCAATCACATATAAAAAATAAATTATTGAATAATTAATAAAGGAGGATTCAGTACGAAACCCACGCCTCACCTAAACCCCATCTATAAGACCTTTAACATTTCTTTATCTTATTTCACTATGAAACTGGTGATCAAACCTATGTTACAAACAAGAGGTCAAGAAATGATTCAGGGTTTCCATGTAAGGTGTGATAAATACATATTATTAGGTTTACACTAATTTACTTAATATACACCATCATATACATGTGTATTATTAAAGAAAAATAATTAACAGAATATAGAATATATAAGAATGCTTATGGGGTCGTCATGTGATAACTAAGAAACCACGATACCCAGTAATACTTGGTCTGGTCTTATCTAGTGAACCTTGATATAAAAAAACTCTTGGAAAATAGGATATCACATTGTTTCTCAGAATACTGATAGTCTTACCATAAATGATAACAAGTTGAAAATGACATCCCAAATATAGAAAGAGTTGACTATGGGCATCAAATATTATATGGTGTCCCAGAATCAATATTGGTCTAACCCTAGATGATAACAATTTCCAGATGGTTTCTTGACACTTTACTAGTTTTACCATGGTTATGGAATGGTATATTGAGTCATAATCTCTCTTTAATTTTAACAATTGTAGCCAAATTCCATATATCTCCATCAACTCTCTACGAGATTGACCATGGGTAATAAAGGTCATATAGAATATCAGAATATTTACCTATTTGGAAATATCTTCTAATTTCTATATAGAATTATATGATATAAGATTTGTTGACCCTATGAATTATAGGCCATAAATAATCCTAGACTCTCTGCTCGTTTGACCACAGATGGAGACTAGTTCCATAGATCAGCTCGAGCTCTTAGCAAGTTTGAGCGTCATAGGTAAAAGGAACTTATCTAAGTAGATGAGAAATTAGGTGGTGAAAGTCAACAATATTATTCATAGTGATCCATTTCACCATCACCTCAATATATATTTCAATATAAACTAAATGAATATATCAGAAATGAAAATCATAGCTAGACATAGCTCTCGACTAGAATCTCACATGTCTAACTCATTTTGTATCATGACTCAAAAGTTTAGAATTAGTCATATGTGTGTTATCCCCAATATATATGTTATGCATCCTTATGCATCCATAATTATGGGAAAATATCACCATTATATGCTTTATCTCATACTGTAAAATAAACTAAACTCATCATATTCCTTTCTCACCCATTGAGGTATCCACTAGGATCCCAAACCTATCCTGATCTCTAATCACTATTACCTATTGGTATTGGTATGAACAGTGAAAGTTGTGGGCTAGGTATTTAAAATTCTCCATTTTTAGAGTGAAAAAAATTTATCGTCTCTGTTTACCCGAGCCCTGTTAAGGTTTGGGGATATCACCTGAATATTTCAAATGATAAGAAATTACCCAAAGAGTAGCTCGTATGGATTGAAGATGTTTTTATCCATCGCACATTGATAGTGACTTGTGTTGGAAGTATCCTATCCTAGATAGCTCCATATCAGCCCCAAAATATTTAAGAATCCATATAGATTCTAATCATAGAATTATTTTTACTAGTGTATATCTATGAAGATTCCTTCAATGTCACAGTAATCACCATGATCCCAACCCTCCGATCGGTGAAGGAGATCAAAGATAAAAATCATAAACTGGATAATTATCTCTCTTTGATGTGTTAAAGAGAAGAGAGAAGTTCTCAAAATCATGGGTATGATTATTACCCTAGAAATGAGGTCCATATTTCTTATACAGTGGGAATTAATTTCTAGAAATCTCTCCTCGACCTCGTTATTAAAAAACTCCTAAAAAATATGACATAAACGAAACATGATGATTAAAAAACCACATAATAAACATCATTTATATTTTATCACATTATTTTAATATATAATAAATACATTAATTGATAAAACTGAGCCATTAAATCAGTTCAAAATTCCCACAGTATTAAAGGAACCTTGAATATTTAAATATTATTTGTTCATATAATGTTTTCCAACGAATTCACCTAATATATTGTGAATAATTTAAATTAATGAATTTAACCCAACTATTCTATACTCTAATTACAATTATTTTATTTATTATTTATTGATCAATAATAATTAGACAAATCTAGAAACCCTTACTAGGGCCCACCATATTCTATTTACCTCTTCATGAGAATAGGGTAGTCTCTTGAATATACTATTGTGTGTAACTATAATTACCCAGTCTTAACATACATAGACATTACACAATTTTTTCATAATACTTAAAACATTACACAAATAGATACCCAAAGACTGTATTAGTTTATTGCCGTTATAAGCATAGAAATGTTAACACTAGTACATGGGTGATCTAAATTATCTCCCACTAAGTTCTCCAAGACTAGAACATCTATTAGACATATCATAAATGAAAAATATCTTCACAACCTAGAAAATAAAATAATAAGAGGTGTGATGTACAATGATATTTAACGGTAAAAAATGGATATATGTAAGAATAATCATGAGTATAAGGGTATGAGAATGTGATCATAACATTATATGATCATACCCTTCATAATCAGGGTTTAACGATTAGCAGTTAAAATACATATATCATAATGGAAACTAGAGAATAAACATATAAAGAATAACATATGAACAAGACAAGAAATTTTGGTATACATATAAACATATAAAATCATGACCTATATGTTAAGATGAATTTCATCAGTACAAAAACTATCTAGATAAATAATATTAATAGAACCTTTGGGATCATTTGCTAAAAGTAATGAGTAACACCGACATATGCCATCTTAGATAGATTTTTTTGAAATATATATTTAAAATACTTCTTGAGGAAAATATCCTTTATTATTTAAAATATATTTTTAAAACATAAAACCTTTATAAAACCCATTTTCATTTAAAATAAACTTGAAATATTATTATGAATACTTGAAAATATTTCAAATGAAATTTATTTGAAAATAATTTTAAAACATATAAATAAAGCTTTAAATTGTTTTGGAAACAATTTCCATTAAAACACTTTAAAAACATATAAATTAATCATTAATAAATTTGGAAAAACATTTATTTGAAAACACTTTGAAAACAAATAATGAAATATTAGATTTTTTTTGAAAAACATATCTTTTTAAAAAACATTAAAAATTTATAAAGGATTATTTGAAAACCATAAAACAATTTTTAAATCCATTTTCCTTGAAAGTGAGATTAAAATAGCATCTTTAATAACATTATTGAAAACATTTATGAAAATCTGGGTTTTAAAATCATGGAATGTGTCTCAAGGAAGGAAAATTAAGACAAAACTACTTTATCAATTTGGAAACTTTTAAAACATAAGCCTCATTAAATAGTTTTCGTAAAATGGATATGTAAATACCAACACATACGAGGAAAATAATAGTGGAATATATTCATGATCAGTATGTACACCACAAAAAATAAAAAATTAGTGAATAAGGCATAAAATATTCCGAAAAAAGTGAGACTAAAAAACCCCTTACTACTTGAGTAACTTTAAAATCATGAACACCATCAGATAATAACACCTTTTGAATCTTTTAATATTATTAAAAAAATAAATTTAATTATTTAACTTGTAAAATTATAGTATATTCATGACATAAAATAAGTGAGTGGTGAATATTTCATGTATCTCATAGAAATGAAAAGTGAGATGAAATTCCATTACCATATTTCTTGACTTTCTTCGTACACATTGAAACCTTCTACAGAATAAATATATCTTTATTATAAATGTAAAAAATAAAAATATTATTATATCCAATACCATATAGTTTTTTGACTTTATATTACCTGTTTATTAACAACATGTTAATGTTATGTTTTGTGTAATACCTTCTTTCTTTTTCGTGTATGTTTTGGATTGTAATTATTGATCCCATTACTTAGATCAAGATTTAATTATTTAAATAATTAATATAATTATATAAATTTACATCTATTAAGTATTTATTTATTTATTATAAACTATAGAATATAAAAATATGAAATGGAATACACTCTTCCTGGAGATAGTAGGTCGTACATACCCATGAACACTATTTCTATTTTATTATCATTTTGGAAGAATTAATGTAAATGAAATAAATTTATATATAATATTATTATATTACCAATATTATATCATATATATCATATAAATTCACTTATCCAATCAATAATACAAATCATGTAGAGTGTGAATGAATCACATCACTTTAAGGAGGTAGTAGTCCATACTTCCATAATCAAAATGATCATATTTACAAAAAATGGAAATCATGAAGTTATGTATTATATAATAATTATATAAGAATATATATATCATAAATATCATATATATATATATATATAACATAAAAATATAGTTTACATCATAATTTCAAACCATGATAATTTGTAATGGAAAAACAAATGACATCCTTTCGTGAGGTGATAGTTTACAGCAGATAAGAACTGTAGGTTCGTTACCCATTAAATGGATGTGTGTTTATGTGAATGTAAAACCATTAGTATAAACACAAATAATTATATTTAGGATATTAAGGTTATTACATATGTTTTCAATAAGAGTTTTTTATTGGGTTTAGAATGAAAATAAAATAATGGATCTTGAGGAAGGATGTTACCTCTTATTTGGGTTACCCCATTGGGATTACTCTAAAGGGTTGCCTTGGATGAATTTATACTGAATTGGAGGATTATGGGATACTGGGAGGTATTTTTTGTGATTATTTGGACATATTTTGGATGATTCAAGGTGTATTTATATGTGTGAGTAATGAGAAGAGTGATTTAATAATTATTATAGAGGAGGAGTTCCATTCTTCTAAATACCAAAATGTATGCCCTACTGCGAGGTATCCCTTTCCTAATGTTCTTCTAAAATATAATAATAATGGATTTATGTTAAATTATCATCTAAATTAATCTCCAAAACATAAAAATAAGAGAATTTTTAGAATTTTGTTTAAAAGAATTTAAGTTTCCTTATATTTTCTATTTGGGTTTTTCATTTAGGTAACTAGTTTTCCAACCTATGTAATTTAACCATGATTAATTAATTGAGGTTAAATTTATTTAAAAAAATATAAATTTTATAATCTCATGCATGTTAAAATTTAATTTTTAAATAACCGCCTGTAACACACAAAAAACACTACTTTAATCTAAACTGTACATGCAATGTTTTGACTATTTTGGAGTCTATATGTTCATAATAAAATATAACATGTTCCCTTAATAGAAAATATTTTTTATTTTTTAATATTTAATAATCAATTTAAAAAATGTACTATTTTTATTTATTTTAAGTTATTTAAAAAAATATAACTTATTGTAAAATAACATTAATTTAAAATATGACATTATTTATTTAATTTTAGTTTAAAAATATCATAACATAATTTCAATTAAGATATATTTTATTAAATTTTTTGTAACATTATATATTAAACTAAAAACATAATTTAACATAATAATTCAATAATTCTACTTTACTTTTAATGTTTTTATCATTATCTATTTTATTTAATTAGTAACTAAATTATCCAATCATTAGCATTTGTTAAGAGTTTAGTGTAAACAATTCATCTTTAATAATTAATGAAAAATAATTATGATAAAAATAACTCATTTATATTTCAAAAGTATATTTTCAACTGAAAATATGTTTTCATTTTCTATTTCTCAATGTTTTATAATTGTTAAAGGTATAGAAAGTTCCTTTGTTTTGTCTTTTTTCATACATGTCTTATGAAATATTGAATTTTAATTGAATATTATTCTAATTACTCATAATATTAGAACTGTGAATGGATATAGTCAAAATATGGGATTTCAATGGATGGTTTACAAGTTTATAGGTCATTTTGGCCCTTATGCTTAAGGTTTAGTCCCTTGCTAATTGTAATTTTACCACAATAAATATAATTAATTTTAAGCACATTCACTAAAATTTTTGTGGAAAAACTAAGTTGATATTATTAGATAATAAATATAATATATATTAAAACTATGTATGTCCATTTTATTAAATTAAATTCACATAAGATTATAAATTAAATTTCAAGAAAATCCTACAGACATGGTTGGAAAGAGGGTTTTGAAAGTAAAAATCTTCAAGAGTTCAACAAGTTTTTATATCTAAATTCAACCTATTTTTAATGACCTCAACTAGATTTATATATGTATATGTAATCAATATATAATTTAAAAACCAATTTTACATATAATTTAACCGTAATAATTATTCAAATGAAAATGTAGTTTTAACTAAAATGTAGTATTTTTCTCTGTTTATCAAAAAAAAATGAAGCTTCCTAGAAAAATACCAAAAACCATACATCAATAATTTTTTCATTATGAATTCAAAAAAATATTTATTTTGGAAATGAAAATTTAAAAACGTTTTAAACTTTATTTTTAGAATTTGTGGGCCTTTTAAAGGTTCTAAAACTTGGCCTTGCGTATAACACATGCTTAAAAAAGAATTAAACCCAGTGCATAATACAAGATAAAAGAAGTGTTTCATGTACCAATATATAATATAAGTGTTTCTATAGAGCTATCATACCTTTATGTGTTGTAAAAAGTAATAAAAACTTGGTTCTTTCATATAACACAAGCTATATATTATGTTGTGTGAAATGCCCAATAAAAGTTTAAATTAATTCAATTTTTTTACAAATTCTTGGGGTGTTACATTATACCCCATTAAAATCAATTTCACATTAAAAATTCATCTAGATTATCAATAATTTAATCCTTGAATGTTTCTTTCATATAACACATATAAAAAATGTGAATACTAAAAATTAATTTAAAAATGGAATGTTGGAAACATGATAGTTTACAAAAGTTTCTCGTAACTTAGTTTCCACAGTGGAGAACATTGATTGAATATGAAAACATATACAAAGAAGAGAAAATTAACCATAATTTTATCGTGAAGAGTGACAGAGAACATGGTCAGAAGAAGTTTAACAATCATAATGCCACAAATCTATAGTGATCTAAGGGTACATATTATTAATTGGAAAAGTAGGTACTCAGATATCCTTTTCCGTTTCAAGATCATTTCTATATAAGTACATAATTTTCTCGAGAAGATTTAAATAATAGATTTAACAAAATATCACCCTTTATTGTGATTTGATCAATTTACACCTCACCTTTTTATCCAAAAAGGAAGATTATTATTTTTCATTCTTGAAGCATTAAAAGATAATGAGACCCAAGATAATCCATCCCATATGTCATTAGTTACCATAAATAAAATGATTTAGAAAAATTTTATCCAATGTAAACAAATACCCATGTGGTAATATAATAGTTTATTCTCACAAACATCATCTAATGTTTAGCTAAAACTTTCCGTAAATGGGTTTCCTTATAACCCTTATAAAAGTTGAAAATACCAAAGTTCAGAAAGAAGGTCATGAAATTATCTTAACATTGATACCCCATATATAACAAAGTTTATCTTGGTTTTCAAATTCAAAAAATTGAATTCCCTCATCTCATATCCTCTTGGAACATGGTAATATCCTTAATTTCCCTAAATAATTCTGGAAAACATGCATTGTTACTTATTCAAAAGATTAGTGTATATATTCCTTAAATACAATAATTTTTATAATACATCCATGATAACTTAACCCAATTTTTCAAAAAAATACTTAATCAGATCTAAATTCATCGATACGATCCAATTTACTCTATCCAAATAAATCATGTCTTTATCCAATCTAAGCCCAATTTTCTTTATATCTTGAAGACATTAAGGGTTACCTTATCTCAATAAAAATATATACTTTTACATTAAATTAAATTTCTATTTTTTCACCACAATTTTTCATATCCTTTTTAATCCTTAATTACATTATTATACTAAAAATACTTATATATTTCATGAATCATATAAAAGGACCTTTGAATTACCAAACATAAATATTTCATTCATCTAAAATTATTCTAAAACAAATAATCACGCTTCATAAATATATTCCTTAATAAACCTTTACTTGAATATGAAATATGTATAATTCATTATGGTTCCTCAACAACAATCTAACCATTATTTTTAAAATTAATGTAAGTAATACTGGAAGAGCCTCCCATACCTTTCACTTGTCATTCTTATTCTCTTTATCTTCAATTGTATGACCAGTATTCGTACAACCTTCCTGATTCCCCTCATGATATTTCCACTTAGGAAATCGATTTATATAATTACCATACATTCCACATATTAATAATTAAATGTTAACCAAGTTCCTTCTAGTTCCCTCTATTAAATAAAATCATCAATCATACTTTGGAAAACAATTATCATGTTGTAAAACCACATAATCATGAAAAAAATTTACTTATAAGATGTCAAAATCATTTCTCACAATTCTTTCATCTATAACAAATTAGTTTTATTGTAGTTTATTCATTTTCATTTTATACTTAAAACCTTTATAATGGTCCAAAATTTAATTTTTTAATTCCCATACCAAATCCCACATGAGTGTCAAACTAGGTGTATCGTAAGGCCCATTGTCATATACTAGATTACACTTTAGTTAGGGCCTATTCACCTTTTTGGAGTCATTACCTTGAGGTACAATTATTCTAGATCCACATCAACTTGTAGTATCAAGACAAGGATGTAATGCTGGGAAACCACTTCACCTATCCATTACCCAATTCCAGAAAATTTTTATATACATTAACTCATCCTTAGACTTATCATTAGATAAATACCTAGAAATATCCCTAGAAATATCCCGAAGTATCACACTAATTTTTTATAATCTATGTTTTCCAAAGGTTGTCTAAAAATTATCTGTGATATAAAATATTTTGACCCATACTTAATTTACATAGATATTAAATCATTTATATAGAGTAATAAAAACATTACATAAATAGACACCTAATGACCATTTTTAGTGCCTTTGTAATCATAGTAACCTAAACTATAGTAGATTAGTGAAATAAATTATCAGTCACTAGTTTCTCTAATACGATAACCCCTCTTGGACATATCATACATGAAATACATCTTCAAACCTAGGGATGGAAACAATAAAAGGCTGAGATCAGATTCTTAGTAAGGGTAAAAAGGGAGATATATAAGAATATACAATAGAATAGGGGTATGAGAATGTAATCATAACATTTAAAGATTATATTATGCATACTAAAGATCATAAAAATGAATCATGGCATAAAGGTTAGTAGTTTATTATACATGAATCATAAGTGAAATAAGATAATGATCCATGAAATCATAAAATAAAAATAAGACATGGAATTATGGAATAAAAATAAAAATGTAATATCATTCCAAATAAGTCTAGACACATTCCTAGATCATATCAGAGCACGTTAAGGGGGCCACAAATAAAGGGCAGGGCACACCACCATCCCCAGTCACAATCCTTTCCTTATAAGGGATCAGGTTTCCCCATCTTCCCAAAGTGGATTGGGTTTCCCCATATCCTCATAGTGGATTGAGTGTCTTTATCTTTATATAGTGGATCTGGTTTCCCCATCTTCCCTAGGGTATTGGGTTCCCCCATCATACCAATATGGATCTAGTTTCCCCATCTTCCATACCAGATCAAGACTGTCGACTTGATTCCAATCATTATATCAGGAGACATAAATCATTACCCAATGAATTGTAGGGATATATAGGCTCCACCAATATCATAATGAAATAATACATAAATTATTCATAATATAATAAAACATGCATCATATCATGACCTATAAAAAATTATGGATTTCATAAACTTCATATCATAATCCATGAAATGAAATGGACAGAATAAAAATTTCATCCTATCATTAAATTTAGAAAATAGACATGTCATATAATAATTTCATCAAATCATAACTTGTGAAAAGAGGTAGGTTTAAAAAGAAAATAACCCATGGAAGAGAAACTCAGTTCAATAGACATCATTCCATGAAAACATAAACCATTCAGATAAATAATTTGAATGAAACCTTTTGACAATTTCTTAGAAAGAAAAAAGTTACCATGAATTATTTCTTATTAGAAGGAATATAATTTTAAAATAACTTCTAAAAACCTTTACTATGGAAAATAACCTTTATTATTTGAAAAATTCTTTTTAAAACATAAATCCATTTGAAAACAATTTTCTTTGAAAATAAACTTGAAAGATTATAAAGATAGATTGAAAATATTTTAAAAAATAATTATTTGAAAACACTTTGGAAACTTATAATGAATTATTTAAAATTTTTAGTAAACCTTTTCAATGAAATAAATTTGGAAACTTAAAAAGAAATCATTAAGACACTTTGAAAACCATTTATTTAAACACACTATGAAAACATATAATGAAATCTTAAAAATGTTTTGAAAACCATTTCATTGAAAACACTTTTAAAACTTATAAAGTATTAGTTTAAAACAAAAATTTTTTAAAAATAATATTTCATTTAAAATTATCTTGAAATATCATCTTTAAAAAAAAATTAATAACATTTTCTAAAACACTGTTTTTGAAATTCATGGCATGTGTCCCAAGGAAGTAAAATTGGGACATAACTACATTATCGATTTGGTAACCTTTGAAGCGTAAACCTCAAGGAGGAGAGGTCATAAAATGGATATGTAAATACACATATATTTAAGGCAATTGTCATAAAATATTTTCATGGGTATTATATACACCACACAAATGAAATAAGTGGTGAATAAGGAAAAAATCTCACAGAAATAGAAATGGGAAAAGAGGTACCTATACTACTTGATTAACATTAGAATAATTAACTACAAGAGATAATAGTATCACATAAATATTTTAATATCATTAAATAAAGGAAATTAATGATATAAAATTTCATTGGGTTGTATATAAACCACTGAAAAGAAGGGAGTGGTGAATATGACATGTATCTCTTGAAAATAATAAGCGAGATGAAATTCCTTTACCTTAAGTATTGAAGTTTTTCATACTCACAAGATAATTCCATGTTATAAATAAAATGTTATTTTACCTATAAAATATTAAAATATTATTATATATAACACCATATATGATTTCTATATGAATTCATGATACATGTTTTTAAACAACTCCTTATTAATGTCACGTTTAAAGTAATATCTGCTTTGTTTTTCACATCTGTTTTGGATTTTTTATTACTTAGATCATGATTTACTTATTTCCACAATTTAAATCATTATATAAATATCATATATATTTTCTATTTATGTATTTATAATGATCAATAGAGTATATAAATATGAAATGGAATACACCATTCATGGAGATGGTAGGCCATACATATGCATGTACATTGTTTGACTTTTATTATAATATTGAAAAAAAGAAAGTAAATGAAATATATGAATTTATAATATCATTAAATTATTATTATTATTTCATATATATCATATTATTTCACTAGACCCATACTTAATACATTTCATGTATAGTGTGAACGAATCACATTTCCTTGAGGTGGTGGTAGTCCAAATTTCCTTAAATGAAATTATCGTAATTATGAAAAATTGAAATCATGATGGAATGAGTCATATTATAATTAAAGAAGCATAATTATATTATAAATATAATATATATCATATAAAAATATACTGCACATCCAAATACCTAACCATGATAGGTGGAAAATAAAGAATGAATGTTATCATTTTGTGTGGCAATAGTTTGTCGTACATAATTACGATATGTTAGTTACCCATCAGATATATTTCTGCATATTTTTTGGTTGAATCCATAGAGAAAAAAACAACACAGTATATTTGTTATACTATGGTTATTATATAATATTTTAATAAGAATAGTGTGGGGGGGGGGGGGGGGGGTAGAGAATAAAAATAAAAGGAATGAGCTTAAGGAAGGATGTTACCTATTATTTGGGTAACTCATTTTGGTTTGCCCGAAAAGTATTACTTTGATGGATTTATTACAAAATATTCTCTTATAGTATTAATAGAGGTATTTTGGGGGACTATTTAGGTAGATTTTGGAATAGATAAAGTGGATTGATAGGTGTGAGGAGGGGGAATATTGAATGCCTTTCTAAAGTGGAGGAGGAGTGACATTCTTGCAAATACCAAATTTAACCACTATTGGGAGTCATCCCTTACCTAATGTGATTTAAAAATGAAATATTAATGGATTTTTTTTTGAATTTATTATCTAACCATGTACCCAAAACAAAAAAAAAAGTGATTTTTTATAATTTTGTTCCTTAGTCTTTAAGTTTCCTTATATTTTTCATTTATGTAACTTGTTTCCCAACCTATGTAATTTAACCATTAAGAATAAATTAAGGTGACATTTTTAGAAAATATTTTCCCACTGAATAATAAATATGATATTTAAGTTACAAAGAAAATTTTCATGCGTGATGGAAATTAATTTTAAAACAAATGCATGTAAAACGCAAAAACACTACTTTAACCCCAAACACGCTAGAAATGTTTTTACAATTTAGGGGTTTTTGTATTTATTATAAAAGATAATTAGGTACTTTAATAGACCATATTTTATATTTATTAACACTTAAAAATAACTATTAATAAGTTAGGGTTTTAATGAATTTTAAATAATTTAATCAAATATTATTTATTGTAAAATAAAAATAATTTTCATTATTGACATTATTTATTTAATTTTAATTAAACAATATAAAAACATTATTGGAATTCAAATATATTAATTTAAAATATATGAAACATTATATATTAATCTAAAAAATAACTAAAAATAATAATTCATTATATTTACTTTACATTTAATGTTTTTATCATTATTTGTTGAACTTAATTATTAACTAAATTATCAAAGAGTGAGCGTTTGTTAATCATTCAATGTAACTAATTCATCTTTGAAAATTAATGATAAATAATTCATATAATAATTACTCATTTATATTTCAAAAGGATATGTATAACTTTAAATATGTTGTTTTTTCATATCTCAATGTTTTATAAGTGTTAGAGGTATGAGAAGTTCATTTTTTGTCTTTTTCCTTACTTATCTTATGAAATATAGAATTTTATTGAATAGTATCCCAATAAATCATAAAATTGGAAGACTAAAGGGATATAGTTTAAATATGGGCATCCAATGGATTCTAAAAAAGTTTCTAGGTTATTTTGGAACTTAATTTTAATGTGTAGTCCTTTTTTAAAACTTAATTTTACCTAAATCGCTGTAATTAATTTTAATCGATTTCACAAATTTTTTTGGTCATTTTTTTATTTTTTGTATATAAATATCATATTAATTAGTAAATTTAATTTTCATATTTACAAATTAAATTCAAATAATTTTCTAAATTAAATTTATATTTAATCCCACAGATGTGGTGAGAAAGCGGGTTTTTAATGTACAAGTGCCCAAATGTTCTATAAGTGTTTATATATAAATTAAATTTAAAAATATTTCCAACAAAATAAATTGGATTAATGTATTTAAATTTTATTTATTGTGGATTTAAAATCCAATTTTATATACAATATAAACTTTATTATGTATTTAAATGAAAATATAATTCTACTTTAAATGCAGTATATTTATTATTTATCAAAAAATGTAAGTTCATAGAAAATATCAAAAATAAACCTAAGAAAATTTTAACATTTTGAATTCAAAAATGATGTTTAGTTTGAAAAATAATATTTTTAAAATTCTAAATTTTTTGTTTTTTTAATAGGTGAAACATTAAAAGGTTATAAAACTCATCCTTGCAAGCAACACAAGTTATCGAAAGAATTCAGAATTATGTATAACAAAATTAAAACATCGTTTTGCATGTAAAAAATATAATATATTTGTCTAATGTAGTCCTATATTAAATCTTAATAAATTAAATACAAATAATAACCTAGTGAATTCATAAAAAAGAATCTATATCAAGTGTGGCATGAAATGAAAAAAAAGGTTAAACTAATTCACTTTTTTTCACAAAATATTATGGTGTTACACTGACCCTATATGAATTTTTCTCAATAGTTGTGAATATCTTTCATAGAACAAGAGTGGATTCTAGAAACCTATCAAGTACTCAATTTAGATAAGTAATATTCATAGCAATGACAACCATCATACAAACACACACTATGAAATATGATAACTTTGCCTCATGATATCTGATAAAGATGGACACAGAAATTTTGACATTATACATTATTTCTGTATTTTTATTGTATCTGATAGGATGGAATTACCTTATTCTATCATGGGCATGGATTTAGTGAAGGAACTACTATCCTTGTTAAAGGGGCCTGAAATCTCACTTCCTCAACTCGGAAAAAATAAATTCTATCTTGATCATTCAACTAATGTTGTACCACTAATGATGAAAACAACCCAAGATACAATGACCCAACATCAATGTCCCCGTTTTCACATTTCATCAATTTTTATGATGAAATGCCGCATATTTATTATGATCTCAATTCAAGAGACCAATACACATGTTCACTGATAGTATTATATATTTGTACAAATGACATAACTTTATGATTACTATCATATTATCTATAGTTTCTCATTATAGTCTGAGAACAATTATTACATTTTGATACAATATTTAATGTATGTAAATTGTAATGTATATTTTTGGACATAGAACTATCAATAATATTATGGTAAGATACACAGACACACATAGATATATATTTATATATCAAACTATACATATGAAATGGTAATCAATGTACATACATGAGTTGGGTCTAGGGACCCACTTTCAAAACCCCCACTTTAACTAGATCCAATTCCTAAAAATATCATTTATCTAGAGTTTCATAGGAATCATGCTTCTGATGAGATATGGAATTAGGTAGGGGGTGTACCATGTTATCCTATGTATCTAATTTAAAAACTAATACTTCACCTATCTGGTTAAAATACCTCAAGAGATGAAGCATTTAAAATATGTGATTTGTCCTCTGACATGACTTGACTTCTTGGGAAAGAACCAAATCTATTGTATTATCATAATAAACATGAAGATGTTATAAATTCATTGGAATAAACTAATTATCTAAGAAAATTATGCACATAAAAAATATATCCTTATCTTTATGAGAAGAAGCTATGTGCTGAAATTATCTTATATATTTTGGAAAAACAATTTTCCTTGATCTTATCTAGCTCACTACAACTCTATTTATGAAAATAAAATGACTAACTATGATTTCATATCATCAAGATATTTATAGAAACTTGAATAAGTTTATCCCTTCACTACCAGTTACTTATGTCATCCATACACTAAGAGAATATCCTTCATATATGTCAAGTTACTTAGGATTTTCATTAACAATAGCAAATGCCTCTCTCATAGATTAGATTGATATCAATCTACCCTGATGAAATAGAAGGAGAAATAAAACCTTATATATATCATGAAATTAATTATTGATCCTTTTATAGATGAAAAAAGAATGGTACTCATTCTTTCAATATCCTCCTATTTTTATGGACACATTTTCTTAGATACATTGATACCATGTGACATTGAAAAAATCCTACACTTGTATTATTCCATTTATAGCAGTTGAGTACCTTTTAAATATATATTCTTAGACTTAGCATAATAAGACTCAGAGACATATCTGAAATGATCCTGGTCTCTAGAATTTTGGCTACATTACCCACTTCATTCATGGATAAGAAGTCATTTAACCAAATATTAACTGACTATATGACTTGAACTTAATTTCCCATTATCAATATGTCATAAAAATATAATAGAACGAAAATTATGGAATTAACACTAATCATGTTATTGAAACATAGATAACTATCATTCTAAATGAAACCAAGCTCTCCTATTGCCTCATTAAAAATGAATATTCTCTAATTTCGATTTTTGATTCAACCCATAAATGGAACTCTTTCACCTATATTTTTTTTGCATTCTTTGAAATTACAATCCCTTTGTGTTAGTCCTAGGGGAATATTAAAAAAAATCCCATTTAAAAAAGTGGTTTTGACATCAATTTTTAAAATGTCATAATAATGGAAGGATATAATTTAAAGAAATATTTTGAAGTACTTTAGAATTTTTACGGGTAAGAATTATTCTTCATAGTTAATGACTTCAAATTTCTTGAAACCCTTCAACACCAATCATGCTTTATAAGTATTTAATTTACTATACATATCAATTTTTTTTCTTGAAAACCCATTTAATCCTAATGTGTTTTACAACATCAAGGGAGTCTCCCAAAATCCAAAAATGATATTGGTAGATGGACACTGTCTTATAAAGTGTAACTAATTTTCATTTTGAGACATACTTATCGTCTACTTCGTCCATGTAGTATAGAGGATCATCATTCTCTAGGATTAATGTGGAACCCGACTCAGAGAAAGGAAAACCATACAGCTCTAGTTCTCTAACCTCTCAGTGTTACATACTAAATACTTCCATCTCACAAAGATACTAATCTCCCATTGTCTCTAGTGGAGATTGTTACCTTACCAACAGTTGTGCATTTGGAGGATGAGCTTCATCAAATTCAAAATTCTTATCCCTATTTTCACTAAAAATGTGTTCTCTTTCAAGAAATATAGAATTAATTTACAAAATAAAATTCTTACTAAAAGGGTTATATATGTAATATCATTTAGATTCTTTAATATTAACTATTGTGATTCAATTCATGCTTTGGGATACTAATTTTTCATTGGGTATAGTATTTATAAAATCCTTTCATCCCAGTACATATATGAGTGATATATTGGGTTTCTTTACACACCAAAAATCATTTTTTATCTCATATATCCATTTAGTTGGTACTCTATTAAGGGTATATACTACTATTTTCAATGTATATCCCCAAAAAGAGAAAAAAACGAGTTTCCAAACACATCATAGATCTCACCATGTCAAGAAAGGTCTGACTTCTCATTTCACTAGAACCATTTCCCTATGGTGTATAAGGTTGTGTCATTTTGGATTCAACCCCTCACCCTTCATGCGATTAATGAAATCTTGGTTATGATTATATTCTCTAACGTCTAAGCAAAGTGCCTCAATCTTATTACACATATAGTTTTCTACTACAAGTTTCTATTACTAAAACATCTGAAAGGAATCAATCTTATATGTCATTATGTATATATGAATATAGCAACTGTATTTTTTGAAAAAAGAAATGAATTACACGATCCCACCCCTTTCCTATAATAGAAATATACCACATACATCGGCATGAATTAATTCTAATAATTTAGTGGCTCTTTCTACTTTCCTAGAGAAGGGCTCCTTGGTCATCCTCCATTGTAAATAAGTATGATATATGTCCATAGGATTTAAGTTATCTGAGTCTAAATAACCTACTTGATGCAATTTATGTAACTTTCATCACTTACATGACTGAGCCTAATGCTTTTATAGGTGGTTGTTATATGGTTCATGTTTGTCGGTATTTCCCTTGAATATCATTACATGGTGTTTGAGTTTATGTATATGAATCAATTATTAATATGTGCTATACTATAAAACATATTATCCTTATAAAATATATAAAATTTATTTACAAAAATAAAATAAAATATCCAAGTTTATAAGCTTTCCATTATGATTATGTTTCTGGTAACCAAAACTACATAATAAGAATTATTCAATACAAGAGCTAAACCAATATGTAATGTCATATGATGATATATAACTACCAATTATTCTATAATCACACCATTATCTACCCATATATCTACCTTTATCTTTATAATATTTAGGAATCAACTTGGTTTCTAGTTGTAAATAAAATGTTGGGAGCCACACGTTGTAACTAATACCCAAATTTTAGAAAATGAAATATTACCTTCAATGAAAAAAATACTTGATTAGAGGAATAATGTTTATTCTTTTTCCAAGATCTTTAATTCTTCTTCTAGTGTCCTTTCCCACAACATGAAAAGGAGATAACCTCCAACCCATTTACTTCCTTTTGTATCATTGGCATTTTGAAAGGATGTTGCATCATTGTCCTTGGACGAGACTTGCCTTAGAGGCTTAAACATTTCCCATCCTACTATTGTTATAAATAAGGATAGAATAATTGGTATTATTTATATCGTTTTTATCTTGGAGAAATAAATCCAAAATATCTTGGGGCAATTATTTAATTTTATTCATATATTAATTAATAATAAAAGTCAGGAATCTTGTCAGTAATGAGGAAAGAATGATATTAGTTGTTAGTTCTTGGTTCATTTTGAACCCAAGATCTTTAAGTATCTCAACATACCTAATCATATTGAGTAAATTAGATCATTATTGATTCCCTTATTATAGAATACACTAGTAATGTGCAATTGATATCTCATACCTCTTTTTCCTATCTCTCTCCTGATATAACAATTGGTGATGGGTGAGCATATTTTAGTCATATTCATCATCATTAATTCTTTAAAATTTACAATATGTTGATGTAAACAAGATAAAAAATACACATATTTCACCATATACATTATTTTCTACTTGTATTTATCCTCCTTATATTCCCCTTAATGTGACTTAGTAGGAAGTGAGGACTCCAACACATAAAGATTCCTCCCTTTGCATAGTACTATATAAAAGCACCTATACCACTCATAGAGGTTATAGATAGTCAAGAAATATTATTTATCTTAAATATGTCAAACTAATAATTTTGTTGTCGTGTTTGTAATTTCGTTTTTATCAAATAAAATTATGATTTAGTACTTTATCTATATTATCGATGTAGAAACTGTAGAGTAATTGATTAAATAATGAAAAGTGTCTTTCTATTTTATTGAACCCAACCATCATTCATTAAAAGATTAAAAATAATCCATCAATTGATTATTCTAGTGTAAATTATTCTTGAAAACCTCCCTTATTATTCTAAAATATTTATCTAGTACACTACTTAGAGAGTTTCAAGTTATTCACCAGGCTAGCCAAACACATTGACTCATAGTTCCCTGAAATTTTAAGTAAAGTAAATGTTTCTCAGAATCATGGAATTTAATACCTAAATGATTTGAATCTAATTTGATAAAAACCTATATTTTAATATTTATTTTCTACCATATTTATTAGGTGAACCCATCACTCCCGTTAGAACTCCCCTGTAATCTCCCACATTTTTGGATGGTTAAAATTTTGTGGATAAATTGAACTTTGCATTCAGTGGATCGAAAAAATTCATGATTGAGATTCATAAAAAAGTTATAATAGTTTGAAAACATTAATTTTTTAATGTGGTTTAAGGCCCAAATAATGTCTCAAAATTTTATATGAGTTTAATAAGAATAGGTCTTTGAGAACCTAGTTTCAGAAACTAGGAGAAAGGTCCACACAATTAACACACAACTAGTAAAAATGATTCACCCATAATAATATGACATATAGTATAGGAACATAGATTTCTTAATCCATATAGTATGAGTAAGAAAAAAATGATTTTTTTTTTCAAAAAATATGATTGGGTGATCTGCACTGGCTGCCAATGATTTTCCAAACCTTGGACCTAGGCCACATGGGTAGAGCCACTTAAGTAGTAATACCACATGGTTAGCATTTTATTTGGAAAAATAATGTTTCCAAACTAGACCCTATTTTAATGTGGTCCAATTAACTTTCTTCCACTAATTTATTTTAATTTTTATCCTTCCATTCTTAATATATTTACTTACCCAATAGTTGCATGAAGTCCCCTTTGGATTCATCCCTAAGATTCTTTGGATCTTCCTCATTCTTGGTCCAAATCTAATGTTGTCGAGTGAGTTGGAATAATATAACTTATTTATTGATTATAACTTCCTCCTTAATTCATTTATATTTCCATATGGAATGATAAATCCCTGTGAATTCATTTTCCCACTTTAGGGCCTTTGTATGATTCTTAAACTTCTTCAATTTTGGATCAAATCAATGTCTGAGATTAGATGAATAATTCATCCTTGGTATAAGTTAGGTGGTGTAGTTTCTTTATATTTAATGTTTCATATATTTAAAATACACCATCATTCCGCCTGACAAACCATCTATCTAATACCTTTTAAATGAGAAATTAATGAATTTGATATTAAAACCATAATTTAATTAGTCCTGAGGCACTTAATTTCATCAATGGAGGTTTTCCACCTCGTATCAGACCACTATCTTGGTTGTGTCCCATATATGAACATTTTATCTTATTTTTTCCTTTTAATTAGAACCACACTTTGTGGTGCATTATGTTTCCAATTTTAAAATGAAATTTTTATGTGATTATATGAATTATAAGTGGTGTAGATGACTCACTTAGCATGGGATCATTATTTAAATTATGATTGATAGTTTTCACCTCTATCTAAAATGGTCCATTTGAGATCATGAAATATTTATAGTAATGTATACCCTTGGAAATGATAAATTTTTTAAATTTATGGATTTTCTCGTTAATATTTGTATGTAGAATAAATTTTTAGGTTGGTTAGATACACCCCTTTATCCTTGGTCTTTTATGTGCTTAATTATTAAAATGGATCCAACTTTTAGACTTTTAAATTATACTATGAAATTTATGATTACATGGAAATATAAATAATTAGTAATTTATTTAACAATTGAGTAATCATGATGAATCATATTTAAATGGAATGATTGAATTCTCATGAATTGTTTTTAAATAATAAATGTAATGTATTAATGAAGGTCTATTTCACCTTGGTCAATGTTATGATCCTCATTATGAAATTTCTAGGATATGGTCTCATAGGAAAATTGTGATTACCTTATACTGGGTTATTATGGAGGAACCTCTTTTAGTGTTTTGGACATAGAGGTTCAAACCCCCTTGGTTGAGGAGGTTGGACATAGAACTTCACATCTTTTGGGTTGTTGGAGATGACATTATATGACCCCTTAACAAGGATGTTGGGGAAGAACCTTCTACTTATTGTTCATGATACTTGTTTCTGGATTCCCTTGATTGCTATTATACTCAGGTATTTCATCCCTTATTATTCATGATAAACTTTCATGGAGTCCCTTATTATCTATGATACTCAGACATGGATCCCCTCATTATTCAATGAGACATATGGTCATGGAGACCCTTATTTGAAATATGATATTATTTCAACTATACATGGATGCTGGAGTTATATATCGGGTCCTAGATAGTACGATATATATATATATATATAAATATATATTTCTACAAATATAGTAAATATATATTCATATAAAATTATACATATAAATAAATATATAATTATACATAACGATACTTGTTTAGAAACATATCAATCTTAGACCAGAGTTTGTATGGTCAGCCAGGTCCCCTTGAGAAACCTGAGACTGATTTGATTTTATTTAAATCTTCAAAACTTCTTTAATTTTGATATAGATACACATAGATTTATTTTATAATCATGTATTGTATTGTTTCAAACGCCGTTGGTGGTGGCCTCTAGAGTATATCTCAAACCACATCCTGGCCATGTTGAGGTACCCAAACATATCTCCATGTTGAAGTTGAGGAACTAGATTGTGCTATGCGTTTTTTACTTTTACGGGTCTGGATTGGTTATGGAAGTTGGGGGTATCATTTGATCATGTACTCGAGTTTCTACATGGATTTGGAGTTTTTTATTTTTATTATCATTTTAGTTGGTCTTATTGAAATATCCACTATATTCTTGACACTTGTTAACTGTATCATGTTCATGAATGATTACTCATTCATTTATTATAGATTGTTAATTACTATTATATGTTCCAATAACAATATATTTTTTATTCTTCCACTCTATTTATTACTGATCTAGAGGGTATAGTCTATCCACTATAGAACCTTTAGACCCTTATTGATAGTTATAATCCTTTGGAATATTTGGGGGGAGGGGGTGCAAGAGGCCATGGGACAAAATGACTCAAGGCACTATTTATGTGGATCCTAGTTGGTATGTTAAAAATTTGTACGTGATCCACTTTTCCATTTTTCTTATTGTTTGGTATGGTAGACATGATACTAAGAGTGTTTCACCACTTATTAAATAGCTTCTTTCTTGGTTCTACCATCCCACGCGTGGAGGAAAGTCCAAGTTTCCCAGGATGGGATTATTTATAATATTTTGTAATAGTTTATTATTATATTATATTGGGTGATTATAATATTTTAAGGATATTTATTTATACCTTTATGTTATTTACCTCGTGACTCATTATTTTAAGAGATGAGGTGTATTCATGAATCATTATAGGGACATATATATTCGTATTCCAAACATATTCCATTTCATGTAAGTTGATTACTTGACTTTCTAATCCTTGATATACGTGCCTTTCCGGATTTATCAACATGACTTCGTATTTATATGCCAGTATTCCATACTAATTTTATGTCATGACTTATTATAGTTATGATATATGATTGGTAATTAATGTTTCTAAATAAAATTAAATTATTTTTTCGCATTTAGATTGATAGAGGCACCTTAACTTCCAAATTATGAAATGTATGGGACCTAGAACATTGTTTTCATGGGTTGAATAATTTATGGTTTTTATTAAATGGGTTCCAGTAGTAATTTTTAATGTTTATGGACATTTATAAATTAATAAGGGTAATGCATATAATTCAACCTTCATATATGTGGTTGTTATATTTTGGAACTGAAGGTAAAAACCTAGTTGCTGTTGCATGAATGACAATTGTAGCTTATAAATAAAGGTACATTTATAACAAGAGAATAATAATTCTTATAACAATACCTTGTAAAAATATTGAAGTTGTTAAAGTATAAATCATGGAGGATAATATTAAATTATAATAAGTCTATTTTCTTTAGTAAATTTATATTTCTTCTTATAGATCTTAGACTTGACTCAACCCAAGTAGGACAACTATTATTTGTTATTCCTTTGAGATAACTTCTCAAGGGTGTTGTAATTATAACAGACCAACTTCTACTGGGAGGAAAATAGATAAACCCATCCTAGAATTATGGGTCATAGTAGGATACATTTACCTTCTATTATGTAGTCCTCCACCCTATGGGGGTATATTTATGTTATGTGGGGTGGTTATTTAATGTGTTAGTAACCACTTATATGGGTTATGTGTAAATGTATTGAAACATATTATTGATATAATTCCATTTAATTTTTAAATATCTACAATCTTATTTAGAGATGTACTTATATGAATTATTAGTTCATCCTGAATGGTGTCTTCCTCTATACCTTAGAAATTGATATTTTTTAGTAAGATAATTAAATTAATTATGGATAAATAAAATGGATTAAAATAATTGATAATATGTATTTACTAAATTTTGACTCATATAAGATAAATAAATAATGCTTGAAATGAATTTTAAATTAGTTTCCTATGTTTCCTTATGGTGTTAGAAAAATTAAGTACAGAGAGTTATTTTACATATAATTGTTACTTGATTTTATTTAAATTAAGACTCCTTCATGATTAAAATAAATATGGTTTTACATGATATGTCAAATGAAACCTTTTGGTGGTTTTAAAATCTTTAACCGTCATGTATGGGTAGTATGAATATTTACTGTGATATATGCTTTAAACAGGAACATGTGTGTCACATGTAGATCTCAGTTTACTATATCTTTATTTTTTCTTGGAATTAATGTCTAGATAGAAAAGCCTAGTGATCTTTCAGGTATGAACATGGATTTAAATAGAAATTACTTACATTAAAAAGGATGGGTTATCTTGTGTGGTAGTACCCATGGAAATAAGAAACTGGTATACTTTTGAGACAAGACTTTAACATGATAAGTTCCATTACATGACTGTTTGAGTTGGGTAGGACTCTTAGATAATACATGAAAACTCTGGGAGGGTGTGTGGTTATTAGTTAAGTCAGACCTTGATTGGGTATTACCATATATCGATTCTTTACGAGTTTTATCTCTTTATCCTTTCATGTTGACTTACTGACCCATGTAAGTTGATGACCTTCTTTACTACAATAGTTTATCTATTCAAAGTGATTTTAGAGACATGTTAGTTTCCATATAATCGATTTTATTTTGTAGATTATAGTTTTCATGCAAGAGACCATAGGGATTGGTAGATAGAACTAGTGTCCATATTTTGACACTAATCGAAAGTTCTAGGTGGGAGATCTAGAATCTCTAAGTTTTGACACAAAAATTACTGGTTCATTGTTCATTTCTCTAAGGGAAACATGTGGGAGTAGTTGAGATAAAGTTTATGTTTTCCTTAGAGGCAATGAGATTTTTTTACACTCATATCATGATAAATTAATGAAAGGTGATTAGGTTTTGAGTTATCGGGATCATGATGCCTGGTTTTCAAGGAATCACCAAGGGTTATTGGATTTCAAAATTTTCCTAAATGGGATGTACTATTTGGGTACCTAGACCCATTATATAGTGGTTTCTTGACTGAAACTTATATCATTGAATTGACACCGTGATGTGGTGGGTCATTTGATAAATCATCACACATATAGACAAATGATTTTAAAGAGGAGTTCCAAGGGAGATCCTGTCATATTAGAAACTTATATTCCATGTTTCTTGGTTAGCTTGAAATTTTTAGTGGTAAATCTGTGAGGACATGAGTTGTCTCTTGAATTGAGTGTTACGAGATAGTACAAAACTATGAATGATAAGTTAGTTCATGATAGTTGTGTATAGTAAATGTTTTAATTTCAATATCGTTTAATAGTCAGGTACGATCCAAGAACTGAAGGTTAAAATTAAGTGACTATTTTAAGCATAGAGACCTAATAATTTGGGGTAAATTAAATGAAGAAACCTATGAGAAGGGCCACATTAAGAAGAAATTGGGTGATGTAAAATGGTTGACCCGTAGTTGGAACTGGTCACATTGTAACAGGAGACATGGTGTTTAGTGTTGGTAAAAGAAAATATAGTCCAATTTTATGGGAGAATAAATTAATGGGAGATGTAAATTCTTATCCATAAAATATCATTTTACTCATAGTTTTGAGATGATAATGACTCTTATCTTGACATTTTCCTGAGCACACTGAAAGATCATCGACTACACCCCAAGATATCTAACCAAAAAATATTTAATGGGATGAGAGAATAAATCCATTGGTGTATGCTCAAGAATTGGTTTAATGAAATTCAGATACTGAAGAGTAAACCATTGTCCATTTAAGGGTGGTGACCCTTTTTATGAGTTTCCATTTAGAAACCACATTGGGAATTTTTCTCAAGAATAGGTAATGAGTCATGGGTGGAATTTATGTTAGTTCTCAGGATGGGAAGGTTCCTAGATTATCCATGCAAGCTATTATTTCTTGGAATGGATAGGTATAATCAGGATATACATTCATTTTAGTGATGATAATGATTCTAATAAAGTGTTTTTTGGGTGTGGGTCACTATAGAGTGACCCTTATGTGAGAAGGGTAGTGAAATCTGGAGACATTTTGGGTGATGGTAATTTTGGAACTCATATTCCATTTGATAAATGTAATTATGTAATAATAAAATTATAAATAAATTACAAGTATATATTTTATCATGTATTGGGTGAAGTTCGAGGGAGGGAATTAGGCCTAGAGTATCTTATAAAGGTTTATGAGTACCTGTAACACCCTAGGACTTTAAAATATTTTTCATTAAGTGTAAATTTTATTTTTTATAGCTGTAATTATAAGAAACACCATATTAATATTACGGTACAAGAAACACTTTGATTAGATTTCTCTATTAAGAACCCTGAATTTATCTTTCATGAAACTCAATAATGTATTTCTTTGATAGATTGTGTTACACGCAAGACTGAGTTTTACAACATTCATTTAATATTATTATTTATGACTAAAATTACATCGTAGCCATTAAATTAGTATTTATGAATATTTTAATGTCCTATAATTTCCATGTAAAAGTTTTTAAAATTATATGGGATTATTTGGAGACTAGGTGCTATGAAGAAACGAGATTCTGAAGCCCAGGGTTCCTGGAATAAATTTCTAAACTATTTTATAGTTTATTAAAAATAGCGCACATGTGAAGTTTTAGTAACTTCTAAAAAGGTTCTCGGATGCGGAATTCAAGAGAAATGTTGAGATCAAAACAACTAGTTTACCTTTGGAGGGGCCTAACATCGGATGGTGCTGGTTGGATGAAAAATTTAATTTATGGATGTTTTAAGTAAAAAATATAATATAATTAAAACATTATTTTATTTTATTTCTCCAACGTTAGGCCAAAAATTCAGCAACACTACGATGCAACTACTCAATTAGGTTGCAACACAGAATTAAAGAAAATATGATATTTCTTAATCTGTTTCCATCACTAAACAAGTTAGGGGCTAGTGTTAGAATTCATAACACTAGAGAACATTCCTTAGAGCCCTGATGTTTCCCTGAGGCATGGAGATGGAAGCTTAATCACCAGAAATGAAAAATGATGAATGCTGATAAAATGATGGACTGTGGACGTTCATGGATGGATAAACTTCAATGAAGAATTATCTCCTTTGAATGATACTATTTATAGTAAGGGGTTTATTTTTCTTCATGATTCCTTTCCCCAATCTTGTTTGCAATGATGAAAACAGAACAACCCACGAATTGGTTGATCTGTGGTTTCATCATTCATGTGAGATGATTAACAATGCATGATTAAAGGAAAAAAATATTTTAAACTATTATATTGTTTTCCTTTTATAATTTTGATAACATGAACAGAAGAAGGCCAACATGAACAAGGCAAAGGTATATTCTTAGGGTGTTCTTGTGATCTTTCTCTCCATCATTCTTTCGTTCTTTACTAAAATACCAATGTGGTCGTGTCGAGATTTTCTGAGAGGTTCTGAATGTGACCAGACCCCTGGAGTGATGACAAGCTGATATTGATCTTATGGAAGTGATGGCGACAAAAAGATGTTTGAAGTGGTTTTCTAGGTCTGTAGAATGGACAACAACAGCGATGGTGGTGGATTGCAGAAGAGGAGCCGTTGGTGGTGGCAGAACTACCCAGCGAAAGGAACCCACATCATGATGGCCGTGAGCGGCGGACTAGGCCACCGACTTGACATCCAGGGGTGGGACTCAAAAGGATACTTCGGGGGTCCACAGTTGAGTGGGACCATGGAGGGACCCCGTGAGAACTGCCATGGGGTGGGTCATGTGGCCTACAACCACATTGAATGCGGTGGTCGACCACATTGACCTTGTGGGGATGTGGAACCCACTATGTCCTAGAAAGATGAACCGGCCCACTCGAGAAGGCGCGGAGGGTGCCTGTAGGCTGGACCGATAGTGGGTCTGGCCTGGTGGGTTGGGTTGGGCCCAATGTGTTGGTTTAGATCAGGCGGGTCTGGTCTGGTGGGACTCAAGTTGGACTGACTGGGTTGGGCTAGACCTGGAACCCACAAATTCCTTTTTAATATATGCCCATAACATACAAACCATAAGTTTATTAGATGATCCATCTACGACATTGAGACACTCATAATGAGGCATTACTTTTGGTGTACTTTACATGACCGTTCTAGGAAATATATGTACATCCTATTGGCTTGAGGAGTAGGTGCTCCTAGAGCAATCATGCTAGGGATGGATTCCTGTGACTAGAGGTGGAAAAGATGAAGAGTTGCTATCTGGAGAGGGTGAAGAGTTTCCCTCCTATGAAGTTGCAGTGTTGGACTCCTATGATGGTGTGGATTTGGTCACTTACGAAGATGCGGAGTTGGTATCCTGTGAGGGAATAGAGTTGGTCTTCTGCGATGATGCGGTGTTGGTCTCTTGCGAAGATGCGGAGTTGGTCGCCTGGGAGGGCACAATGTAGGTATCCTATGGATATTGTATGCCTCTATGGATTTGGATATGCTTGGAATATTTTATTATGTGTATACCAATGTGAACTTACTATAGTCACTCTCTCTTCATTGTAATTGTTAGAGGATACACTTCATGTTATTATTTTATAGTCATCACTGTGTCTTTTTTTGAACTTTAGCATTATGATCTGGGGTCCCTGCTGAGTATTGTTTTACACACCCTTATATGGGCTTCACCATAAAGTGTCATGTCTTTTCTAGATGATCAAAAAATTTGATGGAGTCCTTGGTGGGTTGGATATAGATGGTGCTGCAGGTTGACCCGACTGACATGGTACACTTTAGCGACATTTAGACAGCTTACTATACAATACTTTAAGAAGGTTTTTTGTGTATGATATCTTGGAGAATTTGGATTTCTGTTTTACATGGAATTTTATTTTGGCCCATTTACTTTATTGTTTTTACTATTGATCTCAGTTCTTTTCATAGTGGAATGCATACCTATTTACACATAATTTTTTAGTTCAATACTATTTCATGGAGATGGGTGTGTGTGTAAATGTACTTAGGAAAATACCTCCCCTTTGTGGGATATGGCTACTCGATGCTAGTTTCCAACCCCTGTCCTATGGGAGGCGAGCTAGGGGTAGTCACGAAACAAGCCCTAGGGGATGGTTCATGAATGATTAGTATTAATGGGTGGTCAATTTTTCTATTGTTTTGGGGAAAGAGTGTTTTGACTTTCTAGTTTGGATTTTAGGATAGGGAACGTAGTGTTGGTGTAGTAGCTGACGTATCCATACACTAGGACCTTGAATTATACTTTCGGTCTTAGTACATGAATACCTTAATTACATGGAATAAAAATCGTTCATTCATCATATAGGAATTTAGTGTGTTATCATATCCTATGTGATTAAGAGTCCTCTCACAAGGAATAATCTATTGACCATGGTACATCTTGTTCTATTTCAGGATGCTTCCACACATGCGGTCGACCATCCAAGATTTCAGGGTCCGACCACGAGGATGGTTCGTCAGGTGATGAGTCATTGGTACAAGTAACAATGCTAGAGTTAGCTTCTCCTAGTGGTTACATGAGTTTTACTCATAGAGAGGATGCCTCTTTACCATATGATGGTCTTAGTCATAAGACTTCTACATGGCTCGGTGGGGTGATGGTGGAACTTATAAATCCAGAAACATGAGCAGGTGATCCTCTCTTGGAAAAACTGTGATAATATTTTTCGGTAAAAGTTTATTTGCCTAAATTTACACTCTGTGTGTATACAAGAGTTCCTGCATCTGTAGCAGGGCAGTTAGACATTAGCTGAGTACTCACTGAGATTCCTAGATCATTCTTGCTTCTCTATAGACATGGTGTGAGACCCATTCATCAAAGCATGTACATTCGATTAGGGACTATTAAAGGTGATCATGGCTTATATGATATCCCTTATCATTATTATGTATGCTGGGGTGCTGGAGAGAGCTCTAATGGTAGAGATATTTCTCGCGGAGAAGGTAGTAGTGGTGGGAGCTACCATTGGGCCTTAAGTAGTTGAGACTTTAGAAATAGGTAGTCGACAATTTCTGTAGGGGTCCAAGAGTACCAGACAGTCCAGGGGATGACCCAAGACACATGATTAGTGGTGCGAGGCTTCTAGGTAAGAGTAGGTCACTTGAAATAAGGGTTGTTCTACACATGTAGTTGTCAGAGACATATGGCTAGAGATTGTCTTGCTAGCCATATCGATGACCAGTAGATGGTCAAGGGACTTCCGAGGCTAGAACGAGGTGGTATTATTGGTAGAGGATGTGGAAGAGGAGTGGGACGAGCGAAAAGAGGTGGAAATTGGTTTAAGGCAGTACCACCACCACCCCAAGGTTTTCCACTATGAGATTTGGGAGTTGATGGACAAGAATGAGGATAGCTCTAGGCGATGAAGGATTGTTATCCTAAGTCAACTGAGAAGATAATATGTATAATTTGTATCATTTACACCAAAGTAACACTTTTGATAGGAATGAGACCTAATCACTCTTTTCTTGAAAAAATAATTGTTCAAGAAACATAGATTCAAATGAAACTTTTGACTCGATTCCAACATTTAGAGACTTCTATGAGAATAGATTCGATGAACAAACATTGGTGATGACATTGTACCCTTACTCTTGGGTTAAGAGTTTTGGTTGGGATCTCTTGGTGGAATCATTGAGGCCTTAAGACATCATTCTATGTATGGACTGATTATCCACAGTTCATTCTAAGATCAACTATTTTAGGCACACATTAAAGCGTGTTTGTGAAATATGGTACCAAATTTTCCATTATTGGAAAAAAGGAAATAGGGGAAGTGTAGGATGGGCTCTCACATAGGAGGGTGTAGCTGATCACACATCATTTGGCTAGTAGTACCCTTTGTGTTGTTGTCAAGATGATTCCTCAGTCTCATGCAGTGGTGGATGTGTATGAGGAAGAATTTCTGGAAGATATTCCAGGACAACCTCCTCACATGGAGGCTTACTTCTGCACTGACTAATACCCTGGGATGACACCAATATCTACACCAGCATATAAGACAGTTCCCGGAGAATTTCATGAATTCAGGGTAGAGTTGGAGGACTTATAGTGGAAGGGATTCATGAGACCCAATGTTTCACCATGGAAAACAATATTATTGTTTGCTGGGAAGGAATACGAGATCTTGATGTTGTGTGTGGACTTCCAATTCCTGAATCAGGTGACCGTGAAGAATAAGTATCCACTAATGAGGATTTATTTCATCTTCGATCAGCCATAAGGAGCTAGATTTTTGTCAAAGATAGACCTTAGATTAGGCTATCCCCAGCTTCGAGTGTGGGATAAGGATATTGAAATGGAGGATTTTAGATGTCAATATGGCCACAATGAGTACTTAGTGGTGGTATTTGGCATGAATAATTCCCCAAAATTATCCACGGGAGTAATGAATAATATCTTCAAGACTTTCCTATAACGGTTTGTAGTGGTCTTTATTGATGACATCCTTGGGTACTCGGTGTCCAAGGAGGAGCACATAATACAATTGAGGATGGTCTTGGATTTACCTTGAGAGAACCAGATTTATGATAATATCTAGAAGTGTTAGTTATGGATAATAGAGGACCACTTTCTAGGAAACGCCATTTAAAAGGATGGAGTTGTAGTAGATCCAAAAAAGATAGAGGCAATGCTTGCTTGGGAACCACCCAAGAATGTTACTGAGGTGTGGTTTTTCCTTGGGTTAGCTGGGTACTATCAGAGCATAATACCCATCTTTCTAGAGTAGTAGGATCTAGGATAGTCTTGAAACAAAAGTTGAATCATTTCTTATGGACAAAGAAGTGATAAGAGATCTTTCAGTAGCTAAAAAAGTGTCTGAAGCGAACTCCCATACTGACATTGCAAGAGGATGATGTAGACACCCGAAGCTTGACTTACATGGAAATTACATTACATTTGCGGAATACTTAGTACATAACAAAAAAAACACACACAAGGATCGTAATAGTTTAGTGTATTTGGAAACTTGGAACGTAATCTTCTAATCGTGGTGAAAGATCTCCAATATCTCCCATAAATCTCTCCCCTTTTTTTACCTAAAACCTTTCTTTATATCCTGGGGAAAAGAAAACATAAATGGGTGAGCACAAATGCTCAGTAAGGGTAAACAAAAGAAATATAAATCTCATCGTATACAAAAGCACATAACTTTTGGAAATCTTAACCTGCAAAAGAGATCATAATTTCATAGCATGGGAAAAATCATGGCAGTGAAATGTAATCACAATAATCATAACATAAAACATGTAACTTTTTGGCATACACACATAATCATAGAGAATAATTTCTTTTTAGTCAAGACTCATTTCCAAGACTATCTTAGTGGACAAAGTCCCTTTCTGAACCGAGTCACCCTCGTTTCAGTCCTGTTTCACTGAACCGGTATAACCTACCATTCCAGCCATGTCTATCTCATGAGATATAAAATCTTTACCCAATGCATTGGAGGGAGATATAGGTCCCACCCATCTCATAATGATACCATTCTTATGTGTGCCACAAAATCATAAACCATACATCATTACATAACCCATGTAATAAAAATGGGAATCTTAAACATCATGACATCATAAAACAATTCATATACAATAAAGGAATTCATAAATAATTCCATCACAACATAATCAAATCAATATAATAATAGGGATAAAAACAGAACTATTTATTATCTTAGATGGAAAATAATTTTGATAAAACAGTTGAACTCCATTCTTGAAGAAAATATCCTTTCTTCTTCAAAAACATTTTTCCATTCTTAATATGTCATAAAACATTAAACTAAAAGAAGTTGATTAAAAATAAACTTGAAAACTTGGAAATGAAGCTTCTTGGAAATAATGTTTTAAAAATATATTCATGCCGTATAAGTTAAAAAAAACATTCTTCGTACTTTTGTCGGAAAAGTCAAAAAGTACCTCGTATGAAAAACGACAAAAGATTCCTTTCATATCATTTACTAAAAACTCACCGAAGGGTAAAATTGGATTTAAACAATTGTAGGTGGATGAAAATAATATTACATATTGAAGAAACATGGATGTGGATGATAAAATACACCCCAGTAAATTTCAAAGTATAAACAGTCTCGGATAAAAATGAGATTGTGATATTTCCCTTAACTTAAGTCTAATTTGATTCATAAGTGTCTGAAACTCCTGTATAATGATTTAAATAATGTCATTAACTTATTATAGAATCATATTCATTGTTATGATATCATATATTGTTCACTTATGACTTTATATTACCCGTTCATTTGTAAATTCCATGTTAAAGAAGCGTTTTGGGTAAAATTGTTTCATTTGTCATCCATGTTTTGACTTTTAATTATTCATATGATTACTTAGATCACGATTACTTAATTCCATAATATAAAACATTATTTATATATAATCTATATTCAGAATATATATATATATAATATATCGATAAATGGAATGAAATACACTGTTCATGGAGACGGTAGTCCGTACGTACGCATGAACGCTGTTTTCGTTTCCTTATTGAATTGAATGGAATTAAGTAGATGACATACATAAAAATATACATAAATCCAGTATCATTATTATGTCATATATTTCATTAGTACTTATTATATATACTTTATAATCATTTATGAATGGTTAATCATTGAGAATGAATCTCATCGCGTCGTGGAGACGGTAGTCCGTACGTACGCACGATCGATGATATCGTTCCCATGGTCGTGGAATTGTGTTGAAGTGTATGTATACTATTTCAGTATCAATATCACTTTATAATAATAATATATATTTACTAATTACACCATTATACCCATCCAATTAAGGTGGTGGCGGAAAATAGATTACACCATGGCGTGGAGACGGTATTCCGTACGTACACACGCGTAGTGATTTCCTTTTTCCGTAGGATGGATAGAAGGTTAATTAGAGTTGTTTAATATTTATAATAACATATCAGTATATAAGAAATACTGATGTTATTACTTTATCATGAAACAACTAAAGAAGAAGAAGTTGAAGAAGAAAGAAATTGAAAAAGGTCGGTAATGGATATTACCTCTTTTGGACGCGCCTTCACTTAACCTCCACTTAAAGAACTAAGGATGGTCTTTGAAGAAGACCAGGACCTATAGGATGATACTAGGGAAGTGGATAAGAGATTTTTTCAGGGGTTGTCCGAGCTTGAAGGCTCAAAGTTTTGTGAGGAAGAGAGGGAGGAGGTGCCCTTTTATAAGGGAGGAGAGGGGCATCTTAGGAAAATCTCAAAATATTATTTTATATTAAGGTAAAATTCGGTTTATAATGGTTCCAAATGGTATTATTTCGAAGCTAAAGTGGGTATGGGTCGAAATAATCTCATCCAATAGGATTTAGACATGTTTAGGTTATTATTTTAACCTTATCAATTAGATTTAACTCTAAGTTAAATAATTTAACTTTTACCGTGTCTTTTTGTTTTCTTACACTATATGGTTAATAAACATACTATATCAAGCCAAAGGAACCCCAAGTTATTTATTATTAATATATATATCCTTATCTAAGCCATTTGGACGAACGTTAGATTTTTAGGAATTAAATAACAATTAATAATATAATATTTGTTTTAAAAACTAATTTATCTCAATTTTGAAACTATTTGGTACATGATTTTTATGAAATTTCTAACAGAATGATAAGTTCGAACCAAGTTACTTAAATCAACAATAACATGTCATATTAACCTAGAAAATTAGTGTAAGTCATAAAAAGTCTCAAATTACATTTATTTGGGCATTTATAACATCAATTATGTTAATATTTTATTAAAAAGGTAATTACTGTATCATCGTTGTGTCATAAATAAATTAAATTATTTAAAGTATAAAAATTACAAATAAAATACCATTATGTAGGAAATCTTTTTATCTTTCTAATGAATATTTATAGTCTAAGTTATATTATGTATAACCCTATATTACAAATGTTTTAGTAAATAAACTTTGATTTTAACTCTTTTAACTCTTCTTTGAATTAAATAATATAAATGTCCTAATCTAATCTAAGTGGGCCTAAATGATAATATTTTACACATAATGTTGTCTTTTGTCGAGATACACTTGTCCAATAGGATTAGTACACGTGTTAGGGTAATATTAATATCATTTTTACCCTTAATTACCCTATTTATTTTTAACCGTGGTAAATAAAAGTAAAAAGTTACTATTCACCAAAAATTATTTTCATCTCATTGAACCACATTTTACTTTCTGACATCAACCGTGTCTCTCGGATTTTTGAAATTCCATTCACAGAAGCGGTAAAATTAAGATTTATGAAAAAAAATAATTTTTTTAACTACCACTTAGTAGTTTCACTATTCATCAAAAATTGAAATTTTTCAGAAAAATGCCAAAATTCCACCCTAAGATATAATTGATATTCTGAATTCAAAAATGATTTATATTTTACAAAATTCCCAACATATAAGTTGCATTAATTAATATTATAATTAATTTCCGCTGTCACAACAAATAGCATATTTTTAAGAGATAATAACTACCAAAAGATTAACACTTGTTTATGTCTGGTGTAAATGTGAAATTACATCCAATGACCAACATTGTATTGAATTGTAAAAATATATTCTAAATATACTTTAAAACCACTCAAATTAATAATTTATCACTATTAATTATTTCGATTAAAAACGTTGTTTTTTATTAAAATTTAGTAATTTTCACTATTCATCAGAATATGAAAGTTTTCCGAAAAGTACAAAAATGTCACCTTAGGCTAAATTCGATACTCCGAATCCAAAAATGAAGTCCATTTTGAGAGCTAAAATTTCTAAAATTTTAAAACGTTGTTATTACTATTCATAACGGCTAGTTATAATAATATTTTAATAGCATATCGTTGTTTCGTGAAACTCGGTATTACGTACTACACACACTATCGAGGAAGGTCGCGATTGCGTGCAAGGCAAGTCAAGGATGTGTGTTGTGTAAGCTCCTTTTGGTGTAGCGTACAACACAAGGCATTAATAAAATTAAAAAGAATATTTTTTATAAAATCTCAGGCTGTTACATTCTACCCCCCTTAAAATGAATTTCGCCCTTGAAATTCGTCAGGGTTATAAATGGTTTACTATTCGAAAGATTCTTTAATAGAAACCCACATCGTAAAAAGGAATACCAAAACTTGGCTTTAAAAACTAAAGTATGAAATTTAACGATTACCCAAATAAACTAATCACTGGGTTTCCACATAAGTGAAAATATGGATATGGAAGAAAAATATAACCATCATGTTCTGATGGAGAGTGGTAGAGAACATGGATATGGAAAAGCCAACAATCACAAATCCATAAATTTGTGACGATCTAAGGTACCATCTGATTAATCAGATATAAGATCACTAGGACAACATTTTTGGTTTTCAAGATCGTTTCCCTAAAGTTGAATAATTTGAATTAGAATAAATACTTACTTTATTTTGGTACAATCTCACTATTGTTCGTGCCTTGAACAATTTCTACTTCATCTCTTAAATAAATGAAGTTGAATTTGTTATTCGTGAAGTGTTAGCAGATCATGTGATAGAATGACGGGTCATTCCATCTGTCTCAAAGAAAAGGTTATCAAAAGTTATTAAATATACATAAGTCATTCTATAGTGAGATTAATTATATATGGTTCCTAAAATGGACTTATACATCATATATCATACTGCTTAATATAATAAAACTAGTTTCTACTAAACAGGGACTTCCTGTAGGCCAGTGGTAGGCGATAAAGGCCAGTCACACTTCGGTTGTGGGTTCGATTTCCACAGCCTTGTCCGACGCGATGGGCTATCGCCCGTCCTGCAGGTTTTCCTTTTTCTAAAACTATATTACTATAACATCCCATCAAAAATATCGAAAAAACTTCTATCCTTAAACAATACTAACTTATGTCCAACATAATCCATTCCAATCTTTAGGCTTATCTAAAGTACTTCGGTCCAAGCTCATAGTATAAAGAATATAATCATGTGAATGCCATCATTTATCCCCTATATATCATAAGATATATCTTGTTGGTCAAATTACAAACATGTGAATACCTTAATCATGTATTCTCTTGAAGAATGAATACCCATTGAACCTTAGTGAAAACATGAATGCAGTTAAAAGTTAACACTTTCCACATACCAAAATACTCAAAATTCTATATACTCAAACCATGATATCACTTAGTCCTTATATCAATGATGAGCTCATGAATACTTTCAAACATTTCATTTTCTCCTTATCCCTTCATTATGGGCATATTATCTACTTTCCAAAATATTTGAATCACTTTTCATGGTTACCGGTACCTTAAAATTATTGAAAACCACAATAGTCCAATACATAAATATTTCAATACTTTATGATACCACATTATTTTGGAATCCCATTACATAAACACTTAATCATTCCACCACATCGTTGTCATATTCAAAATCGCCAATAGTGATCTCATGTGACTTCCCTTTGTCCTTTGCCTTCAGTGGTTGCTCATGTTGATCATCACTAACCCTTGGATTAGGGAATTTATTAGCGTAATGACCCATTTCCTTGCACTTGAAGCATTGAAGTGTTGGTGGTGCGTTCTCTGAAGTCTTTGCTTTATTCACATCATTAGAATCCCTTTTTCCATTACTTCGACACTCAGATACTCGATGACCTTCTTTTCCACACTTAAAACATTTTCTAGTCCCTTTAAGACAATCTCCACCGTGCTTCTTTCCACACTTTGAGCATAAGGAAACATTCATCTTATTTTCACCATTATTCTGAGATTTCTCCTTGAACTCCATCTTTCGTTTCTTTTCAAAACCATGAGATGGATATGTAACACCAACTTCCATTTCTATCTTGATAGCACAACGCACAATTTATTCATAGCTACTGAAGTCTCTTATAGCTAATTCCCTTTGAAGACTTGGTTTTAAGCCCCTGAAAAATCGATCAACTTTCCTTTCAGGTTGGATGATAATTCCAGATTCATACCTTGCAAGTCTTGTAAAATTCGCTTCGTATATACCAACAGATTCATCACCCTTTTTCTTTAGTTCAAGAACCTCCTTTTCCATCTTTGTTCGAAGAATACGAGGGAAGTACTTATTGAAAAATAAGTTCTTGAACTTGTCCCATTCCATGGACTCAATTTCACCCCTTTGCCTTGTATTCTTAATAAGATTCCACCATTGATCAGCATCAATTTCCCAACGATATACTGCTAAGATGACTTTATCATGTTCAGAACATTGAAGAACTACAAATATCTTTTCAGTGGTACTGATCCATTGTTCAGCAACAAGTGGATCAGAAAACCCACTGAAAGAAGGTGGGTGTTGCCTCATGAAGGACTCAATAGAATATTGTTCCCTTCTCTGCTCATTTGGAAGTCCAGAATGATTCATAGCTTGTGTAAGTATAGAAATAAGATTTTTCACTCCATCTCCCATAACATTTGTTTGTTCAGGAGGACAATCATTGCATTGTCCATTGCATTGATCAACATGGTTCCTTCGGGTTCCAGCCATTGTCTAAAACCCAAAAAGAATAGTATGAGAGGAAAAAATCATAATAAATGGAGAGTAAATTAAATATCTAACATCTTAGGTTAAATTCTATGATCGTTACCATAGTTCTAGGACTATATTCTATACTTATACTTATCCTTATGGATATCCCTAGACATACCTTTGAAATATCTCTAGGGATCTCACTAACGCTTTCACATCCTAGTTTCCAAAGGTTGACTAAACCTTTCCACTGATACCAACTATAGAGACCCGAAGCTTGACTTACATGGACATTACATTACATTTGCGGAATACTTAGTATATAACAGAAAACACACACACAAGGATCGTAATAGTTTATTGTCTTTGGAAACTCGGAACATAATCTTCTAATTGTGGTGAAAGATCTCCAATATCTCCCATAAAGATCTCCCCCTTTTTTTTACCTAAAACCTTTCTTTATATCCTGGGGAAAATAATACATAAAAGGGTGAGCTCAAATGCTCACTAAGGGTAAACAAAAGAAATATAAATCTCATCGTATACACAATCACATAACTTTTGGAAATCCTAACCTACAAAAGAGATCATAATTTCATAACATGGGATAAATCATGGCAGTGAAATGTTATCACAATAATCATAACTTAAAACATGAAACTTTGTGGCATACACACATAATCATAGAGAATCATTTCTTGTTAGTCAAGACTTATTGACAAGACTATCTTAGTAGACAAAGTCCCTTTCTAAACCGAGTCACCCTCGTTTCAGTCCTGTTTCACTGAACCGGTATGACCTACCATTCCAGCCATGTCTATCTCATGAGATATAAAATCTTTACCCAATACATTGGAGGGAGATATAGGTCCCACCCATCTCATAATGATACCATTCTTATTTTTTCCACAAAATCATAAACCATACATCATTGCATAACCCATGTAATAAAAATGGGAATCTTAAACATCATGACATCATAAAACAATTCATATACGATAAAGGAATTCATAAATAATTCCATCACAACATAATCAAATCAATGTAATAATAGGGATAAAAACAGAACTATTTATTATCTTAGATAGAAAATAATTTTGTTAAAACACTTGAACTCCATTCTTGAGGAAAATATCTTTTCTTCTTCAAAAACATTTTTCCTTTATTAATATGTTATAAAACATTAAACTGAAAGAAGTTGATTAAAAATAAACTTGAAAACTTGTAAAGGAAGCTTCTTGGAAATAATTTTTTAAAAATCTATTCATGCCGTATAACTTAAAAAAACATTCTTCGTACTTTTGTCGGAAAAGTCAAAAAGTACCTCGTACGAAAAACGAAAAAAGATTCCTTTCATATCTTTTACTAAAAACTCACCGAAGGGTAAAATTGGATTTAAACAATTGTAGGTGGATGAAAATAATATTACATATTGAAGAAACATGGATGTGGATGATAAAATACACCCCAGTAAATTTCAAAGTATAAACAATCTCGGATAAAAATGAGATTCTGATATTTCCCTTACCTTAAGTCCGATTTTCTTCGTAAGTGTCCGAACCTCCTGTATAATGATTTAAATAATGTCATTAACTTATTAAAGAATCATATTCATTGTTATGATATCATATATTGTTCACTTATGACTTTATATTACCCGTTCTTTTGTAAATTCCATGTTAAAGAAGCGTTTTGGGTAAAAACATTTCATTTGTCATCTGTGTTTTGACTTGTAATTATTCATATGATTACTTAGATCATGATTAATTAATTCCAGAATATAAAACATGATTTATATATAATATATATTCAGAATATATATATATATAAAATATGTCGATAAATGGAATGAAATACACCGTTCATGGAGACGGTAGTCCGTACGTACGCATGAACGCTGTTTTCGTTTCCTTATTGAATGGAATGGAATTAAGTAGATGACATACATATAAATATACATAAATCCAGTATCATTATTATTTCATATATTTCATTATTACTTATTATATATACTTTATAATCATTCATGAATGGTTAATCATTGAGAATGAATCTCATCGCGTCATGGAGACGGTAGTCCGTACGTACGCACGAGCGATGATATCGTTCCCATGGTCGTGGAATTGTGATGAAGTGTATGTATAATATTTCAGTATCAATATCACTTTATAATAATCATTTATAGTTACTAATTACACCATTATACCCATCCAATTAAGGTGGTGGTGGAAAATAGATTACACCACGGCGTGGAGACGGTATTCCGTACGTACGCACGCGCAGTGATTTCCTTTTTCCGTAGGATGGATAGAAGGTTAATTAGAGTTGTTTCATATTTATAATAACATATCAGTATATAAGAAATACTGATGTTATTACTCTATCATGAAACATCTAAATAAGAATAAGTTGAAGAAGAAAGAAATTGAAAAAGGTCGGTAATGGATATTACCTCTTTTGGGCGCGCCTTCACTTAACCTCCACTTAAAGAACTAAGGATGGTCTTTGAAGAAGACCAGGACCTATAGGATGATACTAGGGAAGTGTAGAATATATTTTTTCCGGGGTTGGATGAGCTTGAAGGCTCAATGTTTTGTGAGGAAGAGAGGGAGGAGGTGCCCTTTTATATGGGAGGAGAGGGGCATCTTAGGAAAATCTCAAAATATTATTTTATATTAAGGTCATATTCGGTTTATAATGGTTCCAAATGGTCTTATTTCGAAGATAAAGTGGTTATGGGTCGAAATCCTCTCATCCAATAGGATTTAGACAAGTTTAGGTTATTATTTTAACCTTATCAATTAGATTTAACTCTAAGTTAAATAATTTAACTCTAAGTTAAATAATTTAACTTTTACCGTGTCTTTTTGTTTTCTTACACTATATGGTTAATAAACATACTATATCAAGCCAAACGAACCCCAAGTTAATATATTATTAATATATATATCCTTATCTAAGTCATTTGGCCGATATTTAAATTTTTAGGAATTAAATAACAATTAATAATATAATATTTGTTTTAAAAACTAATTTATGTCAATTTTGACACTATTTGGTACATGATTTTATGAAATTTCTAACAGAATGATAAGTTCTAAAAAAGTTACTTAAATCAACAATAACATGTCATATTAACCTATAAAATTAGTTTAAGTCATAAAAAGTCTCAAATTACATTTATTTGGGCATTTATAACATCAATTATGTTAATATTTTATTAAAAAGTTAATTACTGCATCATCGTTGTGTCATAAATAAATTAAATTATTTAAATTATAAAAATTACAAATAAAATACCATTATGTAGGAAATCATTTTATCTTTCTAATGAATATTTATTGTCTAAGTTATATTATGTATAACCCTATATTAAAAATGTTTTAGTAAATAAACTTTGATTTTATCGCTTTTAACTCTTCTTTGAATTAAATAATAATAAATGTCCAAATCTAATCCAAGTGGGCCTAAATGATAATATTTTACACTTAATGTTGTTTTTGGTCGAGATAAACTTGTTCAATAGGATTAGTACATGTTTTAGGGTAATATTAATATCATTTTTACCCTTAATTACCCTATTCATTTTTAACCGTGGTAAATAAAAGTAAAAAGTTTCTATTCACAAAAAATTATTTTCATCTCATTTAACCACATTTTACTTAGTGACATCAACCGTGTCTCTCGGATTTTTGAAATTCCATTCACAGAAGTGGTAAAATTAAGATTTATGAAAAAAAATAATTTTTTTAACTACCACTTAGTAGTTTCACTATTCATCAAAAATTGAAGTTTTTCAGAAAAAATGCCAAAATTCCACCCTAATCTATAATTGATATTCCAAATTCAAAAATGATTTCTATTTTACAAAATTCACAAGATATAAGTTGCATTAATTAATGTTATAATTAATTTCCGCTGTCACAACAAATAGCATGTTTTTAAGAGATAATAACTATCAAAAGATTAACACATGTTTATGTCTGGTGTAAATGTGAAATTACATCCAATGACCAACATTGTATTGAATTGTAAAAATATATTCTAAATATACTTTAAAACCACTCAAATTAATAATTTATCACTATTAATTACTTCAATTAAAAACATTGTTTTTAATTAAAATTGAGTAATTTTCACTATTCATCAGAATATGAAAGTTATCCGAAAAGTACCAAAATTTCACCATAGGCTAAATTCGATACTCCGAATCCAAAAATGAAGGCCATTTTGAGATCTAAAATTTCTAAAATTTTAAAACGTGGTTATTACTATTCATAACGGCTAGTTATAATATTATTTTAATAGCATATCGTTGTTTAGTGAAACTCGGTATTGCGTACTACACACGCTATCGAGGAAGGTCTCGATTGTGTGCAAGGAATGTCAAGGATGTGTGTTGTGCAAGCTCCTTTTGGTGTAGCGTACAACACAAGAAATTAATAAAATTAAAAAGAATATTTTTCATAAAATCTCGGGCTATTACAGATGATGTCAAGTACGTGGTGTTCTATGATTCATCGGGGATGGGGAGTTTTTGGGTATTTATGCAGGGGATAAAAATGATTGACTTTGGTTCACTGTAGTTGAGAGCACATGAGAAGAACTGTATAACTAATGATCTGGATTTGGCTACGGTAGTCTTCGCATTAAAGATGTGGTGACACTACCTTATGGGTGAGCAATTTATCATCTACTCAATACACAAAAGGCTCATGTATATAATTTCTCCAAAGGGTTAAAAAAATGAGACAATAGTGTTGGATAGAGTTCCTCCAGGACTATGAAATAAGAATAGTCTACTCTCCTAGGAAGTGGAATGAGGTGGTAGATGCTCCTAGCCAGAGATCTAGTTCACAGGTATGGAATGAGGCCTCAGAGATGTTTTCCTCAATTCATATATCCTTCAACAATGGAGATGGAGAAGCTTAACTTTAGCCAATGGAATTTACCCCTCCACTCATACAGTGAATCCAGGAGGCATAGATCAGAGATACCAGCTGTGAGAATACACATGATTTGATGTCCATAAGGTATGCCCCTAATGGATATTTTAATGGCGGGGATCACATCATCTTTTCTAGAGGAGGAATAGTTGCAACAGCAACGTTACGAGAGGATGTGTTGAAGGAGTTAAATACATCCCATTTGGATATACATACAGGTTTTCAAAAGATGTACCAGGACCCCCGAAATTTGTTTTTATGGTCGGGGATAAAGAAAGCAGTGGCTATGTTTGTCACTAGATATATCATTTGTCAGAAAATGAAGGCCAAGAACTAGGTTCCAATGGGTTTGACTTATCCCCCTGAAGTGGAAGAGTCGAATTGGGATGGTATATCGATGGAATTTATGATGGGATTACCATGTATATCTAGGGGGAATGATTCCATTTTGGGGATCACCGACCAACTCACCAAGTGAGCCCACTTCCTAGAAATTCAGGAGAAGGGTTCGGTAGAGAGATTGTGACGCCCCTATGTACATAACATAGTTGAAATCCATAGAATCCCATCTACAATAGTATCATATCAGGATTCATTATTCACATCCTGGTTGTGGAAGGGATAAAAGGATGCATTTGGGAATCAACTATTCTTGATCATGGATTTCCACCTGCAGGCAGACTGCTAGATAGAGTAGACCATTCAAGTCCTAGAGGTTATGCTACATGCTTGAATCCTCCACTTTAGCCATATTTGGGAGGATCACCTACCTCTGGTGGAGTTTACATAAAACAATAGATATTACTACACCATTGCTATGGCACCATTTGATGCCTTGTAAGGGTGACCCTACATCTTGCCACTTTACTGGACTTTTCCCTGAAGAGTCAGCACTCATGGGTCTGGAGCTGGAGCATGCTACTATAGAGAAGGTGCAGGTTATCTAGGAGGGGATAAAGACTGCACATATCTTTCATAAGTCCAATGATTATAGGTGACAAAGATCCTTGGATTTCAAGGTGGGGGACCGTGTGTTCCTTAGTGTATCTTGTTTGTGTGTTATATAATGATTTGGTCGTGGAGACAAGTTATCTCTGAGGTTCGTCAGACCTTTTCTGATACTGCGTAGAGTGGGTGAGGTGGCATACCGCTTGTCTCAACCTCCACAGTTAGAGTGGGTACACGACATATTCCACACATCCCGATAGAGGATCTACGTACATGACCCCTCAGATATCCTTGATTGGGGTGAGATGGATATTTATGATGGGGAGACTTTTGAAAAGTTCTTGGTAAAGTTTGAGGATCTATATGAGAGGACCCTCCATGGTGATCAATTCCTATAGTGCATGTTCGATGGTAGCACTAGAATCTTTAGGAGTGCACATTGGAGTGGGAGGATGAAATTCATGCTCAGTATCCCCATTTTTTAGACCTTGTTTTGGATTTCAAGGACATAAATCCCTAAGGTGCGGAGAATTTAATGTCACTAGATTTCTATTTAATTTCATTTGAAAATTATATTGAATTATCTCAAGACCAGGCGTTGAGATGGAATGTAATTCTACAGCCTGAGATGCTCAAAATAAATATTTGAACTTTTTTTTATGTTTATTAAAAATAACACACATTTACAGGTTTATTAACTTTTAAACGGGTGCTCGAATAGGAAATCAGAGGGAACCATTGGGAACCATTGGGCTCAGAACAATGAGTTTACCTAATATGGGGTGTAACATCGGCCAGTGCAGGTTAGATAAAAAAGTTAATTTATGTATATTTTATGAGAAAAATAAAATATACTTGAAAAGTTATTTTATTTTATTTCTTCAACGTTAAGAAAACACCTTAGCAGCATGGTGATGTGGTGACTCAGCGATGTTGAAATGCAGTGTTGTGGAAATGATTAAATATGTTAACACATTTCATTCATTAAACAGGGGTAGAGTCCAGTGTTAGAATTTATATCACTAGATAACATTACATGGAGTTCAGAATTTTCCTTGAGGTAAGGAGAAGAAATATCTCTCGCTAAAGATGATGAACAACACATGCTGATGAATGGAAGATAAAGATAATTTATGGATGGATCAACATTAATGAATAATTATCTCTTATGATTAATCCTATTTAAAGGTAGAAGGTTTATTTATCTTTGTGATTCTTTTCCCTATTCTTATTTTCAACAATGAATGCGGAACAGCCCACAAACATGTTGATCTGCGATTCAATCGTTCTTGTGGGATGGTTGAAAATGTGGGATTAAAGGGGAAAAATATTACTAAATATTGATTTTTTCTCCTTCACGATTCCAATAAGATGTGTGGACCAAGGGAGACACAAACAAGGTGAAGATCAATTCAAAGGGTATTCTTGTAATTTTTCACTCCCCTTTTCTTGTGTTCTTTATGGACGAACCCACGTGGCCACGTCGAGCTTTATTGGGAGGTTTTGAATGTGATAGAACCCCCTAGAGTGATGACAAGATTATCTTGAGATCATGAAAGTGATAGTAATTACTGGAGGTTTGTAGAAGTGTTACCAATTCAATGAACGGACCACCATGGTGATGGTGGAGTCCTATAAAAGATGAGTTGCTGATGTCGGCATGAACACCCAGTGCGAGGAACCTGCGACACAACAACTGCAGGTGACAGAAAGTGTTGCTTTCACAACGATAAGCAGCGGGCCTTAGAAATACGTGGAATGGGGCCACATCCTGAGATGGAGAGACATAATCTAGTGGGTTCGTGGCATGAACCCACAAAAATCATCGTGGGGCGGGTCATATGACAACCGGCTGCATTGAACGCGACAATCAGCCGTGTAGACCAAGATGGTATGTGGTGACCACCGTAGCTCTGGAAGAAGAACCTTACCACTCTAGTGAGTCTAGCTGGAGCCGTTGGTCCGAATCTGTAGTGAGTTAGGCCCAGCCGAGGTATGCGAGACCCAATGGGCCTGGTCAACCCTACCGGTCAGATTGTGCTTAGTGGGTTGGGTATGCCTAGTGGGTTAGGTCAAACCAGGCATGCCAGGTCAGGCGAGAACCAGGTCAGGTCAGGTGGGACCCAGGTTAGATCAGACTCAGACCCAACCAACCCCTTTTTATTTAAATGTCCATAACATCCAAAACGTAAATCCGTTTAATGAGATGTTTGTGGTGTTGGGACCCTCGTAACGAGGTGGTCATTTTTTGGATACTATACATGAAATTTAATGGAGGATGGAATGCCAAATATGGGCTCAAGGAGTAGGTTCTCCTAGAGAGAGTGCACTAAGGATAGAATCCCCCAACTGGATATGGAAAATATGCATATTTGGGATCCTACGGTGGTGTGGAGTTGGTCTCCTATGATGATGCAGAGTTGGTATCTCGAAAGTGTGTGAAGTTGGTCTCCGGTGATGATGCATATATGTTATCTTTTGAGGGGTGGAGTTGGTCTCCTATGACTACACGAATTTGGTCTCCTGTGACGACACATATTTGGTCTCTTGCGAGAGCACTGAGTAGGTCTCCTATGGAGACTATATGACTCAATGGATTTGGATATTCATTGACATTCCCAGTATATTTATCCTTGTGTGATATGAATCTAGTGACTCTATCTTGACTATAGTTCTTAGGGGCTATACTTCTTATAACTGTTTGGAAGTCAGCCTTGTGTCTTTCTTTGAGATTTACCTTTGTGGTATGGGGTCCTTATGAGGTATTGTTTTACTCACCCGTCCATAGACTTTTCCTACACGTGTTGTGTTTTTTTAAATGATCAAAAACTTTGATAGAGTCCTTGTTAGTCCAGAGACAGGTTTCTATAAAGTGTGACCCAACAGATGTGACACACTTCAGCAACATTCATACAACAAAATTTACCAACCCTCCAGTTAGAGTTTTCTAAGAATGGGATGCAGGATGTTGTACTTTTTCGATTTACATGGGATTTTATTCTTCCCTTTTTACATTTCTGTTTTTACTATTGCTCTTAGTTGTTTTCTTAGTGGAATCTATACATTTTTAGTCAGTATTGTTTTGTTCAGTAACTTTTCTTGGAGACATGTGTGTGTGTAAAGGTACTTAAGAAAATACCTAATCTTTGTGGGATACTCCTACTCAGCACTAGTCACCAGCCCCTGACCTATGGGAGGTGGGAATGGGGTAGTCAAAATTCGATCCCCATGGGACAGGTTATGAAAAATATGTTTTACCAGCTTATTAAAATATATGTTTTACAAAAATATATAATGGATTCATTAGTTAAAAAATAATTAGATATGAAAATAAAAACCAATTGAATATAAATGAAATGTTCTTTATAAATAATTATTTCATACACTCCCAAGGGGTTTTTCATTAATAAATTAGATTAATTGTTATTAGTGATGATATTAATGAAAACTATATATTATATATTAAATTAAATATTTTTTACATTCATCCAACAGGTTTTATAGGGAAAAGATAAGAACAAACCCAATTTAATTCATGGAATGTTATATTTTACTAAAGGTAGTTTTTCCACCTTTTAATGGAAGAATTATTTTTAAACTAAAATTTGGGATTTATATAAATATTATTTTACAAAATAAACTTATTTTTTAAAATATTAACATAAAAATTATCTTAATTTTAATTTTAGTATTTTAATGCGATGTTTCATTTTTTGATGAACAATAAAAAATAATGAATTTAAATTGATAATTGAGTTTTCATATTAATAATTTATAGTGTTAAATTATATTAATTATTTGGTTTTAAATAAAATATATATCAACTATACATCTATTAATCCAATTTAGTTCATTAAAATCATTTTTTGTTTTATTTTTATATTAAAATTATTGTACTTGAACATTTTCACTTTAGAAGCCGTCTTTGTCATCCCATCTGTGGAATTAATTTTCAAAAAATTTCTGCCACTTATGTGGATTATTAATAGTGCAGCTTTCTCCTAGAATGGAAAATTAAAAATTTTGGTATAATTTTTTAAAATGGCCTATTGAATGTTTCACTCAGTGGGTATATGCACAATTTGTGCCCAATTATTTAAACAGTGTGGCATGTGTAGGTTCCATGCGTAGTAGAAGCTCATGGGTGGATGTGCCCACTTGACTTTTTGTCATTAGAAATGATCAATTTGGAAACAATACAACGATAACCATCGAACTCCATGGATCGAATCGCAAAAATAGGAAAAGAAGAAAAATAGTCATGAAACCACAATGGAGGATCATCAAAGGTTGATTATAATTAATTTAATTAATTGAAAAGAAGTGATTTTTATAGAATTCTTTATTCGTTGATATTTCTGATCATGTTCAAATGTGATTCTTCATTTCCTCGTAGAATCCAAGTGTATACTTCCTCTAGTGGTGATCCACACGTGCACTATGTATCTTTGGATGTCTTCAAAAGTATCTTCAGGTGCTAGCATGGAGAATCCTTTTCTTGCGTTGTCCACGTTAGATCACCTTGATATGATGGAGGAGGATCTCTCTCAGTCTTGAGATCGTTCTTGGAGGAAGGAGTTCTTTCTTCCTTGAGATAACTCTCCGGAATTGTTATTCACAAGGATTCGGGAAAAGTGTTGGGGTTGTGAGGATATTTATAATCATGTTTGAGTTTAGAGAGTTATGAAAATAAATATATGCATTATGCATTTTATTTATTTCATTAACTCTTATGAAAATCCCCATGTAGAGTCATTAATTTCATGACATTCACCCACACAAATTATAATACATATAATTTAATAAATCAATATTATTTCCAGAAAATCTCGACCTAAAAAAACACAGTGTGTAATCATTAATACATGACATGTACCTGTTTTTCATTTCCATTGAAAAATGAAAACTACACCCCATCTACATTCAATGTACACAACATGTGTATCTTGTTTTCATTTTATTTATCCTCCAAAATTAAAACAATTTAGGCTTCCATGAATAATTATTAAACCACATTCGAGAATAATCTTTATTCTACTTGAGATACTTGGATACACTTAGTGTGTGACCCTCTTGGCCTCTTTCTCATTGGAATTATGCGGGCTTTCCTAAATTACAGGATTACTATCTAGCAATGGTTCAAGGCACCCCAGATAAAGAATTTGATGCTGAATTGAAGTGTCACCTCATACGAACACTTACCATGTAATTTAATCCATTTATCTCATTATCTTATCAATCAGGTTTCATTGTAGTGTCATAAACCTATATGCTTGATCTGTTATTCTTTGACTTCCAGAAATAAACTCGTCAGGACACCATGGCCATGGAATTTGGGCGACAGTTCTATTTCTATCAAAGGGCCTAAGATATCTAACTTAAAAAATATGGATGGAACAAATCCTTCAGGGAATTATCCATTAAAAAAATGTCATTCATGATGCACCCAACGTACCCTACTTCTTGCCAACTATCTTCGTGATGGTTTTTGTTAGAAAATCTAAGTGCACGAGTCATGACATGAGTAAATGATAATCTTTTGGTCTATATACCATTACAAATGCTCCTAGATAGCAATTTCTGATGACACCAAGACATATAGAATTACTACTGGCAGGTCTGTTCTCATAATCTCTCATCTTGGAGATTACCAAGTGCAAAATCCATGGGGTAGAGTCTCTTCTTCTTACAAGTACTCACACATGATGGTCTATATACTATGTGTTATATCATAGTATGACATCCAACCATAGAACATTATTTAAGAATATTGTTATATCATTTCAATGTTCTCATCATAGCAGGGATCTTCCATAACCTTATTAATGCAACAAATATTCTCCGACATTATTATATTATATTCATACAGAATAATGAACAATATATAATAAGATTACATTCAAGTAATCAATGTTTAAATAGTTCATTCTTAGGACACCAACTCTAACAAACTCCCACTTAGACTAGAGCTAACTGCCTACAACTTTAGTATGCTAGAACTCACATGATGATCATGTTTATGCTGATTCAAAGCTTTAGTCAAGGGGTCCACCACATTGTCTTCCATGGAAATACTGCTCAATGAAACTTCACCTCTCTGAGAAAAATCCCTCAAGAGATGGTACTTTCAAAGTATTTTCTTTGTCCGCTGATGCGACCTTGGCTCTTTTTCACATTCCACCACTGCAGTATTATCATAATAGAGTGTGATAGGATCTTTACTTATAGGTACTACATCCATCTCTTGGATGAATCTTCGCATCCATATTGCTTCTTTAGATACCTTAGAAACTATGATATACTCAAAATCTACTGTAGAATCTGCAACCACACCTTTCTTGGAGCTCTTCTAGCTCATTGCACCTCCATTCAAACTGAAGATGTATCAAGTCTATGACTTCATGTCATCTTGATCAGTCTGAAAACAAGCATCTACATGTACCCTGATGACTAGTTCCTCATCCCCTCCATAAACTAGGAACATATCTTATGTACACCTCAGATACTTAAGAATAGTCTTGACTTCCATCCAATGGTGGTCTCCTTGATCAGCTAGATATATGCCTACCAAACTTAATGTGTAAGAAACATCTAGCCTTGTACATATCATATCATACATGACTGACCCAATCCCGAATGCATAAGGGATCCTTACCATTTTTCTTTCATTCCTCATGTGTTTGGGGACACATTTTCTTGGAAATACGAATGCCATGTGACACCGACACCAATCCCCTATTGGACTATTCTATACTGAATATATTCAATATCTTGTCAATTTATGTACTTTGACTCAGGCCCAACATTCTCTTGGATCTATCACAATGGATCATGATCCTAAGAATATATATTGTCTCGCCCAAGTCTTTCCTAGAGAAGCATTTATCCAACAATGCATTAATTGGCTGTAAGACAGGTACTTTATTTCCAATTAGTAATATGTCATCAGCATATACAATTAAGAAAACCATTTCACTTCAGCTAAACCTTTTGTAGACACAAGGCTCACATTCATTCTTTATAAAGCCAAATTTCATTATGACTTCATCAAAATTAATGTTCCATGACCTTGATGCTTTCTTTAATCCATAAATGGATTTCTGCACCTTGCATACCTTGTTGGCATCCTTTGGAGTCACATACATTTCAGGTTGTGTCATGTAGATATATTCATGGTGGTTCCCATTACAGAATAACATGTTGACATCCAGTTTCCAAATTTCATAGTTTTTGTAAGTTGAAATGGCCAATAAAAGTTTGATGGATTTTAGCATCGCAACTAGTGAAAAGGTTTCATCACAGTAAATTCCTTGAAGTTGTCTAAAACCTTTTACAACCACTCATGCCTTATAGGTTCTAACAAATCCCTCCATGTATATTTTATTCTTGAATAACCATTTATTACCAACATGCCTTACATCAACTGAAGGATATATGAAAATATGGACTTGGTTTTAGTACATTAAATCAATTTCATAATTCATGGCTTCTGTCCACTTGGCAACGTCTGTGCCTTCAACTGCTTCCTTCCTGGTAAGAGGATCAACATTGTCAACCAATAATGAGTCACCATCCTCGGTGACAAGAAAACAATATCATTTTGGTTCTCTCACCTGTCTCGTGCTCTTATGCAGTTCTTGTGTCTTTGGAATAGATTGTTCTTCCACATGGATTTATAGAATATGTTCTTGTACCAACTCCTTTGTATCTTGAGCCTCGACTTCATCAAAGTCTATCTCACACCTACTTTCCCTTTTGGATATGTGCTCTCTCCCAAGGAATATAGTCTGTCTTTCCACTGTAACGTTTTTATCTGAGGGGTTGTATAAGTAATATCCCCTTGTTTCATTGGGATATCCTATAAAGGTACAATTTGTGCCTTGAGGTGAAATTTTGTTACTTGAACAGGCTTTAACAAATGCTTCACTACCCCACACACATAAATTTTATAACATGGATTTGTTTCCACAATATAACTTGTATAGAATTCCATTTATCGACTTAGTTGGTACTTGGTTTAGTATGTGTTCTGCTGTTTGTAATGCATATCCCCAAAAGGATAATGGAACACTCACATGACTCATAATTTCACTCACCATGTCTAAAATGGTGCGGTTCCTCCTTTTACTTACACCATTCCACTGAGGTGTGTAAGGACGAGTGAGTTGAGATAGAATCCCAAACTCCTGTCAGAAATCAATGAAGTCCTGATTATGATATACTCCTCCTCTATCTGAGCAGAGTTTCTTAATATTATTACCAAGATGGTTCTCAACTTCATTCTTGAATTGTTTAAACTGATTGAAAGAACCTGGCTTATACCTCATTAAGTAAATATATACCTATCTACTAAAATAGTCAATAAAAGATATGGAGTACCAGAACCCACCCCTTTCTTCAACTGGAAATGGTCTCCACACATATGCGTGAACTAATTCTAGAATATCTTTAGCCCTTTCACATTTCCCACTAAATGGGACTTTGGTCATTTTTCCTTGTATACACGCATAATATACAACAAGCGGTTTTAGTTTGAATGAATCTAAATACCCATATTGATGTAATTTTTTCAAACGTTTCTCATTGAGATGCCCAATCCAGTGATGCCAATGTTGTGTGTGGTATGAGTCATGTGAATTAACATTGTCATTGATTTTCATTACTTGGTTTGTGTAGTCTAACACATAAAGACCGTTATATAAACGTGCTCTACCGAAACAAATGATATATTTATAAAAGTAGAAATATTAATTTCCAAAAATGAAGACGAATCCATAAGTGTCTAATATGGATACTGAAATAATGTTTTTGGTTATAGAGGGTATATAATAACATCCTTTTAATAGAAATACCATCCTAGTAGTCAATTTAAGGTGGTTGTCTTCGAAAGCTATAGCAGCGAGTCTGGCTCCGTTGGCTGCTCGCAGATCCACCTCACCTCTGTCAATATTTCTGAATCTACTTGGTTTCTGTATTTGGATATAGATGTGAGGACCACAAGCAGTATCTAAAACCCAATTGGTAGAAATAGACAGATTTCATTTGATAACAAATTCAGTCGAAGCCTCCCCTTGCTTCCTTGGATGGGTGTCGTTTTTCTTCAAGTGACCTTTCTTGCCAAATGAGAAACAAATGGCCTCCTATTTTCTTTTCTCCCCTTTGATATTCCTTTTCTTGGAAGTCCTTGAAGAAGATTTGGGCTTAAATCTCTTTGGCTTCCCTTTCCTTTTATTCACCATACGGACAAAAGGCTTTTCAAATTTTATATCATTGTCCACTTGGCGAATGAGGATAAGATGATCAGATAGAGACTTCTCAATGTTGTTCATCTTGAAATTAATAGAAAAGTTATAGAAGCTTGGGGGGAGTGATGCAAGAATGAGATCGGTACCCAGTTATTCAGGGAGTTTAAACCCTAGAACCTTCAAGTGCTCAATGTATCCAATGATCAAGACTAAATGAGGCCCAACTGGGACACCCTCTACAAGATTTATCGGAAATAGAGCCTTGGAGATCTCAAACCTGTCCTGTCTTGCTCTCTCATGGTACAGATCACATAGGTGCTCGAGCATTCAAAATGAATCCATGTCTTCATGAGACTTCATGAGATCACTAGACATTGATGACAACATAAAACATTTAACGTAGAGTGCATCGTTAAAATGTTGATCATAGACCATGAAATATTCATCATTCGCCCCTAGGGTAGGCGAATCAGGAAGTGAAGACTCCCGCACGTAAATATTTCGTTCAGGGAATATGATTACTCGAAGGTGACTAAACCATTCCTGAAAGTTATTTCTAGTAGGTATATTGTCTTCATACATAATTGATCGTAGAGGAAATGTGGTTGATGAGTTTTTCATATTTATTCTACCAATTAGAAGATAAAATTTATCAGTACATTTTGATTAAATTTTATGAAAAATTATAAATGAATTTATTGATTCTCCCACTATTTTATCATGTCCCAATGACCCCCACCATTGAACTTGGAATGCCTAGTTTCTTTGAAATTCTAGTGGCAAGGATCCATATTCCCCTTCTCAAAACCCCAACAAGGGTTGGTCATGCTATTTAAAGGTATTTGGGTAGGCCGGACATTGCCAACTATGAGTTTATGATTCTTTGATCTGTTGAGTGGACTTCCCAATCCCAAAATCCTGACTTGGATTTCCTCAACACTTGCCTCTATTTTAAAAAAGTATATCAAGGTCTACTACTCTTAATGTAAACTTTTTAATTCAACCCAAAATTTTCATAAGATTATCCTTTATAAAAGTAAGTCTCCCAACATGGGTCGGTCAAACACATAGTTTTGTAGAGTCTTTCCCTTAATCAAGTAATTAAAGGATTGGTATGACTGAATATGGTATTTGATGGATTTCAATCCTTTATTCATAATTTTGCATTATCACATGCTTTTTAATATTAAGTGATGCTTTCTTAAGTGATTAACCATGTCCTAATAATGTTTACGCGTAGTCTAGTTTTTATTTTATTCCATATTTGCATGCTTTTTTATTTTATTAACTATGTGATCGTGACAAAACATACATAATAAATAAACCATGCATTTAGAAAGAAATAAAATAAGATGGAATGATCATGACATTCTATTTCTTATCTAGTATAGCGGTTTTGATAATTTGAACCTAAACTAGGAAGAAACACCTTAAACTTGATGGTTTGTGTTTTGTAGCTCCCACCTATTCACCTTTGTATCTTCTTAAGTTGGTTTCACCTTAGCTTTAGAATTTGAACTGTCTCATCTAGCTTGGGAGATCCTCGATTACATGGATTTTACATTAAATAAACCATGGGCACACAGAACATACATTTCATTGGAAGAAGGCTCGCAGGACAACAAATTTAAATTAAATATATTCAAATGAAACCATACATGCACAAAGGGTCTTTGGTCTAGCTCATGATCATCCATTGCATACAACGACATTTACGCATATTTAGTTTTGAAATTCTTTTAATCGTTATTTTATTTAAGTTGATCCGCTCTTGAATTAAATTATTTATGATATTATAATTAATCAATTCTTTATCTTAAATTAATTTCTGAATTTCCTTGAGATTATTCTCATCCATATTCCTTGTACGAGTCTTTTTACTTTGGGGGAAACCTGGTGAAATTCCATTTCTGGAAAGTACATGGCATGTAGGATATATTACACGACATGTATTTGTTTTCACCCTTTATCCAAAGTACACACTGGTGGCTTGTGCATGTTTTTTGTACTTTGGAAATTTTTGAGTACACGACATGTGGATTAATCTAACAAGGCATGTACTTCCTTGTTACATGGTTACCATCTTGGAAATCAAGTGTATGCGGTTACACTGATTCTCCTTGTACATGGTTTCACCACGGCCATATCGGACTACACGACGTGTTGATTCAACATACATACTGCGTATTCCGGTTTCCATGTGATACTCAGTTCTAGTCAACATGGTGTATTAAAAAACATAGGTATTCTCAATTCACATAGTTAGGTTTGGCGGACCCGTACTGGTTTGTTGAACCTAAGTACATGGTGTGTAGATTTCAATACACACCGTGTATTCCTGTGTTATATAGACTGAATGAGCGGCTCCTCTGGATGAGTTACTCATTTTTATTTTTAATCAAATTTAAAAATAAATGTCCATTTCTGTAATGTGAATCAAGAAACGAATGGGGAAGAATAGATCTCGTTCATTCAGTTTTATAAAATTATTTATCTTGAATTGAATAAAATATAAATGGGTAAATTATCAATGAAAATTAAATAACTATAATCAACATTGTGACCCCTCTGATACCACCTGGAGGTCCTAGGAGGAGTGGAAGCTCATTGGTGGATGTGCTCAATTGACTTTTTTTCATTAGCAATGATCAATCCAGGATCAATATGACGATAAATTCCAGACTCCATGGATTGAATCATAGAAATATACAAATAAGAAGAATAGTCCTGGTACCACAAAGGAGGATCATCATAGGTTGATTATAATTAATTTAATTAATTTAAAAGAAGTATTTTTTATGGTGTTCTTCTTTATTGATATTTTTGATCACGTTCTGATGAGATTCTTCATTGTGTCGCAGAAGCCAAGTGTAGACTTCCTCTAGTGGTGATCCATAGGTGCACAACATATCTTTGGATGTTGCCAAATGAATATCTGAGTGCTCGCGTGGATAAGAATTTGCTTGCGTTGTCCACATTAGATCTCCTAGATCCAATGGAGGAGGATCTCTCTTAGTCTTGAGAGCATTCTTGGAGGAAGGAGTTCTTTCGGGCTTGAGATAATTCTCCAGAATTGTTGTTCACAATAATTCGGGAAAAGTGTTGGGGTTGTGAGGATATTTATAATGGGGTTTGAGGTTATAGAGTTATGACAATAAATAAACGCGTTACACGTTTTATTTTTTTCATTAACTCTTTTTAAAAATACCATGCCGAATAATTTATTCTTTAATATGCACCCACGCTAATTATAATAAATATCATTTAATAAAATGATATCATTTCCTAAAAATCATGACTGAAAAAACGAAATGGCATGTAATCATTAATACACGACGTGTACTCATTTTTCATTTACTTTCCAAAATGAAAACTACACGGCGTGTACATTCAATGTACACAATGTATATATCTTGTTTTTGTTTTATTCTTCCTCCAACATTAAAATGATTTAGGCTTCCTTGAATAATTATTAAACCACATACATGAATAATCTTTATTCCTCTTGAGATACTTGGATACACTTAGTGTGTGACCCTCTAGGCCTCTTTCTCGTTGGCATTAGGCAGGCTTGCCTAAAGTCCATGATTACGGTCTAGCAATGAGTCAAGGCACCCAAGAGAAAGAAGTTGATTCCTCATTGACGTGTCACATCATAAAAATGCTTACTATGTAATTTAATCCCTTTGTCTCATTATCTCATCTAGTAGGTTTCAAGGTAGTGTCATAAACCTATATGCTAGATCCGTCATTCTTTGACTTCCATAAATAAACTCATCATGAAACCATGGCCATGGAATATGGGTGACAGTTAAATTTCAATAAATGGGCCCAAGATATCTACATCCAGAAATATGGAAGGGACAAATCCTTCCTCGACTTATCCATTAAGAACATGTCATTTGTGATGCACCCAATGTACCCTACTTCCCACCAACTGCCTTCATGACGGTTTTTGTCAGCAAATATAAGTGCGTGAGTCATGACATAAGTTAATGAAAATATTCTAGTCTAGGGACCATTAAAAACGCTCGTAGATAGAAATGTCCAATGACACCAAGTAATAAAGAATTACTGCGGGCGGGTCTGTTCTCATAATCTGCCATATTAGAGATTACCATGTGTGAACTCCATGAGAGAGAGTCTCTTCTTTCTAAGAGTACTCACACATGACGGTCTGTATACTATGTTTCCTATCAAAGCATATCATCCAACTGTAGGACTTTATTTAAGAATATTTTTGTTGCATTTCAAGGTTCTCATCATAGAGGGAATCTTCCATGACCTTATTAATACAATAAATATTCCAGAACATTTTTATATTATAGTCATGCAGAACAATGAACAATATATAATAAGTGTACATTCATGCAAAGTATAAACATTTGTTTCTCAAGACACCAACTCTAACAGCATTCCTATGCGCAGTGTCGTTTTGTGTAAAAGATGGAATATGGGTTTACGTTTATTTTTTATTGTTTTTTCATTTATCTCGTTTTTATTCTCTTATAATCTACATGTAGCACACATAACCTCTTTATATAGTGTGGTGCACTTCCGTCTCCATTTATTTCTGGCATCAAGATCCTCCTCACCTACAAAGGGGTTACTATCTTTTACCTTTCATTTATCCATCTTTTCCCTCACCACCTGATGCACTAGAAGTATCTCGGTATTCCCTCTCTCCTACACCCTACTATTTCAAGTCTCTTCCATCTTCTATTATACTATCTTCATGCGACATATTTTCCCCCAATTTTGAGGGTTTTGCAATTTTTTTTGATTAAATCCATTTTAGGTTGAATTGATGTTTGATATCTGGTGTGTGGTGTACTACGATGTTGCGATAGGGTGCCTACAACTTTTTACCATTGTTTTATTTTTTATTTGACATCACGCCAGTGTACACTCCCCATAACCTTCCAAATAAGATTTGATGTTTCATATTAAATTGAATATAATGCTTTGAAGTGTCCATAATGACCCTTTCAAACAAAGAAACTAATTGACAGGGTGACCGCTGCGCCTTCAGCCACCCTATTTGGGTGATCCATCCTTTTAGCCTAAATATACATTTTCATTGGCTTCTGTTACACTTTGGCTAAATTAGATAAATTGATAAATTTATTTAGAATGAACAAAAAAAATAAATTGCGTTTCCCCTTGGAAATGTCTAGGATTAAATTTTTTTGGCCTGTGTATAATTCTATAAGCCTTAAATGCTGAAAGTTTCATTGAGAATAACACATTCCATGCATTTAAAAGCCTATGCCGGTATTAATATCCTTGTTCCTTATGGGTATTTCCTTTGAAATTTATTTGAAAGCATACTTCAATTATATATTCATTATATTAAATAAATAATGCTTTGTGTTTCATTTTTAATTCTATATTTCTTAAATTTAAATTCTTGTGCAAGTTAATTTTACCACTTCTTACCTTTCTATATAATGATACCCACCTCATTATTAATGTAATGTTCTTATATTAAATATTTTGAATTTAATTAGTGCTAAATTAGGATTCTTTAATAAATGTTTAAATATGCATAAATAAATTATTGATGAGTAGAGTCATAATTTTTTCTAATAAAACTCCTCCAATAGACATGCATTGTAATTTAAAATAAAAATAGTCTCTACCATAAAACATACTTTTACAAGCGCAAAAAATACCTTTATCAATGCTAAAAAAGTGATGTTAATCATGATACTATTAAAGGGGGTAGGAGGTACCCTTTATCTACACTATTCAAAGCACTGATAAAGTCCCCATTTATCAACGATTCAATTAGGGATAATAAAGGTGGGACTTTATCAGTGATAATTGAAGCGATGATAAAGGATTCCCTGTCTGGGAGTGCAATTTATAGAAAATCTCACCCAAAAACATATAAAAAATAAACAAAAAACCAAAATAACCAAACCAGAAAAAATAACCTACACAAACTAGCAAAAACATACAAAAAACCACACATAGAATATGTAAAAGAACCACATACATGATGAAATTCATGAAAAAACATGCAGCACACACAAAAGTTTTGAAAATAATGCTATATACATTTAATTTAAATTGATAATACAAAAATATTCACTCATGGTATATACCCAAATAAACATCTATATACATTTTGAACAATGTTTTATAAAATTACATTTAAAAATATCCCACAAACAGCTAAAAACATTAATGTTTTCTCTTTTGACGTATGTGGTCCCATCTAAAAAATGTCCTCTGATAGTAATAATCATTGAAAAATAATCCTGACTCAGGAAAATGGTTCCACCTATATAAGAAAACAAATATTATGTTAGTAATACCATAAATAATTAAATTAAACCCTCATATGAAGAATACATTAAAAAAATGTAAATTTTTAATAAAAATGAAACATTTGGAGTTATAATGGTCACACCGTGTGTCATATTGAGGTGGGGTTTAATAAAACACATTAGAAATTAATAATGGATCGTTTTCCTATAGTACCAAAAAAATCGGAATGCATTTTCTCTATTTTTAGTATGCCAGCTTTTTTTAACTAAAATGTCATTTCAAATAGAAAATATGCAATTTGAGTCAATCTGGTCACATCGTGCATCGATTTTATATGAGGCTCCCTCAAACACATCAAAAATGACTTAAGAATATATATCATTACTTTGTATGACAATTGGATTTCATTTTCATAGTTTTCAGTGAGGGACACGTTTTGAGTTAAAAATGTGATTTCAAACTAATAACAGACACTTTTAGTCATACCGGTCACACTGTTCGTCATATTAAGGTGGGGTTAATTCCTACACGTCATAACTGAATCATGGATCATTATAAAAAAATGTCAAAATAATATGAATGTGTTTTCTTGGTTTTTAGTATATCAGTTTTGTTTTCTTACTTTAATTAATGTTAATTTTAAATAACAAGACACATTTGGAGTCATACCGGTGACACCATGCGTCGAATTGAGGCGAGGTTGATTCCTACACATCACGAATGACTGATATAACATTTTTATAATGTATCAAAACTATAATAATGCATTTAACCATTTTTTAGTATGTCAGTATTGTTTTAATACTAAAAATCCATTTCAAACTAAATACATACAATGTGAGTCATACCCGTTGTATCATGCATCAGTTTGATGTTAGACTGCTTGATACGATTCAGAAAGGTCATTCAAATTTTTTTACTAAATTTTTAAGATAATTGGAGCACGTTTGATTTGTTTTCAGTGAGTTACATGTTTCTAACTAAAATGTCAGTTTTGAACTCGTAACAGACAATTTTAGTCATACTGATCACACAGTGTGTCAGATTGAGGGGGGGGGGGGGGGGTTGATTACTACACATCCCAAATAATTCATGGATTTGTTACCTAATGTATCAAAACAATACAAATGCATTTTCTTACTTTTCATTATTCTAGTTGTGTTTTTTACTTGAATAAATGTTAGTTTAAAATAACAAGACACCTTTGGAATCATACTTGTGACACCATGAATCATATTAAGGTGTAGTTAATTCCTACACATCCCAAACTACTAATAGATCTTTTTCATAAAGTATCAAAACAATAAGAATGCATTACCTCAGTTTTCAATATTTCAGTTGTGGTTTTTTCACTAAAATGTCATTCCAAAATGAAATTCTGTAATTAGAGTCACACCAGTCACATTTTAGGTCTCTCTGAAATGAGACTGCTTGATACAGGTCAAAGAGGTCTTATGACTCACTTTCCTTAATTTGGAAGTCAATCGGAGCATTCTTTATTTGTTTTTAGTGAGTGACATATTTTGAAATGAAATATCAATTTTAAACTCGTAACATAAACTTTTAATCTTACTGATCACATAGTGCATCAGATTGAGGTGGGTTTGATTCCTACATGTCACAAATGAATCATGGATCATTTTACAAATGTATCAAAACAATCCAAATGCAATAGATTGGTTTTAAGAATTTCATTTTTGTTTTTTTACCAGAATTAATGTCAATTTTAAATAACAAGTCACATTTGGAGTTATACCAGTCACACCATGCATCATATTGAGGTGCAGTTGATTCCTACATGTATGAAAATGACTAATAGATTATTTTCCTAAAGTACCAAAAAATTGTAATTCCTTTACTCAGTTTTTAGTATTCCAATTGTGATTATTTACTAAAATGTCATTTCATACCGAAAACATATAATTTGAGTCTTCTGGTAGCACCGTGTGTTGGTTTGACGTGAGACAGCTTCATACACATAACAATGTACTTGAGATTTTATATGATTAATTTGAAATGAAATTGGAGTGTGTTTGCTTTGTTTTCAGTGAGTGGCACATTTTGAACTAAAATTTCAATTTTAAAATGATAGCAGACACTTTTAGTTATACCGGTCACACCATTCATCAGATTACAGTGGGGTTGATTCCTAGAAATCAAAGTTGACTCATGGATCATTTTACTAATGTATCCAAACAATAAAACTGCATTTTATCAGTTTTTAGTATTTAATTTGTGTTTTTACATGAATTAATTTCAATTTTAAATAAAAAGACACATTTGAAGTCATACTAGTGAAATAGTGCGTGGGATTGAGGTGCAGTTGATTCCAACATGTTAAAAAATGAATGTTAGATAGTTTACATAAAGTATTAAAACAATTAAATTGCATTTCATCTGTTTTTAGTTTGTCATTTATAATTGTTTACTTCAATTAATATCAATTTTGAATAAAGACACATTTGTTGTCATACCGATGACATTGTGCATCAGATTGAGGTGCGGTTTATTCCTACACGTCACAATTGAATCATAGATCATTTTACTAAAGTTTCATAAAAATTTTATGTATATTTTTCTGCCTTAAAATCAATGCGCCCTTTCCTCTAAAACCTAAAAAAGAGATCTGACCTGCTCAATATGTTAAATATACCCAATTTAGATGGATTATGGAAAAACCATTGATCCATGTATGGTTGAAAAATAATGACATCCTCCTTCTGTAGCATTACTTTAATCGGACAAGTGAAGAACCACATGTCATATATTCAGGACCTATGAATAAATATATGATAGTTGGTACTTCACTGGGTCGACAAGAGAGGTTCCAATATTGTAGATTGAATCAATGTTTTTTTGGAGAAAAAAATTTATCATTGTTGAAAACGAGAATAATGGAGTATTCCCCTATTTCCATTATCTCTCAAGATGTCACAACAAACTCAAGGGATATGGAAAACTCTTCTAGATATTCAGTATCATTTTTGGTCTATAAAAAACACACATATCCTGTATATGAGGTCAACTAATTTCCTTTAAAAAACAAATCAACATGAAATTCATTTAGTGCACAAACAAGGACCACTAATTTCCATTACTTTTAGCAGGGTGTTTAGCCTGTAAAAATCACAACATTACCATCAAAAAAAGAGAAAGATAAAAAATACAAGATTATTAAAGTCAAAATTATTTGAGAAGTTTACCATCTTCAATATATATTTTTAAATTCCTCCATCAAATATGTTTCGCCTACGTTTGTAAGAATATCAATATCGTCTTGTGAAGATGACTATTTTATAAAACCAGGGTAATACTAAAAAAATATAAATACAAAAATGATTAAAAAGAATTTTAAATGAAATATCAATTATATTAAAAAATACCCCTTCAAGGATGCCAGTTTTTTCATGTAATATGATCACTTTCATAAATTTACAAATATAATAACTATAGTATTTATTGTTTTTTTGGGCACTACAAAAACATTAAGAAAAATAATTAATTTTTGTTATATGTGTTTGGAGAGTGAAATATTATTATATATACCCTGATTTATATCCAGTCATAGTACTTGTTAGGATTCCTATACTTTTCCCCAAGCCTCATTCCACGATGTAGACGATATTTACACTCCTCCTTATCATAATATAATCCTCATTTAAATATAATATAAATTATATAACTTTGTGTTTAGTTCAAAAATAGTGGATTTATTGTATTAAAAATTGACAAACACAATCTTTTGATGTTCACAGTGAAATCTAATCAATTTTTTTCATATATACTCCTGGAAAGAATATAAAATATATTTAGTCATAATCATCATAGTATATCATCTTTTGGAAAATCAAATCATGAAAACATACCTCATGAAAAAATTTACAACTGATCCACTTAACCAATCATAGTTTAGGATATCTGTTGCACTCTCAACACTAATAAAGTCTAGATATTTCACTTCATACATATTTGATTCAAAATAAATTATGTGATTTCCACCATATTTCAAATTCATATACACATGATCCTTCAATGATAATAAATGTGGCTATAGATTGGGGTGGGGGGGGGGGGGGGGTTAAGGTACTTTGGCTAGATCATTTTTATCATTTGGTTAATCCTTGAGATGGTTTTGAACTGGTCTTTCATTTCACAGCTTCTGCTTTTCCGTCTGTAAGAACATACATTATTTCAAACCCTTTTTCATTAAATGTTAAAGGTTTATATTTATAATTAAATTTAAAATGAATACCTCATTTTCGACATGTTTTTTTTCAAGATGTGATGGCCATGTGATGAATGATTCTAGATCTTGTTCAACCATGTGTATATCTACATCATCTATTGGAATAGGTATCTTGGCTCTCAACTCTAGGGATACTGTAATTGACACTCTAACATGATCTGCCAGAAGTGTTTTTTTGTGAATCATATCGTTCTAGATATTGAACATTGTAGCCCTCACTCCATGGTGATGGGTGAGTGTTCATAGATAGAAATCACCATCATTTTCACCCAGTATAATATCAATACAGGAACAATATTAGTGTCTAGTGTCTATATGATTCCCATTTCACATAAGCAATTATTAAAAAATTGACTACCTTAGTTAAGAATTGTTTATGAGGGGAATACCTCACCATAAAAGTGGAGGGGGTGGGGCGAGATCTTCACACACGAGTTGTTCTTGAGTTGTTTCTTCTCTTTTCCTCCCCCATTAAACTTGTTATCAGCTCTCTCTGGTATTTTAATTATTTTTGAAACATTACTGATGTATCTGTCATCATTTTCATTTCCTTAGTTTTATCCTCCGCTTTTTTTTCCCCCAAAATATATTTGGGGTGTTACCCCAAAACCAACACCTCTGACACAACTATACACTTCTGGCTACTTGGAGTCCATTGATAGTATGTCTGCATCTGGTGTGGGTTTTTTTGATTCTTTTTACTATTTCAGATAGAAAATATAGGAAAATAAGTAATCATTGTTTTGTAATAGAGATTTAAAGTAATTTTGTTTTATTATGTTATAATTACACATGTTTCCCACCCTTTGTATGTGTTTTCATCTGTTAGTTTTCTATATTTAGTTACACATGACTCCTTCCATAACACATGTAGTGGAATGTAAGTGGATTTCGATTTTGAATCTTTAAGATGCATATAAATAAAATAATATAGTTATTGTATCGTTTTATGTAACAAAAAATCATTATGGTAGATTTAAAATACATACCATATTTTTTAAAGGGATGCGTACCCCATCCTTTCTTTACTGTAGGGATACACTGGTTTTGATGCTTGTTATTTATTTTCAGTGCTCATTTTCTCTTTCATAAACATAACACTATGAATTCTTGTGATGAATACATGTATTATCAAACAATGTACTAACAAACACAATGTACCTGAAAAAACTAATTTTCATGATGAATAGAAAATAAATCCCATGATACTTGGGTTATCAGTTGTGCATAAATAAGAGGTAGGTGCGGTTTTATTTTCCCTTCAGCTCCTTTAAGATGACATTTCATTAAAATTGGGAAAAAACTCTTATTAATCTTTCCAGAAACCCTTAAGACATAGTCTTTGTGCGATTCATATACTATAAAGGCACTCTGCAAGAGATGATGAATTGTAAGTCAATGCTTAATTTTTTAATTTATAGTAAATTAAAAAAATGATATCTTATTGTTACCATAATATCTCCCCACATCAGTGTCTTAATCTCCTTCCCAAAATGGTTAAATCATGTTACATCAATCTCCATGGGTTTCCAAGTGATGATTCCAATGTAACTACTAAACATGGCCTTTTTGGGGTTAACATGTTAGCCCCACTTATTCCATCCAATCTTGTATTTGATGCCTTTCTCTAGCATTAATGTTTTTTTGATAATACCGTCAAACTACAACACTCTTATTTTTCTACATCACAGGTGTTTCATCACCATTCATTTCCTCAGATCCACCACCATCAATATGTTCCTCTTAATTCAAAGGGCTTGAATAGGCATGTGCAGATGATGTTTATACATCTGTACTGGGAGCAGAAACAGGTTAAGAAACCTATTGTTCATCAGTACTACGAGAATCAACAGTTTGAGAAACCCATTGTTCTTGGGGATTGGGACCATCATCACATGCAGAAGTCATTATACGCAAAATTGGTTTAACATTTAATTTATATAACATATAAGAAGCAGTGAACATATATTAATATAATGCAAAAGGTTGAGAAACTTGTTGTTCGTCTGCACTACGAGTAGCAGTAGGTTAAGAAACATGTTGTGCCTATGGATTGGGAGCATCATCACATGAAAAAGTCGTTATCTAAAAATATGGTTTAACATTTAATTTAGATAACCTAAATGTAGTAGTGAATATATATTGACATAAACTAACATGATATATATTAGAAAAAAATAACATGATTATTAAACTCTTTTTTTAAATGTTGAAGGGATTTGACCCCTCTATCGACTATCCAAATCCCTTAGTTATGGTCTCCTCTAATATAAAAAGCACTATATATACTGGGACCGCTGTGAAATGATTGCAATGTCCCAATGAAAGAGTCCATATCCATTGAATTTTCATCTAGCTCTTCAATGGTTTTGGTGGATAACAGAACAATTGACCAGTTTGGTTGGGGGATGCGGAACATAAAATACTTGTCCTACTAACGATTCCATTATAAATGGTTCATCTTTGTAACCTTAATTACAAAAATAAAACTTCAAAAATCCCAACTTGTCTATTTTAACCACAATTATATTATCAAAACACTGTAATTGAAAAATCAGCCATAGGAATGTTGTATATTCCAACTCCCATTTTTTTGATGATGCCAAAATATGACATAATCATGTAAATTGGATTTACGTCCTTAACACCAGAAAAAAGAATCACTTTAGCCAATAGTGATACTCCACTATTCTATCTGGTACTGTATTCATCATGTTTATTAGTATAGAATGTATATACATTAATTACATAAGCATCGTAAGATAATATATACACACTCTATCCTCTATCTAGCCATCGAAGTCATTTTTAAATTGACTCTGAATTGTTTTTAACACCCTAAAAATATGGTCATGAAACCACCATATAGACTATTGATTATGTTTATTTAAAAACAATTTTTCATCCATTTATGGATTCAATTTCCTAGGAATTTCTTTGTGGGTTTCAACATATGGATCAACATCCGAACTGTTATGAAAAACATAAAGGTGGTATTTGTCTTGATCTGTAATATTTATTGTGACGACCTCTATTCTAGAAATTCTTTCACCTGTAATTCACCCAGTATGACATGATTTATTTAGACCAATTCTTTGCACACCAGAGATGCATTCAATACAAAATTCCATGGCTTCCTCCACAATATATCGCTCCACAACACAACCCTCTAGCAGAATTCTATTTTTGACACTCTTTAAAAATCTTTATATACCATTCAATGTGGTACATCCATCTATAGTGAACATAACCACATAATTAAATCATTATCTCCAAGTGAACCAGAAAATGAACAATGATATGAAATAATGTATGTGTGAAAAAACATTTCCAATTCACAAAACATGATGACAATATCTCTTTCTATAGATGGAAGTTTTGTTAGATCGATAACTTTTTTACATATAGATTTGATGGTGAAACAATGATTCGTTAATGTATGACATACATTCTTGCAAAAAATGAAACATAAAGCTATAGTAATTAGATATTTCATAAAACAACATGGTAGTCGTGTGATTTCAAACTTTTTATCTTTAAATCGTGCATTGATACGATGTTCTTGATATTCGATGAATCCCACTCTGGAACCATTATATCATTCAAGATGTTTCAAAACCAATAGCTATCCTTCCCCGAAAGAGTGTAAGAAAAAGGAGGAAGAAATGTTCATTTTTCACCCTTCACTGGTGCCAAATATTCTTATATTTCCATGTCAAACTTGTCTAACCAATCCTTAATTCCATCCAGTGTTTTGATAGGTGAATTTAGAAATGTGCTATGACACTATCACATACATTTTTTTAATCATGCATAACTTGAAGAAAATTTCTATCATATAGAAAAGTCTAGTATATTAATTAAATAAAATGATTTCCTTTTCCAACTGTTTTTCATAAGGGTTTTCAAGAATGGTTTACCAAAAGAAGTTTCCAAATATTTAACTTTTTCAAATCATTGATCACCTATTAGTAGTGAAGATGGTGTACATTATTACGAAATTCCATTGAATGATGTAATCCACTATTGGTACTTATTTTGTCGGTGTAGAAATCTACGATGTCCAAGAAACATAGTTTTCGATGAATGTTTCAACCTAAATGATTTTGTACCTTTATTCGTAGACAGAACACCCAAGAGTTACTTTAAATCTATATCACGAAAAATATCCATAAGTAGGAAATTCATTTATCATATCATACAACATGGTACTCAATTTTGAATCTTCATTTTTATAAGCATCATACATCATAACACCTTAATTAGACAATGATTTCAAATCCTTGATCCATGGTACCAAATAAACATCAATATCATTACCCGGTTGTTTTTGTCCTAATATAAGTATAGATAACAAGATGTGTTTTCGTTTCATGAATAACCATGGTGGAAAGTTATAATTTACCAACATAACTTTCCATGTATTGGAGTGTAGCTTTAAAAATCAAAAAGATTTACTCTATCTATAGAAAATTTAAGATGAATTTTTCTCGACTTGTTTCTAATATCGTGATACTCATGATCAATTCACTTCCACTGGGTGAGTATATTAGATTATGTAATTTTTCATTATTATTTCTTCTGTATATGTGCCATGTCAATTTCCATATAGTCTCCTAACATCCATATAGGCGCCTAAACCTTAGAATGACTGGAAAATTCCATGCAACATTTGTAGGACCAGATTAAACGTTCTTGTATCAAGAATCACCACACATTGGGAATTATGTAAGTGATTTATGGTCCTTGAGAAATAGTATACAGTCATTCAGGTAGGCATGTATTATTTCAGATATCATGCCCATTGAGCATAATATTTATTTGTCATTTTATGTTTAGCTCACATGCTCATAATCTTTTAGAAGCATTTCATTCAAGAGAGAAAGTAATTCCATAAACCTGGAGTCACTATATCCATTACCTGCTTTGAAATTATACAACATTAGTACGGATGACAATGGTGTATATTTAGTTCAACCATCATACACTGGTGTATTTTCACTTCTCTTTAACTACTCAAACAATTTTTTGGGAATCACGAAGATCATCTTCAATAGTAATTGTCATTTCCTTAATACGATCTTCATCATCATGCACATCTTTAATCACATCCCCGATATAGTCTTCTTCATTATCCACGTTTGTAATGATATAAAATGTTCCATAAGATGCAGTGTTATCCCAGTTACTAGCGAAATTATCTTTTTTCACCATGTTTATTCCAACATGCGTAACTTTGATCTATTCTCTGACTGATCAAGTATTCTTCCTACTCCTCTGGACTAACTTGTCTTGAATGAGAAAAATGTAAATATGGAAATAGGATTTGAGAAGGATCATTTGAATGATATTTTGTAAACTTTATGAACTCATTCACTCCATCTCCATACTCTTTTCTCACAAGATTGAAATCCATCCATTATTTGTTCATATCCATCATATTTGTTTTGGTGATATTAATATTAAAATAAATAAATACAAAAAACATTGATATAAAAATTAACCAATGATAAAGAAGTTATTGACTTTAAATATCCTTTAAAAACTATTTATAAAATCATATTTCAAATCCCACTAAAAAACCAACCATTTAAATGAATTCCTCTTTAAAATAACAAAACCTTTACCAATTAGTTCCAAAAATCCTTTCTCGAAACCCCATTTATTTTTTAATCCATTTTAAAGAAATTAAAAACTTATAAAGGGTTTGTTGAACACATATAATATTATAAGAATCTTTTGAAAACACATGGATAATTTAAAAATTATATCACAAAAAATCACTAGATGTCATTGTCACTTCCCTCTTTCTATCCAATGAAAATAATTGATGGCATTATGCCTTAAATGTCTCATGACACCCCCTATCTAGCTCTGATAGCTAGTTTTTAGTGTTCCTCCCATCAAGTGGATGTTTCCTCGAGTTATTCCATTGGGTTCTGTGATGTGAGCATGGATGGGAGTTGTTGGAAATGATTGGGAGTGTTAATATTCAGTTGACAATGAGAAATGTTCATGCATATGTTTTAGTAGTGATGTAATTTCTTAGTGCACATTGGAAGTGGTGTGTAGCTGAACCTAACCATTAGGTATAGGTGGTTCGTTTTATGTGTGTACATAAGTGGATGAGTTGCACTAGTAAATGATAGATACTCATGTAAGGGCGTAAATTAGAGGAGATCAAGAATAAATCAATGATTTGAACCTATAGAGCGAGGTTGGGTTGTTAGGGGAACCTGCTAATGGGATATAGTATGGTTTGTAACTTAGTTCATGGGTTTAATCTTGTGACATATCATAATGAAGTTTTATTTAGACATCAACACTTGGGAAACTAAGAAAACATGGTATTATTTAGTCATCTTTTGAGAAAAATATACTATGAATTATTAATTGGATTGAAAAGTTATTGAGAAGGAAGAAAGTGCATAACATTTGATTTTTTTCAATCATTGGAGTATTCATGAAGAATATTAGAGTTAGGAGTCTAATGTGAAAGATCAGTGGCCTAAGATGGTTGAGCAAGACCCCTAGAGACACTTATCAGGGATGATAAATCCTATTAGGGGGAGATTGTAATGGACTCAGAGTTTCTAGGTGAGTTATTCCATATTTTCATCCATTATATTATGTGATTTTAGTTTTTATATTTTATGGTGAAATCATTCCCATAATTATGTATATGGATACCAATTTGGCTACTGCCAACCCATGGTGATCTAGAATGGGTTCCATGCCTTATACCGAGCCATCTTGGGTGACAAGTAATGTCGACATGTGTTTGGTTGTTACATATATTAACATGAATACTTCTGGGAATGAACATTTTCATCACCATATAAATATCATTCTCTTCTGAAACTAGAGGCTCAAACTAAATCTACCACATGGTGGGATACTCTTTATTATATATTGTAATTGTTAAATTTAAAATTTTATAGCTCACACATAAAGAAATATTATGTATAATATCTCATAATTTTCCTTTTTCTAGAAGATGACAACACGACTTTCTCCATTATAGTGAGCTCAAATGGACTCCATGTAAACATAATCATTCACACCGAGATTTCCAATCTGGAATGGAAATAAAAAAGTATGTAGATCCACCAAGGTCTTCTTAAGACACTTCATGAAATTTATAAACTCCCCATGACATGAATAACTCTTACACATTCCCCTCATAGTGTTACCATTATTACCATTACATGAAAAAATATTATATATAAATGGAATTATCTATTTTCCCATTAAATAGTTTATGAATATTGATATTCCACCTCACATAGTGTGATCAACTAGTTACCTTCAAAACATATTGGATCTTAATTCACATGGGTACCTCTACATGGTGTGAGTTATTCCTCATGAAACAAACCATTGAATGACATAGATTTATCATAGTGAATTAGGGTGTTAGTATGTCACTTTTATATTATATATAGAATTTCTACAATTTCTTCCCAAAACCATCCAAAACTCCATCAGCCTTCAATATGACATCAGATTCTCTTTTGAATGTACCTTACATATTGGTACATGTGACCTTCATGTGTCACTACTAGGTTCTCCATAATTTTCCATTTCATTTAAAATGTGGCCTAAATAATTTTATATATACATAGATTATTATTAATTTTTATTTTTTATAGGAACTCTACTCATGGTGTAACACTTATATTAATTCCACGGTTTTTTCTACAGCTTTTGAAATTTATAAAATGAACTCTATCAAACTCAACTGCATTATCAAAATTATATAATTTTTCTTTGGAACATATTCTTCCCCTCTTATAAAATAACTTCCATAAAATTTCAAACACTTATTTTATAATAACTTTCAGAACAACCATTTATCATTCCATACATCTACTTTCAGAACAACATCCAGTAACCTATCATGTGTTAACAGTAAATCCAACACCCACAATCAACATACGTTGAAAACAAATTTATCACTATCCATGATTATAAAACACAGTTTCATTACATTTTTTCCAATAAATTCATCACAAAAATTTTACCAATAAATCCAATACTAACCTATATTCAATAAATCCAATATTAACACATTTCTAATAAATTCAACACTAACACCAACTAACAATTAAATCCTTAAAATCTACCCTCTTAATTATTTGGAACCACTATCATGATTCCAAAACATCAATAAATCTTTATTCATACTCCACATTTAAGGGACCAATATATTTAGGGATTTATTATGATTCCTACTAACCATTTCACAAAAAATCCAAATAAAACACTCATCATCAAGGATAAATATAGAATCTTTGATAAGTCCTCTACCTTAGGAAATAATGGTGTCACTTTCTAGTACATTATCACTCTCCCAAAATTTTATTTATATAAAAAAATACAAACCTCACTTCCTTTGATACATATTGTAATAGTATTTGTTGAAATGATGACACTTATTATATTAATTTCTCCTTTCAATTATTTAAAGAGTGGAAAAAAGGTTTAGTACTACCATTTTCATGGAAGTATTCTATACTAATTTTTATAACCATGGGGAATCATAAATAAATATTCTCTTAAATTTTTGGAATATTCATTTCATACCATTTATAGTCGATAGGATTCCTCTTTTACAATACATTTCTTTAATATTGTAACTTCCAGCTCATTCTCCACTTATTTAACATAATTCTAAATTTGAGTTTCAAGATTAAGAAAACTCTTCAAATATTGATGAATATGAAAAAATTTGTATGGAGTAATATTAACACATAGAATTATAAAATCAAAAAATATATTCAACTGTGTTATAATTTTATATAGGAAACAAAATATTAGGCTAATAACACCACTAAAATACAATGAACCCACATAAATTCACAAGTTTCAAGAAATCAAAATATTTATATTATACCATGATGAAAACCTAAATTTCACTAATGTTTTATAAATCAACCAATTCAAAATATGGTAGAGGAAAATTTAATTTTACCAAATGTAACTATTTCACAAACTAGTACCACCAATGACAACGATTTTTAGTAGGGTGTTTAGCCCATACAATTCATAACACCACCATCAATATAAAATAGTAATAAGTGAAACTAATGAGAAAGGGGAAAAAACTAACCATGTAGGTGTGGTTCAGCATGTGGTGGAGGTTTGTTCATGATGTTGTAGAGGTTTGACAGAGGAGAGGAGAGGTGTAGGAGAGACAATGGAAGAGGAAAGCCGTGGCGAAGGAGAGGTGCGGCAGTGGAGAGCCACTGGTGGAGAAGATGCACGGTGGAGGAGAGCCGCATAGTGAAGATCGATTTGCGATGGTGGAGGATTCAGCTGCCGAGGAGCAGGAGGAGGTGGGAGAGGAGGTATGTGAGGATGGAGGAAACAGATTGTGATGACATGGATCAGCTTCTATATGAGCTTGAGGTGTGAAAGGAAGGAGGAGAATGTAAGAGTTTATTTATAAAACCCGACGACACTTTTATCAGTGCTACATAAAAAATGCTGATAAAAGTATGTTTTATCAACATTAAAATTGAAAGCATTGATAAAGGTCCATCTTTATCAACACTAAAAATGCACTATTAAAAGTATATTTTATCAGTGCTACAATTGAAAGCATTGATAAAACATGACTCTATCAACGCTTTTTAATTAACACTGATAAAAATTTCCATTTATTCATAATTATAAAATTATTACCAATATATTTATTACATTTATAATTTTAGAAATATATAATTAATTTATTTATTATAATATAATAATTTAAATTATAATTATATATATATATATATTTATGTTTGTGTTTGTGTATAAATTATAATTTAATATATATGTAATTTTATAATTTAAATTACAATTAAGTATATAAAAATAAAAATAAAAATATATTTTTTATTTTTTATTTCATATGTATATATATATATATTTATGTCTATGTATATATTCTATAAAGGCATTTATTTATAAATAAATATATTCAAAAGGCATTCATAAATATATATTTATCATTTAATAAAATGATTTTGTAATTTTATAATTATTTAAAAAAATTTATATTTAATTATTTATATATAATTAAAATTATATATAATATATCTAAAAAGTATATAATTTTATATAATTAAAAATTTATTTTTTTAAATATAATAAATACGCATATTATTTATTTAAATACATTTATCTTGATTTTAAGTATTTATGTGAAGATAAAGCTTCATATATATAGGAAATAAATGAATACACCAAGCATATATAACACTATAGTATATATGGCCAACAATAGGGTAAACAATGAACATATATTCATGAGAATATGAACATATGCATCAGTTGACATATTTATTTGGAAACATAAATTTATTTAAACATATCTATATTTAATAAGTATTTGTATATATATATTAAAATGTATTTATATATAATATTATGAACTTATAGTAAAATAAATATATTATATAGATATACCAAAAACTAATAAACATAATAAACATAATAAACATAATAACCATAAATAAAATATAAACATAATAAACATAATAAACATGCCATTTCTATTTAATGTATGCATATAAAAATTATTTTCGAATATAATTAAAATATTTTTATTTAAATTGACAATATATTATATTAAAAACATTTATGAGCACTATCATTAACGCCGATAATGTATCCTTTTTTATCAGTTCTTTTTTGAGTGCTGATAAAGGGGGGAATTTATTAGCACTAATATTAGCGATGATAAGGGGTAGATTTATCAATGCTCTTTTTATAGCACTGATAAAAGTCTGACCTTAATAAAACTTTCTGATTAGCACTGATAAAACACAAGCGCTTCCCAAGCAATTTGTGGTAGTGAATGTTTAGTGTTATTAGAAATTATTGGTTGCCTTATTTATAACTTGTTCTATTGTTGTTTGGATTAAATTAAAAATATTGATTAAGTGGTAATATTGATAGATTGTTATATTAAATTGCATGTGATGACAGGAAGTTTTTTAAATTCTATGAATTTCTATTATTCCCTGCGGGTGGTAAATGTTTATTTCCATGAATTATGAATTGTTCCATTTTATAGTGGACTAAATTGCATAGCCTATTTTAATTCCGATCATGTGATATTGAGAAGTATCCTTGTTGGCATACAGTTATAAATGCATTTTTGTGTGTTATATGCCTTTATTGATATGGTTCATTTGATACGAGAAGGGAGATAACATGAAAATCTAGATTTAATTATTTCATTGTTGGGATCACCGTGCTCAGTGGGTTATTACTCCGATTTTTGGAAGGGATAGTTTTGATTTCATGGAATGAGATTTCCGGGAAGGTTTTATAATGCTCCCAAGTGAGGTAGGTTCCCTAGGAGAGGAACTGAAGATAAACCTATTGGAAAGATTGTTATTTCATGCCTCTGGTGAGACATGTTCCCCTTTTTAAGATATTTTTCATGAACACAGATTCACCATCCTTGAGTGATTCAAGTTATTTTATATAGGTTTCCTTGGATAGACTGAAGTTATTGGGTTATATGGGGTGTTTCCATTGCAACCTGTGGTACTATAATATGATTGTGAAGGATAGACGCTGGACACCACCTTTGATTTGATAGATGGTTTAGATTGCATTGACTTATTGTTCACTCATACGACCTGTTTCATTATTATTATCATTTGAACATGTTCGTTCACTTGTGATACCAATACCTTTATTATTAGAATCCATGTACTTTGACATGTAAAGTGAGAACCCAAGCCAAAACACCAGCTTGGGTATTCCTTGTTTACTTGGATCATATATATATATATATATATATATATATATATATATATTCTGACCCAAATAGGTACTCTATTTTTTTGGCTGTGGTCGAAACAACTGGAATGATACGAGTGTCCTGTTAGGAACCTGAACCTAGTTTTACAAGTTTATTTAGTTATTAATATCTCTTTATTATATCTAGAACAATATAATATATTTTCAACATTAAAAGGAAATGTCTATACTCTATGGGTTCCATCCTACTGCGATTGATATCTCACACCCTAGTCCAATACCATTTCTCTCCTGTGTAGACTTAATGATCCCTGGTATGAATATAGAAAAGTGGCGATACTACTAAGGCATGATTATTTTTATGTTTGTGAGGGAGCTTTGGGGGCATATGACTGAGCCTATGCTCAAGATTCTAATAAATAGGTTTTTTCTTTTGGAAGTTTTTGATAGCATGTGGTATATGCCTATACCCCTCTCCCCATGCACTCTTATTTTTGTATAGACCATGAAATTGAAATCATTATTATAACTATTATGATTATTCAAATTCTTCCCGTTACATTATATTGAACTACTTATTTGTTTTACTTCCACTGCTGTATACTATTTGTATTGATCCTGTAATTTAATTTATATTTCTTACCAATATGTCATACCTAATCATATGAGGTATTAGTCTCCCCACGGACACATAGAAGTCCCTCATTGCTAGTTAGTATCCTATATCATTCATGGAGATGCAATTGAGGTCGTGTGTCCAACATCTCATGGCCTAGTTCAGTGGAAATCAGGTTGGGATGCTACAAATTAGTATGAGAGCATTTTTTCCTTTTATCTTATAGTTTCAGTTATATAGGATATTAGGATATAGGGATTTGTAATTTTACCAGTTCTTGGATAAAGCTAACCCATGTATAGGGCACCCATAAATGTCCTAGATTGGGAATTACAGTTTTTGATTATTCCATTTATGGTTGACATGACTTCACCATTTAGTGACACACTTTTTTATGCTTCTACTACTATTAATATATTGATATGATGATTTATATTACTTCAGCCCAATGATATGTTGGATCTACAAAGCATGTATCATAATAAAAACTATAAGTATTAAAATGAGATGCATTATTACATTCTATATTTATTTTCAGAATTTATTTTATTATTTTCATGTGATTGATTCTATTCCGAGTTATTATATTCTACAGTGTATCCTTTTTTAAGAATATAGAAATTTTCCAGTCAATCTTGTAGAGGCATGTTATAAATTGGGTTAAGTGGACATCCAATTTCCATTTATAAGATGTATGATACCTTATTAAACCTGAATGGTGATCCACCTAATTTAATATATTTAAAATGTAATTAGAGTAAAAATGAATTTAAAAGAATTCTCTCTTTTTAAAAATAATATGGAAAACTGTTGTGAGATATCAACCTCAGCTATGAATTTATCAGTGTAGAGGGTAGTAGGTTGTGTGTCTCAGTATTTATTCCAAGGTACTGTTATATTGACCTGGAACTTGGAGTATCTTATCTATTGTGTTAATCTTAGAGGCGGACTTTGCACAAGCCTTTTTCAATGATTCCATTTTATAGTGTCATGTTTCAGGGAGGCCTTGCACCTACCCCTTTTTACTGCTTCTTTACCTTCTCACCATATTTGATATAAATAAATTGTATAAGGTGGGTGATTTGATATTTTAGAGCTATTCCACTTTGAAATCCTTATTCTATACACCAATACATTGGTGACACACAACCCAGAGGTGGTGAGCCCTGAGCCACCCATAGTGACTCCAGAGGCATAAACTAACAATCCTCTTCTGGGAGTTGATGATCAATTTTGAGAGTTATTCCTCAGTTTCATCAAGAATATTCATGGTGTTACAAGTCCTACCCAGATTATGATAGATTTTACACTAGACATTCAGCAACAACAACATTATACCTTCTCCAGGGATGGGGGTTCCTCTTGTAGTATAGTCTAGGTTTGAATCCATGGAATCTATGTTCAACCATCTGGAGATGCCTCCAAAGATGAGGGTAAAGATTTCTACCTACATGCTACGTGACTCCTCAAATAACTAGTGGGATTTTATTTCAATATTATATAATTACTAATGCATGATTTGGTTATATTTTTGAATGGGTTTCAATGATCAATATTTTTGGAGACTCTAAGAGGAGATGAAGCTAGGGAGTAATTTCATCAGTATATTGGCACCATGTTTAACATCCAAGGTAACTAAATAATATGAAAATTTTCATATTTATTAGTATTTCTAAATTAAATAATAACTTTACTTAAAATGGGATTTTATGTTTAATGGAATACCTGATACACAATAATGAGTTTTTTTGAAAACTTACGCTACACACAATGTTGAGTAATACCGAAAAATAATATAATAATATAATTAATTTAAATGGAAGTTAACACCGGCCATTTTATTAGCAGGAATGAATAGAACTAAATAAAATTTGATTATATATGTTTGGTAAATGTTTTTACTTTTATCCAGTAAATTTTAGAGGCTTAAAATGTTAATGAAGCCAATTTTATTCTTAAATACTGTAATATTCTTTAAAAGGTCGATTTACTACCTTTTAATGGACCCATTTTAATATATTTTTTGTCACTTTTATTTTTTATATTTGAAAAAATAAAATTCTTCTTTAGAACCTTAACATAAAAATTTTCTTTGGGTAATTTTTTTGTATTTTTCTGATAAAGTTCATTTTTTAATAAATAATGAAAAATATTGTATTTTAATACAAAATTTCCTTTTAATATAATTTATTTATATGGAAAGATTATATTTATAAAGGGTTTGAAAGTTAAATTAGATTAAATTTTTATCATTTAATCCAATGGTGGTCATTGTAAGTAAATTCACTTTAAAATTGGACATAAACAAGTGTCAATATTTTGATAGTTATTAATTCTTAAAAACATGCGTTTTGTTTTGACAATGAGAATTAATTTCAAATTAATTTACGCCACTTCTGTTTTAGGAATTTTGAAAAATTTATTCCATATTTGGAATCCGGTGGTAAAAATTATGTATATAGGTAACTTTTATTTTTAAAAATTATGAATATTTACTTTAGTAAATATATTATTCTCCATGGATAAAGGGTAAATATGGTAAATAAGGTTAAAAAATAATATTATAATAATATTAAACTACCCCAACATGTGTCCAAATCATATTGGTTGATACATGTCTGACCATGGGCATCCTTGGGTTGATTATGGGAACCCATGGAGCCACATGGGAGTGATAATGACACCTTATATAAATTGATTTATTGTAAAGACAAAAATGACATAAATATATATATTTTACTAAACAAAACTTTACATGGGATTATATAACATATCACTTATACTATAAATATTAATTAGAAATATAAAAATATTTCCTACATCATGGTATTTTGTTTATAATTTTTGGACAGCAAATAAGAATAATTATTTATGACATAATAATGATGTAGTGTTTACCTCATTAATGAATGATTTATATAAATAAGATTATAAAAATTAAAACAATAACCAAAACCTGTACAATTATTATTAGATGATTTTATTTAGAACCATAGTCATCATATCTTTGAATTTAATGAGTTTTAGACCATTAGAAACCGAAAATAATTATATAATAATATCAAATTTTCAAACATTCCTAAAGAGCCCCCTCCCCCTTATAAAATGACACCAATTATAACCCATTCATCCCAAATATCAAGACCCTTTTCTCGCCCAACCTATGAAAAATTAATCTCCCTACATCCCTCTGTTACTCCAAGAATCCTTCTTCTAGGTATAAGTAAGTCATGAAAATATTTTGGTTCAATCCAAAGGGAGTTACCCGATTTAAAGGTAACGTCTTCTCTTAAGTTAATTTCTTTTAGTTTACTTATCTATCCCCATAAAATATGTTTACTCATTTCCTTTACAGAAGAAACAAAATCCATAATATAATAGGGTTTTGTTATTATAAGTATTCTAACTATAGTTCCACACACCTCCATCTAATGGATACAAACATACTATTTCTATGGATTGCAAACTACTCTCTCACGAAACGATGATTATTCAAAAATATCCAACTTCCTATCATGTTGGCCATTATGATGGAATTGTCTTTATATGTGATATATATTATTTTTATATTGTCTCTTTATTTCTTTGTTTTTCATTATATCATACCTTTATGGTTTCCATAATGGGTAAATATGATAATTTCATTTGAGGAAGTGTGGACTACCACCCTGTCAAAGTGATATGAATCATTCATGCTATAAACGAGACATATGAAAGATGGTGTTAATGAAATTATATTCAATATTATAGTGTAATTATAATATACCTATGTATCATAAATTTTTCAATCCATTAAAATATGAAACAGAAGTGAAAGTAGCATTCATGCCTACGTACAGCTTACCGTTTTCCTGAATGGTGCAATTCATTTATTATCTCCAAATTCTATGTAATATTATAAATAAAGATATATATTTGAAATTTATGATATATATGATATTTAAATCATGAATATGATTCTGGATATAATAGAATTTTGAAGACATGGACATTTTGTAATTATAACAAGTTCATTTTTGACTCAAGTTCCGAACATTGACAAAATGTCTGTTATGAACTCAAATAATTATTTAATTGTTATAGTAAGATAATAAGTGATATAAGAGATATAATAAAACTCAAAAAAGGATCTTAATCAAGAATAAATTAACATAAGTTTATTATTCAGGAATAACAAGGAACATACAAGACAAGTCGGACTTGAGGTAAGGGGTTTCTTATCTCACTTTTAATTCCTTGATATTTCCATTGTTCGCCACTTATTTCATGTATATGGTGTATTGTTTACAAACATTTGATATATATTATCATGATTATATTTATATTCATGGTATTCTGTGATTCATTAGGTGGTTATAAGCTTTTTTATATGACTCGACTGATTACAACGTGGTAATCTGTTTTCATCTCACTTTTTACTCCCATGAGATTCATGTTATTTTTGACTCTATTTCTATGTGTGTGGGGTATGTACAGCCCATGATTTTATTATTTTTTTAATGTAATTTAATTTATGGGTAATTAAATATTCACTGTATGATACTTATTTCGTGGGGTGTATGTTTCGTATGTTACCAAATCAGTGAGGGAACTTTTCGCCGCACTCTTTTAGTAAAAGACTTATTTTATGTCTTTTAAATTTCCATTTTATTATGTTGGGATATACTATTATATATCCTTATTGCAGTAAATTTTCTATAAATCTGATGTGATATGCTTTTTTATATCATCATATAATTTTATTAATTTTAAAGAGACGTCATTATGCTGTCTAATTAATGTAAGAGAACTTCTTAACCCTGTTTTAATTCTTTGGGTTATACTTATAATTCATGATTATGTCATGCTATAAATATGTGTGAATGACCTATTCTTGGGTTACAATTAATATCCACTTATATTGGATGTATTTATATTTTTTACATATAATTATTTCATTCATTTATCCTTAAATATAATGGTACAATATTTGTAATGGATTACGTCTCAATTTACATCCCTTTGAGACTTATTTCTTATTATGCACCAATTCATTTTTATATGGTGTATATACCTCCATTTGAAATATTATACCATGAATATGTTTATTCTCAATATTTTATAAGTTTTGTTATATTCGATTCTTTAATTATGTTTATTCAACAGTTTCTCAAGTGTTATGAGACTCTTTAACTAAAACATCATTTTAAAAGCATTAAAGATTTATTTCTGAAAACATTTATCATTAATTCCATGTTTTTCAAATGTTTGAAATGAGTTAATTATGTGGAAATTAATGTTTTGATATATTAATACATTTAAAAGAGTCAATGTGGTATGGGACACTTTGATTCAAAAAAAATATCTTTATTAAATTTTTGAAATGGTTTTGAAGATGGTTTTGATAAAGCATTGATTACGTCCATATACTGAAATGATATATTTTGATTACAATGTGGAAATGTTATCTTTATTTCATTATTATTTTATGTGTGATGATTTTTAATGGTACTTGGACATTAGACGGGTGGTTATGTGATAAAATAAATGATGGGTGGTGTCATGATAGTCCAGGATGGGTGGTTATGTTATAACCTCCAATGCATTGGTATTGAAGTTCGTCTTATGACTATTCTATTTAGTGACATGTGTGGAAGTCAAAAGTATTGTTATTCCATCTATGTATGTTTATGTCCCAAGTTACCTTTATATGTTATGTGTTCTTTCTATGGGTCTTATTGGAATATTTTGGTTAAAATAGGATAAGAAATGATCTTTTATTCAGGGAATATTATTTACTACTTCATATAGGTGAAAAGTATTAATTATTATAAAACATTCATGGTTTACTTGTTGTTTTGGTTAAAATAGGATAAGCAATGATCTTTTATTCAGGGAATATTTTGGTTACCTTACATAGATTTTTTACTCATCCCATGTTTTTGAAATGTTTTTCATAGTACATAATGTGGAATAGGGTCAAGGATGGGATCAAGTAAATGTCATGCTATTTAAAACATGGAACTAGACATGTTTCTTTTTAAGAGTTTTTTATTTTATGAAAAAAATGGATACCGAATATTAGTTTCTATATGTAATATTCATGTTGATATGTAACAATTATGTCCTAATTCTCTAAAACTCTAAACTAGAAATGATCTGAATGTGAATTATTTACTTAAGTCAAGATTATGTAATTTTTGAGGTTGGGTCCTTATAGTTGGTATCATAAGGATATTTAAACAACTTTAGGGATAAGAGTTTTCATTAAACACGTGGTTAGTCCCTTTGTATATTATTTTAGTTAAATCCTTGTTTTATAACTAATTCAGATCAAGGAAATTCTGTTACAAATGGAAGGAGGAGGATCTCAAACAACATCACTATCTCTTACTGATGACAAGCTTGAAATAATTATTGCAAATTCATATTTAGATGATTGTGAACCTTTTTCTAGCATGCTGCTCGCAAGTAGTTGTTTGAGATATCAAACACCTCCACTATACCTCAATATCATTGTGGACTATGGGATGTATTTAATCAAATCCTATTTTCTCAATACTCTCATATTTTCAAGAAAGTTAAATATAATCAAGGAATTTTCAAATATTTTACCTTTTCACTAGATTTTGAAGCATATTATGATTTTGAAAATGGATCTGAAGAAAGAGACCCTTGAGAAACCTATTTATATTTTCTTTTACAATATATTCTCTCAGCACAAAATTATGGTATTTTAAAAGGACCATTGATTTAAAGATTCAACTCAAACTCATTCTAAATATTTTATAAAATGAATGTTTTTTCTGATGTTTTGAAATTATATGTTATATATTATTATTTTCTGAACTATTTTTCTTTGAAAACCCATATGACCCAAGTTGTAAAAGGTCTATTTGGATGAAGAAAGAAAAAGATTTTTAAGGATCTATAAATCATTGTTGTAATGCATGGAACTTCTACCTTAAGTAAAATGATGATGGTGAAACCATATGGACACCATGGTCAAGGTATGATTTTATTTCTTTTGGGAGTAGTTTTATTTTATCATATGTGGCTAAAGAAAATGAAAATATGTAAGATGTTGAGGTTTTAATGTATTGGGATTAAATTAAAAGGTATAAGAAAACCTTTTAGGGTAAAACATGTTAGTTTTAGTTTTGTATTTTATAATAAGTAAAACTTGTAATATGCATGAAAACCTATCGCATTTGGAAAGGCCACATGAATTGAACCCAGAACTGAAGGTAAACAAGGGCGATTCACGTACCGCTAGACTACGTGAAGTACTTGGTTAGTATGACTTATTCTTTTTAGTTAAATGTTTATATGGATCGAGAATAACAAGATTTTTGGAACATATGTTTTGTAAAATGGATATCCTTAATATATGAAAATTATTTGGTGATTAAGTGGTAATGGTTAGTTTGGAAGATGTTCTATATTTTGGGGAAACACTATATGCCTATGGAAAATAGAATACTTTGGTATTTCAATGGAGGACTAATGGTGGAATTTTATTTTTGAAGAATCTATTTTTTTATTGTGGAGTTATAAGAATTTTGGGTTATTTATGGAAATGATTAACCTATCATAGATACTATGTGATTAGGTTAATTACTTTTTAGTATGAGAATTTAAGAGTTTTCACTGTTATTTAGAGATAAATTTTAAGATTAATTGTGGAAGACTATGTGATTAAATCCTTATGTGTTTTGGGATTAAATGTTAGTTTTATTTTATTGAAGGATTTTAAGGAAACTTGTATATTGAATGGTCTATCTTGAACATTAGGTAATTTTTGTTCAATTTTGGCGATTAAGTGTAGTATTTATTTTTATAAATGATTATCCTTTTTTTGGATTATCTAATCTTGTACTAATATTTTTGCTTGCAGTTGATGTTTAAATAAAGGGGAAATATATAGTTCATTTTTTCTAGATTATGTGATACTATAGAAGATGATTCTAGAGCTTCAGGTGTGACCAAGTCTTCTGAAATACTCTTCATTTGGAGAATAGATGAGTCTTTGGTAGGAATTTTTTAAAGGATGAAAGTATACATGACAAGTAACTATGTTTCCTTATACTTTTAGTTAAGCTCATAAATAAATTCCAAAACTCTATAAAATTTAAATTAAAAGAAAAACGTTGTCGGTTAACATTTCCTACTAGGAAATCAAAAACCTTTTAGCCCATCAAAAGTTAGAGATTTTCTGGTGGTTAACCTTCTTCTAATCATGTTTTCTATCACTCTCCATAAAAACATGACACTTAGTTTATCCTCCACATCCATGGTTTCATGGAATTCTTGTATGTGTTCTCTCGGGTGACCATTGTACATAAATGTCTTTCTTTTAAAGAGACAGTTTTATTTACTCTTTTCCGATGTGGGACATTTAATGAAGTTTCCAATCCCAATTTTAAAATTGCGAGGACACAATTTCTAAAATGGGGGAAGGATATAACATTATAGGTAAATAAAGAATATTAAAATTTCAAATTTATTAATATTTGTAAATTAAATATTAATTTTACTTTAATGGGGATGCTTTGTTTGATGGTGTACCTGATAGGAAATAATGGATTTTTTTGAAAACTTACATTGCACACAACGTTGAGTTATACCGGAAAATAATATAACAATATTATTAATTTAAATAGTAGTTAATGCCTAGAAATTGTATTAGCGGAAATGAAGAGAAATAAATAAAATATGATTATATATTTTTTTAAATGTTCTTACTTTTATCCAATAAATTTTAGGGGCTTAAAATGTGAATGAATCAAAATTTAAGCATAAATACTCTAATATTTTTTAAAAGGTTGATTTACCGCTTTTTAATGAAGATCCCCTTTTAAATATATTTTTATCACATTTTATGTTCTATTTGAAAAAAATAAATTTCTTCTTTAGAATCAAAAACTCAAAATTTACTTTGGGTAGATTTTTGGTATTTTTCGGATAAAGTTCATTTTTATTGAATAGTGAAAAATACTGTATTTTAATTCAAAACTACCTTTTATTCTAATTTATTTATATGGATAGATTATCTTTTTAAATGGTTTTAAATTTTAATTAGATTATATTTTTACCATTTTATCCAATTTTGGTCATTGGAAATAATTTCATTTTAAATTTGAACATAAACAAGTGTTAATCTTTTGATAGTTATATTTTCTTAAAAACATGTTTTTTGTTTTGGAAATGGGAATTAATTTAAAATTTAATTATTCTGCATTTTTTTTTGAATTTAGAAAAATATATTATATATTTGGAATCAGGAGGTATAAAAGTGTATAAATAGGTATATTTTTTTTAGACATTATGAATATTTAATTTAGTAAATATATTATTTACCATGGTTAAAGGGAAAATCTGTTAAATAAGGGTAGAAAATAATATTATAATAATATTAAATTACCATAACATGTGTCTTAATCCTATTGGTTGATACATGTCCGACCATCTTCATCCTGTGGTTGATTTTTGGGTCCCCATGGATCCACTTTGGAGTAATAATGACACTTTATATTAATTGATTTAGTGTAAAGAAAAAAATTACATAAACATATATCTTTAAGTAAATAAAATCTTACATAGGGTTATATAATTTATCTATTTGACTATAAATGTTCATTATAAGTAAAGAAATATTTACTACATCATGATATTTTTTTATAATTCATAGACATCATATAGGAATAAATATTTATGACAAAATAATTATGCATTGTTGACCTCATTAGTGAATGATTTAAATAAATAAGATTATAAAAATTAAAATGATATCCAAAACCTGTCCAATTATTATTGGATGATTTTATTTCGAAAAAGAGTCATCTTATTTTCTACTTTAATGACTCTTGGACATTTAAAAATCCCAAATCATTATATAATAACATAATATTTTCAAACGTTTTTAAAGTGCCCCACCTCCCCCTTATAAAAGGACACCACTTCTAACCCATTTCTCACTCTTCTAAAGAACCTAGGAACATCCATAATTTTCCCAATTATTTTCCATACAACACTCTATTCCTTCTACAATCCTTCCTTTAGGCAGAAGTAAATTCAAGTAAACCTTCTGGTTCAAACCAAAGGGAGTTACCTGATTTAAAGGTAACATCTTCTCTTAAGTTCTTTCATATATTTTACTCATCCAACCCCCAAAACTCTCTTTATTAATTTCTTTTATTGAAAAAATAGTATATTTTATATACTATGTTGTTTTTATGAGAATTATTTGAACTAAAATTCCACACACCTCCATTTAAAAGATACGAACATACTGTTTCTATGGACGAGGAATTACTGCCTCAAGAAATGATGATTGTTCAAATATCACAAACCTCCTCTCAAGGTGGAAATTATGAAGGAAATATATTTATATGTTATATATAATATATTTATATTGTCTATATACTTCTGTACTTTTCATTATATTATAACATTATGGATTCCATAATAGGTAAATATGATAATTTCATTTAAGGAAGTGTGGGCTACCGCCCCCTCAAAGTGATATGACTTGTTCTTTCCATACGTGGGACGTATAAAGTATAGTGTTAATGAAATTATATATGATATTAGATTGGAATTAAAATATAACTATGTATAATTAATTTTTTAGTCCATTAAAATACAAAATACAAATTAAAGTAGTGTTCATGCATATGTACAGCTAACTGTCTCCATGAATGGTGCATTTCATTTCTTATCTCCAAAAGTTATGTACTAGTGTAAATAAATATATATTGGAAATATATGATATAAATGATATTTAAATCATGAATATGATTATTGATATAATATTATTTTTAAAACATGGACATTTTTTAATTATAACAGGTTTATTTTTTACTCAAGTTTCGAACATCGACAAAATGTCCGATATGAACTCAAATAATAAACTAATTTTTATAGTTATATAATAAGTGATATAAAAGAAATAATAAAATTTGAAAAAGGTTCTTATTCTTGTAGAAAATAACATATGTTTATTATTCAGGAAGAACTAGGAATATACAAGACATTTCAGACTTGAGGTATGGGGTTTTTTATCTCACTTTTAATTATCTGATATTTCCATTGTTCCCCACTTATTTCTTGAATGTGGTGTATTTTTTACTAACATTTGATATATATTATCATGATTATATTTATATTCATGGTATTCTTTGATTCATTTTGTGGTTATTAACTTTTTTTCATACAACTCGATTGATTACCACGTGGTAAGGGGTTTTCATCTCACTTTTTTTTTCTCATGAGATTCATTCTATATTTTCCATTATTTCATTTTGTGTGGTGTGTGTACCTTACATTATTGTATTCTTTTTGTAATATACTTTAATTTATCGAGAATTACTTCTTCATTGTATGATCCTTCTTTCATGGGGGGTATGTTTCATAAGATACCAAATTGGTGAGGGAACCTTTCACCGATCTCTTTTAGTTAATGAATTCTTTTATGTATTTTAAATTTCCATTTTCATATGTTGGGATATATTATTATATATCCTTATTACTGAAAATTTAATGTAAAAGTGACGTGATACCATTTTTTCTCTCATTAACCCATTTTCTGAATTTTAGTATCACACTGTTAGGCTGTCGAATTTCGGTAATGGAACTTCTTAACCCAATTTCAATTCATTGGGTTAAAATTATAATTCTTTATTATGTTGTAATATAAATATGTGTTAATTACCTCTGATTGTTTTAAACTTAATATTTAATTATATTGGGTGTATTTATATTTTTCACACATAATTATGTCATTTATTTTCCTTAAATCTAATAGTACGATCTTTGTAAGATATTTCATATCAATTTACATCCCATTTATATTTATTTTTTGTTACACACCAATTCAGTTTTATATGGTGTATATACTGAAATTTAAAATATTATGTCATTAATATCTTTATTCTCATGATATTATAAATTTTGCTTTATTCTATTCATTAATTATTTTTAGCCAAGTGTTTCTCAAGTGTTATGAGACCCATAACTAAAGCATCATTTTAAATGTTTTAAAAATTTATTCTTATAAATAGTTATCATTAATGTACATGATTTCAATTTTTTCAGGATTTATTTATATTAAAACTAATGTTTTAAAATGTTAATACATTTAAAAGTTTCAATGTGGTATGAGACACTTTGATTCAAACAAATTTCTTAGTTAAATGTTTTAAAAGGTTTTGATAAAGCATTGATTACTTCAATATCAAGAAATGATATATTGTGATTATAATGTGGAAATGTTATCTTTATTTCACTCTTGTTTCATGTGTTAGGATTTATAATGTTACTTGGACATTTGGAGGATGGTTATGTGATAAACCACATAATGGGTGGTGCCATGATAAACTCAGATGGGTGGTTATATTATAACATCAAATGAATTGGGTATGGAATTAGGATGTATGGTTATTCCATTTACTGATATGTGTGGAAGTCAATAGTATGGTTATTTAATATAAGTATGTTTACGTCCCAAGGGACCTTTATGTGTTATGTGTTCTTTCAATGGGTTTTATGGTAATATTTTGGTTTTAAAAGGATAAGAAATGATATTTTATTATGTGAAGAGTATTTACTACTTCATAAAGGTGAAAAGTATTACTTATGATAAAATATTCATGGTTTACTTGTTGTTTTGAAAAACTAACAGTTTTCTTTCTTTGTGTATCCATTAACGATCTTTTTTGGATTATCGCAAGTTTTTTGAAATGTTTTTCACTGTAGATAAAGTGGAATAGGGTCAAGGATGTGATCATGGAAAATTAATTCTATCTAAAACATGGAATTAGACATGTTTCTTTTTAAGTGTTTTTTATTCTATTAAAAAATGCTTACTCAGTAGTAGTGTCTACATGTAATATTCAAGTTGATATGTAATAGTTATGGCCTAATTCTCTAATAATAAAAACCTCAAAAGATCCTCATTATGAATTATTAACTTAAGTCAAGATTATATATTGTTTAAGTATGGGTCTTATATCATGAATCTTTATGAGTATTCAATTCATTTCCTTGATTTCATTATTTTACTCTATCTCTGACTGACGAGGAATTGTCAACTGTGAGGAATTTAGAGGACGTTCTTGATCCTGCTCTCTTCTCATAGGCAAATGTATTTTAGTTGAAAACCATTATATAGATTATATATTAGTTTCTAATTATGGAATATAATGTTAGAGAGGCTAGAACTAGGGGCCATGCCAGTTTTGTTCCGTATTAGGCTGTTGTTTCCTCTAGTAACATGAAGAGGCATCTTAAGTGTCCATATGAGAATGATGCTATCATGATGAAATGCACTGATTCTATAGTATTTCATATGTGTGGTAGGTATGTCTATAATAAAATCTTGTGCATGCGAAACCTGATTGAATGTTGATCTTGGGGAAAGAAGGGTCATATTCATAACTTCTTTCGTTCTTTTCGTCCAACATCCAGTGGTGTCAGATCCATTCCAACACCTTTATTAGTTACCAGATATATGACTCCACATAAGGCTAGGATTTGGTCTTCTACTGTATGTTTAGGAAAAGAAAATAATGTGTTTGTACAAGGCATCTAGGTGCCCGAGCTTCTACATTAGTGGAGTGTATTTTCTCTTGCTGGTCAGGCAACACCTCATGGTTGCGGTTTGGTTTATGTATATGCAGTACAACCTACGCCAGATGAGAAGAGTCCATAAATATCTATGGTTAGATCTACTATCTAGATCACCTATAAATTATTTTCTTATTTTATTGAATGGGGTTCTTAATCTAACTCTTTTTTGGAGGTATCTTATATCCTTTTGGTTTTTTTCTTAGGGTTTTCCCTGACAAAAGAATGTAAACATTTTCATAGGCATATTAATTATTTTTCTTGAATCTAGATGATAATCTTAGATTCCAGTTACCCATTTATTGTGTAAAATTGTTTTTAGTAAATTTTATTTGGGTAATATTTGATAATTGGATGAATATATCTGAAAAAACTATAGATAGTGTCATTAATGTGTCTTTTTTCTCGTGTAATCTTAGGGTACTATTCCTCGATATACACGGTACTTGTTTTCATGTTAAATTATGTGTTGAACCATTTGAGTGTAGTTTTGACCATATAATCTGGTGTTTCTATTATTTAAATACCGATCAGCTCTAAATTAGAGTGACTTAAGCATTTATAAGGGACCCTGATCATCCCAATGTACAGTAATATTTTTCAAAAAGAATCAGGTGTTTAACATGCTGTTCTGTTGTTTTGGGTTTTACACCTAATGAATTGTCATGTGGGAGTGAGAATCAAGATTAATCATTGGTCTATCTCAGTGTGAATTTACTATTTAAATATTGGGTTTAACGGTTTATCTAAGTGCTTCTATGATGGTCAAATTTTAATAGTTTGACCATTATTCATTTTACCTTGCTCGGTTTGGTTTGAAAATTTGCGGATCACTCCGTAATTCTTATGGTGAAAGTGTGTCCAATATTTTTAATGATAATTAAAACCCTCTCACTATAATATCTGCTTAAGGTAAACCATGTCCCCTATCCTTTTATTGTCTAGGTATAATAGGGAGTATTGGTCATATGCCATTTTAACATTTTAAATAGACATTGGATTTGGTTTAGTGGTTTTAATCAAAGTCACACTCAAGAACTGTGGTTGTTTTAATCGTCTGGTTGATCCTGAGTGATACCTAGTTTTTCTAATTGGATCCTAGTATGGACTCATGGATACTAGCTATTATTTTCCTAACCTGACTACCAGATAGTTTCTTCTTGGGTTTCAGTCAATGTTATGGAGGTAATGTATTCAACCTATACTGACATCTCGATCACAAGCCCTGAATGTGATTTTCTTTAGATCATCACCTTGAATTATGGTTATTGAATCTGAGGTTAACCTAGTTTTGTAATGGGATTGGAAGGATTTATTAAACCATGCTGATCCAAATGTGTCATACTACAGGGATGTTTCTAGGATCATGCTTAGGAATGAAATAGTGTTTATCCATTTGACTAGTAACATCATGAAAAGCCATATTCAATCTTTTGTGAGTGTGATAGAAGAGAATACTAAGGTAATTATATTTAAAATTCTCTAGGTTCTACTTTTTTAATTAGTTGTGCATCTAAACCGAGCATTTTGGGAGTGGTTGGCAGGCAGTGGCTTGATCTGACTTCGTTTGGTGTTGTTTAAAGCAGGTTGTCATTGACTCGACCCTTCAATTAGATCATTTTTTTGTGTTCTATGCTATGTGTGTCATTTGAATGGTATCTGAACATGTGAAAAGTCAATTCTAAGGGAGAGGATACTATGGGTTGGAATTTACCTCTAATTGAAAAACCTATGGTGAAGTTCCATAGGCTAGTTTGATGATGAAACGACGATGTCATAATCTCCTGAGGTTAATGAACTTGGAAAAGATTAGCCTCCATGCTTCAGTTGGGGTTCAGGTGTTGGTTAGAGTTCTATGGATTATGTTCCATGTGTTAAAGTGAATCTTGATGTTTCATTGGGTGTTTGAAAACATAACAAAACTATTTTAATAAATTTTTTTGAACCTATTAGGTTGGGTGATGTTTTCATTGTTCCTAGAGGCTTCTCAGGGATGATAAGTTATATATTGGGGAGGTTTTAATGTCTTAAATTTAACTTGGTACCGACCATTTAATTTTTTGGTTTAATTCATTAAATTGGAATGTTTCCAGTTTCAGTTAGTTTGCAGACACATAGTTTGCATCGAGTAATTTAAACTTTGCACAATTCCCATGCACAATACAGTTGTGCGTGAAATATAGAATATGGTTTTCCCTTTATTTTTTCTTTTCATTTTCTCAGTTCTCTATTTTTCCCTCTCTAATCCTCCACGCATTGCGTACTTGACCTCGTCCTCTAGTTCGGCGCGCTCCCCTCTCCCTCTAAGCATGGCATCGATATCCTCTTCACCTCCCAAGGGATGTTGATCTTGCACCACTCATTTGTCCTCCATTTCATTTTCGTTCAGATGTGATAGAAATATATCAGTATAGTCTTTCTCCCTCTACCATCTATTTCGAGTTACCACCATCACATATTACTCTATCTTTATGCGATGGATTTTCCCTATTTTGGGGGTTCTGGAAAATCCATAAATTGAATCCATTTTAGGTTGAGTGAAGGGTTGATACCAGTCATGTGAATTAATACGATGTTGAGGTAGGGTGCCTATGCCTTTCTCCTATCATTTCATTGTTTAGTTAACATTAGACCATTTTTCTTCTCGCTAGAATATTCTAGAGAAGCTTTGATATCACATATTAAATTAATTATAATTTTTTTAGTGTGAATAGTGACCCAAAAATGCAAAGAAACCCATTGATGGGGTGATCACTTCACCTTCAGCAACCCCTTTTGGGTGTGTCATCCTTTTGGGATAAATTTCCATTTTCATTAGGTTGTGTTTCACTTTGGTTTAATAACCTAAATTGACTAATCGATTTATAATTAATAACAAACCTCTAATTTAGTTTCCCATTGGCAATATCTATTCTTAAATAATTTTTCCCCATCTATAAGTCCATAATCTATGACATGCTTAAAGATTCAATGTGAGTAGCACTTTATTTTTATGTAAATGCTTATAATAGTATTGGTATCCTTGTGCCTTATGGTAATTTCCTATGATATTGATTTGAATGATTTATTTAAATACATATGCCTTATATTAGAATTTTTTTCTAGGTGATTCATTTTTAATGTAATATATCTTACAATTAAATGCTTGTGAAAGTTGGTTTTACACTTTCTCACATTGGTATATAATTTTACTTACCTCGTTTCCAATGTCAGGTGCTTATATTAAATGACTTGTATTTAATTAGTGTAGAATAATGATTCTAGAATAAATTTTAAAATATGCATAAATAAATTATTGTTGAATAGAGTCACAATTTTTTAATAAAACCCCTCCAATTGATGTGCAATGTCTTAAAAACAAGAAATTATGTTTAGTGTTATTAGACATCATTTGTTTCCTTGCTTTATAAATTTTTCTAGTTTTTATATTAAATTGAAAATCTTGATTAAATTATAATCTTGTTATCTTGTCATATCAAATTAAATTTGAGGACCTAAAATTGTTTAAATTATAGTCCTGTTGCTTCTGCCCTACATATGATAAATTTCTATTTCCTTGAAATATGAATTATTCCATTATAGATTGTCTTAATTTTTATAACTTTTTTTAAATGGTGATCATGTGATATTGAGATGCTTTTTTATTGGCACGAAATTATAAATGAAATATTGGGTCTTATATGTCTTTCTTGATATGGATCAATCGAAAAAAACTAGGATAGAAAATGAATCTCGAGTTAAGGATTTCATGGAGAGACTCGTCACACTTAGTGGATTACTACTTGAAGCATCACGAGAAATAGTTTTTATTTACAGGTAAAGGATTTGTGAGTAGGTTTTATTATGCTCGTGGGTGAGGCTGGTTCAATAGGGGAGAAACCCAAGGCAGAACTATTAAAAATATGGTTATTCCATGTCTCAGGTGAGACTCAGTCTCATTTGTGAGATATTTTCCTTGGAATCAGAGTCACCATCCTTAAGTGATATAAGGGAAATTGTATGGGTTTCCTTGGAAAGACTCATGGTGTTGGGTTATATGGTGTCTTTTCATTGTGACTCTTAGGACTTTGATATGATCTCTACAGACAAGCTTGGGACTACACCTTGGATTTAAAGGATGTTTTGGATTTCATTGATCATTTGTTTATTCATATGAGTTGTTTCCTTGTTATTATTGTTTTATAATACTTTTGAAATTATGATACTGATACCATTATTATTGTCACCTATGTGTATTGACATGGAAAGTGAGACCCCAAGACATAGCACCATCTTGGGGTATCCCATGTTTACTTTTTTCTTATATATATATATATTTATATATTCTATCCAATATATAAAATATATTATGGTTTCTAGATTAGGCCGAAGAAGGTGATATGGGACATGTGTCTGCGCCAATACAACTACCATATGAAGGTTTATAGTTTAGGCCAAAGTATGTGGTATGGGACATGTGTCTACTTAGGAACCTGAACCTATCTTTACATGTTTATTCATTTATTTCTCTGTATTTATTATATCCATCAAATTATTATCTATTTACATCATGAAATGGAAATGTCTAGACACAGTGGATGCTGACCTACTGAGATTGATATCTCACACCATGCTTAGGAGACATTTGGTATTCAATAAGATGTAATTATCAATGGTATGGATAAAGGGAAGAACGTTTTATCTAATGTTGTATTATTTTACTATTTAGGATTGATCTTTGAGGTTAGAGGACCAAGCCAATGCTCGAGATGTGAGTTAGTAGTTTCAATTATTTTTTACGTTTCTAATTGCATGCATTACATGCCATTATCCATATTCCCCAACAATACTATTTCTGTATAAACCATGACATTGAAATAATTAGTATATCTTCCTCTAGTTGTTCTTTAATATTGTACCTCTTATTTGTTTTACTTATGAAACGATATGCTGTTCTTATTACTTTCGCTACTTAATTATATTTTTTTACCATTGTTTTATACCTAATACTATGAGGTCATTTCCCCCCCACAACCGCACATAATCCCTTACTACTAGTCTACAACCTCTATCATTCAGGGAGATGTGGTTGTGGTCATGTGGCCCACTATCCCATGGCCCAGTTAAGTGACACTTAAGTAATGATGACAAAGAATTGAATTTGAAAAATGGGATCTATATTTGAAATCATTATAATTTATAATTTTATTTATGGTAAACTTAATTTTTTACCAAAATTATTGCTGAATATAATTAAAATTATTTACATTTATTAGTGTGAAAATTAGTGTAATTTGGAATTAAACATTAATATAAAGAGGGTAATGATATGGGAACTAGTAAAAAACATTTTATGAATATATTAAGGCCATATACCCACTTTTATCTAATTTCTTCATTATTAGAGGTACATTTTGTAAGTAAGGCCTCCCAATAGTGTTTAACTTTTTATATTTACATGAATTCCACTCCTCCTCCAATATAAAAATGAACTCACCCCTATCTTCGTCACTTTTATCAATCAATTCGTCTCATATAACCCCTGGAATAATAATCTCCCAAGATCCCTCAAATAATCCTACAATCTTTTAATATGTCAAAATCCAACCAAGGAAGTCATTTGGTCCAAACCCAAATGAGTTACCCGATGAAGAGTTAACATTCTTCGATGAGAATTTTATTTTTATTTCCTTTTGAACCCCTTAAATTTCTATTATATATTGCTTATATAGTAACATAAAAATATTAAATATACTAATACTGTTTTATGTAAATGGAAAGAACTATAACTTTACACACTTCCCTCAAGTTGGATACACAATAATCGATCATTTGTACGGTGGACTACCATCTCATGAACGAATGTCGTTCATTCTTTCATTCCCTCATTTAAATGTTATGAAAAATAACATATTTATATTTTATATATTATATATTTGAAATTTATAATTTTTTTTATTTTTAAACTACTATCTAACATTTAACTTCAGGATTTCTATTTTTTAGGGAATATGATAGCATTATTTGTGGATGTGTGGATTACAACCTCACCAAGCGTTGCGATTTGTTAATGATTGGCATGGAATATATTAATGACTATTTTATTAATAATATTATATATATATATATATATGAAATAATAATAATAAATTTTTGATAATATATATTTATATATTTCATTTATATTTCATTCTTTGAATACTTTAAAGAAAATGGAAACAATATTCATGTGTACGTACGACCAATGTCTCCCAGAATAGATTATTTCATTTCAAATCAAAAAAATTTATAGATAAAAATAAATACATTTTAATTAATATTTATGATATTAAAATATTTTTTACATTATTTATATTATTTAATAATTATCTATATAATAAAAAAAACTAACATTCAAAAAATACTCAAAAAACAAAACATTAACACTGAAAACGATGAAAACAATGAAATATTATTAATGAACATGATATAATATGTTATAAAAATGTATATATGATATCATATATATCAACATGGTTATTTTAAAAGTTAATAATATTATTAAAAAAATTATATAGGATTTTAAATAGCATTTAACCAAAATGAAGAGTAGGGTAAGGGTTTTCATATCAATTTCATTTCACGGAGGCATATTATATTTTTATAAACCCATTTTATTTTTTATGGTGTATATACTACCAATTAACTTTTAATATAACAAATAATTAAATATTATTGGAATTTTAAGATTAAAGTTGAATTATTTTATTTGTGGGTATTTGAATTTAAAGTTACCAAGTGGTAATGAATTTTATAACTCAATTTCTTTTCATTAGGATATATTTCTTCCTCAATGTCATTAATATTGTAAGATTATATTTATAATGTATTTTGATTATATTATGTTTTATTTTCACTTATTTTATGTTTATTTATAGATGATATGCATAAATTATTCCTTGGTTTATTCTCACTTCAACATTATCATAATTTTAAGGTCTTATTTAAGAATCTCTTTCTAATCGAGATGTTTTATTATTGAATATTAGTTGAAGAAGAATACATGAACATTTCATAATAAACACTTATATTTTCCTCCACTTTGGTCATTCATGATATTTTTCAAGTGATAGTTTTGTTTTTCACTCTTTGGTAATTAAAAGTACTGATAAAATGTTTTAACAAAATCCGACTTCATTTCTAACTTATGTCGGAAATAAGTTTTCATTAAATTTTTTTAAAATGTTTTAACAATATTTTATTTATCCTTTTAACAATAATTTATTTTAAAAACATTTTTCAAACGTTTTATTTTTTCAAAATAATATTACTCTCTCTTTACAAATAAATAACTTTCCAAAACTTTTTGAAATGTAAAATTAATGTTCATTTACCTCAAACATAATTAAATTACATTATTTATTTGAGGTTTTCTTTTAAAATTTACAATGATAAATTTTTATATATATTATTTTAAAATTATTTTCTATGAATTTTATTTTCAAAATATTTTTCAAAATTAAAATTATATATTCCTCAATAATGTTTTTAAGGATACTTTTATTTCATCAATTAAAACAACCCTTATTGTTTATCTAATAGGTAAATGTCATATTGAAACCATCCTTATTCATCCTATAGTTGAATTATGATTATTATAACAAAGGATAGTATTGAAATTAACTTCCATGAATCATATTTTTCACAAATAACATCCCCATGATTAATTCACTTTGTAGTGACCATTAGATGTTAAACATGCCCAAAATATATACAATTTTTTATCATGGATATGATTATTTCCTAAATAGTAAACCATTTTTACACATGGTGTTTAATTTGATGGTAATATGAATATAAGGGGAGATATTTATAAACACTTATTCTTTAATATATAAAGTTATTTAATAAGGAATATTGTTCATTATTAAAATCATTTTTTATATTCGAGAAATTATTTTGTTAAGAAGTGATAGGTGGGGCCCAGACTTTATATATCCTCTTAATGCGTCAACATGTTCTCATGAGACTAATCAGTAGGCCAAATTAAATGAGTTTATACCTGTAATTTTAAATCATTTTTTGAACTGTATTGATGAAATATGTTTTTATGTGCCTTATATGTGATGTCACATATTTAAGAATTTCCCATATTTAGATTCAGTTATTATTATCCATGATATTTCCTTATGATAAATTATATGGATTTATTTCACTATCAAATTATTGATTAAATAGACTGTGATTTTAGTTATCTACCTTTCTATATTTTTAGGCACTTCATTGTTAGTTATATATTACATGACATGTGTTCTCAGTTATTTACCTTTCTATATTAATTATTTTCATTTATTCATTATTCCTTTCCCTTTAATTAACCCTTATTGAACATTTGATCTCAACATTATTTTTTTAACCTTCAGTATGATTCTATGATGTGTATTAAGAAAGATATGTAAAAAAATTATTTATGTAATAATGTTATTATCTCAAAAACTTATGTTGTAATTTATGAAATAATTTGTAATATAAGAATCATGTATATATTTATTTTATTATGTCTAATAAACACTTTTGCACTTTTGGACGAGATTTAATTATATCATATTCCAATTTAATGTTAGTTGGAACTGACCCTGGGCTATTGGGATTGACGTATCTATAGTTGGAATTAGTACATGTTCAGTAGCAACCTTAGAAACTAGATATATGAAAACAATGGTTAGAAAACACAACCCAATGATATACAATGAGGATAGCTATAAAAGAACACCTTAATGCTTTTGTAAGGTAGATATTATATATATTTTTTAGTAATACATCCCTATATGTATATTATCATGGGTCTATGAGTTATATATTAATGATAATTTCAAAGACTTAAACAACTCATTTATGTTTTATAAGATGAGAGTATACCAATAATAATGATTTTTTGGATAAATTTATAATTTTTTTTGTTTTTGTGGAAATATTATTTGAGAAATAATACCTTGAAATATTAAAGACAAAATTTTAAAGTTATTTAAATTTTTGGTTTGATATAAAAATAATACTACTAAATTTATGAAAATGGTTTTTATTGAAAACCCAAATAAAAATGATATTTAATTATTAATTTCATTCCACATATGCCCATAATTTTTTTGGAAACTTTATAAAAATTATATTATTGTAATTTAGAAAAAGGAAAAGGAACATGAAGGGTGAAAACCCATTGCATCTGACAAGGTGGTGAGTCTTTAACCCATGACTGAAGGATGATAAGGGATTCACACATACCACTGGTTTACATAATTTCCTGGTTAATATGTCATTATTTCTAGTTAAAAAATTTGAAGAATAACTATTAATGATAAGACAATAATGTTATTTTTTTCTTTAGAGATTGGAATATTAAATATATTATTTTTGTAAAATAGTTAGAGAAATATATAGGGGATTGTTTATAGATTTTTCAATCTATTAAAAGTGAAATTTAGTTCTTCATGCATAAAAAATCATTTTTCAACATTCATTTCATTTATTTATTGAATAATTTAAATAGATAAAAGTAAAGATAAAATATGAAATTGTGTTTATAGAAATATATCAAGTAATTATACTTTATTATATTCTTTGTCAGTAAAATAATTTCTCAACATTAGGAAAATGACCATGAAATAAAATGCTATCCTAATAACTCAATTTCGGATGAACCGATGGTATTTTAAATCATAAAATATTTATATCTTTTATAAACTGATATTTTTATTGGTCATTCAATTTTTCTGTGATCACTGACCACGATCACTCCATATAATTATTTAATCTTTTACTCTCTATCAAAATCTTCACATGACAAATCATTCTCTAAATTAGAAACATTGTTATATGTTATTCCATGTGACATTTTAGCTTCTAATTATCTATAATCAAGAGAATTTTTTTTAAATTATTTAAGATGTGGGATTTCAAAAATTTTATTGTAAAATATTCTTTTTCCAAGACCGAGTTTGAATTTCAAGGATGAAATTTATTTAAGGTGAGTAGAATGTAACACCTAAAAACTTTACAATATTTTCCCTTTAGAATAAAATTAATATTTTCTACTCGATTACCCAATATGTAACACCAAGTTAAGATTATGCTTCATGTAGCACTATACATAGCTTTATTTATGTGGAACCAAAAATTCATTGTGAATTACATGCATCAATGAGTTTCGTTGATGGCTTGTTATACACAATAGAATGAGTTTTTACCAAAAAAAATATTATTATTTAAAATGAAAATTACATCATAGAAGTTCAATTATAAATTATGAATACAATTAAAAAACATATAGAAATACATGAATTAAATAAATATAAAATTAATGATTTGTTTAACTATTTATTATAACTTAAAATAAAAACCAATTGAATGCAAAGGAAATGTTTCTGTAAAAACCATTTTTTTCTCCTAAAAGTGTTTTGTCTTAATAAAAAAAAATTAATTACTATCATTGAATTGTATTAGTGAAACAAATATATTATATATTCAAAAAAATATTTTTTATATTCATAGAATAGGTTTGATAGACATAAGATTATAACAAATTCATTTTTATGCCTAAAAAGCTATTTTTTCTTATGGAAGTTTTTCCTCTTTTTAATGGATGAATTGTTTTAAATATAAGTTTTGATATTTTTATATATTTTATTTAAAAAAATATATTTTTACTGAAATATTAATTTTAAATTTAACTTCTTTATAATATTTAGTATTTTCTGTTAATTTTTTATTTGATTAATAGTGAAAATAATGATTTTTTAATTGGACACTTTCTTTTTATTTAAATAAATAATAGTACTTAGTTATATTTTGATTTAATTTTAAATAAAATTTAGATCACTAATAAATAAATTGATCAATGGTTTTCAATTTTAACAATTTTGTTGAATTTAGATATAAAAAATTTGTGAACTTTTGAGCATTTTTACTATAAAATCCTGATTTCATAACCCCTATATTAGATTAATTTTAAATTAATTTAAAACAATAGTGTGACTTGAATTTGAAAAAATTAAATAAATAGTTGGAATCATTATAATTTATAATTTATAGTAAGTTCAACATATATTTTTATAAAAATATTCGAGAAATCAAATAAAATTAATTACAGTGATTAAAGTTAATATGAGTTTACTTAGTAGATAAACATTAATGTTAAGGGGTAAAATGACCTAGACACTTGTATAAAGCGAATTTTATTGAGATTTTCAATAATATACCATATTTTATTGAATTTTATTCATTATTGGAGGAAAATTATTTAAAGTAGACCTCGCAATAGTGTTTTCCTTTTAATATTTATAAGAATGATACTCCTCCTCAAATATAAAAAGGCATAAACCTCCCTTAATTATTCACACAAATAAAGCCATTTAGATCATAAAAAACCTAAAAAAATAATATCCGAAATTCCATACCCTCATTCCAAAATCTTTTATTTGGGTGTAATTCCTTATAAGATAGTCTTTTGGTGCAAACCAAAACAAGTTACCCAATGAAGAGTTAAAGTACTTTAATGAGAAACTTTAATTTATTTCTTTATCAAATCAATAAATTATTATTATATCTTGATTAGATAATTTCATAAGTATCGTAAAAATAATAATATTTTGTTATGTTGATAGTATGACCTAAAACATCAAAAAACTATATAAAATGGGAAATGCAATCATCATTTGTGAGTACAAGAGACTATGACCTCGAGAACCGATATCATTCATTATTCCATTACCACCTTTAGAGGTTGGTAATAATGATGGATTTATTGATTATATATGATATATATGATATTTGTTATGTAATAATTCTTCATAAATTTATAAATAACATAATCCTTCTTTTATTCCATTTTTTAGGAATTTGATAGAATCGTCTGTGGATGTGTGGACTACTACCTCCTCCAAGCGATGCGATTCTTTCTTGATTTACATGGAATTTATTAAGGGTGGGTTAAATAAATATATGTAATATATATGAAATAATAATAATAAAATAATGATAATATATATAATTTATTTCTGACTCTCTCAATACGATAATAAAATGGAAACAACGTTCAAACATACATATAACCTACCATCTCCACGAATAGTGCATTTTATTTACAATAACTAAATTCTATGGATAAATATATATACATATAAAATGAATGTGTATGATATTTAAATATTGGTTTTAAATTTTTATATTATTAAATAAATATCTTTGTAGTAATAATAAAAAATAACAAGTGAAAACAAATTAAAAAAACATGGAAATTTACATTGGAAACAATGAATATAACGAAATATTATTAATGAATGAGTTATAATATGTTATCATAGGAGCACATATGATACCATAAATATTAATATGGTTATATTATATGTTAATAACATTTTTAGAACCATTATAAATGATCTTAAATATAATTAAACCAAAAGGAAGCATAATGTTAGCGATTTCACCTCAATTTCATTTCATTCAGTCATATTGTAATATTATAAACCTAATATCATTTATATGGTTTATATAATACTTATTTACATGTAATATGATAAATATTTAATTATTAATTGTATTTTTTATTTCAATTTTAATTTTTTCATCAATATAAATTCAAATTAAATGTTACCAAGTGGTAAAGAATTACATAGCTTAATTTATTTTCATTTGATTACATTACTTTCTCATAAATGTTATTATACTTAGATTATGTTTATAATTTAATTTTTATTTTATTATGTTTCATTTAAATTTATATTATGTATATTTACATATGGTACACATAAATGAATCATTTTTTTGATTCTCACTTCATCTTTATTAGCATTTAAAGGATTTATTTCACAATCTAATTCTAATTGAGATTGTTTATTATTAAAAGTTAGTTTAAGTAAATTACCTAAATATTTCCAAAAAAAACTTAATTTGTTTTATAATATGGTTATTAATGATATTTTCAATCTATGGACCCATTTTCCCACTCTTTAATACTTAAAATTATTGATAAAATTGTATAATAAAATATGACTTTATTTTTTTCTTATGTTAGAATTCTATTTTGTTGAAAATTTCTATTTTCTAAAAATTATGTTAAAAGTTTTTCATTATCTTGTTAAAAATTATTTATTGAAATAAATTTTTACCCATTTTATATTCATTCAAAGGTATCCTATTGTCACTTCCAATATAAGTTGCATTCATATCCTTTTTACAATGTAAAAGGAATGTTCTTATTATCTAATATGAAATTACACACCGTCATTTATATAAAGCCTCGATTGAAATTTTACAAAGATCAATTTGAAGAAAATGTTTTTGAAAATTATTTTCCATAATATTTTGTTGATTTTTTTTTCTAAAAATAAAAAGGATATTTTTCTAAGTAATTATTTTAAAATATCATTTTATTTATCAATGACGACAAACCTTATTTTTACTCCAATGTGTATATGTATTATTAAAACCATAATTATTTTTCCTATGGATGGTTGATTATTATTTAGGAAAAGGATATTGTTTACATTCACTTCCTTTAATCATTTTATATGCATTAACTTCCCCATGATTTATTCACTTTCTATTGATCATTAAACATTAAACATCACCTAAATGTCCATAATATTTATCATGGATATGATTATTTCCTAAACCATATACCATTTCTAATAATTATGTTTAATTTGATGGTTAGTTGAATATTTGAGAAATTTTTTATAAAGATGAATTCTTTACTCAAAAAAGATATTTGAAAAGGCATATTGTTCACAAATTAAAAATATTTTTGATATATGAGGAATTATTTAGAACGGAAGTAATGATTGGGGACCACAATTTATATATCACATAGATATATCAAAAAGATATAATGACAAAAATTAGTTGAAAAATTAAACAATCTTCTACCTATAGTTTAATCCCTCTTGTGAAAGTCCTTAACAGTATTGGTTTTCAAATAGCTCAGACCTGACATTAAATATTTATACATTTCTAGACTTCATTTTTAGTTGTTATTATCCTTTATGTTTTCACATGATAAAATATATAGATGAATTATATTATCATTTTATTGATTTAATTTAATTTGTTTTTAGTTATTTAAATCTCTATATTTTGTACGCACATCCTTCTCAGTTATTTAATACACGACATGTGTTCTCAGTATTTACCTTTCAATATTGATTAGTCTCTTTAATTCCTTAAATCTTCTGATATACTTAAACCTTACTGATAATTTTAGCTCAACATTATTTTGTTTCCTTTTCCTTTTATCCCATGAAATGTATGGATCAATATATTAAAGGATATGCTAGATGAAATAAATTTATTCTCAAAAAAATTATTCTGTAAAATTTTTATTCATGTTTACTATATGAATCAGGTATTTATCTAGTTTAACAAAACATAAAATCAATTTGGTCCTTTGGGATTTTATATCCTTTAATCATGTGTCAATTTAATGATTTATTAAGTTTCTATTCACTATTGGGGTCAGGGTTTCTACAGTTGGTATCAGTGTAAGTTTAGTAGCAACCTAGGAAACTGGATTTTGCAAAAAATTATTAATCAAACATAACCCTATTATAGAATTTGAGGATAAGTATTGGAGAACACATTAAAGTTTTTTTAAGTTCTATATTATGTGTACTTTCTTAGTAATATTTCCCTATCTTGACACTACCATGAATTTATGCATTTAAGATTGAAGATAAGTTCAACGAGTTAAAAATCTGTTTAATGTTTTACATGATAGGATTATACCGTTATTAAAGATGTTTTGGTGAAACTTATATAATGTATATGTTTTAGTGGAAAAGTTATTCATGTAATAACTCATTTACTATTTATAGAGATAATATTAAAGTTATTATAAAACATTAGGGTTAACATAATAAAAATTCTATTAAACTTGGTGAAAAGAGTTGTATTGAAAACTATAGTAAAAGGATATTTAATGATTAATTACATTTCTATGATTTCCATAATAATTTTTTAAATTGTTATATGAATTATATAATTAAGTTTAAAAGAATAAAAACATGCATATAGGGTGAATTAACATTTTATTTGGTGAGGTTGTAGGGCCTGAACACATGACTGAAGGATAATAAGGGTTCCATGCCTACCACTAGCATATACAATGTACAGATTAATATTCCATTGATTTTAGTTAACCAAGTTGACAAATAAATAATAAAAATAAAGAAATATTAATTTTTTTTGGGTTTATTGATGAAGGAATTAACTATATTGGTTTTTGGAATTTTTTTGATCCAGATATAACGACTTATTTTATGGGTCCTATAATTTACTGAAAGATAACTTTAGTGCTTCAGGCATATGAAATATTTTTGGATATTCATATCTTGAATTTATGGATCATTTAGAACTAATCAAAGAATAACCAAGGATGAAATTTTGTTTATATAGATATATAATGTAAGTATATTTACTTATATTTCTAGGTAGTAAAATAATTAATCAACATTTGGAAAATGACCTTGAAATAAAATAATATCCAAATACTTCAATTTTGTTCAACCAACAATCTTTTAAATCATGATAGATTTATCAATTTTAGGCCCTCAAATTCACATTGATAATTCAGTTTTTTATTATTGAATGGCCTCAATTACACTCTATAATTGTTTAAGGTTTTCCTCAAAGTCTATAGTTTCACTTGCCATAAATGTTTTCCTATGTAATGACTTGTTTATTATTCTATGTGATCTTTTTTATTCTCACTGTCTCTTACTAAGAGGGTATTTTATTATCTCTTTTATAGCATGGGATTTCAATAAAGGAATATTCAAATATCAAATAATTTTTTACCAATATAAATTTTAAATTATGAGGAAAAAATTTATTATATGTGGGGAGAATGTAACACGCATAGATTTTAGAATATTTTCCTTTTAGAATAAATATAATTTTTTAGCTTTCCTTATACAGAACAAAAAGTTTTATTATTATACACACAATAATATGATTATATTTTAATATTTGGAACCCTGAATTTATATTTTATTGCACAAAATAATGATTTTCTTCGATGGCTTGAGTTACACCGAAGTATTAGCTTTACCGATTGCTATTAAAATTATTATTTCAAATAAAAATTACCTTATAATAGTTCAATTATCTGTAATGAACAAGATTACCTAACTTATGAAAATTTATAGTTTTCAAAAATATAATATTAATTATTTGGTTAGACATTAATTATAAATTAAAACAAAAACCTATTGAATGTATAGGAAATGTTTTTATAAAAAAACTATTTTTAAGCTCCCAATGGTGGTTTGTTAAAATAAATTTAATTAATTACTATTAGATAATTATATTATTGAAGCACATATATTATATATTCAATAAAATATTTTTTTATTAATCAAATATGTTAAATCGTCATAAGATAAGAACAAATTCTATTTTATACATAATAGATTAATTTTTATAAAGGTAGTTTTTTCACATTTTAATGGATGAATTGTTTTAAAATTTAAATTTAATTTTTTTGTAATTTTTATAAACATAGTTTTTAAAAATGTAACATAAAAAATAAATTATGTAGAAATTTTCATATTTTTCCGCGAAGTTTCATTTTTTGATGAATAGTGAAAATTTTAAAATTTTAATTGAAAACTAATTTTTCTTCTAAATAATTCAGAGATTTAAATTATATTTTTATAGGTTTTTAAGTAAAACTAGATCAGATATAAATCTATTAATACTATTTAGTTTATCAGAAGCCTTTTTATAATGAATTTAGATATAAAAACTTTGTGAACTTTTGAATGTTTTCACTTTAAAAACTAACTTTCTCATCTCTTATATGGGATTAATTTTAAATTAATTTCTACCAATTATTTATTTTTAATTTGAAAAAAAGGACTCCAAATTTGGAATAATCATAATTTATAATTTATAGTAAGGAAAACATATTTTTTTAAAATATTTGTGAAATAAATTAAAAATAGTTATATTGAATAAGGTGAAAATGAGTTTAGTTAGTAGAAAAAAGTTAATTTTAAAAGTCCAAATAACCTACATAATTATCCAAAACCCTTTTTATGACCATATTTTGACCATATACCATCTTGTGAATTTTTATTTACTAGAATTCCACTCCTACTCCACAATAAAAGCACTCACCCCTTCAATTATTTAGACCTGTCAAGCTATTGGGCTCATCCAAACCCTACAAAAATAATCTTCCGAAATACATCCCCAAATCATATACTCTTTAATTTGGGAATTAAGACAACCAATTAATTATTTTGGTGAAAACCAAAAGTGGTTCCTTGAATAAGAGCAAATTTTCTTTAATGAGAACTTTTGTTTTACTTATTTCTATACGCCTCACATTATTCTTATATCTTTTTTATATAATAAAAAAGTTTCATAAATATACCAATATTTATTTATATATAGGTAATGAACTAAAACATCTTAAAAATCCATTAAATGTGATATTAAATCATTATTTGTTTATATGGTGGACCACCACCTCGCAAATCGTCTTCGTTAATTCTTGCATCAACACCTTTCAAGGGTAGAAATAATGATTAATTTATTGTTTATAAATGATATAAATGATATATATAATTTCTTTGTTCTTTTTAAATTATTATATAACATATAGATTCATTATTTTAATTTTATGGGAACGCTATAATTTTTTTAGTTGTGTGGACTACCGCATCCTCAAAGCATTTTGATCCATTCACGCTTTACATGGAATGTATTTAGGATGGTATTAACAAAAATATTTGATATATATATAATAATAATAATTTAATTATGATATATGTATATATATAGAATTTATTTTTTAGTCTTTAAATATTATATGAAAATGGATACAACGTTCCCGCGTACCTTCAGCAATCCTTCTCTAAGAATGATGTATTTAATTTCTAATCAACAAATTTTATAGATAACTAGAAATACATATATAATAATCTTTTATGATTTTTAAATATTTGTTTATATTTTAAAGATTAATGAATATTATTATAAATAAAAATAAAAAAATACAAATACGTCAAAACATACTTGAAGAATAACGAAATTAACACATGAAATGATGAAAATATGAAATCATTATTAATGAGTGTGTTATATTATGATATAAAATTACTATATATGATATCATAAATATTAATATAATTCTATAATTTTTAATTACATTATTAAATCTATTATATAGAAGGTTAATGAGTGTTCATCCAAAAGGAAGCATAAGGTAATAAATTGCATATAAATTTCATTTCAATGATTTCTATTTTATTATTATGATCCTAATTTATTTTATATAGTTTATATATTTTCCCATGAAATGTAATAACATGAATAATTCATTATTAATTGTGTTTTATGTTTCAATTTGAATTATTTCATATATAGGTATTTTAATCAAAAGTTACCATGCATTAAATAATCAAATAACACAATTTCATTGAATTCGGTTATATTACTTTCCCATTGTCATTAATATTCAATGATTATTTATATAATGTATTCTTGTTACGTAATGTTTAATTTTACTTTATTTTACATGGATATGTAGCTAATACATACAATTTATTCACTAGTTTATTCTCACTTCAAAGTTGTTATCATTTGAAGAGGTTATTTTACAATCCCTTTCTAATAAAGATTGTTTATTCATGAATATCAGTTGAAAGAAATTAAACGAATAGTTCATAATAAACCATTAAATTTTCTTCTCATTTGGTTATTCATGATCTTTTTCAATTTATGGTTCCATTTTACCACTCTTTGGTACATAAAATTTCTAAGAAAATGTTTTAATAAAGTACGACTTTATTTCTCACTTAGGTCAAAAATTCATTTTCCTAAAAAACAATGTTTTTAAAAATTATTTCATAATTATATCATTATTATTTTAATATTTTTTTATTAAAATGAAATTTTTCCATTTTTTTCTTTTTTTAACGTAATATTATTTTTTATTTCTAAACAAGGAACTTTATTATACTTTTTACAGCACAAAAGGAAAGATCATTTTAACTCATAAGGAATTAACCACTTTAATTTCTTTAAATAATCCATTGAATTTTTTAAAAATATCTCTTTAGTTAAAATGGTTTAAAAAATGACTTTCAAAAAAATGGGTTTTCAAATTCTTTTTAATGTACAGGTTTTTTCCTCATGAATATTTTTTATTAATTTTTTTATTTTATCAATGACAAGAACAGTTATTATTATTCCAAAGTGTATACATCATATTGATAAAATCCTTGTTATTCCTCTCGATGGATTGTTATTATTTTGAACAAGGATAGTATTTAAATTCACTTTTTTATCATAATTATACCAACTAACTTCCCCTTAAGATATTCAGTTTCTAGTGACCATTAAACATTAAAATTCACATAAATATTCAATTATTTTTCAAGGATATTATTATTTTATAAATCATATGACCTTTTTTACTTCCGGGGGTTACTTTTATCATTAGTTGACAATATATATAAATGTTGATAAATACTTATGATTTGATGAATACAGATACTTGATAAGTTATTTTACTTATGAATTAATGTGATTATTTGATATATGATGAATGATATGGACGGGTAGTGACATGTAGGGATAATAATTTATATAGATCCTTGATTCATTGATAGCTTCCCATGAGAAAAATTACATATAAAAATTAATTGGTTTTCAACATATAATTTTAAACCTCCATATGAAAGGTCTTGATGCAATATGTTTTAAGTGCCTCAACCATGGCATATAATATTTATGTATTGACCATATTCATATTAATTTATTATTATCCAATATATTTTTTACATGATAAAATCTATATATGTATTTCATTATCAGTTTATTGATTAAATGACATGTGTTTTTATTTATTTACGGTACCATATATTTCACTAAATTACTTATCATTAATTTATTACATTAAATGAGTTCTCAGTTATTTACCATTCCATATTGGTTATTTTCATTAATTTATTGTTTCTTCCACTATACTTAACTCATACTGAGCATTTGAGCTCACATGTATTTGGTTTATTTTCCCCCAGATTCCATGAAGTGTACTAAAAAATATAAGTAAGGGTATTATTGATAGAGTAAATTTATTCTTGAAAACAATTTTGTTGTATTTGTATTCATTTGTAATAAAAGAGTCATGTAAGTATCTATTTAATCAAGAATACTAAACTGTTTGGTCCTTTCAGGTGCAATTTCCAAATATCTTATATCATTGTAATGGTAGTAGGCTCTAACTATTAGACACTAGGGTTGGGGAAACATCAATACTGGATTAGAAGTATGAATATTCTTAAGCTATTGTATATTGAGACTTTGTTTGGTAAATCAATAATCTAGGAGATTCTTCAAGAAGTAAGGTATATGATTCCATGAGGGTTCTTAGAATAATTTTGGTACACTTTGGGATATGGCTTAATAATCTAGTTCTAGTGATGCATTTTTTGTGGCATCTGAGATTTATTGAAATAGTTGAACACAAGAGGTTCAAACTAAGTCCTTTAAGCAGTTTAATATGGTTGGTGATAAATAACATCGTTAATTCCCTTAGTATGAGATTGGTTCCTCTTAATGTAATGATAGAGGATTTTCAAAGAAAATCTAATTCGACTAGGATAAGTTGAGTTAATTGGGATTTGACCACAATTTTAAATTGATAAAAAATCTATATGTATCACTTGGACACTAGGTACATGCATACAACATCATTTATAATAGTAGAAATGCACTCACATGATAGAAAAGTGATTTTGATAATCCCAATATATATAGCTAATCTTATAAGTACAAACAATTATACATATTTTTTAAAGAATTATGATGCGTAAAACATAAAATAAATCAAATTTAATATTATAAGAATCACACAGAATTGTAATAAAAAATAAAATAAAATTAATTGAGACATGATTGGTTGGTCATTACTCACGATCATTTTACTAGTAAATTAAATGCATAATAAAAATTAAAATGAGAAAATTTAGGTTTAAGAAAAATTATTAAAGTAAATGAATTATTTTAAATTTAAATAATTTAAATCTTTCAGTCGAAATATTAATTTAATTTTACTTACCAACATATATTAATCACTTTTTTAATAATATACCAAAATTAAATTAATATATTTAGAATATAATTTTTTTAATTCAAAAAATTAATAGATTAATTTTTTCATATTAAACAGAATTTCAAATCACTAAGAACACCTTCAAGGCTCACATTGGGTTGGGCAGAACCCACATTGGCATGTTTCTTCCTAGAAGAACCCGTATAGGTATAGTATGAATTAATAAGACCCCACCTAGTTTTTTGCCGGCCAGGAAAGATTAGCCCCAACACTTACAATGGTCGGCCGACTTGGTGTGTCTCAATGGTCAATCGATCATGCCCAATCGGTAGGAGAAATCAAGGGGTTAGTCAGGGATGAGGTGTCTATAAGGGGGAATTTTATTGAAGGAGTGGTGGTTAGTATTAAGGTTATTCCATGGTTTCATGATACTATGTATGAGGTGTACAGTGACTAGTGGGGTGCTGTGGATGACTGCACCGATGTGACCATCAGTGACTAGAAGGATTAGTTAGGACTGGCGAGTGGCACAACCTGTTGGTGGTGGTGTGACATGGTGGTGGCATTAGGATTCTTTCTAGGAGGATAAAAATACAAGAAGACATCATTCAGAAAGTGGATGATTACACAATAAGGACTGCTACATGGGGGGATTCATTGGGAAGCCACCCCTTAAAATTACTTTTTTAGTTAAAAAATATGGGATTCTAATAATATATATTTTTTTATAATTTTTTATGTTTCTCATTCTAACTGAACGAAATATTCCTTGTTAAAATATATAGATGTTTTTTATTCCCAGATAGGAGAGTTTTAAAATAGCTTTCTCGAATCCTAGACCCTACTACCTCAGAATTTTGACATTTTAAATATATTTAGTAAATTGGTATATTTCTCAATTATGTGGATGAAATTTCCATTTTCTAGAATAGTTATGTACTCCAAAGTCTTTCCTAAAAATGATAATTATTTAGTATTTCCAAGAATGATCCTAGAAAAAAAGAACACCCACCCAAAGACACACATATATAGTTCTTCAATTTTAATACCCAGAAATCCAATTTCTATACATATTAAAAGATTTCATTGGATGTAGTATAGCCATATGATATCATATCAATGCAAAATTTTTAGGTTGGTATTGAAATAAATCTCCACAATTTATTTAATGATAATTTATCTTTTCTATTGATAAAAAAATTCATCTGATCACTGTTATACTAATTTTTTGTATTGGGGCATGAAGTTGAAGCTGACGGGTCATGGATTTAAATATTTGCAACATCAAAGTGATGAAACATCATCATCTCCACTAATATAAGCCATGTTACGTTATCATAATATCATGTGAATATTTTAATGGAAAAAAGTAAATAAATAGGTACAACATTTGGATCAAATATGTGTTCATTTGTCACATGTTACTGGTGACCATTGCTTGGAGGATCAGATATTTAACCCATATAAATCATTCCAACATTCTTCCTGAATTCGTGCATATATGAGTCAACAAAATATAGCTTCTACCACAGAGATATGATGATTATTTTTATGTCATGATTATTAGAATGATCCCATAGCTTGGATCAGTGAAGGATATCGAAGATTGAATGCTTGGATTGGATCTTTCATTATCTTGGATGCTGGAGGTAAAAGCTCTAAAATTCATGGGTATGATTTGTACTTCATAATTATGATCCATAATTCTTATATAGTGGTATTTAATTGCCTAAAAACGGCTCCTTATCCCCCATATAAGAAACTCCCACTGAATAATAAATAAATGAAATTTTATGACAAACTAGATTTTTCATAAATTTCATTGATATTGTATCAGTTAATTGTAATGTAAAATAAACAAGTTACATTATAAAACGAATCCATTGACAAAACATGACATTCCTACAATATTAAATGATCCATATATATTAAAACAATATTCCTTCATTTTATATTTTTCTATATATTCACACAATACCTTGTGGATACTTTTAATAAATAAATTCAACCTAATAATTTTAAACTTGAATAATAATGAATTTATGTATTAGTTGGTGGTTGATAATTCTTCGAAAACTATCAAAACCCATGGTTGGTCTACAATGTTCTATACACCAATTTACATTAATACGGAAAAATATTGAATAAACCTTTGTGTGTGACCCTATAGGATATTATCTTGATAGAAGTGCATTCCATTCAAATACCAAGATCAGAGCTTGGATACCCATTAAGGGTCCTAGAGAGATATAGAATAGTCATATAAAAATAAAAAATCCTACAAACACACACTACATAATATAATCTCTTTTTCTCATGATATATCATAAAGATATATGAATTAATTGTTCAATTATCCATTCTTACATTATTATTTTTTGATCTAACTGGGTGAACATACCTTCTTTCACTACATCTGTGGATTTTTGGAAGGTACAATAATCCTGATCAATTGGGATGAATATATGAATTACTCAAATTAGAAGAGATAAATTATTTATTGACCATTCAAATAACTTCATACCACTAATGATGAACTTGACACAAGATACCTCACTGTGACTTCAATTTCATGTTTTTTTACATGCGTCAAAGTGCATGATAAAATGGAACACACTGATAATGATATTATGTGAGGAGACTAATATACATGTTCCTAGATAGGAACTACCAATGACACCTGAAATATAAGGTGATCCAATTGGAATGTCTATCCGTATAATCTCATCTTTTTGAGATTTCTGTGTGTGAACATCATGATAAGAAGTATCAATGTTTATGATCTACTAGAACATGATCATCACCCATAATCTATTTATTATCATTATGATTTATCTTAACAATATGATGTTTATTGAGTATTACTATCACATTATCCCTATGTTCTCATTATAACATGAGAATTTATATTAAATTTTTATATAAAAATTAATCTAAGGAGATTATCGTAATATAATGGACAGAGAATTTTCAACAATATTCTATTAAGATAAAAAAAATTCAATTTAAATCTATATTCATAGAATAGTAATCAAAGTACATACCTAAGTTGGGTCTAGGAAACGCAATTTTAACATTCCCATCATGTATCAATAAACAAAAGATGAATTCCAGGACTGTTGTCTCATCATGATCTAGATCTCTAGAGGGAAGTCCAATTCCTATATATATTCTCATATGACTATCACTGTTATGAAAAAATGGGATATATCAAGCTAAGAACACCCTAGTCCCCTTGGAAATTCATTACTTGATTAAATAAATAAATATACCACAACACATTCCTGGGTCCCCTATCATGTCTCCCATATTATCTCTCAATATAGTCATCCTGATGAAATCATATTCATTAATCTACAACAATCCCCAAAGGACTTATTATGATCACTAAAATAATTAAGACTCACATTCCACCTTATTGGTTTGTCCAAACCATTCACGAGACATTAAATTATATCACCATAATAGAAGAGTCTAAGCCCACTATACCTACAACACTAAATAGAAAGAGTCTCATAGTAGTCTATTCACAACCCATATTAATCCCATAGACCAATATTAAATCCTTTCACACATAATTTTATTATTCTCTCACTTAGTGACATGGTTTTCACTCTTTTTTATATCATATAGTACATGATGGAGCATTGAATCCAAGACTAAGTGGTTCAATGCCACATAACTCTCTTCTAGGGAGCTGTCAATACCTTTTAATATACCCTAACCAAACCCCCCTACGATTATTCAAAATCATTCAAAAAAAGGATGTGGTTAAGTACAATATGTACCAACTACGTATATAGTGAGGTTACCATCCTCAATCCAATCTCTCAAAGCCTTATCCATTCCCAACCCAAAACTCATCCAAGAAACAAGCCCTTATCTTAACCACAATTTTTAAAAATTAATTATAAAAATTTATAATTTATTATTAAATGTAAACAGAAGAAATATTGGACAAGAAAACTCACTATAAAACTAAAACCATGACCAAGAACTCTTGGAAGGACCATGGCAGTAACAAAAAACCCATATGAGTAAAATCCCTTTAATTAATCATTCAAAAAAATTCAAAATTGAAAATTAAATTAGCAAAAAAGATAGGAATGTTCACAATAGATCATTCCTCTATTAAAAAGATAAGTGGTAGTGTGTATCCATTATCTATCAACATAATTTATCCATGACATTCCTAATCCCATTAACATAAAGATGATTCCATAATGATTTCTTAGAATAATAAATTGTATCCTAAGCATAAACACACTAACTTATAGTGGTACCAAACAGGAAGAATAGGTCGAGAGTTGGAGGATATTACCCCGATCTGTCATGCAAAAACAAGATCTAACCATCCATGAACAAAGTGAGGTCCATTGTAGAGAAATTGGAGGTATAGTTTTGTGAAAATTCACTCATCCAAGTTCGAAATTAGGAAGAAATGAATAGGGGATAATTCTAAAATTATGGGTCTACCCCTAATTACAAAAAATCAAGAATTCACCGAGTACCAGGTAAGGAACAAACCACATGAAAGATTTACATTGATGGCCCAATGGAACTAAAAGGGATACTAGTCCTCTCCCATATCTGGAAAATACCTAGGGGCCTTAAGTTTTCCATGTGATGGTAACGGTAGAAATAATTTAGTTTTCACATGGATCATACTTGTTTCAAACACTTGATCCTCCTATAGAAAATCCCAAAAACAATCAAAGGAATATAAAGAAACCACCTATGGAGTCCAAATTCTAAAAAATATGATTCAAATATAAATTATATAATATCCCCTATTATATAATAAAAAATTAAAATTACCTATAATACCACTGACCCACAACAACATAGGTCGTTAAATACATTCCTCAAAGCCCCCATTCTTTTACATTACATGATCTAATGGAATTATGTATCCTCAACAGACGTTCTTATAATGGTCATTAATTTCCATAGGTTTCTCTATAATAATTGTGTCATCCCACATATCCCACAAAAGTTAATTTATGTCATGAGAAGCATAATGAATTAAATGTTTAAACATTGTTTCAAGAAATATTTCTTTAATCTAATACATATTTAGAGTAAAAAATAACTTACACAGTGCCTATCTAATAAAATCCATCGGATTAAAAGGTCTAAAAAATTGAGGATAACTATTACTACCTATATTGATATTTTTTTTACCAAGGTATGGGAAAAACATCCATAACACGAGATCACAGACCTTGAACTCTATATGCTATGTATTCCAATGAACTTAATATTTCTGATGGATTTGAGCATGCTTCATTTTCTCAAGAATTAGTTTCACATTACCGATCATAATCCTCACCAAATATAGTTTAAGGACAAGTAACTCTCATACTACACTATATAATAAGAAATTATCTTCAAGACCACCCAAAATAAGAATCTAATTCAACCATATAAATGGTAAAGTGGTAAATATTACTATTGAAAAAAACTAATCGAAAATTATTCAACAAAAAAATAATAATTTAAGAATATATAGACAAAAATATTTATTCAAGTGTTTAGTAGATTTAATTTGTTTTCCAATCCATTTGGGGATGAAAAGCAGTGTTTTTCCACAATGGAGTATCAAAAGAACATTACAAACCCTTCTATAATGGCATGGTAAATCAAAAATCATTATTATATATAATTTTTTTAATGCCTTGAAGCTAGACCACATCAGCCTTATATATCCTCATTAAATCATATATTATGTTTGACTTATGAATCACCATTAAATGTTCATAATTGATCAACAAATAAAAAATAACCTTGATGAATTCATATACACCCAAAGCTCAAGGAAAATCAGTAATAAAATACATTGATATATCCCACTATTTAAACTTAGTAACATCTAAGGGAAACTAAAAACAAGTACGATATCTATGATTGGATACCACCAACTCGTAAACTAAACACTAAGAAAAAATACAGGTCACCAACCATTTCATTCCTGACCATTAGAACTAACCCTTAGGAACATGTTACTTCTTAGATACACTATGATACATTGTAAAAGGTAAGCTATGAAACTCCTAAAATACACACTCAAGCATTAAAATTGGAATAAATTGATTAACTCAACGAAATACCAGATTTTGACCATTATTGGAACATCCATCATGATTATCACTAAATATAATGTCTTTTCTTATGAAATCCACCTGAGTATATTCTACTTAAAACTCCTCCATCTACTAAAAATATTATTATTGTAGTATCATTTGATAAAAGATGAATCCATCAACCAACATCTGTATATTTAGATATAGGGCTATAGGGTATTTTATAAATCTCCACTTATCTATATCCTCCAAAGAAACATCACCTTGCATCTTATTTCGTAGTGAATTGACTACCATATTTCGTTAAAAAGAAGTTTATGGGTTCTTAAAGTCATAATCCTGAAATAACTACATCCAAATTCATTGATATAAATTCTAATACTATTTAGGGAAGATATATTATATTCTGAAATGACTCATGATGAATATAAAGTACTAAAAAATCAGTTGATGATATCATAGATATATAGAAAACCCTATTATTATAATCTCAAGATCATGGGTATCATTGTTAATATAATTAGAATATAACATCCAAGAATTATATTATATCCCAAATAACTGATTCATCCAGACATAAACAAATATATTGTGGATAATTGTAAAATAAATCAAATATAATTGCATCCTCTAGAAAATAAAGAATAAGAGCACTGATCATCTTCTCCTTTGGGTACACCAGAACTTCTTGACACTAATCTGTACACATATAGTGTTAATATATCTTTTTTAATGATGATAAAGGCGATTCAACATAAGGGAAATCATATAGGAACATATTTCAATATCCTATAATAGAAATGAAACTATGAAACTCTATAATATTGTTGGGTGAAACCAAAGATGTGACCACCATAATATTTTTTGTATCAAATACCAGACCATATAGAGATATGACATACCCATGGAAATACCCATCAGACATAAAAACGTCTACAATGAAGTCTTTTCACATAATAAAATTCTTTGAAGAACCACTAAGAATTAAAGTAAAATGATATGCAAGATTATCCGCTAACATTGTGTATTCCATTAGATAATCTATGAACATAAAAAAATGGAAACAAAAACTAAATAAACACTGAGTTAATTAGTCCCCAGAATATAGTTATGGTGTTTGTGAATTCAAAAGGAAATGACATAAACTGAAATAATGGAACATGAATTAGTATTTTTATATCTTCCTCCTTCACCCTCATTAGATGATACCCAGACCACAAATGTCACATACCTTATTTTTTGAGCGGGTCTAATTCTCCCCCAGTTATGAATTTTTATAGTTTGGTGGGTAGACCAACTCTTTCATTAATTATCAAAACATAATTCAAAGAGTTTCTTAAAAAAAATTCCATTTTTTGGTAATGTTTTAGATACTTGGAAAATTTATGATCTTTTTGGTTGGTTTTTAGATTAACCAGAGGGAAAACACATGTTTATGGTGTGAGTTGACAAAGCAGAAAGTTTGGACTAAGATTCAATCCTCCCAAGTGTAACAATGAAATCCCTAGGTCTACAGGACATGGTTTATCAGAGAATGCTAGAGGGAATTTATGACTACGTGGAACCTATGTAGTTTTAAGGAGAGGTAATTCACACTATTACTACATAGTTTGGGAAACCATGTAGGAAGGCTATGTGATGAACCCTTTTGAATAGTGGGTGTCCCATTATTTCAACATGGTTAGCCAAAACTTGAGAGGAAATAGTGAACCATATTAAAGAGTAGAAAATAACTTTTCCCCTCCTTCTAAATTTATTCTTTCCCATTTCCTTTCTCCTCCTTTGGTCACAAACATTTGGGGGCTATTATTTTTCTTCCTCTCATATGTAATGATCTAACTCCATAATTTATACCCCATTCTTCAAGCTATTAAGTGTGTTGGAAATAAATCCATTAGTCATCAAGTCCACTTTATTATATTTTCCATTTCTCTTACCATATAGAGCACTAAATCCATGTTATCTGATTAACCCTATTTTTAGGGTTTTCATGTAAAATTAATATTTATTCCAAATTGATTCAAGTTAGAGGTTAATATAGGATGTGTGAGAATATAAGACTATGATGTATGTGGTGATGGACTTTTTATATGATTTAATAAGTGTTTTGGGGGTGAAATATTGTGTATTCCCTAGGTTATTTTGTGTGAGAGCCTCTAAATTTAATAATTTACTTTTAAATTTAGAAATTGATCTTTTGAGATGCCAATGGGAATGCTCAGTGAAGAATATAGATGGTTGAGGACTAATAAGAGGCTCGAATCATGGGAAGATTAAGTAAGGTTGTTTTGTCATATTTAATTTTAATTATTTTAATTGTATGATTTTTTTTGAGAAAAAAAGGGAATGTGACTGTCTCAGGCCCAAGATTGAGATGGTGTTATCATTCTATATTTATTTTATGTAATCATTAGGTTGGTTGAGGATAACATTAAATGATTGATGATGATCATATTTCGGGAGTCTTGGATGTTGGGATGTGGTGATGAAGTCACTAGGATATTGGTATGGCCTGAGTGATAAGATATAGTGATGAAAATCAGGTTGATTGACATGTTCTCAGGGGAATGAGGTACGAGATGATGTGGATTAGTGAATTATTTTATGATTTATTGTCACTTTTGTTAGAGAAAATGTCATTTGGAGTTGTGTTAACATAGTAATACATTGATGATGTTGTGGTATTGACCACTCGTGTGGGTAGAGATTTATGGTAGTTTTGTGTTCTGGATTTGGATAGAAGTGTTTGCTATAGAAATACATTGCGATGAAGATGATCTATTAGTTGACCATTTTGTGTATTTTTGATGGGATCTAAGGGACCTCATACTTGAGGCTGCTGGGCTAGGATTTATTCAGAGGATAAATATCCCCATTCACTGGGAAGTCAGGATTAGATCTGAAGAAATCCTTTGACGAGGGGTTTGACGGTCTAAGTAATTTATTGGGGTTTCCTTCGGGACATTATATTTTGGTCTATACCTGAAGTGGTTTGTGGTAGGAGCTCATGAGATATTATTTTAGATGTGTAAGACGAGGGTTACCCTAGATAGACTCCCATCAGATGATAACTTTGAACTTATGATAAATATCCCCTCTTGTTTAGTTATACATGAAAGGGTTGAAGTAGGTTATTGTTTCCTTGATGATATTTTGAACGAAGAGAAAAATTTTATTTAGTTGATGTGATTTGTTGCCTTATTTAATTTTTAGTGTGGACCTACATAATCATAGATGTAAGATAGAAACATGTTGGCAGTGAGCTACATAATTATTTCACACAACCTATATGGGCTATTCGATTTGCGTGTATATTTTATGGATTTTCATTTAGGGAATGGTTTGGGATCTTGAGATGGATCTTAGTGTTAGAATTTTTATAATGGGATAGAAGGAAAGTGAACTTGGAGTCTTTCCTCAAATAGAGTTTCCTTTCAGTTTACTTTCTATATTAGCATTCTTATATTTGTACAAATTGAGATCATCTAGGGGTGACCCTTTTTATTTTTTTTCTAATTTTTCATGATTTGTATGGATGTATAGTTAAAAATGTATCTTTCTATTTTTTTATTTGAAAAAGGTTAATTTTTTACTTTTTCATTATCATTATTGTCTATACTGCTATTGTTGCGCTACTAACATGGGTGGGTTATTGGTCTAGTGTATGTTTGGTCTTTATTTTATGATTCCTATATATTTATTAAGAAATTATTATTATCATCATCAAAGGATATAACCTCATGACAATAACCTATTAACAACTTTGTTTCTAGTCGGCAGCCTTTGGTGTATGGGGTGGCACTTAAGGCCCTGCGGATCTCATCTTATAGTACTGTTTGGGAGAATAAATGGGTTGGGGTACTATAAATGGTATCAAAAATGTTTTTTAACTCATATTGGGTATTAATATTTGGGATAAGGTAAAACTGAGATGAAGATGTTGCCGGAACGAGTTTTATAATATGTGTTTGGGTACCTACAACCCTTTAAACGAGAGACATACCAAGTTTCATAGGGTGGTAAAGGAAGTTATATTTTTATCCTTTTACAATTGATATTATTTAAATAGTTATTGATGAATTGGGTGTAAATGTTATCTGTAATGGCTTTTGAACCTTGTTCTTATATGGTAAGGGTGGATATAGACTCACTATTAGGCATAAAAATAGTTGATTATTTATCTTTTCATTCTGATTAGGAACATAAGATGTTTAAATATATATGCATGTGCTGTGATAGAATTATTATGATTGTCTTTGGGGAGCCAAATTGTTCTAAAAGGATTCAGGTAGCTTAATGATACAACGAAGGAACATAATAAACATTTTACTACCTAGCCTCTCTTTAGTGGAATCTTACTCAACCAACAAATGAAATTGGACCTAATGAAATATGTTTGTGATATGTTATATGATACTCATGTATGAGCGTAGATCATATAGGACCAAGAAGGGATGATGATATGGGGTGATGTTGATCACTAGGTTGGACAATGTGGTCATTGATTTAAGGTGTTGGGGTTCGTTAGGATGGATATGACCTGACATATATGGGCATGAGCTGCTTAATATGTCAAAAAAGGAAGCTAAATGGTGTTTTAGTGCCTAGTATTTCTTGGAATTAATTTACTCTTCCACATTAAACTGATACTTGATTATTGACTCTAATGTGGGTAGATGAGGGGGCATGTGGCCCAATTTATATGTGATACTTAGCATTTCTATGAGAAGTTAAGAGGCCTACAGGATTAATGCCACGTGACATGGTTGTGATGGGGGATAGTAATGTAAGTGATATTGTGTTTATTGTTATTTATTTTACTATATGTATTATATATATGTTATATGGGGTGTATGGTCATTATATAAGTATTCAGTGGGATGCCACCTAGATGGGATCACTGAAGCATGAACAAGGAAATAATATGGTGATGTAAGATCACACATAGATTTTAAACCTAGAGGGTCACCATGAGAACCTAGAGGTTATGGAATATCACGATCCATTGTTTCAGACTCAGGTACAGGAGGGAAACCCTTCATATTTGACATCCTTTGAGCCATGGCTTGATGAGAAGCTCAGAGAGCACCCGATATGTGTCATATATGGAATTGATTGTGGTATATAGGGAGCATAGGCTTATATGGAACACCTGAATCAAGAGTTACAATCATAATAACCACAAATATTGGGTGGGGGTGGAACAAATGTGACTGAGTACTAGATCTATTCAATGAATATGATCTTCGTGTAGGTTAAGACACCACTATGATTAAGGGTGAAGTTAGAAAAATACATACTCAAGGGACTGGAAAAGCACTATTGGGATGTGAATGTTTTGGTGGGTAGACATGAGGGACTGAACTAATAGGATTTTGAGGTAAAGTTATTTGATCAATATTATTCCCTCAAGAGATGATACATGAATGATAGTTTTTAATCCTAAAGAAAGGAGAACTGTACATCATAGACTACATATCAACATTCACAGAGTTGTATAGTTTCAAACCCGGTATAGAGGGTGATGAAAACTCTAGGGTGAGTAGTTTTTAGTATGGTTTATTGAAAACTATTTGGGTTTTGGTAAAAAATATTAGGTTGGACTCATTATAAGAGGTGGTGAATCTTGCACTCATAGTTAAGCACACTTTGATGGATCGATCTTACTCAAGATGGGTGACTGTGTCAGATGATGTAAGTTCTGTTGATTTAGATAGAAAGAAGTGAGGCTGAGATGGGACCCAATAGATAATTCAGTCTAGAGACTCTATAAGACTACCTCAGTGTGGGACATCTATGGTGTGCTTCCACTGTGGGTACCCAGGACATGTGTTGAGGTAGTGTAATCAGGCACCGAAGGAATGCCAATAATGCAGTTAGTTTGGGTATCTAAAGTAGTTATACAGGAAGCATTATCGATAGTTGATCGGGATGTATTGGGGTAGTCTCAATGTTTTGAGATCATTTAGGAAATAGAACCTGGATCCAATATTTGTGATTCACCAGCATGAATAAGCCCTCATAGAGACATAGAGACCCAATAGTAGGGTCAATATCTAATGGCTAGTGTTTCACCATAAGTAGGTCAGTATTCATGTAGTCAGGAACCTGTCTAGGTGCATGTAGTGGATCTTCCAGGTTCATAGTATCCTCGGGACGCAGTTATGGTTTGACATACACCATGGGTGTTCTCGAGTTTTGTTTTATAGTTGCATGGGATTTGAGTAGGCATGTTCATTTTGGGTGAAGTAGGTGAAACTTATTTATTAATGTACTAAATTGATGATGGTTAGTAGGGGTAAAAGACTCATATTGAATATATATATATATATATATGAGGTGCATGGAACCAAGATTTATATGTGGGAATTGATGGATACATGACTTGATAAGGTGTGTTGGAATCTGGACATCAATGTGATGTGTGTTTTATGTGAGGTTTAATAAACCAAATATTTTGAGAATCTATTAAGATGAAGGACCTCATATGGGAATTTTTTGGCATTGGAATGAGGTGAATATCTGAATAGATGAGATATTTGATGGGTACCATATTTGAAACAAGCATGATGGGAGAACCTAGTGAGGTGAAGGAGTGACGATGCGTCATGGGAGGACTATGATTCAAGTGATGGTCGGTGGCACTTTGGTTCAATCTATTTTTTTTCTCGAGATCTGGTTTGGGTAGGAAACTCCTAAGGTGGGGAGAACCTTTAGGGAATTCAACATTGACTTGAAGATAGAGGTAGTCTGGGAGAATTTGAGTGAGATATCTACATTTGGTAAAATATCTATGTTTCTCATTATAGAACAACGATGTGCTATGTTGTGGTTGGGAGATTATAACTTCCTGTGTTTTTAGAGATGATCAAATTCCTCAACAATTTTTAATTTTTAGAGTTTAGTGGGTAAATCGTCTCTTTACTTAATTATCAGAATGTAATTTTGAGAGTTTATTAAACCCAATGTCTTTTTTAAATGGGTTTAATTCCATAAAAAATTCAGCTATGTTTTGGTTTGGTTTTAGGTGTGTGAGAGGCCTAAAACACATAGTTCCAGGGTTCCCAAACTAGGGTTTATAGATTGGAAAATCTGTGTTGCCTCCCATGTGTAACGACGTTTCCCTACAAGTCTACTAGATATAAAATTTAAATCAATGATCAGGTATGTTTATGGCCTTATGGTACCTCTATAGTTTTTAGTAGATGTGATTCATGTGATTTCTGTAGGGTTTTGAAAACCATTTTGGAAAACCTTATGGGGTACCCCTTAATATTTTGGGGGCCGCATAGTTGACACATGGTTAGAAAAGATTTGAGATATAACCATGAACCTCATTGAATAGGAGAGAAGACGTTTTCCTCCTAACCTATTCTTCCTTTCCCTCATTCTTTGTAATCCTTTGGTCAAGAAAAACCTCTAGGGGGGTCACATTTTTTTTCTCCCCTAGGTATACAAAAAAAACTCCATTATCCAGACTTCATTCTCAAGCTTTCTGGTGCATTGGAACCACATATGTTAGTCAGTGAGTCCTTTTTCTTGTATTTTTATTTTCTCTCTCTATATGTAGTTCTAAATCCAAGTGATCGGATTTACCATATTTTTAGGGAGTTCATCTAAAATACTAATTTATTCTAAATTTTATAAAGTTAGGGGCTATGATCGGACATGAAAACATTTACAACTATTAGGTAGGTGGTGCATATCGTTCTCCATGATTTCTCATGTTTTTTGGGGGTGCTCTCTTGTTAATTCTATAGGTTAGTTTGAGAGATACACTATAAATTCAATTATATTCATTTGAATTTATAATTTGATCTCATGAGATGCAAATGGGAATGATTATTTAAGACTACAAATAGTTGTGGGTCAATGAGAGTCTCGGACATTGAGAATTTTAGGTTGGGGTTTACTTTTATATTTAATTTGAATAATTTTAATTATATTAATTTTTTAATATTTCCAAGGGAATGTGAGTGGATTGACCTAACGACTGAGATAGAACATTGAAACTAGTATGAGGTGATGCAATAATATGTTTGGGTGAGGACTATATTAGGTGAGTGATGATGATAATAGGTTGGAGACTTAGTTGTTGGGATGAGGCGATGCTGTCATTTGGATATGGGCATGGGCCATGTGATATGTGATGGTGATGAACATGATGTTGAGAGTCATAATAACAAGGGAATGATATTCTAAATGATGCGGCTTAGGGACTTATTTGGTGATTTCCTCTCACCCATGTTGTCCAATGTGTAGTTTAGAGTTGTGTACAGATAGTATGACATTGATGATGTGGTGGTATTGACTAATTCTGTAGGTAGGGGCCTCCAGTTTTCTTATGATAGGGAAATGGTTTGGGGTGGTTATAGTAGAAAGCCACAAGGATGGTGAGGTTCCATCTATTGATAGTGTTGATACTGTTTGTTGGGGGCTTTGGCTCACCGTACATGAGGCCAATGAGCTATGATTGATTTCGAGGAGATATATCATTGTGCCTTGAGAGGTTGGGATTTGAGCCAATGTGGGATTTTGTGAAGGTGTTTTGTGGGTGAAGTACTTGATTAGGGTGTGCATTCAGGACATCAATTAATTTCTCTAGATATGAGGTGTCAAGTGGCATTTGGTGATGATTTATTCTTTTTGAGTGGAACATGAGGGTTCACCTAGAATAATTTGATTCAGGGGAGGCCTTTGGTTTTATGTTATGGATCCTCTATGCTTCAGTGATACCAATAAAGGAAAAAACAGTTGATTGATACCTTATTGATATTAATCAAAAGGGAATAGATTTTATTTATTTGATGTGATGTGATACATTATTTAATTTTTATTGTCAACCAACAAAATCTTATATGTAATATTGGATCGTGTTGGTGGTGGATTATGGATATTCCTTCTCAGAAACCACACGAGTCATTTAGGACGTATGTAGATTTTATGGTTATGTGCTCAGGTAATGGTTTGGGCTCTGGAGCTGACCTTAGTGTTGGGTTGTTTGGAATGGGGTTATAGAAAAGGGACCATGGATGAAACTTTTTTTTATTTTGTTTTATGACTTTTTTTGGATGCATGTTTAGTTACAAATGGTATATTAATTTAATTTTTGAATAAAATTGTTTATTTCAAGCTCGTTATTATTTTTATTTCTTATATTTCTATTTTTGTGCTTCCTCCATGGTAGGGTTACTTGTCCAGTTCCTCTTTGGTCTTTCAATTAAACATCTAATACATGTATTTAACCATTATTATTTACATCACTATTATAACATCTTTATATCCTCTTCACAAGTCAGAAACCTTTGTCTTATAAGGGGATGTACTTAAGGCATAGTGTGACTCATCCTATAGCCCTATTCTGGTGGATAAATGGGTCAGAGTACTAAAAAAATGAATATTTGAAAACCATATAGATCCCCTAAATTGATTGAAAATGTTTTTAATCCTTTTTATAGGATATCCATTCTTATATAACACCTTATTAAAATTATGGTAATTAATGAAAAGTAATTAAATTATATCCTCCTTCTTTGTGAACATTATTTTAGATCTCGATTAGATACATGGAGTCATATGAAAACCTTCTGTAATAAATTATTAATATGATTACAAAAACACAATATCTTTAAAATAACCAAATTATTAAGAGATATAGAAATTAATATGACTTTGAGCTATAAATTTATCCAAAACCTGATATCATGTTAATTGGGTTATTTGAAAATATATTTTGTTAAAGCATAAAAGAACTTAAAAATTCTCGTAAACCATTTTTCTTTTAGTTTGATATATGTAAATATTAAATTTTACAACTAGGATGAAAGAGGCTCCAAATACTCATGATTTATCCAGTAAAATCCATAACTAATAAACAATATATGATCTCCATTGACATTAAAAATATTAATTCACATTTTATAGTAATATATAGTACTGCTCATATAATACAATCAATCTATACCCAGAAGGAAATTCAGGTGACTTGAGAATTTCATACATTAATATTGCATCATTTTAAATGAATATTTAATAAATTACACAACAATACACACCCAAGGATCGTAAAAGACTGGTGGATTTTGAGACAAGTTACATAATCATCTTATTTTTTGAAATATCTTCAACAACTACTACATACATCTTCTCACATAGTAAACTAATTATAAAAAACCTACTTACAAATACTATTAATATCCCATGGATAGAAAACATAAGAAAGGGTGACCTCGTGTGATCATTATGGGTAAACAAAAGAGACATAAATCATTGATCCGAATTGACCATAAAATAAGAATAATTTTATGAAAACATGGTCATCAATTATAATAATCAGACCAAATCATTCATAGAGAGAATATGATAACCATATAGCATATGTTTCTTTCCTATGCATAAGCCTAGATGATCACTTTCTCAGTAATGGTTTACTCAAATGAATATCATAGTTGACGAAGTCCCATGATGGATATTTTTACCAAATCACTTCCAATATTCTCTTAGGATTACTTTCAATATAGTTAAATCCATTATCTCTTAAGATTTTTTAACTCCATCAACACTTAGAATATTCTCAACTCATTCAAAATTACCAAATGCCTTTGAGGGCTATATAATTATCATCCCATCCCTCAAATAATGAAAACCATGTGTGACACAAGATCATAAAACATTCATTTTATATTCATATCACTACCCATGGAAAGGAAATAGATTTCATTAATAAATCATCATGCCATCATATCATAAAACTATGGAAGAGAAATGGGTTTCATAAAGGTTTCGAGATAATTTAATTAAATCGTGGTAATGAAATAGGTTTCCTTGAATCATCCTTAGATAATCATCATCATAATATATTCATATAATGAATGGAATTTGTATTAAAATATTATAAGCCCAGTGAAACATAAGAATCTGTTAAGAATGATGAAATAGATGGAATATACCTTTAAAATATCATTTAAACCATTATTTAAAACATGAGATTATATCCTTTTATTTTGATAAGATTTTAACCAAACTTTTATAGAATATATAAAAAATATTTTTCTAAAATAAACACTAAAAATTATATTGTAATTTAATATAAAATATTAGTCATGATTGGTTTAAAATTAGTTCACACCGAATATGTTAACAGAAAATAACCATTTACACCATTGTAAAATGTCAATAAATGAGACATGTGGGAAACAAATTCTTTGAAAATAAATATTTAAACCTTTTTAAATAAAGTAAATTTATTTAAAATAAAATTTCAAAAAAATCATGCATTGGAAAGAAATTTTATAAATTAATTTTAAAGAAGTTTGACATGGATGTAAAAGTTTGTCGACCAAATCGTAAATATAGCAAGATTTTATTCTAAAACATTTTATCAATAATTTTAAGTATCAAAGAGAGAAAAATGGTAATGAGACAGAAAAAATACATAAATAAATATAGGATAAAAAATATGGGGTTTATAGGATAATGTCTATATAATTTCTGAGAATGGAAATTTATTATAGAAAGTCCCTAAAATATGTGAAATTGTAACACAAACCCCTTACCTAAAGTCCCATATCCATTTTTACACATTCAAATATCTTGTTTAATAAATAAATATTTATTATAAATAAAATATATAACCACATTCATACATAACATAACATGTATCAATCGTTTTTTAAATTTGAAATACCCTTTTTATTTACATTTTCTCCCTTAAAATGAACATTCAGTTGAAAATTTTTCTATTTTGTGTGTTTTTTTTGGTAAGATGGTTCCAATAATTTCACCTTTGACCAGGTTTCATTATATCTAGAAAATAATTTATTATATATGTATAATATTTATTAAGCTTCCAGATTTTTATTATTATTCATATAAATTAGCAATGAAAAATGAATTACATCACTTCATAGAAATGATAGTTCGTACATACGCATGAGTGATGTTTACACTTTTAGATAGTTAGATATAAATAACCGTAAATTATAATTAACCAATAATGAATCATTAATATATATAAATATTGTAAAAATTAATTAAATATTTCTTTATTAAAATCAAAGTAAAATGGAAATAAAAAAGGAATAACCTTGCTTCATGGAGGTGTTTTTTCACATGTATTCACGAGCGAGGCTATAATATTCATATAGATTGAACGGTTAAAAGGTATAAAATATATTATAATTATATAAGAATAATTATATCATAAATATAATAGATAAATATTTAAACCATCATAAAAACAAACCATGAAATATGGTGATGGAAAATGAATCATATCGCTATGTGGTGGTGGTAGTCCACATGTGCTGAAGAGAAAGAGTTTCATTTCTCATTTGTTAGAAAGGAGGTTGAAAATAGATTATCCATTATTATAATAAAATTTATATATTTTTACGTTAACAAATACACTATTTTATAATGGTTTCCATATGTTTAGATATGTTTGAAGAAGAAATTTAAATAAATGTACTCAATCAAGAATTGTACCTCTTCATTTAGAAAACTCATTTTAATTGAAGCTTTAAGCTTGAACAAAATATATTATGAAAAAAATATGGAATATAATATGTTATTTGGGATTTTAATAAGGGATTAGGTTCTATATATTCTTAGATAGAATGCTCAAGATGTGCGAGTAAAAGAGGGGAATTGGTAAACATTTATAAGGGAGTTTGGAGAGACACTTGGAAATTTCAAAAATGTTTAAAATATATTAATTTATAACTCAAGTAAAGTTTTTAAAAAATTCCAAATATTATAATATAATATTGAAATTTATGATATAATATATACCAATCATATTAAATCAAAATTTTTGTGATACTTTAAACCTCACATCGTAGGTTAACCCCTGTGATAAGTCCCTTTATCCCGAACAATGGTAAATAAATTTATTATTTATTCTATAAAATTTGATATGAAATAATATTTAACCTAATAAATTATATTAATTTTTTTGATTAAAAAAATTTAATATATTTACCAGATTCAATTTATATAAGAGGTGCAAATCCATTTAAAAATAAGCATGCAAAACCCAACGGAAACTGTTTTTAGACAAATGCTTTTTTAAGCATAAAATTTGATTTATTCAAATTTTATACCTACTAAAATCTGTTATATGAATGTCAAAAATATTATATTTAATATAAAATCTATATATCTAAATAAAATAATTCATCTACAGATGTTAATGTATTTTATTAATATTAAAACTTATTGTGAACATCAAAAAAGTTTTTCAGAAAAAATATTATTTTTATCCAATTATTTTTTCAATTGATAACCAATTGATTTTTTATATATATGTATAAAAAGTAAATTTATGTAATTTATTAAATCGTATTTATACCATCTAGTCCAACTACTAGATGAATATTTCAACATTAAATAATAATAATTTAGTAGTATAACGTGGTTTTTTATAATCGGTGTTTTGTGTAATGAAAGCTATCAACGAAATAAAATTTATTTAGATAGAAATATATCATAAATTATAAAGTTTTTACATTCTAAAACAATTATGAGACCTAGAAAATTAAAATTTCATCACACCAATTTAGAATTGAGAATATTTCGGCTTTGTCACATGCTTAGGATTCTACATAGCTTCCCTTAATTCATGGGTTCCCCATAAAACTTTTACTAGGTGAGTGGTATTTTTTAGAGCACTTCCTTTATTTAGTGAAGAAAATCTAATTATTTTTCCTCATAAGAGAGATCACGATCCAGTGGTATTACGTAATAGTACATTACTTATGAAGGATTATGTATATAATTCATCTATGGAGATCCATAGAAAATATCTTGAAATTGAGAGAGATTCAGTGGAAGCACCAAGTGATAAGAAACCATCCCTATATGATCACAAGCTTGGAAGTGACCAATTAATCTGGGGTTCAAATATTTAGTACTTATAAACAACATAACATTATTCTAATGATAAATTCATTGGAACACATTGTACCCAACTTTATACTCTAGATCCTACGAATAATTATAACTATATCTTTCATTTGGACTCTAAGATACCTTGACGTACTGATAAATAACTCTAAACTTCACTACCATTTCACCACCTAGATTAGGTATTAATAATAATCTATCTCAAAAACCATCCTATCATGTTGTAGTTTTAAACTTCTTGCCATATAAGACTACATATTGAGCCATTTTATTTTATTAAGTGGATGATATTATTTAACGAAAATTATACCATATAAAGGTACTGATACAAAGAACCTATGATATATATAGATTATGATATCGAAATATAATCTATAACAAGAATGGTACTCTCAGGTTAAACATATTTGTGAGGATGATATGTAGTGTTAATTCTTAATTACATATTTGAGATAGGTGGAAAATTCTCCAAAACATTGAGGAAAACCTCATAGCCCAGTCATATAAAATAGAATTTGGTATTCCATGAAACCTTAGTTGTTCCTTAATAAATATTTTGTAATAATGATGAAGGGAGAAATCATATCTGATTGAAAGGAAATGTGCTGATTTTTAAGGAAATCATGTACAACCCAAATGACATTGTTCCATTTAGATGTTTTGGGGAGTCTAATAATGAAATCCTTGATAATGTTTTCCCAATTACATAATCTTATGTATAATTATAGTAACATTCACTTAGAAATATTTTTATTATAACAACTTGTCCCTAATAACTACACAGTAACCCCACCTTGACATGGTTATCTAGTTTTTCCAACCTGGATCCACCAGTTTCCCTGCAGACTTGTGGTCCCCTACTTGGGACCCACTGACATTCTTGAATGGGTCATCTGACTAATGACTGTCCCAACAGGCCACAAATTTTCTTTTTAGTGTGATTTTCCTTTCCTAGACATGCTTAACTATTGAGTTCAAATAAGGTAGGCTCTTGAAGAGAAAGATACACCTTGTTTACATGGGATAGATCGTTTAGTCATTTTAACCATTATGATTCTAGGGTGCTACATTCAACCCCCTCTTAGAGTAGAAAGTCGTCCTTGTGGGCCCTACATATGAATAATGACTATCCCTATAGAGTAACACATGTCTTTTGAAATATTCTTTTTCCCAACTCACACACATCCTGATAAACATTCCAGATGTTCACCCGTCTTTATTACTACATTAGGCTTAACACCATTAGATGTAGAGTTTTAATAAGGTAGGATTCTAAATATAAATATGCACCATATTAAAATGAGTCATATCATTTAATCATTTAATCCGGTATCAATATGGGGTGTTACATTTACACCCCCATTAGAGAAAAACATCCTCATTGTGGACCCTACATCTCAACTGAGGTAGTGCCACTTTACATAAGGTTGTGTTCTGGATCTGATACAAAATGTAACAACCTAGCCTACTGACAACACATACACCCACCTAAACATAGCTCTTGGTTCTTGGCCCACCATGTAAAAACTGTTTCCTTATAGACATGTGGTAGCCTATATGGGGCCCACTCACATTCCTTAATGGGTTATCTAACTAATGACTATCTACACAGGACAACAAATGTACATTCCATTATGCTCTATCCTCACTTTCACACTCCTAGGAAAACATCCTTGACGGTCACCCATCCTGATCTTTACACTAAGACAATCATGGTTAATGGTGGTGTACAAATCTAGATGGCTTCTGAAAATAAAGGTGAACCTTCTTAAAATGAGTCAAATAATTTAATCATTTAACCCTTTAACACTCTAGGGTGTTACATTTATTATCCTTGACTTACTGATATTCCATGCATCAAGATTCATAAACTTCAATATCACATTTAATGTTATCCTTCCAGAAATAATCTTTCATGTCTCTATAGTTCATCAAACATCTAATATGAATGAAAAATGATGAATTATGGGAGTCATAAAACAACTAACTATTTCATCTTGGTATTGATAGAACACACACTCAGTTCTTAAACCTTATCATTCCATTATAATCATAGTTTAACTTAGGAATATTTATAACCATTTTATATAGTTCCTCACCCCATTATGCACATATTTAAGCCTCACATGAATGGATAGTTGAACATTCATCTAAGAATGTTATGATTTCTCCCATTTTCTCATGATTACTATATCTATCTTTTATAAAACCAAAATAATAGATCCCTTGAAATCCTTATCTAGGAAAAACTACAGCGTTATTTTTGAATTTTTTAATCTTCCCCCTCTTTATGTTACATGGTTGGTAGTGTCTTGAGTCTTCATAATATTAAATTGAGTCCAACCAATAACTTTTTAACATAATCCACTCTTTATATATTATGTTATACTTAATTCTTTTATGATCAGTATATTTATCACTGCATTCACCATAAATATAATTTCTTTATATTTTTAGTGAAATCATTTCTACTACCAAATAGAAATAACAACTTAGGTAATATTTCTCACAAATGTTTAATTATAATGAGGAATAATATATCACTATATCATAATTAATGAGGAATCATACAAGTCCCTTATTCAATGCACCACTAAGGATACAATACCCTTACCTTTATTATGGTAGTTTACGAATAGCTTCATTGAACAACATTCTTCTTAGTTCATTGAAATTTTCATCACAATTATCTATCCAATGAAACTTGGATTCATTCTTAGTCAACTTGTTTATTGAACTATATACCCATGATAAAATCCCAAAAAATTATCTAATAGTATCAAAAAATAACAATAAAACTACACATCATTGTCATTGTGGTTGGTCTAGGCCATTGTTCAACAACCTCTTCCTTTGAAGAATCCATCGATATTCCCTCACTTGATATTATATTACCTAAGAATAAAAAATTATCTAGTTAGAATTCACACCTGGTAAATTTAATAGGTAAAATACCCTTCCTTGGTGTCATAATTAGAATCTTCAAATGTTCTTCCTGCTTTTCCTTATATTTTGAATATATAAGAATATGATCTTTACAGACTTCCACAAACTGATCAAGGTAATCTATAAAGACTTATTTCGCTATATCCATGAATATAACATGAACATTGGTAAGTCCAAATGGAATTAGAATAAATTAATATTTAACGAACCTCATATGGATGGTTTTATTGGGTATATATTCTTTCTTATCTCTCAATTGATGATATACAAATCAAATATCAATCATTGAAAAATATTGAGATCCAAATTTTAAAACAACCAAGTCATCTTTATGGGGTAGATGATACTTTTTCTTGATAATTATCTTTTTATGTTCATGATAATTAATGGAGAAACACTTTTAATCATCTTTATTTATAAATAAATGAACAAGTTTACCACATGGTGACTCCCTAGGGAATATTAATCCATTATCAATATTCTCCAAGAGTATATTCTTCAATTCATGGAAATAAATATTGGATATACTATATAGTGAAATTGAAATTTGTATAAAACTTTATACGAGTTAAATTGAAATATCATCTCCATTTTTTATTGTATGAATAGTAAAGTATTTATAAAATACAATACCAAATTCCTAATCAAAATGAATATATTCAATATTGATTTTCTTCCCAACCATTTTAGATAAATATCCCCCATGAATAGGTAGTAAGACCCATACATTGAAAGTAACATACATTTGATGATCATTTTAACCATCACCCAAAAATAGGGTCAAAATGTTATTTAGAATTTTAAACATGGATTTTATTCATCGATAATGGATTTGGGATCTATATGGAGAGATCCAAACCTTTCCCAAAATCCCATAAAATTCAACTATAGGGTTAATGATAGTATTTAAATAAATTATATTCCCACAAACATTTTATGGTGAGGAGATATAAAATTAAGATATTATTATTTATAGTTAATAACATTTACTTATAACTAAATGCATAATATTCTAGGTGCTGACATGATAAAATATGTAAATTATTCAAATATAAAATAGTGAGTAGATCCAGATTCAATTTTTTTTGTTCTAGAGTGTATTGTATGAGCACCATTCCCCACTTCATTCTCCCGATACACTTCAACTCCTGGGATCAAATGCAATTTCCATTTTTCACTTATCTAAATATGTTTTAATTATAATTATCATCCTAAAACCATCAATTCATGAATTTATTGGTATACATTTAATAATCCATTCAATTATAACATTGGAGTGTGGTTGGAAATTTCGGTGGATAATTTTTATTATACATTTCATTAACTATACTATTCATATCACTTCGACATTATTTTTTTGATGACATTATTTACCACAATTAAATCATTCACCATACCCCATAATAAAATTTCCCCATTGATCACTTCTACACTTCTATCATGAAGGAAGACTAATTTTCTTTACTATTTGAATTTATAAGATATTTAAGTTTTATTTTTTTTCCTAAAACAACTAGAAAATTGTGAGTCCCCAATTACCATTTCCCATATGAGAGTACGTAAATATTTTTCATTATAGTTATTAATGTCTCTTATATCCAAATCTTTTCAGGGACATAGACTCAAGACACTAAACAATCAACCAACTTTGCTTTTTGATTGATGATAACACCAGAGGCCTAAATTCAAAATCTTGTTAGATTTTCCACACGGTATTAATGTATTAATCATTTTTATACATTAGTTTTAAAAATTACCACTATATTTTCACATGAAGGGTTTGGGGAAAATACTTCTAGAAAATACATTTTCTAAAATCTTCTATTTTTATAGAGTCAATTCTACCATCTTTTCTCATTTTCTTCATAAGACTACTCCATTGATAAACATTACCATATAAATTATATAATTTATTGAAAGAATATTCATGTTTAGAACACTTGATAATTTAAAATATATTTTCAGTTGTAATAATTCATTTCTATGAAATTATCGAATAAGGGGATCAACTGAATGAAGGTAGATGTTTCCATATATAATATTTAATAGTGAGCTGTTCCTTCTTTTGTTTGTTTGGAATATCTGGATAATTCATGTAACCATTCATATATTAAGATATCCAAGGGAGAATAATATCAATTTTTCACACCCCAAGTAACATTTCATTTGGTATTTTCTAAGGATAATTATTTTTTTCCCGTCACATTTAGCAATAACACAATCCCTCCAGGGTACAACCATTAGATTAGGCTAAAAATCATATTGTGAGAAAGAATAATAAAAGTGATTAATATTATAATCAAGAAAAATCATTCATAATATGTCTAAATAACGATATATCGTCTTCAACCTATGACACTTAAGGATTAACCTAGGACCTTCATGGCCATTATCTATTCAAATCAATCATAATGGTTTATAAAAAAAATTTGAATTATCATAAGCATATCACATGGGAGGGTCTATTGATGAATCCCATCTAAGGTTCACTCATCTTTTAATAGCAATGATTGAGTTCATAAACAACCCCCTGCCTTTCTGAGTTGTTAACCCTAGGTGTATCGGTATGAAAAATGCATCCACATGCCAGTATCCATACATGGATGAATTTTATCCCGAAACCACAAAATCTATAATTTAACAAAACTTTAGAATATAATACTATACATAGACTAATATCTAAGGTATATAAAAAATTAATATTATACTAAAATAATATATAATTAAACACTCATTAGATACTGACAGAGTTTACCAAATAATTTCATACAATAATATTGGATTATTTATTATGAATATTGAATACATTTCAAAATATTATATTCCGTAATAAAATAATTTTTTTTGTATTTATAGAATAGATATAAAATCAAGTCATATATTAATTTAACTTCATCATCCCCTTTAAAAATCTTCTCACTTAGTACCCTTCTTTGGAATAACATAACTAAAACTATTCATCAAAACATCGGTAAAGGAAACATAATAATGGGTGAGATTATGTACTTAGTTATGTAAACTTAAGAGGAATTAATTAATGATCACAGGTGATAATAGAAAAAGAATTAGTTCATTTGAAAATGATTTTAATTTGGTGTACCCATACACAATAAATCATTGATCATTAATTAGGAATCCTGGAATAAGGTTTTGTTAATCAAAAGACGTAAGACATTAGAGTGAAGAATCATTTAATAGTAAATCATGGGAAATTATAACATGTCTTAATAGTATGAAATACGTTTGTCTCATCCTAATAATAGTATAAACTCACGTTATATGTAGAGGTTCACTCCCAATGATATCTTTATGGAAAAAGTCCCATAATTCAAATGCCTTGCTGGTTATTTCCAACATTCTATTTAGAGTGAATTATATCTATTTAAATCCATATTCTCTTAAGAGTTTATGAAATCAATTTTTTATTATAATACTCTCAAATTCTTTGTCATTACCATATTCATTTTAAGGATATATAATTCTGATCTATTCCATCACATTTTGAAAACCATACATTTGTGTTTCCCAAGATGAAACAACATTCATCATATCGATGCATCAAAACCCATGGAATGTAAATGTGTTTCATAAATATTTTAACATTCCATAATATAATAAAACCTAGAAAATAATTGGGTTTCATAAATGATTAATCAAATCATAATTTACCCATGGGAAATAAATGAGTTTCATAGAATCATACATAAATCGTCATTATCAAAATCCATCTAGAGGAATAATGTGGATGGTATCATAATATTATAACCCAAGTGAAGAATAAAAACTCTTAAAATATATTTAAATATTTTACAAATATGTATAAATGATTTTTCAAATTTTTACTTGAAAATTTGAGAAAATATCCTTTTATTTTGATAACATTTTAACTAAAAATTCCAAGAATATTGAGAAAATTAAATTCATTTTTAATAAAAATGGAAACTTGTAATATAAGCTTCAAAGAAAAGAAAAATCACAATGGTATGAAAATACAATAATTTTGTATACATTGAGTGTAATCATTTCTTTCATAGCTATGAAATAACTAAAAAATGACAAATTCAGAAAAAAATTTATTTAAACAATTCATCATTACATATTTATAGTTAATGTAAAATGTTGTGAAAATATATTTTTAAATCATTTCAATTATATTTAATAACATTCAAAAAATAATTTTTAATATAATGGTCATGGAAAAAAATTTCATGGGCCAACAATGAAATAAGATTGGATTTTACATAAAAAAACTTCCCCTATCATTTTATTTTCCACTGATCAGAAATTTTTTATAAAGAAAATATTGAAATTACTAGAGTATAATAATAAAAATGGGTTATAAATTTTATGACCCATATATATGTTCCCTCATTGAAATTATTTGATATATAATCCCAATGGACATGATATTGTAACATAAAACCCTAACTTAAACTTCGTTCTTGCTTCTTATGTGTTCATATCTCTTCTAAAATAAATATATATTTATTATAAATATTTTTTAGAACAATATTAATTGTTAAATTAGCATTTATCATTCTAATATTATTTCTAATTACCCTTCTATTAACAATTTATTCATTGAAATGTTCATTTGTATGAAATTTGTTTTTTTACGATGCATGTTTTGGTTCTATGGCTTTGGTACTTTCACCTTGGTCAAGGTTTCATAATATCCTGAAACATAAGTATAAAATATTTTTTTAATAATTATATAAAATTTTATAATTGTTCATATAACGTGATGATGAAAAATGAACTATATCACTTTGTGGAGATCTTAGTTTGTACATTGGAAAGAATGTTGTTTTCACTTTTGAATGGTTGGACAAAATAAAGGTAAATAATCATTAAATTTTATAGAAATATAAATAAATATTAAATATAATATATATATATATATAATATATTCTTAGTACTATAAAGGTAAAATGGGAATGAAAAATGAATTACGTTACTTAATGGAGGTGGTAATCCACACCTATGCATGAACGACATTATTGTTTTCAAACAGATAAAAGGGTAAAATGGTAAATAAGGTCATATGTTTTTATAATCAATATTATGTCCTAAATATCATATAAAAACATTAAATACATCATAATTACCAATAATGAAAGATGTTGAGGGAAAATTAATCATATTTCTATGTGGAGGCGGTAGTCCACCTATACGCACGAGTGAATCTTTCAGTCACCATTTGTTGGAAAGAATGAATAAAATATTTGAAACATCATAATAATAAAAATTAATATTATTTTATATTATAAATTAATTATTTTATAATGGATACCAGAAAATTATAGAAGGGGGAAGATGAAGTAAAACTGGATATACTCAGTAAAGAGTTATACCGCTTCATTGAGAAACCACCTTTTGATTACACATTAATCCCTAAAAGTGTATAATTATGAGCAAATTAGGAACTATTAGACATGAAGAGTGATTCAAGTAAGGTACTATATTTTTCATTTTCTAGACTCCAAGTTCATGAATTTTGGGTTAGAGAGGAGAAGTGGTATTCTGTTATAAGGGATGGAGAGGACACATGTGATTTTTTAAGAGAAAAAAATATAAATTTCTTACACTTGTAATGTGGATCCAAAATGAAAAATATTAGAAGATAAAAAGTATATGGTAACAATAATATCATCCAAATCAATTAAGATGGGTTTTTTGTGATATTATAAACATTATCTCTTTCATTAACACCAGATAAACCATTTCTAACAATTGTCCTAATGACAAAATTTTACAATTTTTACAATTAATTATAACTAAAAATTATTTTGAAACTTCTAAATTTTATTAATATTTATAATTAAAAATATATAATAAATCTTGAAATATTCCATTTATATAATTCACATTAATTATTTTGAAACTAATCACACAATACACAGTGGAATCCATATTAAAAAAAAGATTTAAAAATAAAACTTGGATTATTCGTTTCCATGGTTAGTAAAATTTATTAGATGAATGTAAGAGCATTATATTGAATTTATAATATAAAAATTTATCTAAAATCATTTATCAATTTATATTTTTAAAATTTATTAAGATTAAAACTCATTAAGCACATAGTGATCATTTTTTTAATTATTTTTATTTTTACTTTAAAAATATTTCATCAACTAATAACTAATTAATTCGTTCTATACATGTGTAAGTGTTAATTTTACCTAAATTTTCCAGTTTTATCCATTCTGTCCATTCCAACAGTTAGAAAACATCTACCACATTAAATAATAATAACAATTCAATAATACATCCCTATTCATTTAAACATGATTTTTCTTGTAAAAAAAGTTATCAATGAAATAAAATTTATTTGAAGATAAATATATCATAAAAGATAATGGTGTTACAAAAATCCTAATGTTATATAGAAAAATAACTCTTAAAAATAACAATATTTCTATATCATTATCTTAAATCCTTAGAACACATTGGACTAGTTAGACAAACTCCAATTAATATTTCCAATACCAAGACCATTAGATATCAATCCAAATTAATTATCTTTTTAAATGATTGATTTTTTTTGGACTTTTCTTTCAAGAATTACACATTACAGAACTAGATGGAATTTTAATCAACCTCACTTAGTGTTTTTATCCTATCAGTTGTAAAAATTAGTTGAAATATCATTGAATTATGGAGGTGTTATTTATGATATATGAATGTTCTAGAGAAAGTTGAAAAGTCCACAATAATTAATTTTAGTTGGTTATGTAAGAATGAACCTATGAATCATATGAGAAAAAATAGTTTTTAAAAGGTTTAATTATATTAATATAAAGATATTAATAACTTTGATATGGGAGAAAAAAATAAACCCAAATGTTTTCACGAGACTATGAAAGTTTATGAATAAGGTTCCATAATCTTGAATTAATGCAGGGAGAGAAGTATAGAAGTAATAGATTGCACTATTCACTTGAAGGACTAATTGAGGTAGTGCCAATTATTTGGTAACTATGAAAATGAAGAGGTATGACTATATGTTTTGGAAGGTGGTGTAACCAAATAAATATTTTGGTTACTATGAATACTTTCTATAAGAGGATGTTTTGAGGTTATTAGTTAGTGTACTATAGAAGAGTGAAAAAGGGTTGGGGTTTTGATTCCAATGGAAAGGAGGAGTGACTAAGGATATAATTATTCTTTGGATGAGTTATCATGGGGTTATTTAATTTATGAGTAGGGTTCATACTTTTTCTCCTTATTACTATGGTTTCTTATGTTTTTTGAAAGGACTGTTCCATTATAATTCATTTTGTTTCTTAATGAATGGTCACAAAATTTTCCCATGGAGTGGGACTATTTTTAAAGAACTTTATTGATGTGTGTCATTATTTTTCAATTTATCCATGTATTTCCACTTCATTTATTTTTTCTTAGGGAATATATTTTTGAATATTCAGATGTCACTTGGATTATAGTGAAAATAATGCCAACTTAGTGGGTAAGGAGCCTATTTTTTCTAGTTTTTATCATTTTATCCTCTGGGGGGGGTGAAAAGGTACTTCATAACCTTTAAGGTGAATTTTTATAAATCTTGGGCCCAAAATTAATTTATTATTTCACAATTTATGTGGCTCTAATATGTTGGTTTAAATCCTTGGCGGTGGTATGGGATTATTTGGTTCCATATGTAAGGGGCACAATAAAGTCTTGAATATGAGATGATAGAGTATTGGTGGTGCTACAATATCAAATACACCAACTAGTTGTATCAAAATATAATAAAAAAATAAATTATTTTTTAATAAAGCCTCAGAAATATACATTGTTTGGGAGACTTTTCTGTACTTATAGATGAATAGTTTATTGATTCTAGAAGTATTTAACTACTAAGATACTTGTGGTTCTTGGGTGATTATATTATTTGAAATATTTCTATTTCCATGTATCTAAAATCATTTAATATTATTTTGGAGAAATTTGTAGATGGTTATAATACTTTTAATGAATTCCAAAATACATTTCAGATCAGTTATATATTTTATATTTAGTGGGATTTCATTACTTCGAGAAAATGACGTTGTAATTGGATAAGTCCTTAATTGGTAATTCATTGGGGAAGAATTTTTATTTTTTAGGATAATTTTTTATATACATATATATTATAAATGTTAATATGATGCAATTAAAATAGAATTATGTTTTTTAGTAGAATATGAAACCATTATAGGAATGAATAAATGAATAAATTTAGAAGTTAGATCCAATTGAAGTGGAAACTAACCCCTAAAAAAAATCCAATGATAAATTTGATGGTAACACTAGAAAACATAAATTAATAATACTAAAGAATCATTTTATGTGAGTTAATTTGGAAATGGTATAACTTATATTAATATAGATAAATGTAATTTTGTAGTAAAAATGATGGGATTGGAATTATTATTATAGATAGTTAACCTCTAGAGGGTTTTCAAATGATATAGCTAGTGAGAGTGTTTCTATTTTTCTATACCATGTGTTTCAGGAACCACATGAGTATTTTTTTATTAACACTAGTTTTTAATAACCTGATATTTGTGAAGGGGATAAGGTGTTTTTTATGGATTCTTATATTTATGATATATCATGATTTTTGGCCAAGATGAAAGTTCCATATGAAATCGAAACACATAAAAGGGGTCTATCAAGCTCATTTTCAATCCGAAGGTGACTTCATTGATAATTTAGTGATGTGGATAATTTTTTATAGACAGCATGAGATTCATTTATGAGGACCGTGGTTATTGAAAATAGTGAATTGATGAGTATTTTATCCTGAATGTAATTCTTAAAAGACCATTAATAATCGAGATGATTTTAATTGAATCAGGAGGCTAAGATATGAGAGTCCCATTCCTGAATATCTAATAAAATGGATGTGTTCCTATTTTTAAAAAACATTCTATAATAAATCTAATTCATGACCAATATATATTATTTTTATAGGGATATTTAAAGTTTAAAATCATCAATTATACGAACCAATATTTCTAGTATTATTTCCTAAATAATAGGCCTATACTGTATTAAAACCTCTATTGATATAAACCACAAGTTATAGATACAAGAATATAATTATAAGGAATGTAGAATAAAAATATATTGAGGCCAGTATTTTGGAATCTCTAGGGGGTTTTAAAAGTTATACAAGTTTATTTTCAAGAAGTTTGAGAAGACTATAACTAGAAATATAGAAACTGGTGTCACTAAGTAGAGTTCCATTTGGATAAGGATCTTTTGGAGGTATTCCATAACTATATAGAAAAGTTTTGTTTTGTATCTCACCTAAATTTATTTTAGGAATTAAAGCATTTCCACATTAATGCCAGATGAATAATATACCTATATTCTTTTTTGTGTTTCTTCACAAAGGAGTAGAAAATAAAAAATTTTAAAATTATAAATCCTTGGAAATGAATTTTAAAAGTAATTTATAGTTTTTTAATATCCTTTATGATGGGGAGTGATCATTAAATATTTGGGAACCAATATTAAATTCAATGGGAAAAAAGGACTACACATTACTTGGTTTTTCAAAGAAATGGATTTCTTTGTAGATGGTTTCAATGGGAGTTCAAAATTTCATTGATAGTAGAATTTAAATTATTTTTGTTTTAGTTAGAGGATAGTTTGGGTGGTATAAATAATGTCATATATACTAGATTCTCTTTTATTATGGAATCTTAGTTACAATGTTTCATGAATACATGTTATGAAATTAGAAAATCCATGTATATGGTGTCCAGAGTATGTTAATGATAGTGTTGAAGTATTTCATATTGTTCCTATGTGTTTATTCTTTAGAGAAATTACCATGATGTGTGTATAAGCTTTCATGGATTTATGAAATAGGTTGTTAGAGTCCAAAAATGATGGTTCAGATTTTTGTTAGAGGGAAATGGATGATAACTACCATGTTGGGGAACAAAGATAAATTTAAAAAGGATATGAAAATAGATTATGTTGTTTAAAAACTGGATAATGGAATTTGGGGAATTTCTAAGAATGATATACAAGTGGGAGATTGATAGAATTAACTCATCAAAACAATTATTATGTTAGATATTGTCACATTTTTTGTGATAATATTTTTCTATTAAAGGGTTGTAGTTTTCTGTAACTTTTCATTCTCGAATGACACTATGTGGAATTATATGAAAGGATATTTACCTACACATTGGAAGTGTGGAACGGTTCCATTGGATGTGGGAGTGTTTTTAACATCTACTTATTGGGGAAGTTTTATATTAAGAGTTCCATATATATATTGTATGTTCTAAAGGTATTGGTGGAGTTAAAAACAATTGAGACCTCGAGGAGGTGTAAGAATTAACCTATCTTCCATTGAATTAAACTTTGTGTTTCAAAGGTTACATCAGATCAATCTGTTCCTTTAATAGTCCATGTAATAGAAATTCCGAATCCTTAATTAATACTATATAATTAAATAGATATCATATAAGATAATTATTATGTTTCAAAGTCACTTATAATATTATAAATATGGTAAAGGAATCACATTATATTATCTCTAATTAGTCCTCAAATTAAATATATATTCCATAGTGTAAAAAATGAGAGTTTATAAATTATTTTTTTTCATGAAATAATTAGGTGTCATAATATACTATATAATATTATACAGAAAAATTAACCAAAAAAATTATTTCTTTAATTAAAACTATTTCATTAATCTACAATGAAATCAATCAGAATTCCCAAAATTACTATTGAAACCAATATATAATAGAAAAGAAATAATTGTTAAATATTGATCGCCCAAATCTATTAGAATCATCACCCCCACAACCAACACAATAGAAAAGGGAAAATAATATTTGTAAATCAGTAGAAATTTTAAAAAATTGAAAATTGAAACTTTTAGATGAATTGTGTTTAATTATTAATAAATAAAATTATATGTATTTTAGAAGATTCTGTGATTGGTGGAAAATTAATGTGACTGTTGGAATGGTAACCTGACAGTTTGGAATAGTAATATGACCAAAAAAATAGTAACCTCATAGTTGTAATATTAATTTGTCCTCAATATAAAAAATTGTGAAATAAATAATATATTTCACATTAATTTATGTAAATATTAATAAAATAATATCAAAAAAACAAATAACATGATTAAAAGACACAAATAAAATATAATAAATTTTTTAATAAACATTATTTTAATGTTATTCATAAAATCCTTATTAAAATTTAATATTACAAATTATTTAATATTATTATGATAAAATAGATATCATTTTTCAAACCAAAAAATAAAAAATTTCCAATGGTTGTTTTTTGGTAATTTTATTAAAAATAAATCAATTTTTAGGTGATTAATAAAAATAAAGAGTTTTACAAAACCGGCGTATCTTATATTACATCATTCAAGATCTATTAATAACATAATAATTTCTATGACATGAGCTTGAAACATGGTTTAATTATTTTCATAAATGCTTCTATAATATACACTAGTGCAGAAAACATTTTTTTTGTCTGTTATTTTTCAATTTTTACGTCGGTTTTTAGCCGATGTCAATACAGACGATGTTATAAATATTGTTTTTTATGTCAGTTTTTAAATAACCGATGCAACAAACATAACATCGCGATGATTATCCTGTCAGTTATTAATTAACTGACATTCAAAAACCAGAAGGGAGGGTTTATCACATCGGTTATTAATTAACCGATGTGATAAACCAGTGCGGGGGTGTTTTTCACGTCGGTTTTATAATAGCCGACATGATAAACCATGGGGGGTTTATCATGTCGATTATTATATAACCGACATGATAAAATAGTGTTGGGGATGTTTATCACATCAGTTATTTAATAGAAGATGTGATAAACTTCTGGGAAATGGTTTATCATGTCAGTTATATAATAAATGATGTGATAAACTAGTCCGAGGGGTTTTTATAACGTCGGTTATTTAATAACCAACTTGATAAACCATTCCACAGGTGTTTATCATGTCTGTTATTCAAATAACTGATGTGATAAACCCTTCCCCATTCCTTTGTTATATAGGTTATAAAACAACCGACGTGGAAGACCAAATTTTTTTTAAAATGGAATGCAATCCTGTTCTCTCCCCAGAAACAACCAGAAACCAAATCAAGAATTCGTACCACAAAAACAGAAGTAGACCAAAACAAGAACCAAGGAAAAATTAAGCATTTACGTTGATAAAATTTACAACTTACTCCACTGGACAACCCCCCACCACACCATGAACAACCCCCCCTCACCACACTGGACAGCCCGCACCATACCCCTAGACTACCCCCTGACCCCCTGGATTTCCCCAAACATCCCGTGACAACCCCCACCCTCATGTATACCCCCCACACCCTGGACAACACTCCCAGACCCCTAGATATCCCTCCCACCCCCCACTTACCCCACTGGACAACCCCCACCACTCCCCCGGAATGCCCCCCGACCCCCTAGATAGCCCCAAACACCCTCATGTATACCCCCACCCCCTGGACAACACTCCCACACCCCTGGACAACCCAACCACACCCCTAAAACAGACCAAAAAGTTACCAAAAACAAACCAAAACCCCCTCACCCCACTGGACATCCCCCACCACACCCCTAGACATCCTCACACCCCTAGATATCACCACCACCCCCTGGACACCCCCCTTTCCCAATGGACATCCCCACACCCCTAGAAACCCCCCTGGATAGCTTCCCACTCCCTTGGATAGCTCTCCCACCTTCCTGGAAATGCTCCCACCCCCTGGACAGCCCCCCACTCTCATGGACACCCAGGACCCCCCACCCATCCAGAAAGTCCTCCCACACCCCTGGACACCCCCACCCCACTGAATACCCCCCACACCAGTGGAACTCCTCCCCCAGACCAGAATCCATACCAGAAAAACAATCATAAGTAGACCAATACAAGAAGTAGAGAAAAATTAATCATTCACATATATAACATTCAAAACATACACTGTCAACTTCATAAAAAACTAAATCCAACGTAAATGACTAAAAAATACACAATTACAATGACCATATTAAAAATTTCATTTTAGACTACAAAAAACTAAAATTAAATCAAACCTATAAAATAATTTGACCACTGCACTTTTAAGTGTTTGATGTCTTGAGCAGTATAGGGTAGAGGGTCATCAAATAACTACAAATTAAAAGGATAGTAGTTAATGTGTATAATTAATAAATCAAATTGAAATATTATGGAATAGTTTAAAAGGAAATCTTACCAGGTCAAAGTTCACAACTTTCCCAGTGATTATTATTTCATACATAAATCTTAACATATAACATCCGCATTTGATAACACTTTGTTGTTCAGGAAAATTTTGTTTGAATGAGTGTAAATTCAATATATTATTTTTATGTAATAAATCAAAAATTACAAATTATAAATGGATATTTACCTTCACATTTACATTTTTGATATTTTCACTCCTTTTAATTGTGTTGTTTTGAAAGTAGACCCATCCCCTATTAGAAAATAATAAGAATGGGGTAAATTTAAAATTTATTATAATATATAAAACTATTGAGAAATTGAAACATACTTTTCCAATATATTATTAAAACTTTCTCGCACATCATCATGGATATAGCATATCCATAAAGTCTTTTACCCCTTGGGAAAAAACCCCTAACATCCAATGATCACTGATAAAAGAAAGTTTAAGGTCAGTGGTTTTTTATGTTAAAAGATAATGATCTCTTTGAGAGAGGTGTGTTTCGTACCTCTCACAAAAGGCAACATCGAACATTGTGTGACTATATTCTTTTCAAGTCTTTCAGCAATATAATGAAATCATTGTTCCTCATCCAATGCACATGCTTTAGGGGAAATCAATTGTGGGTCCATGAATCCCTATACATCTCTCAGCTTATTCCTTTCACAAATGTTATAAATATACCTAATACAAAAGAGAAATAAGTATACATTTTTAAAAATTATAACACAGGGAAAAGGAGTTTAGAATTATGTGGAAAAAATTTTCAACACGTTGATGCCCAACTTATCTCTAGTACCAAGATTCATGATATCAGTTTTCATAATCCCCACAGTTATATCATGTCCACAAACATGAGATTCTATTGGAAACTCATAATGACCCACCAACAAATTTGACTATCTTGACAATATGTCAAGAATACTAGAATCTGTATCTGATTTCATAGCCATTTTTCTTTATTGTTTTCTATACAATATTTATTTACCCTTGAATTATTTCTGTAAAAATAAATAGAAAAATATATTAGTTTTAAAATGATAAAACAACATTAATAAAAAAATAAAATAAAAGACATACCATTTCATACCTCTATGGTAATGAGTTGAAGAAGTCTAGATGGACAAATTAAAAAATGGCCGATAATATGTCCAACTATCGTCACTGCATCTGTATGTAATGGTACTCGAGCTGATCTATCTATAATATCCTATGTAGTGACCCTCTGATTATCTACCTCTAATTGTTGATGATGAACTATATCTCCTATACAATATACCTACACATATGAAACTATATGATGTTGAGGATCATCAAAATACAACTCTCAATATGTAGGAAGCCGCAGCGAATGAGTAGGATAAAAAATAGGGTCCGCAGGCTGAGGTGGGGGAGTGGGAGCTACTGGCAGAGGTGGAGGATAAATAATGAGTTTTGCAGGGGGAGGTGGAGGAGTTGGAGCTGCAGTCTGAAATTGTCTTTGCATGTCTGAAAACATAGATTTTAACTATGCTCTAATCTTTCCCTCCATCATCACATTAATATTATGAACTTCAGCCTCCAAGTATTCTTTTTTTTTATAAACACCCTCAACGTTAGAAGTTGAAGAACATGGCAACATTTTTCTTACCAATACACCTGCTGGATATCCTCTTACATGACCAGGATGTTCGGGATTTACCAATGCTACAGATAAAATATCATGCCTCCTAGTAGCTATAAATTCCCCCTGTGAGCTCTGCTCCTCAAGAGAGTCCTGTATTAATTAATTGAACGTTTCTGTAGTGATCGAAATTATATGAATAAAATAGTTAACTTAAATAAATAAAATATATATCTTACAATCCTCTAAACTATGATTCTATATTCTTCTAAAAGATATTTTCCTTTTTTTCCCATCCGACCTCTCTAACATTTTTCATGTCTAGATGGAGGGGATGGATGGGCCACCATTCCAGAGCATGAAGTCTTAGCTCTTAGTTTGTGAAATATTTCTTCGGTCATTTCTTCTTCCAAAAATGCATATGCTCCCCAAGATAAACTATGAGGGTATACATTTTTAGATTGTATCTCCTGATGATCTTTCCTTGTTTTCCGTAATTTATGAATAAAAAATCATTACCAAAACATTAATAAGATCATTTATATAGGAAATCATATAAAATTTTACATTGCTCTTACAAAAAATGAGTATTTTATTTTACTTTGAAAAAATTGTCTCCCAGTGTCTTCATCTATAAAAGGATATATATTACATGGATTGTCATGACTCATATGATCAAAAATGAAATCAGATGAGATGGTTGATTTGAAATCCCTCCATCTCCTGGCAGCCATCGATAAGAATTTCTTACTGACTCCTCCAGTGTCAGGAATATCAAATGTCATCTGATAAAGAATAGGTTAAACATATTATATATACTAGAAACATTTAAAGAATAGTCCAACAATAGCAAAAGATCTTACCAAAATCGTCTCCCACAACTGAGAGATTATCGCTTTATCCACACTTCTCCAGTCGTCATACAAAATTCTGACTTTGCTCTTAGCCTAAGTTGATACAAAACTCTTTAAATATTTTGCATTTGGACCTCTAGGAATATCATCATACTCAAACTCAATGAGTATCCTCTGATCCTGCGTATGACCAAGTGCTAATTTTGGTAAATGTGTGCACCCATGTATGACAATCCAAGGGATGAAATGTTCTTCTTCCTTTAGGAGTGGGTGCTAACTCCAAACGTATTCCCATTGATAGTAAGTCTAATCTTGCATTCAACCCATCTTTTGTTATTCCTTTAATATCTAACAATGTTCCAATCAAACAATCACATATATTCTTCTCCATGTGCATGGAATCAATATTATATTTAACTTCCTGATATCTCCAATATGGTAGCTCAAAATATATTGACCTTTTCTTCCAAATATATCTATCATTACAAGATTTCTGTGTCTTTAAAAATGTCACATCAAGGTTTTTAACCCTCTAAAAATACAGATCATGGGATAAAGGTTTTGGAGTAATATTTGTGAGCCATTGAATGCCTTTTTTAGTCTTCTATAAGGGTGATCCATAGACAAAAACTTTTGATGACCCATGTACACTGTTTTTCTCCCATGATGAAATTGACAATATGACGTCTGGTTTTCACAAGTTGGACATGCTTTATTCCCTTTAACACTGTATCCATACAAATTTCCACATGTTGGGAATTCATTTATAGTGAACAAAAGCACTGCATGAAGTTGGAAATATTCCATTTTATAATAATCATACACCCTAATACCATCAGCCTATAAAAGTTTCAAATCATCAATCAATGGTGAAAAGTAAACATCAATATCATTATTGGGTTGCTTTAGACCAGAGATCATTATACTCAACATAACATATTTTTAATTCATACAAAATTCAAGAGAGATATTGTAAATTACCAATAAAATAGACCATGAACTATGTGTGCTACTGAGGGTTTGGTATAGATTTATTTTATCTATGCACAACCCTAGTATGAGATTTCTAATTTCATTTCCAAATGTAGAATACTGCTCATCAATTTTCTTCTATTGTAGAAAATCAACTAGATGATGTATTTTTCCATCACATAACCGCTCATCATCATGCCATATTAACCTTTTTGCATCATGTGAATTAGCAAATAAATGTTTGAAACGACGAATTATATGAAGATAACAAAATACCTTTGAAGGGATCTTTTTAATCTCTACATCAGCCTGTGATTTTTATTTAACCTTATACAATGATGTCCCACATTTAGGACACTCTGACATAAATTCATATTCCCTCCTATATATAATACTGTCATTGGGACATGCATGTATTTTCTTGTATCCCAATCCTATCGGGCATAATATTTTCTTGGCCTTATAACGTGAATCTGGAAGATCATTATCTTTTGGAAGAATTTCTTTCATAAATTGTAGCAGCTCTGTAAAACTTCTATCACTCCATCCATGTTTCTCCTTCAGTTTAATTAATCTTAAAACCACCGACAAAACCGTAAAATCTGTACAACTAGGATATACTGGTTTTTCAGCATCACCATATAGACGTGCTACTGTCGGTTCTATCTCAATTTGTTCTGCTATGATATCACGAATCATTTCTTCAATTCAATAGGAGTTACCATCTCGCGAATCATCATCATCAGTGACATTCTATCCTGTTTCACCATGAAAAATCCAATGGTTATAACTTAGAATAAAACCGTGAAAAATCAGATGATCTTTTGTCTTTATACTATTGAACATCTTCATATTCAAATATTTTAGGAATGGACAGAAAAAAATTTCACTACATGGAACATTTCGTTTATCAAATTCAAAAAAGGCATCAACAACTTCCTCATATTCATTACTCATTCGATGTGCCGTAATCTAATTTCTACTCATTATTACCTATAACAAATATCAGAATTATACATCTTTTTATAATAAGACGAATATATGTTTATATGTAAAAATCATAATTTTAAAGTAATAAAATTCTGAAATATAAAACAAATCTATGCGTATTTAAAAAAATATGCTTGAATATGATTTTAAAAAGAAAATATAGTTAGATATAATAGTTATAAATTCCATTGAATCAAAGAAATACATGGGGCCTCAAATGGTTGATAGAAAATAAGAGAAAATAGAGTAAACCTAAGAATCAAATCAAATTTAAAATAAAAACTCAGATAGAGAAAATGACAATTTAAAGCCAATCATCACAACACAATCAGGCCAGGATAACTGCGCATATTTGAAAACCACGACATGGCCTCCCCCATAACCCATAATTATCTCATAGTCGATGAGTTCCCAAACTATATATAACAAAATAGAATCATATTGCAACAGTAATATCCATGAAACAATATAAATCATCATGTCATAATCTCACAAACCATGATGCAGCAGTCAATCCCAACTGACACTTATCCCAAACCACCATGGACACCCCATGGACACCACCATGCCCTTGGACATCCCTCCACCACTAGGAGACCACCCCCACCCCCTTGGAAACCCCCTAGAAACGACCACCCCCTTAAATAGCCCCCACCCCTAGAAACCACCCCCACCCCTTGGACACCCCTTGGACACCACCACCCCCTTGGACAACCCCCACCACTTCTAGACATCCCCACCCCTACTGGACACCACCACACACATCCTACCCCCTTAGACAAGCCCCTAGACACCACCCAACCCTCTAGATATCCCCCACCCCCCGAACAACCCCCAAACCCTCTGGACAGGCCCCCACCCCCTTGTATAGCCCTCCACCCCCTTCAACACCCCCACCCCCTTGGACACCCCCCACACACCCCATGGGATGCCCCCACCCCCACCTCCAGGGACACCCTGGACATCCCCCAATCCTCTGGACAACCCCCCCAAACCCTCCAAACACCACACCCACCCCCTTAGACACCCCCTGGACACCAACACCCCCTTGGACAGCCCCCCACCCCTCTGGACATCTCCTCCACCCCCTAAACATCACCCACCCATACAGACAACACCCCCAACCCTCTAGACATCACCCCCACCCCTCTTGGACACCACCCCCACCCCTTACCCCCTTGTACACCCCCTGGACACCCCAACCCTTTGGATATCCCCCAACCCTCTGGACATCCCCCACCCCTTGGACAACCCCCACCTATCTAGACAGCACCCCCACCCCTCCTGAACACCACCCATCCCCTACCCCCTTGGACCCCCCCAAACGTCTGGACAACCCCCACCCCCCGGACAACCTCCCAAACCCTCTGGACAGAACACCACCCCCTTGGAAATCCCCCACCCTCTTGGACAGCCCCCACCCCTTCGACACCTCCACCCCCTTGGACCCAGCCCCCCCACACACACACCCCTTGACTGTCCCCCCACCTCCATGGAAACCTTGGACACCCCCAACCTCTGGAAAACCCCTTGAACCCTCTAAACACCCCCAACCCTTGGACACCCCTTTCACACCACCACCACCTTGGACAACCCCCACCCCTTAGACAGCCCCCACCCCTCTAGACAACACCCCCACCCCTCCTGAAAACCACCCCCACCCCTACCCCCTTGGACACCCCCTATACACCCCCAACCCTATGGAAATCCCCCCACCCCAGAGAAAACCCCCCAAACCCTCTGGACCGGCCCCACCCCATGTACAACCCCCCCCCCACCCACCCCCTTGGACAGCCTCCCACCCCCACCCCCTTGGACCCCCCACACCACTAGACTTCCCCCCCCCCCCACCTCCATGGACACCCTGGATAGCCCCCAACCCTCTAGACATCCCCCAACCCCTTGGACAACCACCAACCCTCTTGACAGCCCCCCAAAACCATGGGATTTTAACCTCAATCTACTAGTTTTGGCATATCTAGGGATTTTAACCTCAAGCTACTAGCTTTGGTATCATCCCATTATTCAAAATGAGAACCATGAAATGTATCTCCTACAAGTATAAAATTCTCTATTGTGAAATGAATCATGTTTTAATAGCATATGAAGACTTATAATAGTCCACGAAAATAAGCGACATAAATAGATTATGGAACAAAAAAAAGTGATACCCAAAATAGAAATAACCAAGCATCAAAAAAAACATTCCACCATGGTAAACCATATATACTTATAAAATAAATCACACTAGTACATATAATGAGTGTATCACAATGGCTTACATATAAATAGCAGTAATATTGCTGAATGAGATCATTAGTTTTCAATGACAATAGAAATTACCATCAATGTCGGGCATCCGCAAAACAACAGTTTTTATGTGGGTTATAAAATAACCAACGTAAAAATAGGTGGGTGTTGGTTTTTTTAGGTTATTTATAATATAACCGGTGTTAAAAATTCATCAGGTTGGGTTTTTACGTTGGTTATGAGATAACTGATGCCAAAAAGGCCTCAGATTCCGACTTTTTTACGTCTGTTATTTTAAAACGACGTAAAAAATTTATAGATAGCACATTTTTAGGTCGGTTATTTTAATAACCGACGTAAAAAATGCCGCAATTTGGTTTTTTACATTGGTTATAAAATAATCGTTGTAAAAACCAAATGGGCAGGATTTTTGACGTCGGTTATAAAAATAACCGACCTAAAAAATTTACTCTCCATATTTTTTTACGCTGGTTATAAAATAACCGACGTAAAAAACCACATATCACAGATTTTCACGTCAGTTATATATAACCAACGTAAAAAATGGTGACATTAATTTTTTTTTTCTGCGCTATTGATAAGGTAAACTTCAATTCAAAACATAAAAAACATTTTATAAAATCTAAATTCATAAGTAACCCCTTAAAATAACAATTTTCATTATTTACACTTTAATTTTTAAGAAAAAAAACTAATATGAATTATAAATTTGTTTCATGTCATAAAACCATTATAATATGTTTACATATAATTTATATAGTTTAAAAATTAGTATTCAAATCACTTCTTTGGATATAATATTTTATTTATTTTATTATTCTGAAAATACCTATCTCCTCAAGAAAAAATTGCCCCACTCCCTCCCATTAGAAAATAACTCCCCCCTATCATAAAAAAGTGAATCCTATTCAATAATAATCTCTCTCAAGTCCCTTAGAATACTTATGTTTGTTTTGGACTAAATAGACTCCAAACATAAAGGGAGTTTTAGTGATGTTTTAGAGAAGCTACATAGAGGATTAAGTACGTTTTTATAGACTCACATCTTTTTTGTCTTCTTCTATTTATTTTTTCACCACCCATTTCAAATAAAATTATAAAATTAATTATGTAGTATTATAACATTATATTAATTATTTTATCCCATATGTGGTAGCATATTCACAATATATATATAAATATCAAGCTTCCCTTTCCATCTCTCCCTATAATGTCGTGTCAAAGGTGGATTAACCACCTACAGAGTCATTTCCTGGAAAATACTTATAACCATCATCATTTATAGATATTAGAAACCATATATATTATATAAACACTTAATTATTGGTATTATATTCTTCTAGGTTTAATTATACTTATTTATAAGTAACTTTGAACAAAAAAATGAAATCAAAGAAAAATTTGATTTCTTAAGAAAACATGATATCATTATGACTACCCAATAACTATATAAATTATGTCATATAATAAAATTACTATAGTTGATTAATAATGTTAATAATTATAATAATTAACTTCTAGATCCCTTTTTTTTAACAAATCTATTTATATTATTCAGGTGGTGCAAAAGCAATGAAATAAAGTAGTAATTAAAGTAATGGGATCCCCAAACCCAATTATTTTTTTGGGTATTCCCAATCTTAGATATATTTCATTTTTGATATTACATTAATGTTCCTTAAATACCAATTCATTATTCCACCCTTTTATTTTATAGATATACATTTTTGCACCTTTATTTTTAAGAAAAAAATGATGATTTTCCAAAAGGAAATTTTCTTCCAAAATAAATCCTAAACTCCTCCTATGTTGTTTCTTATCCAAAGAAAAATGATCTCTTATTCCAAAGTGTGATATACCTTTTTTTTTGGACACCATAATATTTATTTATGAACTTATTATTTATGAAATCCTTAATAAACCCATTCCATTACATGGGTTATTTAATTATAAAGATTGCTATATATTCTATATGGAATGAATGGTTATTTAAATATTATGAGATGATGGGTATAACACCCCAGGTAAATAAGGAATATGAAATTTTCATATTTATCCATATTTTTGAATAAAATATCAATATTACTTTAAAGGGGATTCTATGCTCGACGACATAGCCAACACGCAACAACGAGTTTCTTGGGAATCTTACGTTGCACTCTAATAACAAAATAATATTATTTTAAATGGTAGTTAACGCCTAGAAGTTGTAATGGTGGGAATGAACAGAACCAAATAAAAAATTAATATATATGTTTGTCAAATATTTTTACTTTTTACAATAAATGTAAGAGGATTAAAAATGCGAATGAATCTAATTTTAAGCGTAAACATTCTAATATTCTCTAAAAGGTCGATTAACCGCCTTTTGATGGAGAACATCTTTTAAATACACTTTCTGACAATTTTATGTGTTATATTTGAAAAAATAAAATTCTTCTTTAGAATCGGGACATCAAAATTTACTTTGTGTAATTTTTTGGTATTTTTCCGATAATGTTCATTTTTGAATGAATAGTGAAAAATGTTGTACTTTAATTCAAAACTGCTTTTGAATCTAATTTATTTATATGATAAGATTATATATTGAATTCTTTTTAAAGTGAAATTAGAATATATTTTTACCATTTAATCCAATAGTGGTCATTGGAATTAATTTCACTTTGAAATTGGCCTTAAACCAGTGTCAATCTTATAATAGATATTGTTTCTTAAAAACACGATATTTGTTTTGACAGCGGGAAATAATTATTAAATTAATAAATGTAACTTATATGTTTTGAATTTTTTAAATTAGAAATCATTTCTGAATTCGGAATTTCAAATATAGCATAGGGTGAAGTTTTGGTATTTTTATGAAAAACTTCAATTTTTGATGAATAGTGAAACCACTAAGTGGTACTTAAAAAAACTGATTTTTTCGTTTAAAAGAAATTTTACCACCTCTATGTTTTGAATTTCAAAAATCCGACATTCATGGTTGTAATTAAGAATTAAAATGTGGTTCAATGGGATTAAAATAATATTTTGGTGAATAGTAACTTTTACGTATTTAATCACGATTAGAGGTAATTAGTGTAATTTAAGGTAAAAATAATGTTTTAATAATATGAAATGACCTAGAAACATGTCCTACCCTCATTGGATGTGTCATGGCCGACCCAGACAATCCATGGGTCAACTTGGGGACCCCATGGAGCCACTTTGGTTGGAAAATGACATAAATAACTTTTTATTTAAAGTTAAAATAAAAATGTCACAAGCATGAGTTGTTTTACTAAAACAATTTTTAAATGGGGTTATAAAAGTCATATGTTTTACTATAAATATTAATTAGAATTCTAAAAATATTTCCTACATCATGATATTTTTTTTATAATTTTTAGACATTAAATAAAGTAATGTATTTATGACATCCTAATGATGCAGTGATTACCTCATTAATAAAGGATATAAATAAAATGAAAAGATAATGTTAAAAATATAACATACACTTTTCAAAGACCTATTGGATGAGTATATTGCGAACCCTTACCACTTTATCCTTGAAATAAATCAATGTGGGACATTTAAAATACGAAACACATTTGAAAATAATGTAACATTTTGTAACTTTCCAAGAGTGCCCCTCCTCTCCTCTTATAAAAGGCCCCCACCTCTACCACCTTACTCACACCTCTCAAGCCTTTGGATCGGCCAAACCCTTCTCATTTTTTCTCTCCACATCCCCCTCTTACTACTATAAGCCTCACATTGGGCAGAAGTCTTCTCAAGGAAGCCTTTGAGCTCAAATCAAAGAGAGATACCCGATTTCATGGTAATGATTTCACTTGTGTTCTTTTTTTTATTTTGCTTCTGCAACCCCCTAAACACTTTTTATTAATTTATTTTGTAACAAATCCAGTATCTTTAATATACTAGGATGTTGTTATAATAATGATTCGATCTACACTTACACACACCTATATCTAATGGTTAAAGAACATACTGTTTCTATGGATGGTGTATTTCTGCCTCATTAAATGATGATTGTTCAATATTCTTTTAACACGCTCAAAGGTGTCCATTAATATGTCACTATATTTATATATGATATATAATATGTTTATGTTTTACTTAATCTTATTTATTTTTCATTTATAACATACCTTTCTGGTTTCCATTATGGTTAAACGCGATATCTTCATTTTAGGATATGCGGACTACCGCCCCCTTAAAGTGATTTGATTCGTTAATACCATATGTGGTACGTATAAAGGATATATTTAATGATATAATATATGATACCATACTACAATTATAATACTATTATGTATCACTATGTTTTAATTCCATTAAATAAGAAATATAAATGGAAGTAGCGTTCATGCGTACGTACAGCTTACCGTCTCCATGAACGGTGCATTTCATTTCTTACCTCTAAATGTAATGTAATATTATAAATGCATGTATATAATGGATATATATGATATATATGATATATAAATAATGAATATAATTCTGGATATAATATATATTTTACCACATGAACAACTTCTAATTATAAGGAGTTTATTTTTTTAATCAAGTAGCAATGATCTACAAAACGACCATTATTAACTTAAATAATGACATATTGTTCATAGAATAGTATTAAGAAATATAAAAGGAATAATGAACTTGAAAAGGTTCTTAAGAAAGTATAAATTAACTCATGTTTATTGTTCAGGAGGTTAAAGAACGATCGAGTCAAGTCGGACCCGAGGTAAGGGATCCTACCCCTCTCTTTCTTTTTATGTACACTTTTTTATGTCATTCCTTTTAAGCTCATATTTCTTATGATTGGGATGTTATTTTATATTAATATTACTGTAATTTTTATTTTCATATGATGAGTGACCCTATTTTCTCCCATCAGTCCATTTTCGAAGTTTAAATTGGCGCCGTTAGGCTGCCGAAATTTCATAAGGGGCTTTTTATCTCAATATGTGTTTTCATGAGATTCATGATACATTTTCTAATATTTCCTTTTGAGTGGTGTAGGTACTGTCCATTATTCTACTCTTTTTGTAACATACTTTCGTTTATGAGTATTTACATCAATGTTGTATAGTCCTTCTTTCATGGGGTGTACGTTTCGAAAGTTACCCAAATCAGTAAGGGAACCTTTCACCCTCCTCTTTTTAAAAGAATTCTTTTGTTATGTCTTTTAATTTTCATCTTATTATATGGGGATATGTTCTTATATATCCTTATTGCTATAAATTGTATGTCCAAGTGATGAAATACCATTTATCTCTCTCATCAACTCTTTTTCTAAAATTTGATGTGATGTCGTTAGGCTGTCAAGGGAACTTCTTAACCCAATTTCGATTTCTTTGGGTTCAACATGTAGTTATTGAATATGTCATCCTTTGAATATGTGTGAATGAAATTTTATTATTTTACACTTAATATCCACTTATATTAGGTGTATTTATATTTATCACACATAATTATGAGATTGATTTATCCTTAATTTAAGGATTCCATCTTTATAATGGATTTATCTCAATTTACATTTCCATTGAGACTTCATTGTTGTTATGCAACAATTCACTCTTATATGGTGTATATACTTTCCTTTGGAATATTATATCATGAATACCATTAATCTCATGATATTATAAAGTTTTGATTAAATATTATTCCTCAATTATTTTATTCAAGTGTCTCTCATTTTGTTAAAAACCCTTTAACTAAAATATCGTTTTAAATGTTTGAATGATTTATTCTTATAAATATTTCTCATTAATATCCATGTTTTCAAAATGGTTTTAAGGATTTATTTATATGGATATTAATGGTTTAAAATTTTAAAATCTTCAATGTGGTACGGGATACTTTGATTTAAAAATCTCTTTATTAAATGTTTTAAATGGGTTTGAAAATGGTTTTTAGAAAGGATTCATTATTTCAATATCTTAAAATGTTATATTGTTATTGTAATGTGGGAATGTTATATTTACTTTATGCTTAAGTTATGTTCTATGATTACGTTATGGTTCTTGGGCATTGTTTATGAAGACGGGTGGTTTTGTGATAAACTAAGGGTGGGTGAGCCTGATATAGCTCTCCAATGCATTGGGTAACGCGAAGGAGATAAACGTTAAGGATTCTCCGAAGAGATTTAAGTAATATACTGTGATGGGTATTCCAAACGTAATCAAGAGGGTTAGTCCCTATGTAAGAATGTTATGAATGCCTCAAGTTACCTTTATGTCTTATGATTTCTATCGTTTATTCATAATTTTATGAGGTATGTTAAAGAGCTTATGTTTTATGGGTAAAGTATTATTTCATTCTTATGTATATATGTACTCATGTTTCCTTTCCATACTTTTTATAACCCTTACTGAGCTCTTTATGCTCATCCCAAGTTTTTGAAATGTTTTTCACAGGTCAAGGGAATGGTACATGATATGATGATAGTGTCAAGGAAGTGTCAAGAAAGAATCCATGTTTTATTTTAAATATGTTTCCATTTATGGGATAAATGAATACTATCTTTTATGTAACCGCTTTGTTTAAATGTGGAATGTAATGCAAGTTTTAAGATCTAATTCTCTAAAACTCTAATCCTGAAAAGATCCTCAATGTGTAATATTTTAATAACTCAAGATTAAGTAAGGTCTAAGGCTGGGGCCTTATAGTTGGTATCAGAGGTCGGTTTAGATAACTTTAGAGGTTAGAGTGTTGATTAAGAAAAACTGAAAAGTTGTGTATAACCACAATGGTTAGAATATTAGATGGAGTCATCATTTTTTTTGAAAGTTAGAATGAGTTTGAGATAACTTGGATAAGTATATATTGGTCTTTATCTTCCTCTTTTTTATTTGATGATTTTACTGATATACTCACACTGAACTTTTTGGTTTTTGTAAATGGCTGGATCTAGCAGTCACCAAATTAATAGTGGATTTGAAGAAAACTGTGACGGTTTTATGAAAGAACAACTGAATGATATGGGAGCGGAAATGTAGAGACCCGAAGCTTAACGTAAATGGACATTACATTAAATTTGTGGAATACTTAGTACATAACAAAAATACACACACAAGGATCGTAATAGTTTAGTGTCTTTGGAAACTCAGAATATAATATTCTAATCCTGGTGAAAGATCTTCAACATCTCCCATAAAGATCTTCCTTTTTTTTAATACCTAAAACCTTTCTTTATATCCTGGGGAAAAGAAAACATAAAAGGGTGAGCTTAAATGCTCAGTAAGGGTAAACAAAAGAAATATCAATCACATCATATACATAAGCACATAACTTTTGGAAATCTTAACCTGTAAAAGAGATCATAATTTCATAACCTGGGATAACTCATGGCAGTGAAATGTAATCACAATAATCATAACTTAAAACATTAAACTTTGTGGCATACACACATAATCATAGAGAATCATTTCTTGTTAGTCAAGACTCATTTGCAAGACTATCTTAGTGGACAAAGTCCCTTTCTGAACCGAGTCACCCTCGTGTCAGTCCTGTTTCACTGAACCGGTATAACCTACCATTCCAGCCATGTCTATCTCATGAGATATAAAATCTTTACCCAATGCATTGGAGGTAGATATAGGTCCCACCCATCTCATAATGATACCATTATTATGTGTGCCACAAAATCATAAATCATACATCATTGCATAACCCATGTAATACAAATGGGAATCTTAAACATCATGACATCATAAAATAATTCATATAAGATAAAGTAATTTATAAAAATAATTCCATCACAACATAATAAAATCAATTTAATAATAGGGATAAAAACAGAACCCTTTATCATCTTAGATGGAAAATAATTTTGATAAAACACTTGAACTCCATTCTTGAGGAAAATATCCTTTCTTCTTCAAAAACATTTTTCCTTTATTAACATGTCATACAACTTTAAACTAAAAGAAGTTGATTAAAAATAAACTTGAAAAATTGTAAAGGAGGCTTCTTGGAAATAATGTTTTAAAAATCCATTCGTGCTGTATATGTTAAAAAACATTCTTCTCGTACCTTTGTCGGAAAAGTCAAAAAGTACCTCGTACGAAAAAAGACAAAAGATTCCTTTCATATCTTTTACTAAAAACTCACCAAAGGGTAAAATTGGATTTAAAAAATTGTAGGTGAATGGAAATAATATTACATATTGAGGAAACACGGATGTGGATGATAAAATACACCCCAGTAAATTTCAAAGTATAGACAATCTCGGATAAAAATGAGATTGTGATATTTCCCTTACCTTAGGTCCGACTTGCTTTGTAAGTGTCCGAAACTCCTGTATAATGATTTAAATAATGGTATTGAATTATTCCAGAATCATACTTACTTTTATGATATCATATATGGTCATATTCTTAGCTTCACAGTAGTAATATTTCATTGCTACTTGTTATTCGGGTGTTTATAACTTTTTGTTCTTATGCGTGTTTTGTCGAATAAATTCTTATTCTTTTCTTTAGATTATAGATACCTCATTTACAGAATGGTATTATTTTAATATATATCATATTCATTCATTCAGTTCATTTATATAATCATTATGAAATGAAGATCATGTAGAACGAGTCGCATCACATCGTGGAGACGGTATTTCGTACGTACGCACGAGTGATGATATCATTCCTATGATCGTGGAATTGTATTGGAGTATATGTATACTATTTCAGAATCAATATCACTTTATAATAGTTATATATAGTCATTATTTACACCATTATACCCATCCAAGTAAGGTGGTGGTGGAAAATAGATTACACCACGACGTGGAGACGGTATTCCGTACGTACGCACACGCGGTGATTTCTTTTTGCATAGGATAGATAGATGATGAAATAGGGTTGTTTCATACTTATAAGAACATACCAGTATATGAGTGATATAGATGTTATTACTTAATAATGAAACAACTAAAGAAGAAGAAGTGGAAGAAGAAATAAAGATGAAAGAATCGGTAACAGACATTACCTCTTCTTTGAAGTGCTTCTTTGAGACCTTCTTTTAGGGCACTAAAATTGGACTTTGAAGAAGACCAGGAACTCTAGGATGTATCTTGGGAAGTGGATAGGAGGAATTGGCAGGGGTTGGCCGAGCTTGAAGGCTCAAAGTTGTGTGAGGAAGAGAGGGAGGAGGTGCCCTTTTATAAGGGAGGAGAGGGGCACCTTTGGAATCACTAAAAATATTATTTTATTATAAAGTCAAGTTTGTTTTTAAATGGATCCAAATTGATTTATTTCGATGCTAAGGTGGGGATGGGTCGAGACCCTCGCATCCAATAGAATTTAGTCAAGTTTAGGTTCCTATTTTAACCTTATCATTTAGATTTAACATTAAGTTAAATAATTTTACTTTTACCGCGTCTTCATGTGTTCTTACACTATAAGGTTAATAAACTTACTATAAGAAGCCAAACGAACCCCAAGTTGTTTATTATTAATATATATAACATTATCTAAGTCATTTGGCCAAACCCTAGATTTTTAAGAATAAAATAACAATTAATAATATAATATTTGTTTTAAAAACTATTTTATGTCAATTTTGAAACTATATAGTAATTGATTTTTGTGAAAATCATAACAGAATGATAAGTTCGAACAAAGTTAATTAAATCAATACTAACATGTCATATTAATCTATAAAATTAGTGGAATTCATAAAAAGTCTCAAATTATATTTATTTGGGTATTTATAACATCAATTATGTCAATTTTTCATTAATAAGATAATTACTGCATCATCGTTGTGTCATAAATAAATTAAATTATTTAATGTCTAAAAATTACAAATAAAATTCCATTATGTAGGAAATATTTTTATCTTTCTAATGAATATTTATAGTAGAATTTATCTTATGTATAACCTCATATTAAATTTTTTTTAGTAAATAAACTTTGATTTTAACTCTTTTAACCATTCTTTAAATAAATTAATAACAAATGTCCTAATCTAATTACCCTATTTACTTTTAACTCTGGTAAAAAAAGTAAAAAGTTACTATTCACCAAAAAATTATTTTCATCTCATTGAACCACATTTTACTTACTGACATCAACCGTGTCTCTCGGATTTTTGAAATTCCACTCACAGAAGCGGTGAAATTATGTTTTATGAAAAATTCAGTTTTTTAACTACCACTTAGTGGTTTCACTATTCATCAAATATTGAAAGTTTTCAGAAAAATGCCAAAAATTAGGCCAAAGATATATTTGATATTATGAAATTAAAAATGATTTCTATTTTACCAAATTCAAAACATATAAGTTGCATTAATTAATTTAAAAATTAATTCCCGTCATCAAAACAAAGGCGTGTTTTTAAGAGATAATAACTATCAAAAGATTGACACTTGTTTATAACTGGTTTAAATCTAAAATTACATCCAATGACCAACATTGTATTAAATTGTAAAAATATATTCTAAATATACTTTAAAACCACTAGAATTAATAATTTATCACTATTAATTATTTCGATTGAAAAAGATGTTTTTAATTAAAATTTAGTAATTTTCACTATTCATCAAAATATGAAAGTTATCCGAAAATTACCAAAATTTTACCCTAATCTAATTTTGATATTCCTGATCCAAAAATGAATTCCATTTTGAAAAATAAAATTTTCAAAATTTCAAAAAGTGTTTATTACTATTCATAACGGCTAATTTTAATAATATTTTTATAGCATATCGTTGTTTAGTGAAACTCGGTATTGCGTACTACACACGCTATCAAGGAAGGTCGTGATTGCATGTAATGAAAGGAAAGTCAAGGATGCGTGTTGTGCAAGATCCTTTTGGTGTAGCATACAACACAAGACATTAGTGAAATTAGAAAGAATATTTATCATAAAATCTTGGGCTGTTACATTCTACCCCCCTTAAAATGAATTTCGCCCTCGAAATTCGTCGGGGTTATAAAAGGTTTACTATTCGAAAGTTTATTTAATCGAAACCCACATCATAAAAAGGAATACCAAACCCAATTTTTAAAAACAAATGTATGAAACCTAACGGTTACCCAAATAAAATAATCACTGGGTTTCCACATAGGTGAAAATATGGATATGGAAGAGAAATCATACCATCATGTTCTGATGGAGAGTGGTAGAGAACATGGCTATGGAAAAGCTAGAAATCACAAAGCCATAAATTTGTGATGATCTAAGGTACCATCTGATTCATCTGATATAAGAGCACTTAGACAACATTTTTGGTTTTCAAGATCATTTCCCTAAAGTTGATAAAATTGGAATTAGAAGAAATACTTTCGTGATTTTGGTATAGTCTCACCGTTTGTCGTTCTTTGGAAAATTTCCGCATCATCTCTTAAAGAAATGAAGTTGAATTTGTCATGCGTGATGTGTTAGCAGATCATGTGATAGAATGATCGGTCATTCCATCTCTTTCAAACAAAAGGTAAGCAAAAGTTATAAGTCCATCTTATGGTTAATCATATATGGTTCCAAAAATGAACTTATACTTCATATATCATACCGCTTAATAAAATAAAACTAGTTTCTACTAACTAGGGACTTCTTGTAGGCCAGTGGTAGGCGATAAAGGCCAGTCGCACTTCGGTTGTGGGTTCGATTCCCACAGCCTTGTCCGACGCGATGGGCTGTCGCCCGTCCTGCAGGTTGTTCATTTTCTAAAACTATATTACTATAACATCCCATAAATAATATCGAAAAAACTTCTATCCTTAAACAATACTAACTTATGTCCAACATAATCCATTCCAACCTTTAGGCTTATCCATAATACTGCAGTCCACTCTCATAACATAGTGAAAATGATTACCAGAGATTTAATACCATCGTTGATCCCCATATATCATAAGATATGTTTTGTTGGTCACATTCCAAACATTAATTGTCCTTAATCATGTATTCTCTTGAATACCCATTGAACTTTAGTGAAAACATGAATGCAGTTAAAAGTTAACACCTTCCACATACCAAAATCCTCAAAATTCTATATACTAAAACCATGATATCACTTAGTCCTTATATCAATCATGAGCTCATGAATACTGTTAAACATTTCGTTTTCTCGTTTTCCCATCATTATGCGCATATCATCTTATTTCCAAAAATATCTCAAGCACTATGAATACTATATTAGACCAACACATAAATATTCCAATACTTTATGATACAACATTATTTTGGAATACCATTACATAAACACTTAATCATTCCACCACATCGTTTTCATATTCAACATCGCCAATAGTGATCGCATGTGACTTCCCTTTGTCCTTTTCCTTAAGTGGTTGCTCATGTTGATCATCACTAACCCTTGGATTAGAGAATTTATTAGCATAATTCCCCATTTCCTTGCACGTGAAGCATTGAAGTGTTGGTGGTGCGTTCTCTGCAGTGTTTGCTTTATTCACATCATTAGAAACCCTTTTTCCATTACTTCGACACACAGCTGCTCGATGACCTTCTTTTCCACACATAAAACATTTCCTAGTCCCTTTAAGACAATCTCCACCATGCTTCTTTCCACACTTTGTGCATAAGGAAACATTCATCTTCTTTTCACCATTATTTTGAGATTTCTCCTTGAACTCCATCTTTCGTTTCTTGTCAAAACCATGAGATGGATATGTAACACCAACTTCCATTTCTACCTTGATAGCACAACGCACAATTTATTCATAGCTACTAAAGTCTCTTATAACTAATGCCCTTCGAAGACTTGGTTTTAAGCCACTGAAAAATCGATCAACTTTACTTTTAGGTTGGATGATAATGCCAGATGCATACCTTGAAAGTATTGTAAAATTCGCTTCATATATACCAATAGATTCATCATCCTTCTGCTTCAGCTCAAGAAACTCATTTTCCATCTTTTTTCGAAGAATACTAGGGAAGTACTTACTGAAAACAGGTTCCTGAACTCGTCCCATTCCATGGACACAATTTCATCTCTTGGCCTCGTATTCTTGATAAGATTCTAGCATTGATCAGCTTCACCTTCCAAATGATATACTACTAAGATGACTTTATCATGTTTAGAACATTGAAGAACTGAAAATATCTTTTCAGGGGTACTGATCCATTGTTCAGCAACAAGTGGACCAGAAGACCCACTGAAAGAAGGTGGATGTTGCCTCATGAAGGACTCAATAGAATATTGTTCCCTTCTCTGCTCATTTGGAATTCCAAAATGATTCATATCTTGTGTAAGTATAGCAATAAGATTTTGCACTCCATCTCCCATAACATTTGTTTGTTCAGGAGGACAATCATTGCATTGTCCGTTGCATTGATCAACACGGTTCCTTCGGGTTCCAGCCATTGTCTAAAACCCAAAAAGAATAGTGTGAGAGGCCAAAATAATGCTAGGGAAAACAACATAATAAAGGGGGAGTACCTTCAATATCTAACATCTTAGGTTTAATTCTATGATCATTAGCGTAATTCTAGTACTATAACCTATAGGTATACTTAACCTTATGGACATCCCTAGAGATACCTTATAAATATCTCTAGGGATCTCACTAACGTTTTCGCATCCTAGTTTCCAAAGGTTGACTAAACCATTCCTCTGATACCAACTGTAGAGACCCGAACCTTAACGTACATGGACATTACATTACATTTGCGGAATACTTAGTACATAACAAAAACACACACACAAGGATCGTAATAGTTTAGTGTCTTTGGAAACTCGGAATATAATCTTCTAATCCTGGTGAAAGATCTTCAACATCTCCCATAAATATCTTACTTTTTTTATACATAAAACCTTTCTTTATATCCTGGGGAAAAGAAAACATAAAAGGGTGAGATCAAATGCTCAATAAGGGTAAACAAAAGAAATATCAATCACATCATATACATAAGGAAATAACTTTTGGAAATCTTAACCTGTAAAAGAGATCATAATTTCATAACCTGGGATAACTCATGGCAGTGAAATGTAATCACAATAATCATAACATAAAACATTAAACTTTGTAGCATACACACATTATAAGGACCCAGCCTTAAACCTTACTTAATATTGAATTAAATGAATAATTCACATTGAGGATCTTTTCAGGTTTAGAATTTTAGAGAATTAGAACATAACTATTACATCTCAAAAGATTACAAAGTAGTCACTTCTACTAAGTTTCCACTATAAAAAAAACTCTTAAAAAGAAACGTGTCTAGTTCCATGTTTTATATAACATGACATTCCCTTGTTCCCATCCTTGACCTTATTCCACATTAAGTCCTGTGAAAAACATTTCAAAAAAACTAGGGGTGAGCATAAAAAGCTCAGTAAGGGATACACAAAGAATGAAAACTGTTAGTTTTTCAAAATCAAGTAAACCATGTATACTTTATCAAAGTAATACTTTTCACCTTTATGAAGTAATAAAAACTCTTCACTGAATAAAGTATCATTACATACCTTTTTGTAACCAAAGGATTACCATAAAACCCATATAAAGAACACATAACATATATAAAGGTAACTTGGGACATAAACATACTTAAGTGGAATAACCATACGGTCGACTTCCACACATATCACTTAATGGAATAGCCATACGGCCAATTTCCATACATACTTAATGGAATAGACATACGGCCGACTTCCATACCCAATGCATTGGAGGTTATAACGTAACCACCCGTCCTGGTATTCACGGCACCACCCGTCATATGGTTTATAACATAACCACCCGTTAAAATGTCCAAGTACCAGTATAAAATCATAAAACATAAAACCATTATAAAGGAATGATAACATTTCCACATTTCAATCATGATATAACATAAATATATTGACATAATAGAATCCTTTATCAAAACCATTTTCAATACCAAAATACATAAAAGAGTATATGGTATTTATTTTATTCTAAAAACAATACGGCTTGTTGAGGAAGACAAAGACCAAATAATACTTGCGGCGGCGGAAAAAGTCGTTGTCACCGCGTACGTTAAAAAAACATTCCTTTTTGTCGTTTAGTAAAACGCTTCGTAGAAAAAGATTCCTTTTGTATAAAAGTAAAAGTCAAAGGGTTTATACACCGTATAAAAGAAAGTTGTGTATAAAACGAAATATGCCTCAATGAAAGGAGATTGAGACGAAGTCCCTTACCTTGGGTCCGACTTGACTCGATCGTTCTTTAACGTCCTGAATAATAAACATGAGTTAATTTATACTTGATTAAGAACCTTTTTAAAGTTCATTATTCTTTTTATATCACTTATTGCCATGTTATAAACATTATGTAACCATTTAAGTTAATAATGTTTGTTTTGTCAATATTTGGTTCTTAAGTCAAAAGTTGACTTCTTACAATTACATGTTGTTCATGTGGTCAAATGTTGTTTATATCCAGAATGAAATTCCCGATTTGGATATAATATGTATCATATATATCCAGAACATACATGTATTTATAATATTACATAATCATTTAGAGGTATGAAATGAAATGCACCGTTCATGGAGACGGTAAGCCGTACGTACGCATGAACGCTACTTTCATTTCTTTGCCATATTAGTGGAATTAAAACAAAATGAGAGGTATTTATATTTTAATTCCAGAATTATATTCATCATTTAGATATATCATTAATTATATATATACATTATATACATTTAATTTTAATAGTACATTACATTTGGGGATAAGAAATGAAATGCACCGTTCATGGAGACGGTAAGCCGTACGTACGCATGAACGCTACTTTCATTTCTATCTCATACTTTAATGGAAAGAAATAATAATGATATAGAGGTATATTATAATTCCAGTATAACATCATATATAATAACTTTAAATCCATCCTTTACACGTCCCACATATGGCATTAACGAATCACATCACTTTTAGGGGGCGGTAGTCCGCACTTCCTTAAATGAAGATATCGTGTTTACCCCTAATGGAAACCATAAAGGTATGACAAAAATGAAAAATAAAGAAGCTTAAAGAAAACATAAACATATTATATATCATATATAAAAATAGTGACATCATAATGGCCACCCTTGAAGGTGTTAAATGAGTATTGAACAATCATCGTTTCGGGAGGCAGAATTCGCCATCCACGGAAACCGTATGTTCTTTAACCATTTGATGTAGTTGTGTGAGAGTGTAGCTCAATGAAATATTATAAAAACATCCTAGTATATTGAAGATACTGGTTTTGTTACAAAAGAAGTAAATAAAAAGAGTATAGAGGGTTGGAGAAGCAAAATAAAACAAATGAACAAGAGAGAATGAATTACCTTTAAAAGTGTAACTCCTTTTTGATTTGAGCCTAAAGGCTTACTTTTAAAGGATTCTGCCCAAAGGGAATCCTCTAGGATGAGTAGAGGGATGTGGAGAGAGTAATTGGGCAGGGGTTGGCCGAGCCAAAGGCTTGAGAAGTGTGTGAAATGGGGTAGAGGTGGGGGCCTTTTATAAGAGGAGAGGAGGGGCACTTTTGGAAAGTAAAGAAATATTACTTTATTTGAAAATGTGTTTCGGTTTTAAAAGGTCCCACATTGATATAATTCGTGCATAAGGTGATAAGGGTTCTAAATCCACTCATCCAATTGGTTTTGGACATGTGTAGTTCCTATATTTTACATTATCTTTCCATTTTATTTAAATCGTCAAATAATGATGTCATCACTGCATCATTATTATGTCCTATATAATTTAATTTATTTAATGTCTAAAAACTATAAAAAAAATACTATGATGTATGAAATCTTTTTATATTTCCAATGACTATTTATAATCAAAATTCGGACTTGTATAACCCCACTCAAAAATTATTTTAGTAAAACAGTTTATGTTAGTGTCATTTTCACTTTAACATTAAATAAAAATATATTAATGTCATTTTCTAACTAAAGTGGCTCCATGGGGTCCCCAAGTTGGCCCATGGCTTGTCGTGGTCTCCCATGACATAAAAAATAAGGTTGGGACATGTGTCTAGGTCATTTCAAATTATTAAAGCATTATTTATACCTTAAACTACACTAATTACCACTAATCGCGATTAATGAAAAAGAGTTACTATTCACCAAAAAATTATTTTAATCTCATTGAACCACATTTTACTTCTTAATGACAACCATGTGTGTCGGATTTTCAAAATTCAATACACATTAGTGGTAAAATTTCATTTAACTGAAAAATCAGTTTGCTTGATTACCACTTAGTGGTTTCACTGTTCATCAACAGTTGAAGTTTTTCAGAAAATTACCAAAAATTCACCCTAAGCTATATTTGATATTCCGAATTATAAAATTAAGTCCATTTTACAAAATTCAAAACATATAAGTCAAATTAATTAATTTTATAATTAATTCCCGCTGTCATGACAAATAGCGTGTTTTTGTGAAACAATAAGTATCAAAAGATTGACACCAGTTTAAGTCCAATTTCAAAGTGAAATTGATTCCAATGACCACCATTGGATTAACTAGTAAAAATATTTTCTAATTTCACTTTAAAACCAATTAAAATAATAATCTAATCATATAAATAAATTAGATTAAAAAGAGGTTTTGAATTAAAATACAACATTTTACACTATTCATAAAGAAAATGAACTTTAACAGAAAGGTACCAAAAATTTACACAAAGTAAATTTTGATGTCCTGATTCTAAAGAAGAGTTATATTTGGTCCAAAATAAAGTGTAAGAGTGATCAAAACTATATTTAATGATGGTTCACCATTAAATGGTGATAAGTGAACCTTTAGTGAAAATTAGAGTATATATGCCCTAAAATTGAACTCTTTCCGTATTTTAAGCCTTTATCTTTTATTGGGTAAATGTATAAACAAAAAACATATCCAATCATATTTTAGTTATTTCTATCCATTCCCGCCAGTACAACGGATACTTGTTAACTAACATTTAAAATAATATTATTTTATTACTAGTGTGCTACGTAAGATTCAATGAAACTCATCGTTGCGTATCGGGTACGCTATCGAACATAGAAACCCCTTTAAAATAAAATTAATATTTAATTCGTAAATATTAATAAATATGAAAATTCTTTATTCTTTATTTACCTGGGATGTTACATCCTTCCCCTCTTTTGGGAATTGCGTCCTCAAAATTTTATTCACTTATCAAAATAAGTGGGGGTATTTATCCCTCATAGCATTTTCAGATTCCCACGTTGCCTCTTCAATCACATGGTTTTTCCACAAAACCTTTACCTGATTAATCACCTTATTCTGTAACACTTGCTCCCTCTGGTCAAGAATCTGGACCGGTTGTTCCTCATAAGATAGGTTCTCCTCCAGCTAAACTACCTCTGGACTCAAAACATGAGATGGATCTGACATATACTTTCTCAACATCGAAACGTGAAAAACATTGTGTACCTGAGATAAACTCGGAGGTAAAGCCACCTGGTATGCAACTGATCCAACTCTCTCCAGAATTTCATATGGTCCAATAAACCTTGGACTCATCTTTCCTTTCTTACCATATCTCATCACACTTTTCCAATGAGAAACCTTGAGAAAAACATGATCACCTACCTCGAAAGATAGATCCTTCCTCCGGTTATTTGCATAACTCTTCTTCCTACTCTGAGCTGTTCTCATGTGCTTCTAAATCAACTGATCTTTTTATGCCATCTCCTCTACCAATTTTGGTCCCATCAACTTCCATTCACCCACTTCATCCCAGAAAGCTAGAATTCGACACTGCTTCCCATATAATGCCTAAAATGGTGCCATCTGTATACTGGAATGAAAACTGTTATTATAAGAAAACTCAACCAAAGAAAGATGTTGGTCCCAACTTCCCTGATAATCCATAGAACAAGCTCGTAGCATATCCTCCAATGTCTGAATTGTTCGTTCTGACTTCCCATCTGATCGAGGATGAAAAGCTGTACTAAAATTTAATTCAGTACCCAACGACTTCTGAAGGCCTTTCCAAAAGTTAGATGTGAACCTGGGATCACGGTCCGATACAATGGAGAGAGGAACTCCATGTAACCTGACTATCTCTTTAAGATACAAACGGGAAAGTTGATCAAGAGATAGAGTATCTCGTATAGAAAAGAAATGAGCAGATTTGGTCAAGTAGTCATCAATAAACCAGATTGCATTATTACCTCGAGATTTCCTCGGTAATCCCACAACAAAGTCCATGGATATGTTTTCCCATTTCCACTCTGGCACTGGTAAAGGCTGAAGCATCCCTTTCGGTAACTGCTGCTCTTCTTTAACCTGTTGACATGTCAAACACTTTCACAGTAAAATCAGCAATGTCTCTTTTCATTCCATCCCACCAGTAGTCCTCCCGCAGACCTCTGTACATCTTAGTACTGCCAGGATGAAAAAACAACTCATTCTTCAACTGTGAATCACAAGGCACACATAACCTCTTCACAAACCTCAAAACACAAACACAAACTTATCCAAGAACTCATGGAAAATTTTATTCATAATGTCCATGAATATAGTAGGTGAATTGGTTAACCCAAAAGGCATAACTACAAATTCATAATGTCCATATCTAGTACGGAACGCAGTCTTTGGAACGTCTGCTTCTTTTACTTTCAACTGATGGTACCCCGACCTCAAGTCAATCTTCGAAAAATACTGAGCTCCCTGGAGCGGATACCACTTCATTCGATGGCCCAACATCTGCTGAAGTTTTTGCAAAGGATTTTACCACCCCTTTCTGCTTGTAGTCTGGCTGCATTCCCCCAGTTGAGTTCATCGTTGGACACTCGTTTGCGTAAGGACCCATTTCATTACACTTAAAACATCTTACCATTGGCTTTTCATTGCCTGCTTGATCATCTTCCTTACAGTTACGAGCAATATGACCAGACTTACCACACCGAAAGCACTTACCAAACTTGGATAAACATTCTCCAGGATGCATTTTACCACACTTCTCACAGGATGAATTTTTGGTTTTCTTACCTCATTGCTTCTTTGATGAATTCTTCCCCTTTTCCTGCCAAATAGATCTCTTATTCTGTTGTTTGTCATAGAACACCTGATCATCGGAAAACTCCATTTCCACCTTCTCCATACATCGAACAAGTTTTTCATAACTTTTGAACTCACGAGAAGCTAAAGCCCTTCGATACTTTGGCTTTAACCTGAGTAAAAATGGTTTATTTTACTATCAAGATCTCGTATGATGTTTGGAGCATACCTTGCCAATCGAGTGAACTTTTCTTCATAAGCAGCCACTGAATCATCCTCCTGCCTCAATTCTAGGAAATTTTTTTCCATCCTAAGACGAACAACCTTAGGAAAATATTTCTCAAGAAACATAACTTTGAATTTGTCCCAGTGAAGATCCTCAATCTCATCACTATCCCTTATATTTTTCACCATCGACCACCACTGATCAGCTTCACCTTCAAAACGGTAAACAGAAAGACTAACCTTTTGATGTTCTGAACACCCCATGACATCAAAAATCTTCTCCAGTGCTTTAATCCACCCTTCAGCTTGCACAGGGTCAGATGATCCTCTGAATGATGGGGGATGTTGCCTCATGAAATGTTCCACCAATGACATGTTCCTCTGCGGTTGATCTGGCTGATCTCGTGCATGGATACAACCACCATTTATAGCCTGAGTCAACTGTGCCATCACTGCAACAAACTGTTCAGTTCTGATTCCGACCATCTCAGGTTGCGGATTTGGAAGGTTTTCTTCCTCCTGATGTCGTCCCAACATAGCTTCTTTGTTTCCTCTGCGGAAAACCATTTTGAACACCGAAATATATTAGGAAAAGCAACATGGTAATCCGTAAATGCTATATCATTTCAATCATATTATAATTTAACACTTTTCTAACTCCTAAAGTTGTCTAAACCGACCTTTGATACCAACTATAAGGCCCCAACCTTAAACCTTACTTAATATTGAATTAAATGAATAATTCACATTGATGATCTTTTCAGGTTTAGAGTTTTAGAGAATTAAAACATAACTATTACATCTCAAAATATTACAAAGTAGTCACTTCTACTAAGTTTCCACTATAAAAAAAACTCTTAAAAAGAAACTTGTCTAGTTCCATGTTTTATATAGCATGACATTCCCTTGATCCAATCCTTGACCTTATTCCACATTAAGTCCTGTGAAAAACATTTCAAAAAAACTTGGGGTGAGCATAAAAAGCTCAGTAAGGGATACACAAAGAATGAAAACTGTTAGTTTTTCAAAATCAAGTAAACCATGTATACTTTATCAAAGTAATACTTTTCACCTTTATGAAGTAATAAAAACTCTTCACTAAATAAAGTATCATTACTTACCTTTTTGTAACCAAAGGATTACCATAAAACCCATATAAAGAACACATAACATATATAAAGGTAACTTGGGACATAAACATACTTAAGTGGAATAACCATACGGTCGACTTCCACACATATCACTTAATGGAATAGCCATACGGCCAATTTCCATACATACTTAATGGAATATCCATACGGCCGACTTCCATACCTAATGCATTGGAGGTTATAACGTAACCACCCGTCCTGGTATTCACGGCACCACCCGTCATATGGTTTATAACGTAACCACCCGTTAAAATGTCCAAGTACCAGTATAAAATCATAAAACATAAAACCAATATAAAGGAATGATAACATTTCCACATTTCAATCATGATATAACATAAATATATTGACATAATAGAATCCTTTATCAAAACCATTTTCAATACCAAAATACATAAAAGAGTATATGGTATTTATTTTATTCTAACAACAATACGGCTTGTTGAGGAAGCCAAATACCAAATAATACTCGCGGCGGCGGAAAAAGTCGTTGTCACCGCGTACGTTAAAAAAACATTCCTTTTTGTCATTTAGTAAAACGATTCGTAGAAAAAGATTCCTTTTGGATAAAAGTAAAAGTCAAAGGGTTTATACACCGTATAAAAGAAAGTTGTGTATAAAATGAAATATGCCTCAATGAAAGGAGATTGAGACGAAGTCCCTTACCTTGGGTCCGACTTGACTCGATCGTTCTTTAACGTACTGAATAATAAACTTGAGTTAATTTATACTTGATTAAGAACCTTTTTAAAGTTCATTATTCTTTTTATATCACTTATTTCCATGTTATAAACATTATGTAACCATTTAAGTTAATAATGTTTGTTTTGTCAATATTTGGTTCTTAATTCGAAAGTTGACTTCTTACAATTACATGTTGTTCATGTGGTCAAAAGTTCTTTATATCCAGAATGAAATTCCCGATTTGGATATAATATGTATCATATATATCCAGAACATACATGTATTTATAATATTACATAATCATTTAGAGGTAAGAAATGAAATGCACCGTTCATGGAGACGGTAAGCCGTACGTACGCATGAACGCTACTTTCATTTCTTTGTCATATTAGTGGAATTAAAACTAAATGAGAGGTATGTATATTTTAATTCCAGAATTATATTCATCATTTAGATATATTATTAATTATATATATACATTATATACATGTAATTTTAATAGTACATTACATTTGGGGATAAGAAATGAAATGCACCGTTCATGGAGACGGTAAGCCGTACGTACGCATGAACGCTACTTTCATTTTTATCTCATACTTTAATGGAAAGAAATAATAATGATATAGAGGTATATTATAATTCCAGTATAACATCTTATATAATAACTTTAAATCCATCCTTTACACGTCCCACATACGGCATTAACGAATCACATCACTTTTAGGGGGCGGTAGTCCGCACTTCCTTAAATGAAGATATCGTGTTTACCAATAATGGAAACCATAAAGGTATGCCAAAAATGAAAAATACATAAGCTTAAAGAAAACATAAACATATTATATATCTTATATAAAAATAGTGACATCATAATGGCCACCCTTGAAGGTGTTAAATGAGTATTGAACAATCATCGTTTCGGGAGGCAGAATTTCGCCATCCAAGGAAACCGTATGTTCTTTAACCATTTGATGTAGTTGTGTGAAAGTGTAGCTCAAATAAATATTATAAAAACATCCTAGTATATTGAAGATACTGGTTTTGTAACAAAATAAGTAAATAAAAAGAGTTTAGAGGGTTGGAGAAGCAAAATAAAACAAATGAACAAGAGAGAATGAATTACCTTTAAAAGTGTAACTCCCTTTTGATTTGAGCCTAAAGGCTTCCTTTGAAAGGATTATTCCCAAAGGGAATCCTCTAGGATGAGTAGAGGGATGTGGAGAGAGTAATTGGGCAGGGGTTGGCCGAGCCAAAGGCTTGAGAAGTGTGTGAAATGGGGTAGAGGTGGGGGCCTTTTATAAGAGGAGAGGAGGGGCACTTTTGGAAAGTAAAGAAATATTACTTTATTTGAATATGTGTATCGGTTTTAAAAGGTCCCACATTGATATAATTCGTGGATAAGGTGATAAGGGTTCGAAATCCACTCATCCAATTTGTTTTGGACATGTGTAGTTCATAGATTTTACATTATCTTTCCATTTTATTTAAATCGTCAAATAATGATGTCATCTCTGCATCATTATTAGGTCATATATAATTTAATTTATTTAATGTCTAAAAATTATAAAAAAAATACTATGATGTAGTAAATCTTTTTAGCTTTCCAATTACTATTTATAATCAAAATGTGGACTTGCATAACCCCACTCAAAAATTATTTTAGTAAAACAATTTATGTTAGTGTCATTTTCACTTTAACATTAAATAAAAATATATTAATGTCATTTTCCAACTAAAGTGGCTCCATGGGGTCCCCAAGTTGTCCCATGGCTTGTCTTGGTCTCCCATGACACAACCAATAATGTTGGGACATGTGTCTAGGTCATTGCATATTATTAAAGCATTATTTATACCTTAAACTACACTAATTACCACTAATCGCGATTAATGAAAAAAAGTTACTATTCACCAAAAAATTATTTTAATCTCATTTAACCACATTTTACTTCTTAATGACAACCATGTATGTCGTATTTTCAAAATTCAATACACATTAGTGGTAAACTTTCATTTAACTGAAAAATCAGTTTGCTTGATTACCACTTAGTGGTTTCACTATTCATCAAAAATTGACGTTTTTCAGAAAATTACCAAAAATTCACCCTAAGCTATATTTGATATTCCGAATTCAAAAATGAAGTCCATTTTACAAAATTCAAAACATATAAGTCAAATTAATTAATTTAATAATTAATTCCTGCTGTCATGACAAATAGCGTGTTTTTGTGAAACAATAAGTATCAAAAGATTGACACCAGTTTAAGTCCAATTTCAATGTGAAATTGATTCCAATGACCACCATTGGATTAAATGGTAAAAATATTTTCTAATTTCACTTTAAAACCAATTAAAATAATAATCTAATCATATAAATAAATTATATTAAAAAGAGGTTTTGAATTAAAATACAACATTTTACACTATTAATAAAGAAAATGAACTTTAACAGAAAGGTACCAAAAATTTACACAAAGTAAATTTTGATGTCCTGATTCTAAAGAAGAGTTATATTTGGTCCAAAATAAAGTGTAAGAGTGATCAAAACTATATTTAAAGATGGTTCACCATTAAAAGGTGATAAGTGAACCTTTAGTGAAAATTAGAGTATATATGCCATAAAATTGAACTCTTTCCGTATTTTAAGCCTTTATCTTTTATTGGGTAAATGTATAAACAAAAAACATATCCAATCATATTTTAGTTATTTCTATCCATTCTCTCCAGTACAACGGCTACTTGTTAACTAACATTTTAAATTATATTATTTTATTACTAGTGTGCTACGTAAGTTTCAAAGAAACTCATCGTTGCGTATCGGGTACGCTATCGAACATAGCAACCCCTTTAAAATAAAATTAATATTTAATTTGTAAATATTAATAAATATGAAAATTCTTTATTCTTTATTTACCTGGGATGTTACACACATAATCATAGAGAATCATTTCTTTTTAGTCAGGACTCATTGCCAAGACAATCTTAGTGGACAAAGTCCCTTTCTGAACCGAGTCACCCTTGTTTCAGTCCTGTTTCACTGAACCGGTATAACCTACCCTTCCAGCCATTTCTATCTAATGAGATACAAAATCTTTACCCAATGCATTGGAGGGAGATATAGGTCCCACCCATCTCATAATGATACCATTCTTATGTGTGCCACGAAATCATAAATCATACATCATTGCATAACCCATGTAATACAAATGGGAATCTTAAGCATCATGACATCATAAAACAATTCATATAAGAAAGGAACTCATAAAAATAATTCCACCACAACATAATCAAATCAATTTAATAATAGGGATAAAAACAGAACCCTTTATTATCTTAGATGGAAAATAATTTTGATAAAACACTTGAACTCCATTCTTGAGGAAAATATCCTTTCTTCTTCAAAAACATTTTTCCTTTCTTAACATGTCATACAACTTTAAACTAAAAGAAGTTGATTAAAAATAAACTTGAAAACTTTTAATGTAAGATTCTTGGAAATAATGTTTTAAAAATCCATTCATGCCGTATAAGTTAAAAAAACATTCTTCTCGTACCTTTGTCAGAAAAGTCAAAAAGTACCTCGTACGAAAAAAGACAAAAGATTCCTTTCGTATCTTTTACTAAAAACTCACCAAAGGGTAAAATTGGATTTAAAAAGTTGTAGGTGAATGGAAATAATTTTACATATTGAGGAAACATGTATGTGGATGATAAAATACACCCCAGTAAATTTCAAAGTATAAACAATCTCGGATAAAAATGAGATTGTGATATTTCCCTTACCTTAGGTCTGAGTTGCTTTGTAAGTGTCCGAACCTCCTATATAATGATTTAAATAATGTTATTGAATTATTCAAGAATCATAATTACTTTTATGATATCATATATGGTCATATTCTTAGCTTCTTAGTAGTAATATTTCATTGCTACTTGTTATTCGGGTGTTTATAACTTTTTGTTCTTATGCGTGTTTTGTCTAATAAATTCATATTCTTTTCTTTAGGTTATAGATACCACATTTACAAAATGGTATTAGTGTAATATATATCATATTCATTCATTCAATTCATTTATATAATCATTATGAAATGAAGATCAGGTAGAACGAGTCGCATCACATCGTGGAGACGGTATTCCGTACGTACGCACGAGTGATGATATCGTTCCTATGATTGTAGAATTGTATTGGAGTATATGTATACTATTTCAGAATCAATATCACTTTATAATAGTCATATATAGTCATTATTTACACCATTAGACCCATCCAAGTAAGGTGGTTGTGCAAAATAGATTACACCACGGCGTGGAGACGGTATTCCGTACGTACGCACGCGTGGTGATTTCTTTTTCCATAGGATGGATAGATGGTGAAACAGGGTTGTTTGATAATTATAATAACATACCAGTATATGAGTGATACTGATGTTATTACTTCATAAGGAAACAACTAAATAAGAAGAAGTGGAAGAAGAAATAAAGATGAAAGAATCGGTAACGGACATTACCTCTTCTTTGATGTTCTTCTTTGAGACCTTCTTTTAGGGCAATAAAATTGGTCTTTGAAGAATACCAGGACCACTAGGATGTCTCTAGGGAAGTGGAGAAGAGGAATTGGCAGGGGTTGGACGAGCTTGAAGGCTCAAAGTTGTGTGAGGAAGAGAGGGAGGAGGTGCCCTTTTATAAGGGAGGAGAGGTGCACCTTTGGAATCACTAAAACTATTATTTTATTATAAAGTCAAGTTCGTTTTTAAATGGCTCCAAATTGATTTATTTCGAGGCTAAGGTGGGAATGGGTCGAAACCATCTCATACAATATAATTTAGACAAGTTTAGGTTCCTATTTTAACCTTATCATTTAGATTTAACATTAAGTTAAATAATTTTACTTTTACCGTGTCTTCTTGTGTTCTTACACTATATGGTTAATAAACTTACTATAAGAAGCAAAACGAACCCCAAGTTGTTTATTATTAATATATATAACCTTATATAAGTCATTTGGCCGAACCGTAGACTTTTAGGAATAAAATAACAATTAATAATATAATATTTGTTTTAAAAACTATTTTATGTCAATTTTGACACTATTTAGTAATTTATTTTTGTGAGAATCATAACAGAATGAAAAGTTCCATCAAAGTTAATTAAATAAATACTAACATGTCATATTAACCTAGAAAATTAGTGGAATTCATGAAAAGTCTCAAATTATATTTATTTGGGTATTTATAACATCAATTATGTCAATATTTCATTAAACAAATAATTACTGCATCATCGTTGTGTCATAAATAAATTAAATTATTTAATGTCTAAAAATTACAAATAAAATACAATTATGTAGGAAATATGTTTAGATTTCTAATGAATATTTATAGTCGAATTTATCTTATGTATAACCTCATATTAAAAATATTTTAGTAAATAAACTTTGATTTTAACTCTTTTAACCATTCTTTAAATAAATTAATAATAAATGTCCTAATCTAATCCAAGTTGGCCTAAATGGTCATATTTTATTTCTAAGTTTGTTTTTGGTCGAATTACACTTGTCCAATAGAATTAAGAAATGTGTTAGGGTAATAATAATATCATTTCTACCCTTAATTACCCTATTTACTTTTAACCGTTGTAAAAAAAGTAAAAAGTTACTATTCACCAAAAAATTATTTTCATCTCATTGAACCACATTTTACATACTGAAATCACCCGTGTCTCTCAGATTTTGGAAATTCCACTCACAGAAGCGGTAAAATTAAGTTTTATGAAAAATTTAGTTTTTTAACTACCACTTAGTGGTTTCACTATTCATCAAAAATTGAATGTTTTCAGAAAAATGCCAAAAATTAGGCCTAAGCTATATTTGATATTATGAACTCAAAAATGATTTCTATTTTACCAAATTCAAAACATATCAGTTGCATTAATTAATTTAAAAATTAATTCCCGTCATCAAAACAAAAGGCGTGTTTTTAAGAGATAATGACTATCAAAAGATTGACACTTGTTTATAACTGGTTTAAATGTGAAATTACATCCAATGACCAACATTGTATTAAATTGTAAAAATATATTCTAAATATACTTTAAAACCACTCAAATTAATAATTTATCACTATTAATTATTTCGATTGAAAAAGTTGTTTTTAATTAAAATTTAGTAATTTTCACTATTCATCAAAATATGAAAGTTATCCGAAAATTACCAAAATTTCACCCTATGCTAATTTCGATATTCCAGATCCAAAAATGAAGTCCATTTTGAAAAATAAAATTTAAAAAATTTCAAAAAGTGGTTATTACTATTCATAACTGGTAATTTTAATAATATTTTAATAACATATCGTTGTTTAGTGAAACTTGGTATTGCGTACTACACATGCTATCAAGGAAGGTCGTGATTGCATGTAATGAAAGGCAAGTCAAGGATGCATGTTGTGAAAGCTCCTTTTGGTGTAGCATACAACACAAGACATTAGTGAAATTAAAAAGAATATTTTTCATAAAATCTTGGGCTGTTACAGGCAATGAGAACTCTTGTGGTTATCCTCAACCAACTATCTGGAGTCCTGATTGACCACCTGAACCTTAGTGATTTTTTTAAGGCATCGTATATGCGAGAAACAAATCCCAACGGATGTTAAGGTAATAATCATAAAGGAAAGTATGTTAAAAAACCTATGTGTCAAAATATGTGGAAAGAAACACATAGGAAAATGTTTCAATGGGACAGAAAGATGCTATAGATGTGGAAATGAAGGTCATAAAGCAAGAACCTGCCATAGAAAAAGGAAGCATCTAGTTGACTCTAAGAAAGGGAAAGAATTTCTTTCTGAAGGATCAATTGAATGTTTTAAATGTTGTGTGCATGGTCATTATGTAAACACATGTCCTATGAAGATGTTTCGGGAATGGGGTCATGAAGATCATACAAATATTCATTTACCAATACCTAATGCCATTCCGATTGAGGATGAAGAAACTGACAATGAATAATGAAAGGTATGGATTATTTCTTAACATAAGTTTTCCTATTATTGGAATCTTAGGATATGATTCATGATTTTTTTTGTAGGAAAGAAGTATTTCAGAATAAGTTGAAAAGGAATGGCCAATGGATCATGAAGAATGTTGAATGAGTAAGAAGTCATCATATAAGGGATTCGTGAGTTATGGTAGATTTTAGGATGGTGAAATTCTTAGATGTATTAAGTCTCTTTTGATGATGGCGTTATATTAGATGTAACAGCCCGAGATTTTATGAAAAATATTCTTTTTAATTTTATTAATGTCTTGTGTTTTACGCTACACCAAAAGGAGCTTGCACAACACACATCCTTGACTTTCCTTGCATTACGCGCAATCGCGACCTTCCTCGATAGCGTGTGTAGTACGCAATACCGAGTTTCACTGAACAACGATATGCTATTAAAATATTATTATAACTAGCCATTATGAATAGTAATAACCACATTTTAAAATGTTAGAAATTTTAGCTCTCAAAATGGACTTCATTTTTGGATTCGGAGTATCGAATTTAGCCTAAGGTGAAATTTTGGTACTTTTCGGATAACTTTCATATTTTGATGAATAGTGAAAATTACTAAATTATAATTGAAAACAAATTTTTTAATCAAAATAATTAATAGTGATAAATTATTAATTTGAGTGGTTTTAAAGTATATTTAGAATATATTTTTACAATTTAATACAATGTTGGTCATTGGATGTAATTTCACATTTAAACCAGACATAAACAAGTGTCATTCTTTTGATAGATATTGTTTCTTAAAAACACGCTATTTGTTTTAACAACGGGATTTAATTATAAAATTAATTAATGCAACTTCTATGTTATGAATTTGGAAAAATAGACTTCATTTTTGAATTCTAAATATGAAATATAGCTTAGGATGAAATTTTGGCATTGTTCTGAAAAACATCAATTTTTGATGAATAGTGAAACTACTAAGTGATAGTTAAAAAACTGAATTTTTCATAAAACTTAATTTTACCGCTTCTGTGAATGGAATTTCAAAAATCCGAGAGACACGGTTGATGTTAGTAAGTAAAATGTGGTTCAATGAGATGAAAATAATTTTTGGTGAATAGTAACTTTTTACTTTTATTTACCACAGTTAAAAGTAAATAGGGTAATTAAGGGTAAAAATGATATTAATATTACCCTAACACATGTCCTAATCCTATTGGAAAAGTGTATCTCGACCAAAAACAACCTTAAGTGTAAAATATTATCATTTAGGCCCACTTGGATTAGATTAGGACATTTATTATTATTTAATACAAAGAAGAGTTAAAAGAGTTAAAATCAATGTTTATTTACAAAAACATTTTTAATATAGGGTTATACTTAAGATAAATTTGATTGTAAAAATTCATTAGAAAGATAAAAGGATTTTCTACATAATGGTATTTTATTTGTAATTTTTAGACAGTAAATAATTTAATTTATTTATGACACAATGATGATGCAGTAATTATCTTATTAATAAAATATTGACATAATTGATGTTATAAACACCAAAATAAATGTAATTTGAGACTTTTTATGAATTAAACTAATTTTATAGGTTACTATGATATATTAGTGTTGATTTAATCAACTTGGTTCGAACATATAATTCTGTTATGACTTTCACAATAATCATATATCAAATAGTGTCAAAATTGACACAAAATAGTTTTTAAATCAAATATTATATTATTAATTGTTATTTTATTCCTAAAAATCTAAGGTTCGTCCAAATGACTTAGATAAGGATATATATATTAATAATAAACAATTTGGGGTTCGTTTGGCATGTTATAGTAAGTTTATTAACCATATAGTGTAAGAAAACAAAAAGACACGGTAAAAGTTAAATTATTTAACTTAGAGTTAAATCTAATTGATAAGGTTAAAATAATAACCTAAACTTGTCTAAATCCTATTGGTTGATAGGATTTCGACCCATACCCACTTTAGCTTCGAAATAAGACCCTTTTAAACCATTATAAACCGATTTTGACTTTAATATAAAATAATATTTTGAGATATTCTTAAGGTGCCCCTCTCCTCCCTTATAAAAGGACACCTCCTCCCCCTCCTCCTCACACCAATTTGAGCACTCAAGCTCGGCCAAACCCTGAAAACATCTCTTCTCCACTTCCCTATAAACATCCTAGAGGTTCTGGTCTTCCTCAAAGACCAATTTTAGTGCCCTAAGAGGAGGTCTCAAAGAGGCGCTTCAAAGAAGAGGTAATTACCATTACCAATTCCTTCATCTTTATTTCTTCTTCCACTTCTTCTTCTTCGGTTGTTTCATTATGAAGTAATAACATCAGTATCACTCATATACTGATATTTTATTATAAGTATGAATCAACCCTATTTCAAAATCTATCCATCCTACGGAAAAAGAAATCACCACGCGTGCGTACGTACGGAATACCGTCTCCACGCCGTGGTGTAATTTATTTTCCACCACCACCTTACATGGATGGGTATAATGGTGTAAAGAATAACTATACATAGTTATTACAACATCATATTGATTCTGATATATTTTATAATCCACTCCAATTCAATTCAATATTTATGGAAATGATATAATCGCTCGTGCGTACGTACGGACTACCGTCTCCACGACGCGATGAGATTCATTCTCCATGTTAACCATTTACGAATGATTATAAAGTATATATAAGAAATAATAATGAAATATATGACATTATAAAGCTACTGGATATATATATATATATATATATGTATGTCATCTACTTACTTCCATTCAAGACAATAAGGAAAGGAAAACAGCGTTCATGCGTACGTACGGACTACCGTCTCCATGAACGGTGTTTTTCATTTCATTTATCTATCTATTATATATATATATACTGAATATATATGATATATAAATCATATTTTATATTCTGGAAGTAATTAAATCATGATATAAGTAATAATAATGTCAAGAACAACAAGTCAAAACACCTACGATAAATGAAACGATTTTACCCAAAACGCTTCTTTAACATGGAATTTACAAAAGAACGGGTAATATAATGTCATAAGTGAACAATATAGGATATCATAACAATGAATATGATTCTGTAATAAGTCAATGACATTATTTAAATCATTATACAGGAGGTTCGGACACATACGAAGCAAATCGGACCTAAGGTAAGGGAAATATCACAATCTCATTTTTATCTGAGATTGCTTATACTTTGGTATTTACTGGGGTGTATTTTATCATCCACATCCATGTTTTCCTCAATATGTAATATTATTTCCATCTAACTACAATTGCATAAATCCAATTTTACCCTTCGGTGAGTTTTTATTAAAAGATATGAAAGGAATCTTTTGTCGTTTTTCGTACGAGGTACTTTTTGACTTTTACGACAAAAGTACGAAAAATGTTTTTTTAACTTATACGGCATGAATGGATTCTTAAAACATTATTTCCAAGAAGCATCCTTTACAAGTATTCAAGTTTATTTTTAATCAACTTCTTTTAGTTTAAAATTGTATGACATGAAAAGTGTTTTTGACGTAGAAAGGATATTTTCCTCAAGAATGGAGTTCAAGTATTTTATCAAAATTATTTTCCATCTAAGATAATATAGGGTTCTGATTTTATCCCTATTATTACATTGATTTGATTATTTTTTTGTGGGAATTATTTTTATGAAGTCATTTACCTTATATGTTTTGTTTTATGATGTCACGATGTTTCAAGAATCCCATTTTTGTTATATGTGTTATCCGATGATGTATGATTTATGATTATGTGGCACACATAAGAAAGGATTCATTATAAGATGGGTGGGACCTATATCTCCTTCCAATGCATTTGGTAAAGATTTTATATCTCATGAGATAGACATGGCTGGAACGGTAGGTTATACCGGTTCAGTGAAACAGGACTGAAACGAGGGTTACTCGATTCACAAAGGGACTTTGTCCACTAAGATAGTCTTGGCAATGATTCTTGACTAACAAGAAATGATTCTCTATGATTATGTGTGAATGCCAAAAAGTTACTTGTTTTAAGTTATGATTATTGTGATTACATTTCACTGCCATGATTTATCCAATGTTATGAAATTATGATCTCTTTGCAGGTTAAGATTTCCCAAAGTTATGTGCTTGTGTATACGATGAGATTTATATTTATTTTGTTTACCCTTACTGAGAATTTGAGCTCACCCTTTTATGTTTTCTTTTCCCCAGGATATAAAGAAAGGTTTTAGGTAAAAAAAATGAAGATCTTTATAGGAGATGTTGAATATCTTTCACCACGATTAGAAGATTACGTTCTGAGTTTCCAAAGACACTAAACTATTACGATCCTTGTGTGTGTGTTTTTGTTATGTACTAAGTATTCCGCAAAAGTAATGTAATGTACATGTACGTCAGGCTTCGGGTCTCTACAGTTGGTATCAGAGGAAAGGTTTAGTCAACCTTTGGAAACTAGGATGCGAGAACTTTAGTGAGATCCCTAGAGATATTTATAAGGTTTGTCTAGGGATGTCCCTAAGGATAAGTATACATATAAAATACAGTCCTAGAACTACGGTAATGATCATAGAATTTAACCTAAGATGTTAGATATTGAGGATACTCCCCCTTTATTATGTTGTTTTCCCTAGCATGATTTTTGCCTCTCAAACTATTCTTTTTGGGTTTTAGACGATGGATGGAACCCGAAGGAACTGTGTTGATCAATGCAATGGACAATGCAATGATTTTTCTCCTGAACAAACAAATGTTATGGGAGATGGAGTGCAAAATCTTATTGCTATCCTTACACAAGCTATGAATCATTCTGGACTTCCAAATGAGCAGAGAAAGGAACAGTATTCTATTGAGTCCTTCATGAGGCAACGTCCACCTTCTTTCAGTGGGACTTCCGATCCACTTGTTGCTGAACAATGGATCAGTACCACTGAAAAGATATTTTCAGTTCTTCAATGTTCTGAACATGATAAAGTCATCTTAGTAGTATATCGTTTGGAAGGTGAAGCTGATCAATGGTGGAATCTTATCAAGAATACGAGGCCAAGAGATGAAATTGAGTCCATGGAATGGGACGAGTTCATGAACTTGTTTTTCAGTAAGTACTTCCCTCGTATTATTCGAAAAAAGATGGAGAAGGAGTTTCTTGAACTAAAGCAAAAGGATGATGAATCTGTTGGTATATACGAAGCGAATTTTACAAGACTTCCAAGGTATGCATCTGGCATTATCATCCAACCTGAAAGTAATGTTGATCGATTTTTCAGTGGCTTAAAACCAAGTCTTCGAAGGGCATTAGCTATAAGAGACTTTAGTAGCTATGAAGAAAACGTTCATTGTGCTATCAAGGTAGAAATGGAAGTTGGTGTTACATATCCATCTCATGGTTTTGACAAGAAATGAAAGATGGAGTTCAAGGAGAAATCTCAGAATAATGGTGAAAAGAAGATGAATGTTTCCTTATGCACAATGTGTGGAAAGAAGCATGGTGGAGATTGTATTAAAGGGACTAGAAAATGTTTTAAGTGTGGAAAAGAAGGTCACCGAGCAGCTGAGTGTCAAAGTAATGGAAAAAGGGTTTCTAATGATGTGAATAAAGCAAACACTGCAGAGAACGCACCACCAACACTTCAATTCTTCAAGTGCAAGGAAATGGGGCATTATGCTAATAAATTCCCTATTCCAAGGGTTAGTGATGATCAATATGAGCAACCACTGAAGGCAAAGGACAAAGGGAAGTCACATGCGATCACTATTAGTGATGTTGAATATGACAACGATGCGGTGGAATGATTAAGTGTTTATGTAATGGGATTCCAAAATAATGTTGTATCATGGAGTATTAGAATATTTATGTATTGGTCTAATGAGGTATTCAAAGTAATTGAGATATTTTTGGAAATAAGATGATATGCGCATAATGAAGGGAAAGCGAGAAAACGAAATTTTTAACAGTATTCATGAGCTCATGTTTGATATAAGGACTAAGTGATATCATGGTTTGAGTATATAGAATTTTGAGGATTTTGGTATGTGGAAAGTGTTATCTTTTAACTGCATTCATGTTTTCACTAAGTTATTCAAGAGAATACATGATTAAGGACTTTGAATGTTTGGAATGTGACCAACAAAACATATCTTATGATATATGGGGATCGACGATGGTGTTAAATCTCTGGAATCGTTTTCACTAAATTATGAGAGTGGAATGAAGTATTATGGATAAGCCTAAAGATTGGAATGGATTTTGTTGGACATAATTTAGTATTGTTTAAGGATAGAAGTTTTTTCGATATTAATGATGGGATGTTATAGTAATATAGTTTTAGAAAAAGGAGAACCTGCAGGATGGGCGACATCACATCACGTCGGACAAGGCTGTGGGAATCGAACCCACAACCGAAGTGCGACTGGCCTTTATCGCCTACCACTGGCCTACAGGAAGTCTCTGTTTAGTAGAAACTAGTTTTATTATTTTAAGAAATATGATATATTAAGTATAAGTCCATTTTAGGAACCATATATGATTAATCTCACTATAGATCGACTTATGTATATAATTTTTTCTAACCTTTTGTTTGAGACAGACTGAATGACCCGTCATTCTATCACATGATCTTCTAACACTTCACGAATAACAAATTCAACTTCATTTATTTAAGAGATGAAGTGGAAATTGTTCAAGGCACGAACAACCGTGAGATTGTACCAAAATAAAGTAAGTATTTATTCTAATGAAAATTTTCAACATTAGGGAAATGATCTTGAAAACCAAAAATGTTTTCCTAGTGATCTTATACTTGATGAATCATATGGTACCTTATATTATCACAAATCTATGGATTTGTGATTACTGGATTTTCCATAGCCATGTTCTCTACCACTCTCCATCAGAACATGATGGTTAGATTTCTCTTCTATATCCATATTTTCACCTATGTGGAAACCCAGTGATTAGTTTATTTGGGTAATCGATACATTTCATACTTTAGTTTTTAAAGCCAAGTTTTGGTATTATTTTTTTTACGATGTGGGTTTCTATTAAAGAAACTTTCAAATAGTAAACCATTTATATCCCCGACGAATTTTGAGGACGAAATTCATTTTAAGGGGGGTAGAATGTAACAGCCCGAGATTTTATGAAAAATATTCTTTTTAATTTTATTAATGTCTTGTGTTGTACGCTACACCAAAAGGAGCTTGCACAACACACATCCTTGACTTTCCTTGCATTACACGCAATCGTGACCTTCCTCGATAGCGTGTGTAGTACGCAATACCGAGTTTCACTAAACAATGATATGCTATTAAAATATTATTATAACTAGCCATTATGAATAGTAATAACCACCTTTTAAAATTTTAGAAATTTTAGCTCTCAAAATGGACTTCATTTTTGGATTCGGAGTATCGAATTTAGCCTAAGGTGAAATTTGGGTACTTTTCGGATAACTTTCATATTCTGATGAATAGTGAAAATTACTAAATTATAATTAAAAACAACTTTTTTAATCAAAATAATTAATAGTGATAAATTATTATTTTGATTTGTTTTAATGTATATTTAGAATATATTTTTACAATTTAATACAATGTTGGTCATTGGATGTTATTTCACATTTAAACCAGACATAAACAAGTGTCAATCTTTTGATAGATATTGTTTCTTAAAAACACGCTATTTGTTTTAACAGCGGGATTTAATTATAAAATTAATTAATGCAACTTCTATGTTATGAATTTGAAAAAATAGGCTTCATTTTTGAATTCGGAATATGAAATATATGTTAGGATGAAATTTTGGCATTGTTCTGAAAAACATCAATTTTTGATGAATAGTGAAACTACTAAGTGGTAGTTAAAAAACTGAATTTTTCATAAAACTTAATTTTACCGCTTCTGTGAATGGAATTTCAAAAATCCGAGAGACACGGTTTATGTCAGTAAGTAAAATGTGGTTCAATGAGATGAAAATAATTTTTGGTGAATAGTAACTTTTTACTTTTTTTTACCACGGTTAAAAGTAAATAGGGTAATTAAGGGTAAAAATGATATTAATATTACCCTAACACATGTCCTAATCCTATTGGACAAGTGTATCTCGACCAAAAACAACCTTAAGTGTAAACTATTATTATTTAGGCCCATTTGGATTAGATTAGGACATTTATTATTATTTAATTCAAAGAAGAGTTAAAAGAGTTAAAATCAAAGTTTATTTACAAAAACATTTTTAATATAGGGTTATACTTAAGATAAATTAGATTTTAAATATTAATTAGAAAGCTAAAAATATTTCCTACATAATGGTAGTTTATTTTTAATTTTTAGACATTAAATAATTTAATTTATTTATGACACAATAATGATGCAGTAATTATCTTATTAATGAAATATTGACATAATTGATGTTATAAACACCAAAATAAATGTAATTTGAGACTTTTTATGAATTCCAATAATTTTCTAGGTTACTATTATATATTAGTGTTTATTTAATCAACTTGGTTCGAACATATAATTCTGTTATGACTTTCAAAAAAATCATATATCAAATAGTGTCAAAATTGTCACAAAATAGTTTTTAAATCAAATATTATATTATTAATTGTTATTTTATTCCTAAAAATCTAAGGTTCGTCCAAATTACTTAGATAAGGATATATATATTAATAATAAACAATTTGGGGTTCGTTTGGCATATTATAGTAAGTTTATTAACCTTATAGTGTAAGAAAACAACAAGACACGGTAAAAGTTAAATTATTTAACTTAGAGTTAAATCTAATTGATAAGGTTAAACTAATAACCTAAACTTGTCTAAATCCTATTGTTTGATAAGATTTAGACCCATCACCACTTTAACTCCGAAATAAGACCCTTTTGAACCATTATAAACCGATGTTGACTTTAATATAAAATAATATTTTGAGATATTCCTAAGGTGCCCCTCTCCTCCCTTATAAAAGGACACCTCCTCCCCCTCCTCCTCAGACCAATTTGAGCACTCAAGCTCGGCCAACCCCTGCCAAAATCTCTTCTCCACTTCCCTAGAAACATCCTAGAGGTTCTGGTCTTCCTCAAAGACCAATTTTAGTGCCCTAAGAGGGGGTCTCAAAGAGGCGCTTCAAAGAAGAGGTAATTACCGTTACCAATTCTTTCATCTTTATTTCTTCTTCCACTTCTTATTCTTAGGTTGTTTCATTATGTAGTAATAACATCAGTATCACTCATATAATGATATGTTATTATAAGTATTAAACAACCCTATTTCACAATCTATCCATCCTACGGAAAAAGAAATCACCACGCGTGTGTACGTACGGAATACCGTCTCCACGCCGTGGTGTAATCTATTTTCCACCACCACCTTACATGGATGGGTATAATGGTGTGAAGAATAACTATACATAGTTATTACAACATCATATTGATTCTGATATATTGTATAATCCACTCTAATTCAATTCAATATTTATGGAAATGATATCATCGCTCGTGCGTACGTACGGACTACCGTCTCCACGACGCGATGAGATTAATTTTCCATGTTAACCATTTAAGAATGATTATAAAGTATATATAAGAAATAATAATGAAATATATGACATTATAAAGCTACTGGATTTATGTATATATATATATATATGTATGTCATCTACTTACTTCCATTCAAGACAATAAGGAAAGGAAAACAGCGTTCATGCGTACGTACAGACTACCGTCTCCATGAACGGTGTTTTTCATTTCATTTATCTATCTATTATATATATATATATATACTGAATATATATGATATATAAATCATATTTTATATTCTGGAAGTAAGTAAATCATGATATAAGTAATAATAATGTCAATAACAACAAGTCAAAACACCTACGATAAATTAAACGATTTTACCCAAAACGCTTCTTTAACATGGAATTTACAAAAGAACGGGTAATATAATGTCATAATTGAACAATATATGATATCATAACAATGAATATGATTCTTTAATAAGTCAATGACATTATTTAAATCATCATACAGGAGGTTCGGACACATACGAAGCAAATCGGACCTAAGGTAAGAGAAATATCACAATCTCATTTTTATCCAAGATTGCTTATACTTTGGTATTTACTGGGGTGTATTTTATCATCCACATCCATTTTTTCCTCAATATTTAATATTATTTCCATCCAACTACAATTTTTAAAATCCAATTTTACCCTTCGGTGAGTTTTTATTAAAATATATGAAAGGAATCTTTTGTCGTTTTTCGTACGAGGTACTTTTTGACTTTTCCGACAAAAGTACGAAGAATGTTTTTTTAACTTATACGGCATGAATGAATTCTTAAAACATTATTTCCAAGAATCTTCCTTTAAAAGTATTCATGTTTATTTTTAATCAACTTTATTTAGTTTAAAATTGTATGACATAGAAAGTGTTTTTGAAGTAGAAAGGATATTTTCCTCACGAATGGAGTTCAAGTATTTTATCAAAATTATTTTCCATCTAAGATAATATAGGGTTCTGATTTTATCCCTATTATTACATTGATTTGATTATGTTTTGAGGGAATTATAAAGTCATTTACCTTATATGATTTGTTTTATGATGTCATAATGTTTCAAGAATCCCATTTTTGTTATATGTGTTATGCGATGATGTATGATTTATGATTATGTGGCACACATAAGAAAGGATTCATTATAAGATGGGTGGGACCTATATCTCCCTCCAATGCATTGGGTAAAGATTTTATATCTCATGAGATAGACATGGCTAGAACGGTAGGTTATACCGGTTCAGTGAAACAGGACTTAAACGAGGGTTACTCGATTCAGAAAGGGACTTTGTCCACTAATATAGTCTTGGAAATGAGTCTTGACTAACAAGAAATGATTCTCTATGATTATGTGTGAATGCCACAAAGTTTCATGTTTTAAGTTATGATTATTGTGATTACATTTCACTGCCATGATTTATCCCATGTTATGAAACTATGATCTCTTTGCAGGTTAATATTTCCAAAATTTATGTGCTTGTGTATACGATGAGATTTATATTTATTTTGTTTACCCTTACTGAGAATTTGATCTCACCCTTTCATGTTTTCTTTTCCCCAGGATATAATGAAAGGTTTTAGTTAAAAAAAATGAAGATCTTTATAGGAGATTTTGAAGATCTTTCACCATGATTAGAAGATTACGTTCCGAGTTTCCAAAGACACTAAACTATTACGATCCTTGTGTGTGTGTTTTTGTTATGTACTAAGTATTCCGCAAAAGTAATGTAATGTACATGTACGTCAGGCTTCAGGTCTCTACATTAGAAGACTTATTATAGTAACCCTGATGTTTGATATACGTAAATTTTATTCAAGGAAAAATTATCCTTTCATTTGTGGATATAGTTATAAAGACCCATTTGGGTTTATATGATCCTTGAATTTGAGGCAATTACTGGTTAATACATTTTGGGTTTAAAAATAAAAGTTATCAGATAACCTTTGTGGTTAAAATATGTAATGGTTATTTTTGATGAATTTATCTCTTTTTGAAGAATGTTATAAAATTATATAGTTTTTGAAAAGGGACAACACGCAGACCGTGTGACAACCCATCGCGTCAGACGAAGCTGCGAGAATCGAACCCACAACCAAAGTGGAACTGGTATTTATCGCCTACCACTGGACTATGTGAAGTCCCTGGTTAGTTTGAATGATTATTTTTAGTTAGATGATTTTATGAATTAAGAGTAAGTTGATTTTTGGTTATCAATGGAAATGATTATCCTATCATGGAGGATATGTGATTAGGTTAATTACTTTTCAGTACGAGACTGTAAGAGTAACTAATGTTATTTTGGAGAAAAATGTTAAAACTTATCTTAGGAGACTATGTGATTAAATCCTTCAGAGAATTGAGTTTCAATCTTAGTTTCGTTTACTTTGTATAATTTTATGGATAGATGTTTATAGAATGGTATTTGTTGAACTTTGGGTTTTGTTTGAGAAATCTTGGAGATTAAGAATAGAATTTTTTTTATAAAGGATTATCCTTTTTGGGTATTATCTGATCTCATACTAACCTTTTTTGGTTTTAGTTTTGGTTAAGTTCTGAAGACATGGGAAGTATATAGTTCTCTTTTGTGGATTAGGTGATTCTCTAGAAGTTTATTATTGATATCTTAATGTGAAAAAGTCATCCTAAATACTCTTCTTTTGGAGAAATTATGAGTTCATGTAAGAAATCTAGTAAATGTTGAAAGTCAACATGACAATTAAGTATGCTTCCTAATGTTTTAGTTAAGCTCATAAATAAATTCCCCAATGAAAAGTAACTTAAAACAAAAATGTTGTCTGTTAATTTTTCCTACTGGGGAATCAAATACCATTTAACCCATCACAAGTTTATGATTTTCTTATTTTTAACTTTCTCCTAGACATTTTTACTATCACTCTCTATCAGAACATGACCCTTTGTTTTTTCTTCCATATCCATATTTTCATACTTGTAATCCTAGTATGGGTTAACTCAGGTGACATTTGTACTTCTCTCCCATTCTTTTAAAGTGACAGTTTTACTTACTCTTGTTCCGATGCGGGATTTTCAATGAAGCTTCCAAGCCCAATTTTAAAATTGCGAGGACGCAATTCCCAAAAGGGGGGAAGGATGTAACACCCCAGGTAAATAAAGAATATGACATTTTCATATTTATCCATATTTTTGAATAAAATATTAATATTACTTTAAAGGGGATGCTATGCTCGATGGCGTACCCAATACGCAACAACGAGTTTCTTGGGAATCTTACGTTTCACTCTAATAACAAAATAATATTATTTTAAATGGTAGTTAATTCCTAGCCATTGTAATGGTGGGAATGAAAAGAAATAACTACAAAATTATTATATATGTTTGACAAATATTTTTACTTTTTACAATAAATGTTAGAGGATTAAAAATGAGAATGAATCCAATTTTAAGCTTAAACATTCTAATATTCTTTAAAAGGTCGATTAACCGCCGTTTGATGGAGAACCTCTTTTAAATCCTCTTTTTGACAATTTTATGTTTTATATTTGACAAAATAAAATTATTCTTTAGAATCGGGACATCAAAATTTACTTTGTGTAAATTTTTGGTATTTTTCTGATAAAGTTCATTTTTTAATGAATAGTGAACAATGTTGTATTTTAATTCAAAACCACTTTTTAATCTAATTTATTTATATGATAAAATTATCTTTTGAATTGTTTTTAAAGTGAAATTAGAATATATTTTTATCATTTAATCCAATAGTGTTCATTGGAATTAATTTCACTTTGAAATTGGCCTTAAACTAGTGTCAATCTTTTAATCGATATTGTTTCTTAAAAACACGCTATTTGTTTTGACAGCGGGAATTAATTGTTAAATTAATTAATGTAACTTATATGTTTTGAATTTTGTAAAATAGACATCATTTCTGAATTCGGAATATCAAATATAGCTTAGGGTGACGTTTTGGTATTTTTCTGAAAAATATCAATTTTTGATGAATAGTGAAACCACTAAGTGGTACATAAAAAAACTGATTTTTCGTTTAAATGAAATTTTACCACCTCTGTGTTTTGAATTTCAAAAATCTGACATACAAGGATCTCATTAAGAAGTAAAATGTGGTACAATGGGATTAAAATAATTTTTTGGTGAATAGTAACTTTAAAGTTTTTAATCGTGATTAGAGGTAATTAGTGTAATTTAAGGTATAAATAATGTGTTAATAATATGAAATGACCTAGAGACATGTCCTACCCTCATTGGATGTGTCATGGCCGACCGAGACAGTCCATGGGTCAACTTGGGGACCCCATGGAACCACATTGGTTGGAAAATGACATAAATAACTTTTTATTTAAAGTTAAAATAAAAATGTCACAAGCATGAGTTGTTTTACTAAAACAATTTTTAAATGGGCTAATACAAGTAATATGTTTTACTATCAATATTCATTAGAATTCTAAAAATATTTCCTACATCATGATATTTTTTTATAATTTTTTGACATTAAATAAATTAAATAATTTATGACATCATGATGATGCAGCGATTACCTCATTAATAAACGATTTAAATAAAATGAAAAGATAATGTTAAAACTATCACTTAAACTTTTCAAAGACCGATTGGATGAGTATATTTCGAATCCTTACCACCTTATCCTAGAAATATATCAATGTGGGACCTTTAAAATCCGAAACTCATTTGAAAATAAAGTATCATTTTGTAACTTTCCAAGAGTGCCCTCCTCTCCTCTTATAAAAGGCCCCCACCTCTACCACCTTACCCACACCTCTCAAGCCTTTGGATCAGCCAAACCCTTATCATTTTGTCTCTCCAAATCTCTCTCTTACTACTAGAAGCCTCACTTTGGGCAGAAGTTTTACCAAGGAAGCCTTTGAGCTCAAATCAAAGAGAGATACCCGATTTAAAGGTAATGCTTTCACTTGTGTTCTTTTGTTTTATTTTTATTCTCCAACCCCCTAAACTCTATTTATTCATTTATTTTGTAAGAACTCCATTATATTTGATATACTAGGATGTTTTCATAATAATTATTCTAGCAACTCTTTCACACACCTATATCTAATGGTTAAAAAACATACGGATTCTGTGGATGGTGAATTTATGCCTCACGAAATGATGATTGTTTAATATTCTTTTAACACCCTAAGGGGTGTCCATTAAGATGTAACTATATTTAAATATGATATATAATATGTTTATTTTTTACTTAAGCTTCTGTATTTTTCATTTATGACATACCATTATGGTTTCCATTATGGTTAAACACGATATCTTCATTTTAGGAAGTGCAGACTACCGCCCCCTCAAACTGATTTGATTCGTTAATACCATATGTGGTACTTATAAAGGATAGATTTAATGATATTATATATAATACCATACTATAATTATAATACTATTATGTATCAATATGTTTTAATTCCATTAAATAAGAAATAGAAATGGAAGTAGCGTTCATGCGTACGTACGGCTTACCGTCTCCATGAACGGTGCATTTCATTTCTTACCTCTAAATGTTATGTAATATTATAAATGCATGTATATAATGGATATATATGATATATATGCTATATAAATAATGAATATAATTCTATATATAATATATATTTTACCACATGAACAACTTGTAATTATAAGGAGTTTATTTTTTACTCAAGTAGCAATGATCTACAAAACGACCATTATTAACTTAAATAATTACATAGTGTTCATAGAATGGGAGTAAGTGATATAAAATGAATAATTAACTTTAAAAGGTTCTTAAGAAAGTATAAATTAACTCAAGGTTATTATTCCGGAGGTTAAATAACGATCGAGTCAAGTCGGACCCGAGGTAAAGGATCCTACCCCTCTCTTTCTTTTTAAGTACACTATTATATGTCATTCCTTTTAAGCTCATATTTCTTATGATTGGGATGTTCTTTTATATTATTATTACTATACTTTTTATGTTCATATGATGAGAGACTCTATTTTCTCACGTCAATCCATTTTGGATGTTAAAATTGGCACCGCTAGGCTGCCGAAATTTCGTAAGGGGCTTTTTATCTCACATTGTGTTTTCCTGAGATTCATGCTACATTTTCCAATATTTCCTTTTGAGTGGTGTATGTACTTTCCATTATTATACTCTTTTTGTAACATACTTTCGTTTATGAGTATTTACATCAATTTTGTGTAGTCCTTCTTTCTTGGGGTGTACGTTTCGAAAGTTATCCAAATCGGTAAGGGAACCTTTCACCCTCCTCTTTTTAAAAGAATTCTTTTTTATGTCTTTTAATTTTCATATTATTATATGGGGATATGTTATTATATATACTTATTTCCTTAATTTTTTTTCCGAGTGATGAGATACCCTTTATCTCTCTCATCAACTCTTTTTCTAAAATTTGATGGGACGCCGTTAGGCTGTCTATGGAACTTCTTAACGCAATTTCAATTTCTTTGGGTTCAACATGTAGTTATTGAATATTTGATCTTTTGAATATGTGTGAATGACCTTTGATTATTTTACACTTAATATACACTTATATTGGGTGTATTTATATTTTTCACACATAATTATGAGATTGATTTATCCTTAATTTAACGATACCATCTTTATAATGGATTTATCATAATTTACATTTCCATTGAGACTAAATTGTTGTTATGAAGCAATTCACTCTTATATGGTGTATATACTGTACTTTGTAATATTATATCATGAATACCTTTATTCTCATGATATTATATAGTTTTTATTAAATGTTATTCCTCAATTATTGTATTCAAGTGTCTCTTATTTTGTTAAAAACTCTTTAACTAAAATATCGTTTTAAATGTTTTAATGATTTATTCTTATAAATATTTCCCATTAATATCCACATTTTCAAAATGGTTTTAAGGATTTATTTATATGGATATTAATGGTTTAAAATGTTAAAATCTTCAATGGGGTATGAGACACTTTGATTTAAAAATCTCTTTATTAAATGTTTTATATTTTTTTGAAAATGGTTTTTAGAATGGATTCATTATTTCAATATCTTAAAATGTTATATTGTTATTGTAATGTGGGAATGTTATATTTCATTTATTCTTAAGTTATGTGCTATGATTACGTTATGGTTCTTGGGCGTTGTTTATGAAGACAGGTGGTTTCGTGATAAACTAAGGGTGGGTGAGCCCGATATAGCTCTACAATGTATTGGGCAACACGAAGGAGTTAAACGTTAACGTTTCTCCAAAGAGATTTAGGGAATATACTGTGATGGGTATTCCAAACGTAACCCAGAGGGTTACTCCCTACTTAATAATGTTATGAAAGCCTCAAGTTACATTTATGTCTTATTATTTCTATGGTTTATTCATGATTTTATGAGGTATGATAAGGTGCTTATGTTTTATGGGTAAAGTATGATTTCATTCTTATGTATATATGTAATCATGTTTCCTTTCCATACTTTTTATAACCCTTACTGAGGTTTTTATGCTCATCCCATGTTTTTGAAATGTTTTTCACAGGTCAAGGTAATGGTACATGATATGATGATAGTGTCAAGGAAATGTCAAGAAAGAATTCATGTTTTATTTTAAATATGTTTCCATTGATGGGATAAATGAATACTATCTTTTATGTAACCAATTTTTTTAAATGTTGAATGTAATGCAAGTTTTATGATCTAATTCTCTAAAACAATAAACTTGAAAAGATCCTGAATGTGTAATCCTGTAATAACTCTAGATTAAGTAAGGTTTAAGGCTGGGGCCTTATAGTTGGTATCATAGGTCGGTTTAGATAACTTTAGAGGTTAGAGTGTTGTTTAAGAAAAACTGACAAGTTGTGTATAACCAAAATGTTTAGCATATTATATGGAGTCATCGTTTTTTTGAAAGTTAGAATGAGTTTGAGATAACTTGGATAAGTATATCTTGGTCTTTATCTTCCTCTTTTTTGTTTGATTATTTTACTAATATACTCACGCTGGCCTTTTGGTTTTAGTAAATGGATGGATATAGCAGGCACCAAATTAATAGTGGATTTGAAGAAAACTGTGATGGTTTTATGAAAGAAAAACTTAATGATATGGGATCTGCAATGAGAACTCTTGTGGTTATCCTCAACCAACTATCTGGGGTCATGATTGACCACCTGAACCTTAGTGATTTTTATAAGGCATCGTATATGAGAGAAAAAAATCCCTATGGAAGTTCAGGTAATAATCATAAAGTTAAGTATGTTCAAAAACCTATGTGTCAAATATGTGGAAAGAAACAGATAGGAAAATGTTTCAAAGGGACAGAAAGATGCTATAGATGTGGAAATGAAAGTCATAAAGAAAGAACCTGCCATGGAAAAAGGAATCATCTAGTTGACTCTAGAAAAGGGAAATAAGTTCTTTATGATGGATAAATTGAATGTTTTAAATGAGGTGTGCATGGTCATTATGTAAATCACATGTCCTACGAAGAAGTTTCGGGAATGGGGTCACCAAGATCGTATAAATATTCATTTACCAATACCTAATTCCATTCCGATTGAGGATGAAGAAACTGACAATGAAGAATGAAAGGTATAGATTATTTCTTAACAAATGTTTTCCTATTATTGGAATCTTAGGATATGATTCATGATTTTGTTTGTAGGAAAGAAGTATTTCAGAATAAGTTGAAAAGGAATGGCTAATGGATCATGAAGAATGTTGAATGAGTAAGAAGTCATCATATAAGGGATTCAAGAGTTATGGTAGATTTTAGGATGGTGAAATTCTTAGATGTATTATGTCTCTTTTGATGATGGGGTTACATTAGAAGAATTTTTAAAGTAACCCTGATGTTTGATATATGAAAATTTTATTTAGGGAATAATTATCCTTTATTTTGTGGATATAGTTATAAAGAACCATTTGAGTTTATATGATCCTTAAATTTGAGGCAATTACTGGTTAATACATTTTGGGTTGCAAAATGGAAGTTATCAGATAACCTTTGTGGTTAAAATATGTTATGGTTATTTTTGATGAATTTATCTCTTTTTGAGGAATGTTATAAAATTATATAGTTTTTGAAAAGGGACAACACGCAGACCGTGTGACAACCCGTCGCGTCGGACGAAGCTGCGGGAATAGAACCCACAACCAAAGTGCAACTGGTATTTATCACCTACCACTGGACTACGTGATGTCCCTGGTTATTTTGAATGATTATTTTTAGTTAGATGATTTTATGAAATAAGAGTAAGTTTATTTTTGGTTATTAATGGAAATGATTAGCCTATCATAGAAGATATGTGATTAGGTTAATTACTTTTCAGTATGAGACTGTAAGAGTAACTGATGTTATTTTGGGGAAAAATGTTAAAATTTATCTATGGAGACTATGTTATTAAATCCTTCAGAGAATTGGGTTTCAATCTTAGTTTGGTTTAGTTTTTATAATTTTATGGATATATGTTTATTGAATGGTGTTTTTTGATCTTTGGGTTTTGTTTGACAAATTTTAGAGATTAAGAATAGATTTTTTTATAAAGGATTATCCTTTTTGGGTATTATTAGATCTCATACTAACCTTTTTTGTTTTTTTGGTTAAGGTCTAAAGATATGGGATGTATATAGTTCTCTTTTATGGATTAGGTGATTCTATAGATGTTGATTATAGCTCTCTTAATGTGAACAAGTCATCCTAAATACTCGTCTTTTGGAGAAAATATGAGTTCGTGTAAGAAATATAGTAAAAGATGAAAGTCAACATGACAATTAATTATTCTTACAAATGTTTTAGTTATGCTCATAAATAAATTCCTCAATGAAATGTAACATAAAAAAAAATATTGTCTGTTAATTTTTCCTACTGGGGAATCAAATACCATTTAACCCATCACAAGTTTGTGATTTTCTTATTGTTAACTTTCTCCTTGACATGTTTACTATCACTCTCCATCAGAACATGAACCTTTTTTTCCCTCCATATCCATATTTTCATACTTGGAATCCTAGTATGGGTTAACTCGGGTTACATTTGTACTTCTATACCATTCTTTTAAAGTGATAGTTTTACTAACTCTTGTTTCGATGTGGGATTTTCAATGAAGCTTCCAAGCCCAGTTTTAAAATTACGAGGACGCAATTCCCAAAAGGGGGGAAGGATGTAACACCCCAGGTAAATAAAGAATATGATATTTTCATATTTATCCATATTTTGTGAATAAAATATTAATATTACTTTAAAGGGGATTCTATGCTCGATGGCGTACCCAATACGCAACAACGAGTTTCTTGGGAATCTTACGTTGCACTCTAATAACAAAATAATATTATTTTAAATGGTAGTTAACGCCTAGCCATTGTAATGGTGGGAATGAACATAACTAACTAAAAAATGATTATATATGTTTGTCAAATATTTTTACTTTTTACAATAAATGTTAGAGGATTAAAAATGCGAATGAATCCAATTTTAAGCATAAACATTCTAATATTCTTTAAAAGGTCGATTAACCAGCTTTTAATGGCGAACCTCTTTTAAATCCACATTTTGAAAATTTTATGTGTTATATTTGACAAAATAAAATTCTTCTTTATAACCGGGACATAAAAATTTACTTTGTGTAAATTTTTGGTCTTTTTCTGATAAAGTTCATTTTTTCATGAATAGTAAAAAATGTGGTATTTTAATTCAAAACCACTTTTTAATATAATTAATTTATATTATTAAATTATCTTTTTAATTGTTTTTAAAGTTAAATTAGAATGTGTTTTCACCATTTAATCCAATAGTGGTAATTGGAATTAATTTCACTTTGAAATTGGCCTTAAACTAGTGTCAATCTTTTAATGGATATTGTTTCTTAAAAACACGCTATTTGTTTTGACAGCGGTAATTAATTTTAAAATTAATTAATGTAACTTATATGTTTTGAATTTTTTAAAATAGAAATCATTTTTGAATTCGGAATATCAAATATATCTTAGGGTGATGTTTTGGTATTTTTTTGAAAAACTTCAATTTTTGATGAATAGTGAAACCACTAAGTGGTACTTAAAAAAACTGATTTTTTATTTAAATGAAATTTTTCCACCTCTATGTTTTGAATTTCAAAAATCCAACATACATGGTTGTCAATAATAAGTAAATTTTGGTTCAATGGGATTAAAATAATTTTTTGATGAATATTACTTTTTAGTTATTAATCGCGATTAGAGGTAGTTAGTGTAATTTAAGGTAAAAATAATGTTTTAATAATATGAAATGACCTAGACACATTTCCTACCCTAATTGGATATTTAATGGCAGACCAATGAAATCCATGGGTCAACTTGTGGACCACATGGAGCCACTTTGGTTGGAAAATGACATAAATATCTTTTTATTTAAAGTTAAAATAAAAATGTCACAAGCATGAGTTGTTTTACTAAAACAATTTTTAAATGGGGTTATACAAGTCATATTTTTGACTATAAATATTCATTAGAAATATAAAAATATTTCCTACATCATGATAGTTCTTTTACAATTTCTAGACATTAAATAAATTAAAGTATTTATGACATCCTCATGATGCAGCGATTACCTCATTAATAAAGGATTTAAATAAAATGAAATGATAATGTTAAAACTATAACATAAACTTGTCAAAGGAATATTTTATGGGTATATTTCGAACCCTTACCACCTTATCCTAGAAATACATCAATATGGGACCTTTAAAATCCGAAAATCATATGAAAATAAAGTAACATTTCGTAACTTTCCAAGAGTGCCTCTCCTCTCCTCTTATAAAAGGACCTCACGTCTACCACCTTACCCCCACCTCTAAAGCATTTGGCTCGGACATCCCCTGCCCATTTGGTCTCTAAAAATCCATATCTTACTACTAGAAGCCTAAAATTGGGCAGAAGTCTTCCCAAGGAAGCCTTTGAGCTCAAATCAAAGAGAGATACCCGATTTTAAGGTACTGCCTTCAACTGTGTTTTTTGTTTTATTTTGCTTCTCCAACCCCCTAAACTCTTTTATTCATTTATTTTGTAACAACTCCAGTATCATTAATATACTAGGATGTTGTTATATGAATGATTCAAGCTACACTTACACACACCTACATCTAATGGTTAAAGAACATACTGTTTCTGTGGATGGTGAATTTCTGCCTCACGAAATGATGATTATTCAATATCCTTTTAACACCCTCAAAGGTGGACATTAAGATGTCACTATATTTATATATGATATATAATATGTTTATTTTTTACTTAAGCTTCTGTATTTTTCATTTATGACATACCTTTGTGGTTTCCATTATGGTTAAACACGATATTTTCATTTTAGGAAGTGCGGACTACCGCCCCCTCAATGTGATTTGATTCGTTAATACCATATGCGGTATGTATAAAGGATAGATTTAATTATATTATATATGATAGAATACTAGAATTATAATACTATTATGTATCACTATGTTTTAATTACATTAAATAATAAATAGAAATGGAAGTAGCGTTCATGCGTACGTACGGCTTACCGTCTCCATGAACGGTGCATTTCATTTCTTACCACTAAATGTTATGTAATATTATAAATGCATGTATATGATGGATATATATGATATATATTATATATAAATAATGAATATAATTCTGGATATAATATATATTTTACCACATGAACAACTTTTAATTATAAAGAGTTTATTGTTTTACTCAAGTAGCAATGATCTACAAAATGACCATTATTAACTTAAATAATTACATAGTGTTCATAGAATGGTAGTAAGTGATATAAAAAGAATAATGAACTTTATAAAGGTTCTTAATAAAGTAGAAATTAACTCATGTTTATTATTCATGAGGTTAAATAACGATTGAGTCAAGTCGGACCCGAGGTAAGGGATCCTACCCCTCTCTTTCTTTTTTGGTACACTCTTTTATGTCATTCCTTCTAAGCTTATATTTCTTTTTATTGGGATGTTCTTTTATATTAATAATACATTAAATTTTATGTTAATATGATGAGAGACCCTATTTTCTCTCATCAATCCATTTTTAAAGTTTAAATTGGCGCTGTTAAGCTGCTGAAATTTCATAAGGTGCTTTTTATCTCACTTTCTGTTTTCATGAGATTCATGCTACATTTTCCAATATTTACTTTTGAGTGGTGTATGTACTATCCATTATTATATACTTTTTTAACATAATTTCGTTTATGAGTATTTACATCAATGTTGTATAGTACTTCTTTAAGGGGGTGTATGTTTCGAAAGATACCCAAATCGGTAAGGGAACCTTTCACCCTCCTCTTTTTAAAAGAATTATTTTGTTATGTATTTTAATTTTCATCTTATTATATGGGGATATGATCTTATATATCCTTGTTGCCATAAATTTTATATCCATGTGATGAGATACCCTTTATCTCTCTCATCAACTCTTTTTCTAAAATTTAATGTGACGTCGTTAGGCTGTCAAGGGAACTTCTTAACCCAATTTTGATTTATTTGGGTTCAACATGTAGTTATTGAATATTTTATCCTTTGAATATGTGTGAATGACCTTTGATTATTTTACACATAATATCCACTTATATTGGGTGTATTTATATTTTTCACACATAATTATGAGATTGATTTATCCTTAATTTAAGGATACCATCTTTGTAATGGATTTCATCTCAATTTACATTTCCATTAAGACTTCATTGTTGTTATGCACCGATTCACTCTTATATGGTGTATATACTTTCCTTTGGAATATTATATCATGAATCCCTTTATTCTCATGATATTATAATGTTTTGATTAAATGTTATTCCTCAATTATTGTATTCAAGTGTCTCTCATTTTAATAAAAACCCTTTAACTAAAATATCGTTTTAAATGTTTTAATGATTTACTCTTATAAATATTTCTCATTAATATCCATGTTTTAAAAATGGTTTTAAGGATTTAGTTATATGTATATTAATGGTTTAAAATATTAAAAGCTTCAATGTGGTATGGGACACTTTGATTTAAAAATCTCTTTATTAAATGTTTTAAATGGTTTTGAAAATGGGTTTTAGAATGGATTCATTATTTCAATATCTTAAAATGTTATATTGTTATTGTAATGTGGGAATGTTATATTTCCTTTATCCTTAAGTTATGTTCCATGATTATGTTATGGTTCTTGGGCATTGTTTAAGATGACGGGTGGTTCTGTGATAAACTAAGGCGGGTGAGCCCGATATAGCTCTCCAATGCATTGGGTAACACGAAGGAGTTAAACGTTATGGTTTCTCCGAAGATATTTAGGGAATGTACTGTGATGGGTATTCCAAACGTAACCAAGAGGGTTACTCCCCACATAAGAATGTTATGAATGCCTCAAGTTACCTTTATGTCTTATGATTTCTATGGTTTATTCATGATTTTATGAGGTATGTTAAAGTGATTATGTTTTATGTGTAAAGTATGATTTCATTCTTATGTATATATGTACTCATGTTTCCTTTCCATAATTTTGATAACCCTTACTGAGCTTTTTATGCTCATCCCATGTTTTTGAAATGTTTTTCACAGGTCAAGGGAATGGTACATGATATGATGATAGTGTCAAGGAAGTGTCAAGAAAGAATCAATGTTTTATTTTAAATATGTTTCCATTGATGGGATAAATGAATACTATCTTTAATGTAACCACTTTGTTTAAATGTGTAATGTAATACATGTTTTACGATATAATTCTCTAAAACTCTAAACCTGAAAAGATCCTCAATGTGTAATATTGTAATAACTCAAGATTAAGTAAGATTTAAGGCTGGGGCCTTATAATGGGTGGGACATAAATTATATATCCATAAAATTCAGGGGTAATGTGATTTATCTAATAATATATTGTGTAATATTAATTAAAATTATTCAATATTTGTTGATAATGACAATGTTATGATTATGAACATATGTTATGTGCGAACATGATTCTTGATTTATTCACAACAATGTGTGGTATTTGAAATATGTGACATGATGTTTCATTTTAATGCATATACAAATTATATGAATTTTTCAAATGTTATCCCTCATAATATTGACTTTGATCATATTATTTTAAAATGATGATGATGAAGACAATGATCACCCATGTTATATTGATTAATGTCCATTATTCATCCTTTTACTAGGAATTTAAGTTACCCCCTTGTTTGATGTATATCTTTTGGCGGTTTAATATACTAAGAGTATGAATGGTTTTATAAGGATAAAGAAATGAAATTTTAAAAATAAATTATGTTTTATTATTTATTAGTATTGTACGGGCCTTATTTTCCCATGTCCCTTAACTTTTCATCTTGTATTTTTACATCTATTATGTTATTTATCTTAAAATGGTGTAATAGTTGTGAAAAAATTAGGGTCACTATAGTTGGTATTATAGCACAATTTCAGTAATTTTAGAATTTTTATTATAGAAAATTTGTTAAAACCCTCAGTATATGTCTAATTAAATGTATATATTAAAGAAGATTTATTTTAGAAAAAGGAAGAAATTAGGGATATTATAAGATATTCATTTGTGTTAATTCTGTAATAGTATAAATTATCGTTTTAGTATTTTCAAAAATATGTTTTTTTCAAGACATTTTTATTTAAAAAATGGTTGGAACTAGCCGAAGCCAGTCCAAAAACATGTGTGGCGGAAAATTCAATGATTTTATGAATGTTATTTCCAATTACATGGGTTGTGTAGTTAAAAACTTTAAGTAAATTATTACCTAGTTTTATCAGGCTATGAATAATAACCTAAACCATGTGGGAAATTTTTAATTCATTAGAGAAGGGTAAACTGGACATTGATTATTTTATGTGGAAATTTCCACCAACATTTAGTTGATCATATAATCCATTAGTCATGGAACTGTGGGTTAACTCTTGGTAGAAGATGTTTTCTATGATCTATTATTTCGAGAAGGAGAAGGTAACTTTGGTTATTTATCCTTTAGATGTAGAATCTATTAGATGGTGGGAGTTGATGAAGAACACAAATCCGAAGGATGAAATAGAAGACATGGAGGTGGTATACATTAAGGAAATACCTCTTGACAAGTATTTCCCTTGATCCATTTAAACAATGTTGGAGAGAGAATTCATAGAGATAAAAAAGGAGGTTGAATCTATCATGAATTTTGGGGAATACTTTACAAGGATTGAAAGATACACCTCAGTTATTATTATCAACATTGATAGAAAAACAGGCTGAAAATTTAGGGGTTTAAAACCACACCATCGAAAAGAACTAGATATCAAACAATTTAGATGTTTTAAAGAAGTGGTTTGATTTTATCTCCATGCAGAGACAATTTTCACTGAATAGTACCATGTTGGAGAAGATAATAATATATTAATAAAATTTTCATATGGTGAGTCTAATGAAAATGGAGGAAAGAGAATCCAAATTCCAACATGACCAAAACTTGAGTAGAAAAATCATGATAGTTATCTAAAAGACACTATAAAAATTTTCATATGTGGTATATAAGTCCGGTAAGATCATGAATGTCGAAGATAGATGAAGAAGATTTCCAATATGATGGAGAAAAAGAAGTCACATCCAAATGTACCACCCTAGGTGAAATGCTTTAAATGGAGGGTCCAAGAGAACTATTCAAGACAGTGCACTAAACCAAAGGTTATTAAGGGTAATAAATGTTATCAACCATTGAAACCAAAGGATAAAGTGAAAGACTATTCCATCACTACTTCTGAAGTGAAGTGTCAAAATGAAGTCATATAATTTAAACTTCTTATTCCTTCAAGAATAGAAAATGTTTTATTTTTTTTATAGTCATTCATTTTTATCTTTTTGTTTTTATAAAACTATTTAATCAAAGCCTTGATACCATGAAGTTGAGATACCTGAAAAAAATAATTGTGGTGATATCATAAAAACCCGGGAGCTGGAATCTTCTCCTTTTACAGTTTGTGGGAAGATTCTTCTAGTGATTCTCATAATCCATACCCTGATGAAATTTGATTCTATAGTAGGAATGGATTAGATCTCACTATATTGGGAAACCACCATCTTTTGGGTAACGTAAATCTCAATTCATATTCTGAACCATCTAATGATCCTCTAAAAATGCATGGAAACTTATTAATCTCTTTTGGAAAATACCTCTATGGTATGGGTGTTGATAACCAATGATGAAAGATACTAATCCCAAATGGTTGAGTCAAAGGAAGGTATCAAAGTAAAATAATACCCATTAGGAGGGAATACACAAATGTATTTCCTAAAGAGTTACATTGACATATCATAGATCCTGAGGTTAATTTATAAATTGGGTTCATACCTAGAGCCAATTATATCTCATAATTCCCCTATAGGATGGACCCGATTGAATAGGAATACATAAAGAAGAAGCTGCAAGATTATTTTGGGAAAATGGTTTATATTCCATAGTTGATCTCCTTGGGGATCACCAATACTCTTTATAAATAAAAAGAATGGATCGATTCAGTTGTGTATCATTTTCCAAGAGCTCAATAACATCACCATAAAGAACAGGTATCCTCTACCAAATATTGATGAATTGTTCAATAAACTAAAAGGATATCAGTAATTTTAAAAGGGTGATCTTTGTTCTTTATATCATAAATTAAGGTGAAGAGAGTAGATATTCATAAAACTTATATCTACACATGTTATGGGCACTATGAATTCATAGTGACACCCTTCGTACTTACTAATTACCATGAAATATTCATTTATTTGATGAATAGAGTCTGTAGAGTCTACCTCACAAAATTTGTAGTATTTTTTATCAATGATATTATTATTACACCAAAATAAAGGAGTAACATTAATGTAATATTATTATTGTGATATCAACATTAAGGAAGGAGAAAATGTTTTCTAATTTTAGCAAGTGTGACTTTTGGATGAAGCAAGTCTCATTATTGGGTCACATGATCACATGTGAAGGAAATTATGTGGACCCTTAAAAGGAAAAAGAAATTGTGGAATGGTCCAGACCCCCATGTTTCATGAACATCGATTTTTTTTTTGTATTATAGGTGTACTACATATTTTGTGTGTGAAATTTCTCATATCTTTCTAGATACATAAAAAATCTATCATGGAATGTCATAATGTATGTATAAATGGAATAATATTGGGAAATCTTCACGAATCTCAAAAAGAGGCTAATAACTACAACTGTAATCAAACTACCAACAATTGGATAGTGTTTTTGGATATAAAATGATTCTTGAAAGAATATGTTGAGTTTTTTACTAATGAAAAATGATAAAGTGATATATTACACCCCCTGACAATTTAATATCCATGAGCATAACTTTCTGATGCATAATGTAGAGTTAACAACAATGATCTTCTCTCTATAGATTTTACAACACTTTCTCTACAGTGAGAAGTGTGACATATATAGTGATCATGAGAGTATAAAGTATACATTCACATAGAAGGTTATTAACATTGGTAAAAAATGGTTAGAGAAAATCAAGGACTGAGATTTCTCAATTCACTACCATCTGTTAAAAGAGAATATGGTAGATGATTCTCTTATAAGAAAAGAACCTACTACTCTATCCATCAGGCTGATTGAGAAGGTCATATCTTCATGGATTTGTAAGGATGGATCTAGAAATAACAATGCAAGGGAATGCATCCACCCTTATCCAAATTATTTCCATACTATAATACAAGAGAATATCAATGAGACACAAAGGGATGATCTAACGATACAAAAGGTGGTGAAAGTTTTATAGTAAGGGAAACTATATGTGTTCCCAAATGATGATGGTTATGTGATTATGTTTGGAATGAGTATTTTAGTTCCTTCATCCCCTGATATAGAGGATCTATTGGATAGTGAACATATCCATCCTTTCCCTTTCCATCCTCAACGTACCAAGATATACCATGATATTTTTGAACACTTCTTATAGGAAAACATGGAGGATATTGCTGTGTATATCTCAATGTTCTTAGTATATTACCATGATAAAATGAGCTATAAAATCTAAGGGTATAATTTAACCATATCCTATACAGTCATGGAAATGGGATAACATCATCATCGACTTTTTCATTGGTCTCTTAGTGAAATCCAAATTAAATAATGTGGTATGGGTTTTGGTGGATGGAATCACCAAGACTATCCAATTAAATGATATTTAGGAATATTTATAACTTGAAAAAAAATTCCATGATAAATGTGAAGTAAGTGATGATGCCTCCTGGGGTACCAATTTTGACATTCATTGATCATATCCAAGGTTTACATCTAAATTATAAAGAATTATTCCAATTGCTTTTGATTCTGAATTGAATTTCATCATGGCCTATAACCCCCCAAACTAATGTCCAATGTTTTAGGACTATTCAGAAGCCTGTAGACATGATAACATATTAAATTATAGAATTCAATAGTGGATGGGATCAATATCTCCCATTGGTTGATATCTAATATAACAACATCTTACAACCAATTGTTAAAATGGATTCACATAAAGCACTATATGCATAATGATGTAGAATTCCAAATTGTTGAGGTGAATTTGTTGAATGAAAGGTTCTTGGACCAGATCTAGTTCAATAGATGAAAAAAAACATTTATGCCATCTAATTTCATATAAATTATTCTCATATTAAATAAAGAGGTTTTATGAGAAACATCAAGGGGACATGGATTTTGAAGTTAGATAAAAAGTTTTCCTTTGAAAATAACCATGAATGAGGGACATATGGAACAAAATGAAAGTGGAGATTTTCTGGAGGTAAATTGTCCCCTTTGACATCCAAGATTGTATAAGAGTAGTGAACTTTTTGATTTCAAATCAACCAAGCGTGGATCCAGTTCAAGACATGTTCTATGTATTAATCATAAGTAAGTACATACCCGATCCCAAACATGTTCTAAATATAGAGGTGATATATTAGGAGAATGACCTCTCATATTAAGTAAATCCAGTGAAGATCGTGGACTATAGAGTAAATGTTTTTTGAACAGATAATCCTCACCCTATCAAAGTGTTAAAGATTAAATATATGTAGGAAATGGTGTCTTTTCAACAATAAGACACAATAATACATAATTACCCTCAAATACTTTCAACGAAGAATACGAGTTGAATTTTCAGGTTGAAATTTATAAAGTGAAGAATAATGTAGTATCCTAGAGTTTTAAAATTATATTTTTCTCTTTAATTAAATATACTATACATTATTATACACATAATAAAAACTGAATAATATTTTTTAGATTAATAAATATTATTATATTTATCAGCAATGAAGTGAATTAAAATTCTAAATATTAAAATTTTAGAAAAACATAATATATAAATGCTAAAATGGGAAAATATGGACCACCCCAATCTAATTGAATCATAACCACATTTCCAAATCTATTTAATCATAAAAAAATATTTGTAAACCAATCAACATTATCGAAAATTGAAATACAAAACCTTAATAAGAATTTAGTTGAGTAATGGATAATGAAAATTATAAATATTTATATTATATAATGCGGCCTTTGGAATATTAATGTGACCATTGAAATAGTAACATGACCATTGGGAATAATAATCCAACCATTGTGAATAGTATCCAGACCATTAGAATAAAAATTAGAATTAAAAACAATTAATTATAATATATAAAATATTTATTATGATTAATTTATGTAAATATATATTTTATAATTCCTATAAAATAAATATCATTATTAAAAATTCAATGAAAATATAAGAACAATTTTTATAAAATATATTTTAATTTATTTTACAAAATTCATAATTTTTATATTAAAAAATAAAATTGATTAATTTTGATTTTTTTTTAAAATGATTATAATTTCTTAAATCATCATTTACAAACATTCCAAGGGTGTTTGGTTTTTTTTATTTCATAAAATAACTCAATTTTCAGGTTAATAGTAAAAACACAGTTTTCATGTGATTAGTGTATCTTAAATTACAATATTTATGATATAATAATGACCTAATAATTTATAAAACTTGAGGTTCAGAAATGGAATAATTAATTTTATAATTGATTCACTAAAATAAAATAAACCTAATTTCCAAACGTAAAAAATATCTTCCAAAACCTAATGTCAGAAGTGACCCCAAAAAATTACAATTTTTCTTATTTTCCACATTCCTTTTTATTAAACCTATTGAATTAGTATTATAAAGTTTTATGAAGTCCTAAAAATGTTATATTATTTTTATTTATTATTTTTATTTTAAAAAAATGTTAATTACAAGTTTTACATTTGATATATTATTTTATTTAATATTTTATTCCACAAAACGCCTCTCCTTAGGTATAAATATCCCTACTCAGTCACATTGGAAAATAGCTCATCCCCATCTTAATAAAGCCGATAGACTACCAAAATCCTCTATCACAAGTCCGATATAATAACTACATATGTTCTAGAGTAATCAAAATCCAAACATTAAGGAAGTTATGGTGTCATATAAGAGAAGCTACACTAAGGATTAAGTATGTTTTGATCAACCCATCTCGTTTTCTTATACTTATTCTTCTTCTAATTCTCTTTTTTTCACCACCCGTTTCACAAAAAACATTATAAAATTAAATAAGAAGTAATTTAACATTATATTAATGATTTAATCCCACTATAAGGATCATATTTTTGATATATATAAATTTTAAACATTGCTTTCTCACACTCTAGGAAATGTCCTGTAAAAGATCGGTTAACCACCTATGGAGACATTCACATGTCAACAATTATTACCATATTCAAACATGGATATTATAAATTATATATAAAATATAAAAATTAAATTATATAAATTATATGTTTATAGAATTAATTATTATAATGTATAATTTTCATTCAACATTAGAACATAATTGAAGTAAAATGATAAAATTTTCAGCAAAACATGATATCAAAATGACTACTATACAAAAAAGGAAATTTAGAAATATAATTAAACATATATAATTGATAAATAGTGGTAAAAATTAAAATAATTCACTTCTGGATAATTTGTTTTTGGATCTAATAATATTATTCTAGAGTTGAACGTGCAACGATATAAAGTGGAAATTAATGTATGGTGATTCTCGAACCCAATTCCATTTATTTGGGACTTCGATGTTTAACATAAATGTCAGTATGGATATTTATTTTATATTATGTAAAAATTAATTCATTATTATTCCCATTATTTTTTGGATATACATGTTTCCACATTTATTTTTAATCTAAATTCAATTATATTACAGATATAAATTTCCTTCCATAAAAACCTCTAACTCCTTATGAGTCGTTTCTTATCCAAATAAAAATGATCTTTAACTCCAAAGTATGATATAAGATTTTCTTTTTGGAACCAAAAACATTATCCAAGAATTTATTGTTTATGAAATCCTTGGGAAACTCATTCAATTTTTTGGGTTATTTCATTTTTATGATTGTTATACGTTCTATGTGGAAGGCATGATTATGTAAATATTATGAGGCAATAGGTGGACCATAATTATATAACCCTAAAATGCATCGAGTAAAGTGATATATCCCATGATATAATGTGTAATATTCCCAAACATGATTATATATTTAGTAATAGTGATGATTTTATGACTACACACATATATTTGGACAGAACATGATACTAGCTTTCTTTATAACCATTTGTGGTTTTTGACCACTATCACATGGTGTTTCATTTTTTTTCATTGACACATTCCATTCATTTATCATATGTTTTTCCATGTTATACCGATGAAGAGGAAATTCTTATGAAATGTTAATGATTTTTAATTACACCAATGTTATATTTATTAACGTCCCTTATTCATCTTATTACTATGCTTTTAGGTCACCCATTTTCTGATGTATATACTTTGGTGATTACATATACGAAGGGGTATGAGAGGTTTTAGAAGGATAAATAAGAATGATTTAAATAATTTTTTATTTTTTATTATGAACAAGTTATGATGAGCCTAATTTTACTAATACTCTAAATCTTTTGATATTATATTTATATCTCTATTATATTGTTTATCTTAGAATGACATAATAGTAATGTAATAAAATGTAGGGTCACTATACCTAGGCTCCTGTTAACACTACATACTCAACTAATGATACTAGATTAAGAAAAAAATCAGAAAACTAACATTAATGGATATATAAATGATTTACCATTTAAAATTATCTTTATAATATTATGGTAATTATTCAAAAAATGAATGGACTATTTTTTAAAGATTTATGGTAATAAAATTTGTATGTTTTATATAGATGTTTACTTGTGATATGTGGTGGGTTTTTATAAGATGATGTGTTTACATATTTAAAAGAATAAAGTATTATTATTTTTGAATTAATTTTAAATTGAGAATATTGCATGATATTGAGGGTGGGAAAAAATATTGAAATTAGAAAGGAATAAGAATATATTTGATAAACATAGAAGAATACGAATGTAATATTTGGATCTATTGAAAATAGAGGAAAATTATAGGTTGTCTTCAATCTAGACGATTGTGAAGTTTATCATTTTTATAACGAAGAAAACTGCTACATCATTTTAATAATAATTATCATTAATAGTTCACAAAATATCAAAGAATTTCACTAGGAGGGGAAGTGGTATTTCGGAGTGGGGGAGAGGAATGAGTTCTCAAAATATTATAAGAGCTATATACCATTAGGAAATCCAAGAATAATAATTTCTTTTAAATATGTTATGTGATTAGTTAAATTGTTGACCCTAAAAAAATAAAAGCAGTCTAGGAGAATTTATACCGGTGTGGTTAAACCAAGTACTATAATTATCCTTAATTTTCCTATTATATTGCCTCTATATTTCCTACAAGATAGATAAGTTGGTTTTTTAACTACAGAACAAGATCGTTGGGAAGGGTCTTTTTAATACACGATAACTTGATTCAATTGCAACACATGGTATATTTGTTGAGTGGGAAAGACAAGTGGTATCATATATGAGTATTAAATTTAAATAATTATAATTTTTTATGGAATTAATGAATGTGTTTATGAATGAAAAATATATTATTTTCTTTGATGATGAAAATTTCAAGTTTATAATGAATAAAATGTAACAATACTTCAAATCACTGGTTACGAATGTTTGTATGACTACCAGACATGGAATATTAATAAATATAGTGTAAAATATTTCCAGAAAAAAATTTTAAAAGGAGTTGGATGCCCAAACCAAAATAATAATTATTTTATTGCAAGTATTATCCAGTACCACTATACAAAAGTGAAATTTTGTAATTCCTCATAAGCCAAGAAGGAAATGTTTCTTAACATCTATAAATTTCAATTAATGGAACATGATACTAAATTATGGGTTCATAAGAACATGTATATGTATTTAATGATTCACCTGAATGAATCCATTAATGAATGTTTTTATCGAGTGAATTTGGTTATCGATGAGATGCATATACTTAATGATAACCAAAAAAATACTATGATTGTGAATGATATTTTGAGAATAATTCCATGTTGATTTGAGTTTATCGTTTTAGTGATCATGGATAAGGAATAAATGAGGTTATATTGGATATAAATCATATCACTCTCACTATATATGTAGCATCCCAAGTAAGTAATGAATAATATATATTTTAATCTATGTCTATTTATGAATTAGATAGTGTTTTAGAGGCTTAAAATGAGAATAAATCCAATCTTAAGCATGTAATGCTCTAATATTTTAAAAAGACTGTTTTACAGCCTTTTGATGGAAAACCATTTTAAATCAAACATTCGACAATTTTATAAGATCTATTTGTCAAAATAAAATTATTATTTATGTTTGGGACATTGAAATTTACATTGGATAATTTTTTGGTATTTTTCCGACAATGTTCAATTTTTAATGAATAGTGAAAAAATACTGCATTTTACATCAAAACTGATTTTTCATCTAATTTAATTATATGGTTATATTTGTAACAGCCCAAGATTTTATAAAGAAATATTCTTTTTAATTTTATTAATGTCTTGTGTTGTACGCTACACCAAAAGGAGCTTGCACAACACGCATCCTTGTCTTGCCTTGCATTACACGCAATCGCGACCTTCCTCGATAGCGTGTGTAATACGAAATACCGAGTTTCACTAAACAACGATGTGCTATTAAAATATTATTAAAACTAGCCGTTATGAATAGTAATAACCACTTTTTAAAATTCTGTAAATCTTATTTTTCAAAATGAACTTCATTCTTGGATTCGGAGTATCGAATTTAGCCTAAGGTGAAATTTTGGTACTTTTCGGATAACTTTCATATTCTGATGAATAGTGAAAAATTACTAAATTATAATTAAAAACAACTTTTTTAATCGAAATAATTAATAGTGATAAATTATTAATTTGAGTGGTTTTAAAGTATATTTAGAATATATTTTTACAATTTAATACAATGTTGGTCATTGGTTGTAATTTCACATTTAAACCAGACATAATCAAGTGTCAATCTTTTGATATATATTGTTTCCTAAAAACACGCTATTTATTTTAACAGCGGGATTTAATTATAAAATTAATTAATGCAACTTCTATGTTATGAATTTGGTAAAATAGATTTCATTTTTGAATTCGGAATATGAAATATAGCTTAGGATGAAATTTTGGCATTGTTCTGAAAAACATCAATTTTTTATTAATAGTGAAACTACTAAGTGGTAGTTAAAAAAACTGAATTTTTCATAAAACTTAATTTTTCCGCTTCAGTGAATGGAATTTCGAAAATCCGAGAGACACGGTTAATATAAATGACTAAAATGTGGTTCAATGAGATGAAAATAATTTTTTGGTGAATAGTAACTTTTTACTTTTTTTTACCACGGTTAATAGTAAATAGGGTAACTAAGGGTAAATATGATATTACTATTACCCTAACACATGTCCTAATCCTATTGGACAAGTTTATTTCGACCAAAAACAAACTTAGGAATAAAATATGACCATTTAGGCCCACTTGGGTTAGATTAGGACATTTATTATTAATTTATTTAAAGAAGGGTTAAAAGAGTTAAAATCAAAGTTTATTTACTAAAACATTTTTAATATGGGGTTATACATAAGATAAATTTGACTATAAATATTCATTAGAAAGATAAAAAGATTTCCAAAATAATGGTATTTTATTTGTAATTTTTAGACATTAAATAATTTAATTTATGTATGACACAACGATGATGCAGTAATTATCTTATTAATGAAATATTGACATAATTGATGTTATAAACACCAAAATAAATGTAATTTGAGACTTTTTATGAATTAAACTAATTTTCTAGGTTACTATGATATATTAGTGTTTATTTAATCAACTTAGTTCGAACATATAATTCTGTTATGACTTTCACAAAAATCATATATCAAATAGTGTCAAAATTGACACAAAATAGTTTTTAAATCAAATATTATATTATTAATTGTTATTTTATTCCTAAAAATCTAAGGTTCGGCCAAACGACTTAGATAAGGATATATATATTAATAATAAACAATTTTGGGTTCTTTTGGCATGTTATAGTAAGTGTATTAACCATATAGTGAAAGAAAACAAAAAGACACGGTAAAAGTTAAATTATTTAACTTAGAGTTAAATCTAATTGATAAGGTTTAAAATAAGATCCAAACATGTCTAAATTTGATTGGTTGATGAGATTACAACCCTATCTCATCTAAGCTTCGAATGTGAGTAATTTTTGGAGGTTTTTAAGTGGGGTTAGATTTATTATAAATTAATATTTTTAAGAATTCCTAAGGTACCCCTCTCCTCCCTTATAAAAGGACACCTCCTCCCCCTCCTCCTCACACCAATTTGAGCACTCAAGCTCGGCCAACCCTTGCCAAAATCCCTTCTCAACTTCCCTAGCAACATCCTAGAGGTTATGGTCTTCCTCAAAGACCAATTCTAGTGCCCTAAGAGGAGGTCTCAAAGAGGCACTTCAAAGAAGAGGTAATTACCGTTACCAATTCTTTCATCTTTATTTCTTCTTCTTAGGTTGTTTCATTATGAAGTAATAACATCAGTATCACTAATATACTGATATGTTATTATAAGTATGAAACAACCCTATTTCACCATCTATCCATCCTACGGAAAAAGAAATCACCGCGCGTGCGTACGTACGGAATACCGTCTCCACGCCGTGGTGTAATCTATTTTCCACCACCACCTTACATGGATGGGTATAATGGTGTAAAGAATAACTATAAATAGTTATTAAAACATCATATTGAATCTGATATATTGTATAATCCACTCCAATTCAATTCAATATTTATGGAAATGATATCATCGCTCGTGCGTACGTACGGACTACCGTCTCCACGACGCGATGAGATTCATTCTCCATGTTAACCATTTAAGAATGATTATAATGTATATATAAGAAATAATAATGAAATATATGAAATTATAAATCTACTGGATTTATGTATATATATACATATGTATTTCATCTACTTACTTCCATTTCAAGACAATAAGGAAAGGAAAACAGCGTTCATGAGTACGTACGGACTACCGTCTCCATGAACGGTGTTTTTCATTTTATTTATCTACCTGTTATATATATATATATATACTGAATATATATGATATATAAATCATATTTTATATTCTGGAAGTGAGTAAATCATGATATGAGTAATAATGATGTCAAGAACAACAAGTCAAAACACCTACGATAAATGAAACGATTTTACCCAAAACGCTTCTTTAACATGGAATTTACAAAAGAACGGGTAATATAATGTCATAAGTGAACCATATATGATATCATAACAATAAATATGATTCTGTAATAAGTCAATAACATGATTTAAATCATTATACAGGAGGTTCAGACACTTACAAAGCAAGTCGGACCAAAGGTAAGGGAAATATCACAATCTCATTTTTATCCGAGATTGTTTATTCGTAAGTATTTACTAGGGTGTATTTTATCATCCACATCCATGTTTACTCAATATGTAATATTATTTCCATCCACCTAAAATTGTTTAAATCCATTTTTACCCTTCGGTGAGTTTTTAGTAATACGTATGAAAGGAATCTTTTGTCGTTTTTCGTACGAGGTACTTCTTGACTTTTCCGACAAAAGTATGAAGAATGTTTTTTTAACTTATACGGCACGAACGGATTTCTACTGTTTTATAAAGCCTTATTTTCATGAAGCTTCCTCTAAAATATTTCATGACTATTTTCAATAAAATATCTTTCTTCTAAAATTGCATGATGTTTTGTGAAAAGAAATTGATTTTGAAGAGGAAAGGATATTTTCCTCAAGAATTCATTTCAAGTGTTTTATCAAAAATATTTTCCATCTAAGATAATAAAGGGTTCTGTTTCTATCCATATTTTTACATTGATTTGACTATGTTGTGATGGAATTATGTTTATGAATTCCTTTATCTTATATGAATGGTTTTATGATGTCATGTTGTTTTAAGAATCCCATTTTTATTACATGGGTTATGAAATGATGTATGATTTATGATTTTGTGGCACACATAAGAATGGTATCATTATGAGATGGGTGGGACCTATATCTCCCTCCAATGCATTGGGTGAAGATTTTATATCTCATGAGATAGACATGGCTAAAATGGTAGGTTATACCGGTTCAGTGAAACAGGACTGAAACGAGTGTTACTCGATTCAGAAAGGGACTTTGTCCACTAAGATAGTCTTGGCAATGAGTCTTGACTAACAAGAAATGATTTTCTATGATTATGTGTGTATGCCACAAAGTTTCATGTTTTAAGTTATGATTATTGAGATTACATTTCACTTCTATGATATATCCCATGTTATGATATTATGAGCTCTTTTGCAGGTTAAGATTTCCAAAAGCTATGTATATGATGTGATTGATTTTTCTTTTGTTTACCCTTACTGAGCATTTGAGCTCACCCTTTTATGTTTTCTTTTCCCCAGGATATAAAGAAAGGTTTTAGGTAGAAAAAATGGATGACCTTTATGGGAGATATTGAAGAACATTCACCACGATTAGAAGATTACGTTCCGAGTTTCCAAAGACACTAAACTATTACGATCCTTTAGTGTGTGTTTTTGTTATGTACTAAGTATTCTGCAAATGTAATGCAATGTCCATGTACGTCATGATACGGGTCTCTACAGTTGGTATCAGAGGAAAGGTTTAGTCAACCTTTGGAAACTAGGATGCGAAAACGTTAGTGAGATCCCTAGAGATATTTCTAAGGTATGTCTAGGGATGTCTCTAAGGTTAAGTATACGTATAGGTTATAGTCCTAGAATTGCTCTAACGATCTTAGAATTTAACCTAAGATGTTAGATATTGAGGGTACTACCCCTTTATTATGATGTTTTCCCTAGCATGCTTTTTGCCTCTCACACTATTCTTTTGGGGTTTTAGACGATGGCTGGAACCCGAAGGAACCGTGTTGATCAATGCAATGGACAATGCAATGATTGTCCCCCTGAGCAACCAAACGATATGGGATCTGGAATGCAAAATCTTATAGCCTTGCTCACACAACTTTCTCAAGCTATAAATCATGCAGGACTTCCAAACGAGCAAAGGAAGGAGCAACATTCTGTTGAATCCTTCATGAGGCAGCGTCCGCCTTCTTTCAGTGGGTCTACTGATCCATTAGTTGCTGAACAATGGATTAGTACTACTGAAAAGATATTTTCAGTTCTTCAATGTTCTGAACATGATAAAGTCATCTTATTAGTATATCGTTTGGAAGGTGAAGCTGATCAATGGTGGAATCTTATCAAGAATACGAGGCAGAGAGATGAAATTGATTCCATGGAATGGGACGAGTTCAAGAACTTGTTTTTCAGTAAGTACTTCCCTCGTATTCTTCGAACGAAGATGGAGAAGGAGTTTCTTGAACTAAAGCAAAAGGATGATGAATCTGTTGGTATATACGAAGCGAATTTTACAAGACTTGCAAGGTATGCATCTGGCATTATCATCCAACCTGAAAGTAAAGTTGATCGATTTTTCAGTGGCTTAAAACCAAGTCTTCGAAGGGCATTAGCTATATGAGACTTCAGTAGCTATGAAGAAATTGTGCGTTGTGCTATCAAGGTAGAAATGGAAGTTGGTGTTACATATCCATCTCATGGTTTTGACAAAAAACGAAAGATGGAGTTCAAGGAGAAATCTCAGAATAATGGTGAAAAGAAGATGAATGTTTCCTTATGCACAAAGTGTGGAAAGAAGCATGGTGGAGATTGTCTTAAAGGGACTAGAAAATGTTTTAAGTGTGGAAAAGAAGGTCATCGAGCAGCTGAGTGTCGAAGTAATGGAAAAAGGGTTTCTAATGATGTGAATAAAGCAAACACTACAGAGAACGCACCGCCAACACTTCAATGCTTCAAGTGCAAGGAAATGGGGCATTATGCTAATAATTGCCCTAATCCAAGGGTTAGTGATGATCAACATGAGCAACCACTGAAGGCAAAGGAAAAAGGGAAATCACATGCGATAACTATTGGCAATGTTGAATATGACAACGATGTGGTGGAATGATTAAGTATTTATGTAATGGGATTCCAAAATAATGTTGTATCATTGAGTATTGCAATATTTATTGATGTGGTATTCAAAGTGATTGAGATATTTTTTGGAAATAAGATGATATGCGCATAATGAAGACGAGAAAATGAAATGTTTAATAGTATTCATGAGCTCATGATTGATATAAGGACTAAGTGATATCATGGTTTGAGTATATAGAATTTTGAGGATTTTGGTAACTTTTAACTGCACTCATGTTTTCACTAAGGTATTCAAGAGTATACATGATTAATGACTTTGAATGTTTGGAATGTGACCAACAAAACATATCTTATGATATATGGGGATCAACGATGATATTAAATCTCTGGTAATTGTTTTCACTATGTTATGAGAGTGGACTGCAGTATTATGGATAAGCCTAAAGATTGGAATGGATTGTGTTGGACGTAAGTTAGTATTGTTTAAGGATAGAAATTTTTTTTCGATATTATTGATGGGATGTTATAGTAATATAGTTTTGGAAAAAGGACAACCTGCAGGACGGGCGACAGCCCATCGCTTCGGACAAGGCTGTGGGAATCGAACCCACAACCGAAGTGTGACTGGCCTTTATCGCCTACCACTGACCTACAGGAAGTCCCTGTTTAGTAGAAACTAGTTTTAAGCAGTATGATATATGAAGTATAAGTCCATTTTAGGAACCATATATGATTAATCTCACTATAGATCGACTTATGTATATAAGTTTTGCTAACCTTTTGTTTGAGACAGATGGAATGACCTGTCATTCTATCACATGATCTGCTAACACTTCACGAATAACAAATTCAACTTCATTTATTTAAGAGATGAAGTGGAAATTGTTCAAAGCACGAACAACAGTGAGATTGTACCAAAATAAAGTAAGTATTTATTCTAATTCAAATTTCAAACTTTAGGGGAAATGATCTTGAAAACCAAAAATGTTGTCCTAGTGATCTTATACCTGATGAATCAGATGGTACCTTATATCATCACAAATCTTTGGATTTGTAATTACTGGCTTTTCCATAGCCATGTTCTCTACCACTCTCCATCAGAACATGATGGTTAGATTTCTCTTCCATATCCATATTTTCACCTATGTGGAAACCCAATGATTAGTTTATTTGGGTAACCGTTACGTTTCATACTTTTGTTTTTAAAGATTGGTTTTGATATTCCTTTTTACGGTGTGGGTTTCTATTAAAGAAACTTTCGAATAGTAAACCATTTATAACCCCGACGAATTTCGAGGGCGAAATTCATTTTAAGGGGGGTAGAATGTAATAGCCCAAGATTTTATAAAGAAATATTCTTTTTAATTTTATTAATGTCTTGTGTTGTACGCTACACCAAAAGGAGCTTGCACAACACGCATCCTTGTCTTGCCTTGCATTACACGCAATCGCGACCTTCCACGATAGCGTGTGTAATACGCAATACCGAGTTTCACTAAACAACAATGTGCTATTAAAATATTATTAAAACTAGCCGTTATGAATAGTAATAACCACTTTTTAAAATTCTGTAAATCTTATTTTTCAAAATGAACTTCATTCTTGGATTCGGAGTATCGAATTTAGCCTAAGGTGAAATTTTGGTACTTTTCGGATAACTTTCATATTCTGATGAATAGTGAAAAATTACTAAATTATAATTAAAAACAACTTTTTTAATCGAAATAATTAATAGTGATAAATTATTAATTTGAGTGGTTTTAAAGTATATTTAGAATATATTTTTACAATTTAATACAATGTTGGTCATTGGTTGTAATTTCACATTTAAACCAGACATAATCAAGTGTCAATCTTTTGATATATATTGTTTCCTAAAAACACGCTATTTATTTTAACAGCGGGATTTAATTATAAAATTAATTAATGCAACTTCTATGTTATGAATTTGGTAAAATAGATTTCATTTTTGAATTCGGAATATGAAATATAGCTTAGGATGAAATTTTGGAATTGTTCTGAAAAAACATCAATTTTTGATGAATAGTGAAACTACTAAGTGGTAGTTAAAAAAACTGAATTTTTCATAAAACTTAATTTTTCCGCTTCAGTGAATGGAATTTCGAAAATCCGAGAGACACGGTTAATATCAAGGATTAAAATGTGGTTCAATGAGATGAAAATAATTTTTTGGTGAATAGTAACTTTTTACTTTTTTTTACCACGGTTAATAGTAAATAGGGTAACTAAGGGTAAATATGATATTACTATTACCCTAACACATATCCTAATCCTATTGGACAACTGTATTTCGACCAAAAACAAACTTAGGAATAAAATATGACCATTTAGGCCCACTTGGGTTAGATTAGGACATTTATTATTAATTTATTTAAAGAAGGGTTAAAAGAGTTAAAATCAAAGTTTATTTACTAAAACATTTTTAATATGGGGTTATACATAAGATAAATTTGACTATAAATATTCATTAGAAAGATAAAAAGATTTCCTAAATAATAGTATTTTATTTGTAATTTTTAGACATTAAATAATTTAATTTATGTATGACACAACGATGATGCAGTAATTATCTTATTAATGAAATATTGACATAATTGATGTTATAAACACCAAAATAAATGTAATTTGAGACTTTTTATGAATTAAACTAATTTTCTAGGTTACTATGATATATTAGTGTTGATTTAATCAACTTGGTTCGAACATATAATTCTGTTATGACTTTCACAAAAATCATATATCAAATAGTGTCAAAATTGACACAAAATAGTTTTTAAATCAAATATTATATTATTATTTGTTATTCTATTCCTAAAAATCTAAGTTTCGGCCAAATGACTTAGATAAGGTTATATATATTAATAATAAACAATTTGGGGTTCGTTTGGCATGTTATAGTAAGTGTATTAACCATATAGTGAAAGAAAACAAAAAGACACGGTAAAAGTTAAATTATTTAACTTAGAGTTAAATCTAATTGATAAGGTTTAAAATAAGATCCAAACATGTCTAAATTTGATTGGTTGATGAGATTACAACCCTATCTCATCTATTCTTCGAATGTGAGTCATTTTTGGAGGTTTTTAAGTGGGGTTAGATTTATTATAAATTAATATTTTTAAGAATTTCTAAGGTACCCCTCTCCTCCCTTATAAAAGGACACCTCCTCCCCCTCCTCCTCACACCAATTTGAGCACTCAAGCTCGGCCAAACCTTGCCAAAATCCCTTCTCAACTTCCCTAGCAACATCCTAGAGGTTCTGGTCTTCCTCAAAGACCAATTCTAGTGCCCTAAGAGGAGGTCTCAAAGAGGCACTTCAAAGAAGAGGTAATTACCGTTACCAATTCTTTCATCTTTATTTCTTCTTCTTAGGTTGTTTCATTATGAAGTAATAACATCAGTATCACTCATATACTGATATGTTATTATAAGTATGAAACAACCCTATTTAACCCTCTATCCATCCTACGGAAAAAGAAATCACCGCGCGTGCGTACGTACGGAATACCGTCTCCACGCCGTGGTGTAATCTATTTTCCACCACCACCTTACATGGATGGGTATAATGGTGTAAAGAATAACTATAAATAGTTATTAAAACATCATATTGAATCTGATATATTGTATAATCCACTACAATTCAATTCAATATTTATGGAAATGATATCATCGCTCGTGCGTACGTACGGACTACCGTCTCCACGACGCGATGAGATTCATTCTCCATGTTAACCATTTAAGAATGATTATAATGTATATATAAGAAATAATAATGAAATATATGACATTATAAAGCTACTGGATTTATGTATATATATACATATGTATTTCATCTACTTACTTCCATTTCAAGACAATAAGGAAAGGAAAACAGCATTCATGCGTACGTACGGACTACCGTCTCCATGAACGGTGTTTTTCATTTTATTTATCTACCTGTTATATATATATATACTGAATGTATATGATATATAAATCATATTTTATATTCTGGAAGTGAGTAAATCATGATATGAGTAATAATGATGTCAAGAACAACAAGTCAAAACACCTACGATAAATGAAACGATTTTACCCAAAACGCTTCTTTAACATGGAATTTACAAAAGAACGGGTAATATAATGTCATAAGTGAACCATATATGATATCATAACAATAAATATGATTCTGTAATAAGACAATAACATGATTTAAATCATTATACAGGAGGTTCGGACACTTACAAAGCAAGTCGGACCAAAGGTAAGGGAAATATCACAATCTCATTTTTATCCGAGATTGTTTATTCGTAAGTATTTACTGGGGTGTATTTTATCATCCACATCCATGTTTACTCAATATGTAATATTATTTCCATCCACCTAAAATTGTTTAAATCCATTTTTACCCTTCGGTGAGTTTTTAGTAATACGTATGAAAGGAATCTTTTGTCGTTTTTCGTACGAGGTACTTCTTGACTTTTCCGACAAAAGTATGAAGAATGTTTTTTTTAACTTATACGGCACGAACGGATTTCTACTGTTTTATAAAGCCTTATTTTCATGAAGCTTCCTCTAAAAGATTTCATGACTATTTTCAATAAAATCTCTTTCTTCTAAAATTGCATGATGTTTTGTGAAAAGAAATTGATTTTGAAGAAGAAAGGATATTTTCCTCAAGAATTCATTTCAAGTGTTTTATCAAAAATATTTTCCATCTAAGATAATAAAGGGTTCTGTTTCTATCCATATTTTTACATTGATTTGACTATGTTGTGATGGAATTATGTTTATGAATTCCTTTATCTTATATGAATGGTTTTATGATGTCATGTTGTTTTAAGAATCCCATTTTTATTACATGGGTTATGAAATGATGTATGATTTATGATTTTGTGGCACACATAATAATGGTATCATTATGAGATGGGTGGGACCTATATCTCCCTCCAATGCATTGGGTAAAGATTTTATATCTCATGAGATAGACATGGCTGAAATGGTAGGTTATACCGGTTCAGTGAAACAGGACTGAAACGAGGGTTACTCGATTCAGAAAGGGACTTTGTCCACTAAGATAATCTTGGCAATGAGTCTTGACTAACAAGAAATGATTTTCTATGATTATGTGTGTATGCCACAAAGTTTCATGTTTTCAGTTATGATTATTGAGATTACATTTCACTTCTATGATATATCCCATGTTATGATATTATGAGCTCTTTTGCAGGTTAAGATTTCCAAAAGCTATGTATATGATGTGACTGATTTTTCTTTTGTTTACCCTTACTGATCATTTGAGCTCACCCTTTTATGTTTTCTTTTCTCCAGGATATAAAGAAAGGTTTTAGGTAGAAAAAAGGGATGACCTTTATGGGAGATATTGAAGAACATTCACCACGATTAGAAGATTACGTTCCGAGTTTCCAAAGACACTAAACTATTACGATCCTTTAGTGTGTGTTTTTGTTATGTACTAAGTATTCCGCAAATGTAATGTAATGTCCATGTACGTCAGGATACGGGTCTCTACAATATTATATTTTGAATTTTTTTTAATGTTAAATTCGAATATATTTTTACCATTTAATCCAATAGTGGTCGTTGGAATTAATTTCAACTTGAAATTGGACTTAAACTAGTGTCAATCTTTTGATACATATTGTTTCATAAAAACACGCTATTTGTTTTGACAACGAGAATTAATTATTAAATTAATTAATGTAACTTATATGTTTTTAATTTTGTAAAATAGACATCATTTTTTAATTCGGAATATCAAATATAGCTTAGGGTGATGTTTTTGTATTTTTCTGAAAAACATCAATTTTTGATGAATAGTGAATCCACTAAGTGATACTTATAAAAACTGATTTTCTGTTTAAATGAAATTTTACCACCTCTGTGTTTTGAATTTCAAAAATCCGACATACATTTTTTTCATTAGTAAGTAAAACGTGGTTCAATGGGATTAAAATAATTTTTTGGTGAATAGTAACTTTTAAGTTTTTAATCGCGATTAGAGATAATTAGTGAAGTTGAAGGTAAAAATAATGTTATAATAATATGAAATGACCTAGACACATGTCCTACCCTTATTTGATGTGTCATGGACGACCAATAGAGTCCATGGGTAAACTTGGGGACCCCATGGAGCCACTTTGGTAGGAAAATGACATTAATAACGTTTTATTTAATGTTAAAATAAAAATGTCACAAACATGAATTGTTTTACTAAAACAATTATTAAATAGGGTTATACAAGTTATATTTTTGACTATAAATATTAATTAGAAATATAAAAATATTTCCTAAATCATGATATATTTTCTATAATTTCTAGACATTAAATAAATTAAATTATTTATGACATCATGATGATGTAGTGATTACCTCATTAATGGACAATTTAAATAAAATGAAACGATAATGTAAAATATAAGCCATAAACTTTTCAAAGACCTATTGGATGAGTACAATTCGAACTCTTATCACCTTATCCTCTAATTATATCAATGTGGGACCTTTAAAATCAGAAAACCAATTTATAATAATGTAAACTTTAATAACTTTCCAAAAGTGCCCCTTCTCTCCTCTTATAAAAGGCCCCCACCTCTACCTCCTTACCCACACATCTCAAGCCTTTGGTTCGGCCATGCTCTACTCTTTTTGTCTATCCACATCCCCCTATTACTACTAGAATCCTCACATTGGGCAGAAGTCTTCCCAAGGAAGCCTTTGAGCTCAAATCAAAAAGAGTTACCTGTTTTAAAGGTAGTGTTTTATCTTGTGTTCTTTTGTCTTATTTTGCTTCTCCAACCCTCTAAACTCTTTTTATTACTTTATTTTGTAACAAAACCAGTATCTTAAATATAATAGGATGTTTTTATATGAATAATTAGAGCTACACTTACACACACCTACATCTAATGGTTAAAGAACATACTATTTCTGTGGATGACGAATTTCTGCCTCACGAAACGATGATTGTTCAATATTCTTCTAACACCATCAAAGATGGCCATTAAGATTTCACTATATTTATATATGTTATATATTATGTTTATATTTTCCTTATGTTGGCATACCATTATGGTTTCCATTGTGGGTAAACACGATAATTTCGTTTTAGGAAGTGCAGACTACTGCCCCCTCACAGTGATTTGATTCATTAATGCCATATGTGGGACGCATAAAAGATAAATTTAAAGTTATTATATATGATGCGTGTTACATCTAAATGTTGAATATAATTCTGGAATTAAAATATACATACCTCTCATTTAGTTTTAATTCCATTAATATGACATAGAAATGAAAGTAGCATTCACGCGTACGTACGACTTACCGTCTCCATGAACGGTGCATTTCATTTATTACATCTAAATGATTATGTATTATTATAAATACATGTATATTATGGATATATATGATATATATGATATACAAATCATGAATATCATTCTAGATATAATGAACCTTTGACCACATGAACACCATGTAATTGTAAGAAGTCCACTTTTGACTTAAGAACCAAATATCGACCAAACAAACATTATTAACTTTAATGATTACATAATGTTTATAACATGGTAATAAGTGATATAAAAGGAATTATTAACATGAAAATAGTTCATAATCAAGTAGAAATTAACTCAAGTTTATTATGCAGGACGTTAAAGAGCGATCGAGTCAAGTCGGACCCGGGGTAAGGGAACTTCTTAACCCAATTTCCATTCTTTGGGTTAATCTCCTACTTTCAAATTATGTCATGATATTATTATTTAATATCATGTATTTGTAATTTATTTATGTGTACTTATAGTGAATACCCATAATAGATCTATTTTATTTAAAAAATATGATCTTTGTAAGGGTATTCGTCTCAATCTCCTTTTATTGAGGTATATTTCATTTTATACACAACTTTCTTTTATATGGTGTATAAACCCCTTTGTCTTTTAATTTTATACAAAAGGAATCTTTTTCTACGAAGCGTTTTACTAAGTGACAAAAAGGAATGTTTATTTTAACGTACGTGGTGACAACGACCTTTTTTGCCGCCGCTAGTATTATTTGGCCTTTGGCTTCCTCAACAAGCTGTAATGTTTTAATATGAAATAAATAACAAATGATATTTTATGTATTTTGGTATTGAAAATGGTTTTTATAATGGATTTGTTATGTTAATATATATATATGTGATATATTGTGATCAGAGTGTGGAAATATTTTTTCTTTCCATTATATTTGTTTTATGTATTATGATTTTATAATGGTACTTGGACATTCGATGGGTGGTTACATGATAAACCATATGACGGGTGGTGCCGTGAATACCAGGACGGGTGGTTACGTTGTAACCTCCAATGCATTGGGTATGGAAGTTGGTCGTATGGCTATTCCATTAAGTGAAATGTTTGGAAGTCGACCGTATGGTTATTCCTTTTAATTATGTTTATGTCCGAAGTTACCTTTATATGTTATGTGTTATTTATATGGGTTTTATGGTAATATTTTGGTTACAAAAGGGTATGTAATGATATTTTATTCAGTGAAGAGTTTTTACTACTTCTTAAAGGATAAAGGTATTACTTTGATAAATTATGCATGGTTTACTTGTTATTTTGAAAAAATAACATTTTTCATTATTTGTGTTTCCTTTACTGAGATTTTTATGCTCACCCCAAGTTTTTTAAATGTTTTTCACAGGACTTAATGTGGAATAGGGTCAAGGATGTGATCAAGGAAAAGTCATGCTATCTAAAACATGGAACTAGACATGTTTCTTTTTAAGAGTTTTATGTTATGGAAACTTAGTAGAAGTGTCTACTTTGTAATCTTTTGAGATGTAACAGTTATGTCCTAATCCTCTAAAACGCTAAACCTGAAAAGATCCTCAATGTGAATTATTTATTTAATTCAACATTAAGTAAGGTTTAAGGCTGGGGCCTTATAGTTGGTATCAGGGGTCGATTTAGATAACATTAGGAGTTAGAATTATATTAAATGATTATCCAAAAATATATTTTTTTTATTGTCAAATTGAAATGATATAGAATTTTAAGATTACCATGTTGCTTATCCTAAGATATTTCTCTGTTAAGAATGGTTTTTCATAGAGGAAACAAAACAGATTTTTTGGGAAGGCATACAGAGGGAAATGACCTTTCAAATCAGTATCCTGAGATGGTCAGAATTAGAACTAAATAGTTTGTTGTAGTGATGACTCAGTTGACTCAGGTGAAAAATTTTGGTTTATTTTCTTGATGATATTTTGGTGTTTTCTAAAAGTAAATAAGAGCATGAAATTCATTAAAGGGTTATCTTGCAAACCTTGAAAGAAAACAAACTATATGGAAAATTCAGGAAGTGTGAGTTTTGGTTACAAAAAATTTCTTTCATTGGTCACATTGTTTCAAAAGATGGGATAACTATTGATCCTGCAAAAACAATGGTTGTGGAAGAATGGACAAGACCCACAAATGTAACTGAGATTTGTAGCTTCATTGGTTTGGCAGGCTATTACAAAAGGATTGTTAGAAATTTTTCACGGTTATCTAGTCCAATGACTAAGCTAACTCAGAAGGGTGTTAAGTTTATATGGACAAAAGAATGTGATGATTGTTTTCAGGAGTTGAAAAGAAGATTGGTGAATGGTCCAGTTTTGGCACATCCTTTCAGGAATGGTGAGTTTTTTATCTACAGTGATGCTTCATTGAAGGGACTTGGTTGTGTCCTTATGAAGAATGATCAGGTAATTACATATGCTTCACGACAATTGGATACTCATGAGGTAAATTACCCTACACATGATTTGGAATTAACTGCTATTGTTTTTGTTTTAAAAATTTGGAGGCATCATTTGTATGGAGTAAAGTGTGAAATATATACCGATCAAAAAAGTTTAATGTATATATTCACTCAGAAATAATTGAACATGTGAAAGGGGAGATGGATAGAATTAATCAAGGATTATGATTGTACAATTCGTTACCATCCGGGAAAATCAAATAAAGTGGCTGATGCTTTGAGTCGAAAAAGTAATGCTTCATTAACAATGTTGCCTTTAGAACGTGATCCTTTTCTTAAGGATTTGATGAACTTTGACATAGAAGTTTTTGGTGCAGGATGCTATTCTGTTTTGTTTCATGTATTAGTGAAATCTTCTCTATCAAACAGAATCAAGAAAGCACAGAAGCAAGACAGTGAGTTGTAGAAAAAGGTAGAGCTGGTTGAGAAGGGTAAGTTGCCTGAATTCAATATTGATAATGATTGTGTTCTGAGATTTGGGAAGAGATTGTGTGTGACTTGGGATTCAGAGTTGAAGAGAGATTTGTTATGTGAAGCTCATAGTTCTCCGTTTTTAGTTCATCCTGGCAGTACTAAGATGTACAGAGATCTACAAGAGTATTACTGGTGGGATGGAATGAAAAGAGATATTGCTGATTTTACAGTGAAGTGTCTGACTTGTCATCAGGTTAAAGCAGAGCGGCAGTTACCAAAAGGGATTCTTCATCCTTTACCAATTCCAAAGTGTAAATGGGAAAACATATCCATGGGCTTTTTTGTAGGATTACTGAAGACATATCGTGGTAATAATGCAATCTGGGTTATTGTTGATCGCTTGACTAAATCTACTCATTTCCTTCCTATTCAAAATACACTCTCTCTAGTTCAACTTTCTCGGTTGAATATTAAAGGGATAGTCAGGTTACATGGAGTTACCCTCTCCATTGTGTCTGATCATGATCCCAGGTTTACTTTTAGCTTTTGTAAAGGCCTTCAGAAGTCGTTGGGTACTGAATTAAATTTTAGAACAAATTTTCATCCACAATCAGGTTGGTAGTCAGAACGAACAATTCAGACCTTGGCGGATATGCTACAAGCTTGTTCTATGGGTTATCATAGAATTTGGGACCAACATCTTTCTTTGGTTGAGTTTTCTTATAATAACAGTTTTCATTCCATTATACAGATGGCTCCGTTTGAGGCATTATATGGGAAGCGGTGTTGAACTCCAGCTTTCTGGGATGAAGTAGGTGAAAGGAAGCTGATGGGACCAGAATTGGTAGAAGAGATGGCAGAAAAAGTTCAGTTGATTCAAAAACACATGAGAACAACTCAGAGGAGACAGAAAAGTTATACAGACAATAGGAGGAAGGATCTCTCTTTCAAGGTAGGTGATCATGTTTTTCTCAAAGTCTCACCGTGGAAAAGTGTGATGCGATTTGGTAAGAAAGTAAAGCTGAGTCCAAGGTTCATTGGACCATATGAAATTCTGGATAAAGTTGGATCAGTTGTTTACTGAGTGGCTTCACCTCCAATTTTATCTCAGGTACACAATGTTTTTCATGTTTCCATGTTGAGAAAGTATAAGCCAGATTCATCACATGTTTTGAGCCCAAAGGTAGTTCAGTTGGAAGAGATTATCTCTTATAAAGAACAACCAATCCAGATTCTTGGCCGTAGAGAGAAAGTGTTGCGGAATAAGGTAATTCACTAGGTAAAGGTTTTGTGGAAAAACTACATGATTGATGAGGCAACATGGGAATCTGAAAATGCAATGGGGGCTAAATACCCCCACTTATTTGAAAAGTAAATAAATTGTGGGGGCGTAATTTTCTAAAGGGGGGAAGGATGTAACATCTCAAGTCATTAATTAATAAGATATATTTTTATCTATGTCTATTTATGAATTAGATAGTGTTTTAGAGGCTTAAAATTAGAATAAATCAAATCTTAAGCATGGAATGCTCTAATATTTTTAAAAGATTGTTTTATTGCCTTTTGATTGAAAACCATTTTAAAATAAAATTTTTGACAATTTTATAAGCTCTATTTGTCAAAATAAACTTATTATTTATGATTGTGACATTAAAATTTACATTGGATACTTTTTTGGTATTTTTATGACAATGTTCATTTTTTAATGAATAGTGAAAAAATACTGCATTTTACATCAAAACTGCTTTTTCATCTAATTTAATTATATGTTTAGATTATCTTTTGAATTTGTTTTAAAGTTCAATTTGAATATATTTTTAACATTTAATCCAATAGTGGTCGTTGTAATTAATTTTACCTTGAAATTGGACTTAAACTGGTGTCAATCTTTTGATACATATTGTTTCATAAGAACACGCTATTTGTTTTGACAGCGGGAATTAATTATTAAATTAATTAATGTAACTTATATGTTTTTAATTTTGTAAAATAGACATCATTTTTGTATTTGGAATATCAAATATAGCTTAGGGTGATGTTTTGGTATTTTTATGAAAAACATCAATTTTTAATGAATAGTGAAACCACTAAGTGGTACTTATAAAACCTGATTTTCCGTTTAAATGAAATTTTACCGCCTCTATGTTTTTAATTTCAAAAATCTGACATACATGGTTGTCATTAGGAAGTAAAATGTGGTTCAATGGGATTAAAATAATTTTTTTTGAATAGTATCTTTTAAGTTTTTAATCGCGATTAGAGATAATTAGTGTAGTTTAAGGTAAAAATATTGTTTTAATAATATGAAATGACCTAGACACATGTCCTACCCTTATTGGATGTGTCATGGCCGACCTATAAAATCCATGGGTCAACTTGGGGACCCCATGGATCTACTTTGGTAGGAAAATGACATTAATAACTTTTTATTTAAAGTTAAAATAAAAATGTCACCACCAAGAGTTTTTTACTAAAAAATTTTTAAATGGGGTTATAAAAGTCATACTTTTTACTATAAATATTAATTAAAAGAAAAAAATGTTTCCTACATCATGATATGTTTTTTTATAATTTTTAGACATTAAATAAATTAAATTATTTATGACATCATGATGATGCAGTGATTACCTCATTAATGAATGATTTAAATAAAATGAAAAGATAATGTCAAATATAAGACTTACAGTTGTCAAAGACCTATTGGAAGAGTATATTTCGAACCATTATCACCTTATCCCAGAATTATATCAATGTGGGACCTTTAAAATCCGAAAATCATTTTATAATAAAGTAAACGTTTATAACTTTCCAAGAGTGCCACTCCTGCCCTCTTATAAAATGCCCTCATCTCTACCTCCTTACCCACACCTCTCAAGCCTTTGGTTCGGACAAACTATGATCTTTTTGTCTATCCACATCCCTATAATACTCCTAGAATCCTCACTTTGGGAAGAAGTCTTCCCAAGGAATTCTTTGAGCTCAAACCAAAAAGAGTTACCCGTTTTAAAGGTAGTGTTTTTTCTTGTGTTCTTTTATTTTATTTTGATTATCCAACCCTCTAAACTCTTTTTATTGCTTTATTTTGTAACAAAAACAGTATCATAAATATACTAGGATGTTGTTATAATAATAATTAGAGCTACACTTACACACACCTACATCTAATGGTTAAAGAACATACTGTTTCTGTGGATGGTGAATTTCTATCTCACGAAATGATGATTGTTCAATATTATTCTAACACCTTCAAAGGTGGCCATTAAGATGTCAATATATTTATATATGATATATATTCTGTTTATGGTTTCCTTATTCTTCTGTATTTTTCATTTTTGGCATACAATTATGGTTTCCATTGTGGGTAAACACGATAATTTCATTTTAGGAAGTGCGGACTACCGCCCCCTCAAAGTGATTTGATTCGTTAATGCCATATGTGGGACGTATAAAGGATGGATTTAAAGTTATTATATATGATGTATGTTACATATAAATGATTAATATAATTCTGGAATTAAAATATACATACCTATCATCTAGTTTTAATGCAAATAATATGACATAGAAATTAAAGTGGCGTTCATGCGTACGTACGGCTTACCGTCTCCATGAACAATGCATTTCATTTCTTACCTCTAAATGATTATGTAATATTATAAATACATGTATATTCTGGATATATATGATATATATGCTATCCAAATCATGAATACCATTCTGGATATAATGAACCTTTGACCACACGAACAACATCTAATTATAAGAAGTCCACTTTCGACCTAAGAACCAAATATCGACAAAACAACCATTATTAACTTAAATGATTACATAATGTTTATAACATGGTAATAAGTTATATAAAAGGAATAATTAACTGGTAAAAGGTTCTTCAGAAAGTAGAAAATAACTCATTTTTATTATTCAGGACGTTAAATAGCGATAGAGTCAAGTCAGACCCAAGGTAAGGGAACTTCTTAACCCAATTTCCATTCTTTGGGTTTATCTCCTAATTTGAAATTACGTCATGATATTATTATTTCCTATCATGTATTTGTGCTTTATTTATGTGTACTTATAGTGAATACACATAATAGATCTATTTTATTTAAAAAATTGATATTTGTAAGGGACTTCATCTCAATCTCATTTCATTGAGGCATATTTCGTTTTATACACAACTTTCTTTTATATGGTGTATAAACCCCTTTGACATTTAATTTTATACAAAAGGAATCTTTTTCTACAAATCGTTTTACTAAACGAAAAAAAGGAATGTTTCTTTTAACATATGCGGTGACAACGACCTTTTTCGCCGTCGTGAGTATTATTTTTTCTTTGGCTTCCTCAACAAGCCGTAATGTTTTTAAAATGAAATAAATACCATATGCTCTTTTATGTATTTTGGTAATGAAAATGGTTTTTATAATGGATTTGTTATGTCAATATATTAATGAGATATAATGTGATCAGAGTGTGGAAATGTTTTCTTTCCATTATATTTGTTTTTTGTCTTATGATTTTATAATGGTACTTGGACATTTGCCGGGTGGTTACATGATAAACCATATGACGGGTGGTGCCGTGAATACCAGAACAGGTGGTTACATTATAACCTCAAATGCATTGGGTATGGAAGTCGGCCTTATGGATATTCCATTAAGTAATATGTTTGGAAGTCGACCGTATGGTTATTTCATTTAAGTATGTTTATATCCCAAGTTACCTTTATATGTTATGTGTTCTTTATATGGGTTTTATGGTAATATTTTAGTTAGAAAAGGGTATGTAATGATCTTTTACTCAGTGAAGAGTTTTTACTACTTCATAAAGGTAAAAGGTATTACTTTGATAAAGTATAGATGGTTTACTTGTTGTTTTGAAAAACTAACAGTTTTCATTATTTGTGTTTCCCTTACTGAGCTTTTTATGCTCACCCCAAGTTTTTGAAATGTTTTTCATAGGGCTTAATGTGGAATAGGGTCAAGGATGGGATCAAGGAAAAGTCATGCTATCTAAAACATGGAACTAGACATGTTTCTTTTTAAGAGTTTTTATTTTATGGAAACTTAGTAGAAGTGTCTACTTTGTAATCTTTTGAGATGTAATAGTTATGTCCTAATTCTCTAAAACTCTAAACCTGAAAAGATCCTCAATGTGAATGATTCATTTAATTCTATACTATGTAAGGTTTAAGGCTAGGGCCTTATAATATAAGAGATGAGAAACAACAAGAATGTATATTTTGAAAAATGATAAATATTATGAAATGGAATTCGAGGAACTAAAGCTATTTATAGAGGATGATCCAAGAGGAAAAAATATTGAAAAATTCAAGTTATTAGTTTCCATAAATATGAAAAGGGGAAATTTAATGACCAAGGGAAATATTCTAGTTAAATGTTTTTGATATGGAATAGGTTATCCACTCAATGCTATGTGTCTCAAGAAATTTTGTGATAATGAATATGATGAATAAATGAGGATGAAATATTTAAAGTAGGTGTATATAAATTTTGAAATCAAATAGATTAAATTTATAAAAAAGAAATTACTATGAAAATAGGATGATAGATTTAAATAAAATAAATGTGAGGAATTGAAGGCTGAAAATACATCTAAAAAGCAGGTTTTTCATTATTAAAAACAAAACACAATAAGAAGGTGAAAAGTGATGTTGATGATGCGATGTTTAAGGCCATTTCAAAAATAAAAGTTGATTTTCAATATGTTCTTTGAAAGATATATGTTTAAAGATATAAAATTGATAAATCCAATACAATGGTTCATGACTCTAAATTTTACATACAGTTGGGGGAAAAGGAGAGGTTGAGTTGATGTTTGAGATTTAAAATCTCAAATATTAAAATAGAGAAGGCCCAAAAATTCATTGAGAGACTAATAAAAATTTATATCATGTCCGCATTATCAATGGGGTGACTGACATAATAAAATATTTTTTTTTCATATTGAGGTGGGTGAATGATAAGTTATGGGATTAAAAAAATCATTTCAATATATCGAAAGACTCTTGACTCACAAAATGATATTTAAATGATGTATTGTTTGAGATATCAAGAATGTTAAGAGGATTCATAGTGATCCATTGATGAATTTAGAATATTTTTTTATAATATAAATTGGACAATAAATATTTAAATTATGATGTATGTCTTGATCATAAATAAAGATTGATCATGGTTGATGTAAAGTTAGATAAACCCACTTCACTGAGGAATTATTTTTAGTATACTCTAAAAAAATTAAAATATTAATGGAATATCAAATAATATAATTAAAAATATATTGAAAATTTGGTGTTTCCATTTTTTAATGATTCTTTTTACATATATTGTGTTACACCCTAAAATTGTATGATATATTTATATTTTAATAATTTTAAAGTGTTTAAAAACAACATTTATGGGTTATGTTAAAGATATTTTAGGAAAAACGTTTATTATGTGTCTAGTCTCTACGGACACTATACCTTAACGATACTCAATAATGTATAATTTTTATATTTATTGAATATTTTTCTAAAATGTTATGATATTTAAGTATATATTTCATGCATTTATATAATTGGAATCAAGGGATAGTTTAGTTATTTTTGGATATTAGGATTTAAAAAATTTAGTTAGAACCCGTAGAGTATGTCTATGTATAGGAAAGTATCCTATGTTTTGGTAAATGAAGTTATCTGGTTTTCCTAGAAAGTACATCACTATCTATATAATAGCAATTGGATACAACTATGAAAGCTATTTACCTAGTTTTAAAAAGTCTAGAAGTGGTGGATTGTGTATTAATTCAATTATCACTGGTGCACATTTAAGGGTACTTAGACTACACAATTGGATATAGACTCATAAAATATATAGTTTGTTTAATGATTGTTATCTTTATAAACAATTACTATTAAATATATGATAGATCCTTTGAAAACCGATGATAATATATCGATAAATTAGAGGAAATTATAGTACTATGGGTTAAAATAAGGTGTCATAATTTAGTAAATCATATGAAATATTTTCAAAATCATATTATTTTGTACTCTGACTATTGATGTTTGATATTCACACTATTTTTTGGTCTTTAGTAAATATATTGAATTAGAAGGAATTATGAGAATAACAAATATGATAACCAATGAAATGATTATTTTAATGAGAAAACAAATGTATTGGGAGCTAGGATTCAATATCTTGTTACTATTCCCACTCAACTCATTCAATCTATGAGAAATATTGTGAACTGTGTTGGGATTTCAAATACACCAAAGAGGAAGAAACATAAAATTGATTCTTTTATGTGACAATTTTAACCTCCATTTTTTGTTTCTTGTGATACATTAGCTTCCAAGAAATGTATATGTACAATGGAAAAGTTATTTTCTATTCTCCAATTATTGGATGGTTTGTTTTTTCTTATAAATCTATAGTCCCGATTGAAAATCATATAAATGGTGGAATATTATCAATTAAATGAGGTAAGATTAGTAAATAAACTACATTGAATGGTAGTTGTTTAAGAGGGTATTTCTCAATAAATAATTTCCTCAAACTATTTATATTATGTTAGAAATGGAAATCATAGATCTGAAACAGAAGGATAAGGAATCCATTGTTACATATGAATAATTTTTTCATGAAATTCATGGTAAAATTGGGTATTTATTATAAGGCCCGAGCCTTAAACCTTACTTAATCTTGAGTTATTACAAGATTACACATTGATGATCTATTCGGGTTTAGAGTTTTAGAGAACTAGATCACAAAACTTTAATTACATTCCACATATAAACAAAGTGGTTAAATAAATATAGTATTCTTGTTTCCCATCAATGAAAACATATTTAAAATAAAACATGGATTCTTTCTTGACACTTCCTTGACACTATCATCATATCATGTACCTTTCCATTGACCTGTGAAAAACATTTCAAAAAGACTTGTGATGAGCATAAAAAGCTCAGTAAGGGATATAAAAATATGGAAAGGAATCATGGGCACATATATACATAATAATGAAATCATACTTTACCCATAAAACATAAGCACATTAACATACCTCATCAAATCATGAATAAATCATAGAAATCATAAGACATAAAGGTAACTTGAGGCATTCATAACATTCTTACGTAGAGAGAAACCCTCTTGGTTACGTTTGGAATACCCATCACAGTATATTCCCTAAATCGCTTCGGAGAAACCTTAACATTTCACTCCTTCGTGTCACCCAATGCATTGGAGAGCTATTTCGGGCTTACCCGCCCTTAGTTTATCACGGAACCACCTGTCTTCATAATAATGCCCAAGAACCATAACATAATCATATCACATAAAACATGCATAAAGGAAACATAACATTTCCACATTTCAATCACAATATATCAATACAACACATTGATATAATAAAAACATTATGAAAACCATTTTCAATACCAAAATAAAAGAAAAGTAAAACATCGTATTAATTTTTCTTTTTTTAAAAAAGGTATTGCTTGTAGAGGAAGCCGAAACTCAAATAATGGTCTCAGTGGTGGAGAAGTCGTTGTCGCCGCATACGTACGACAAAAACATTCCCTTTTTTCATTTAGTAAACGCTTCGTATAAAAAAGATTCCTTTTGAATAAACGTAAAATTCAAAGGGGTTTATACACCATATAAAAGAAGGTTGTGTATAAAACAAAATATGCATCAATGAAAGGAGATTGAGACAAAGTCCCATACCTCGGGTCCGACTTGACTTGGTCGTTCTTTAATCTCATAAATAATAAACTTGAGTTAATTTCTACTTGTTTAAGAACCTTTTTCAAGTTCATTATTCATTTTATATCACTTATTGCCATGTCATGAACACTATGTAAATATTTAAGTTAATAACGGTCGTTTTAACGATCATTAGTACTTGAGTAAAAAATAAGCCCTTTATAATTACAAGTTGTTCATGTATCCATTATATCCAGAATGGTATTAATGATGTAGATATAATATATGTCATATATATCTAGTACATTCATGCATTTATAATATTACATAATCATTTAGAGGTAAGAAATGAAATGCACCGTTCATGGAGACGGTAAGCTGTACGTACGCGTGAACGCTACTTTCATTTCTATTTCATATTTTATAGAATGGAATCATAATGATATAAAGGTATATTATAATTCCAGTATAATATCATATATAATATCATAGTTCCATCCTTTATACGTCCCACATATGGTATTTAACGAATCAAAACACTTTGAGGGGGCGGTAGTCCGCACTTCCTTAAATGAAGATATCGCGTTTACCCATAATGGAAACCATAATGGTATTCCCAAAATGAAAAATACATAATCTTAAGGAAAGCATAAACATATTATATATCATATATAAATATAGTGACATCTTAATGGCCACCTTTGAAGGTGTTAAAATAATGTTGAACAATCATCGTTTCGGGAGGCATAAATTCACCATCCACGGAAACAGTATGTCCTTTAACCATTAGATGTAGGTGTGTGTAAGTTTAGATCAAATACTTATTATAAAAAAATCCTAGTATATTGAAGATACTGGAGTTGTGACAAAATAAATGAATAAAATGAGTTTAGGGGTTTGGAGAAGCAAAATAAACCAAAGGACTCAAGTGAAGACATTACCTTAAAATCGGGTAACTCCCTTTGGTTTGAGCTCAAAGGCTTCCTTGGAAAGACTTCTGCCCAAAGTAATTCTTCAAGGAGTAATATAGGGATGTGGAGAGACAAAATTGGCAGGGTTTGGACGATCCAAAGTCTTTGGGAGTGTGGGTAAGGTGGTAGAGGTGGGGGCCTTTTATAAGAGGAGGGGAGGGGTACTGTTGGAAAGTAAAGAAATGTTACTTTATTTGAAAATGATTTTCGGATTCAAAAGGTCCCAAATTGATATACTTCGAGGGTAAGGTGATAAGGGTTAGAAATCCACCCATACAATAGGTTTTGTCCATGTGTATGTCATAGATTTTACATTATCATTTCATTTTATTTAAGTCCTTTATTAATGGGGTAATCGCTGCATCATCATGATTTCATAAATAATTTAATTTATATAAAGTATAAAAATTATAAAAAAAATATCATGATGTAGGAAATATGTTTATCTTTCTAATGATTATTTATAATAAAAAATCTGACTTATATAACCCTGTGTAAAAATTGTTTTAGTAAAACAACTCATGTTTGTGTCATTTTAATTTTAACATTAAATAAAAAGTTATTTATGTCATTTCCCAACCAAAGTGGCTCCATGGGGTCCCCAAGTTGACCCATGTCTTTTCTTGGTCGTCCATGACACATTCAATAATGGTATGACATGTGTAAAGCTCATCTCATATTATTAAAACATTATTTTTACATTAAATGACACTAAATACCTCTAATAGCGATTCAGAACTTAACAGTTACTATTTACCTAAAATTATTTTAATTTCATTGAACCACATTTTACTTCTTAATGAAAACCATGTATGTCGGATTTTTGAAAATAAAATCACAGAAGTGGCAAAGTTTCATTTAAACGAAAAATCAGTTTCTTTAACTACCACTTAGTGGTTTCACTATTCATCAAAAATTGAAGTTTTTCAGAAAAATTCCAAAACATCACCCTAAGCTATATTTGATATTATGAATTTAAAAATGATTTCTATTTTACAAAAATCAAAAAATATAATATTCATTAATTAATTTAATAACTAATTCCCACTGTCATGACAAATTGCGTGTTTTTATGAAACAATAAGTATCAAAATATTGACACTAGTTTACGTCCAATTTCAAAGTGAAATTGATTCCAATGACCACCATTGGATAAAATGGTAAAAATATATTCTAATTTCACTTCAAAACAAATTCAAAAGATACTCTAATCATATAAATAAATTAGATTAAATAGAGGTTTTCAATTAAAATACAACATTTTTCACTATTCATTAAAAAAATGAACTTTATCGGAAAAATACCAAAAATTCACACAAAGTAAATTTTGAAGTCCCAATCATAAATAATAAGTTTATTTTGACAAAAATATCTTATAAAATTGTCAAAAGATGTATTTAAAAAGGGTTTTCCATCAAAAGGCAGTAAAACAATCTTTTAAGAATATTAGTGTATTCCATCCATAAGATTGTATTTAATTTCATTTTAAGCCTCTAAAACACTATCTTAATCATTAATAGACAGAGATAAAAATTTCTATTATTAATTACTTACTTGGGATGTTACATCCTTCCCCCTTTAGAAAATTGTATCCCCGGAATTTATTTACTTATCGAATAAATTGGGGTACTTATCCCTCATTGTATTTTCAGATTCCCATGTTGCCTCTTCCATCATGTGGTTTTTCCACAAAACCATTACCTGATTAATCACCTTATTCCGTAACACTTGATCCCTGTGGTCAAGAATCTGGACCGGTTGTTCCTCATAAGATAGGTTCTCTTCCAGCTGAACTACCTCTGGACTCAAAACATGAGATGGATCTGGCATGTACTTTCTCAGCATCGAAACATGAAAAACATTGTGTACCTGAGATAAACTCGGAGGTAAAGCCACTCGGTAAGAAACGGATCCAACTCTCTCCAGAATTTCATATGGTCCAATGAAACTTGGACTCAGCTTTCCTTTCTTACCAAATCGCATCACACTTTTCCATGGTGACACTTTGAGAAAAACATGACCACCTACCTCAAAAGAGAGATCCTTCCTCCTGTTGTCCGCATAACTCTTCTGCCTACTCTGAGATGTTCTCATGTGTTTCTGTATCAGCTGAACTTTTTCTTCCAACTCTTCTACCAATTTTGGTCCCATCAACTTCCCTTCACCCACTTCATCCCAGAAAGATGGAGTTTGACACCGCTTCCCATATAATACCTGAAAGGGTTCCATCTGTATACTAGAATGAAAACGGTTATTATATGAAAATTCAACCAAAGAAAGATGTTGGTCCCAACTTCCCTGATAATCCATCGAACAAGCTCGTAGCATATCCTCCATGGTCTGAATTGTTCATTCTGACTGCCCATCTGATTGAGGATGAATAGCTGTACTAAAATTTAATTCAGTACCCAACGACTTCTGAAGGCCTTTCCAAAAGTTATAAGTGAACCTGGGATCATAGTCAGATACAATGGAGAGAGGAACTCCATGTAACCTGACTATCTCTTTAAGATACAAACGGGAAAGTTGATCTAGGGAAAAAGTATCTCATATAGCAAGGAAATGAGAAGATTTAGTCAAGCGATCAACAATAACCCAGATTGCATTATTACCTCAAGATGTCTTCGGTAATCCCACAACAAATTCCATGGATATATTCTCCCATTTCCACTCTGGCACTGGTAAAGGCTGAAGCATCCCTTTCGGTAACTGCCGCTCTACTTTAACCTGTTGACATGTCAAACACTTCACAGCAAAATCAACAATATCTCTTTTCATTCAATCCCACCAGTAATACTCCCGCATATCTCTGTACATCTTAGTACTGCCAGGATGAACTAAAAAAGGAGAACTATGAACTTCACATAACAACTCTCTCATCAACTGCGAATCACAAGGCACACACAATCTCTTCCCAAATCTCAAAACACAATCATTATCAATGTTGAATTCATGTAACTTACCTTTCTGAACCAGCTCTACCTTTTTCTACAACTCACTGTCTTTCTTCTGTGCTTGCTTGATTCTGTCTGATAGAGAAGATCTCACTGATACCTGAAACAAAACAGAAGAACATCCTGCACCAACAACTTCTATGCCAAAGTTCATCAAATCCTTAACCAAAGGATCACGTTCCAAACACAACATTGTTAATCAAGCATTACTTTTTCGACTCAAAGCATCAGCCACATTATTTTATTTTCCCGGATGGTAGTGAATTGTACAATCATAATCCTTCATTAATTCTAGCCATCTCCTCTGTCTCATGTTTAACTCTTTCTGAGTGATATATACATTAAACTTTTGTGAACAATATATATTTCACACTTTCCTCCATACAAATGATGCCTCCAGATTTTTAAAGCAAAAACAACAGCAGCTATTTCCAAATCATGTGTAGGGTAATTTACCTCATGAGTTTTCAACTGACGTGAAGCATAAGAAATTACCTGATCATTATGCATTAGGAAGCAACCAAGTCCTTTCAATGAAGCATCACTGTAGATAAAAAACTCACCATTCCAGGAAGGTAGTGCCAAAACTGGAGCATTCACCAATCTTCATTTCAATTCCTGAAAACAATCATCACATTATTTTTTTCAGATAAACTTAACACCCTTCCGAGTTAGCTTAGTCATTGGACTAGATAACCGTGAAAAATTTCTAACAAACCTTTGGTAATAGCCTTCCAAACCAAGGAAGCTACGAATCTCAGTTGCATTTTTGGGTCTTCGCCAGTCTTCCACAACATTTTTTTTGCAGGATCAACAGTTATCCCATCTTTAGAAACAATGTGACCAAGGAAAGAAATTTGTTGCAACCAAAACTCACACTTGTTGAATTTCCCATACAATTTATTTTCTTTTAAGGTTTGAAAGATAACCCTTAAATGTCTTTCATGCTCCTCTTTACTTTTAGAAAACACCAAAATATCATCAATGAAAACCACCACAAACTTATCCAAGAACTCATGGAAAATTCTATTCATTAAGTCCATGAATACAGCATGTGCACTGGTTAGCCCAAAAGGCATTACTACAAATTCATAATGGTCATATCTTGTACGAAACGCAGTCTTCAGAATGTCTACTTCATTTACCTTCAGCTAATGGTACCCCGATCTCAAGTCAATATTTGAAAAATATTGAGCTCCCTGGAGCTGATCAAACAAATCATCGATATGAGGAAAAGGATATTTGTTCTTAACAATGATGTTATTCAAGGCTCTATAATCAATGCAAAGTGTCATTGAACCATCTTTCTTTTTAACAAATAAAACAGGAGCAGCCCATGGTGATGTGCTAGGTCGAATGAAACCTTTCTCTAATAAATCTTGCAATTGCTCCTTCAACTCTAAAAGTTCAATTTGATCCATTCGATAAGGGGGTTTTGAAATTGGCTAAGCATCAGGAACTAATTCAACGGTATACTCAACTTCCCGATCTGGTGTTATTCTAGGAAACTCATCAAGAAAAACATCAGGATACTCGTTTACCGCTGGCACATCATTAATATGAACAGTTCCTTTATTTTCCACTATGTGTGCAAGGTAACATTCATTTCCATCTTTTACAAGTTTCTCGGCCTCTTGATATTTTATCAATAGTAAGGGTTCATTATTGTACACAAACTGAAAGTCTTTCTGAAAAAAAAACTTCTTTAGCTCTACAGTCAATCTTAGCTTGGTAAATAGAGAGCCAATCCATACTCAGGATAACATCAAACTCTACTAGAGGTATAACAATAAGGTTTACAAGTATGTTCTTTCCACATATAAGGATAAGAAGATTCTTATAAATTCTGTTTGCCTCAATATTTCCCCCAAGTGTTTTTACCAAACGTTCAGGAGTCATTTCTTGAGATGGTATTCCCATTTTACTAGAAAAGGTTTCAGAGATTAAAGAATGTGTAGACCCCGAATCAAACAACACACTGGAATAATCTGAAAAAACAAACAAAGTACCTGATACAACATCATTTGATGGCCCGACATCTTCTGAAGTAGTTGCAAAGGATTTCACCACCCCTTTCTGCTTGTAGTCTAACTGCTTCCAATCACTCAAGCTCTTTGTCGGACACTCATTTACTTAGTAACCCATCTCATTGCACTTATAACATTTCACTAACTATAAATCAAATTTGGTCTTACCTTCACCATGATCCTTTTCAGTGCAATCACGAGCCTTATGTCCCATCTTACCACATCGGTAGCACTTTCTAGAATTCAGAAGACAATCCCCAGCATGCCTTTTTCCACATTTATCACAAACTGGAAACTTAGATTTCTTACCATCAGAATTTTTTGAAGAATTCTTCCCTTTCTCCCGCCACCTTGGTCTCTTCTTTTGTTGGTTGTTATAGAACACTTGATCATCAGAAAACTCCATTTCCACCTTCTCAGAACATCAAACAAGCTTTACATAACTTTTAAACTCACAAGAAGCTAATGCCCTTAGATATTTTGGCTTTAATCCTGAGTAAAAACGATTGATTTTACTATCAAGGTCTCGGATAAAATTTGGAGCATACCTTGACTATCGAGTGAACCTTTCTTCATAGGCGGCCACTGAGTGTTCCTCTTGCCTCAATTCCAAGAATTGCTTTTCCATCCTAAGTCGAACAACCTTAGGAAAATACTTCTCAAGAAACACACCTTTGAATTCATCCCAGGCAAGAGCATCAATCTCATCAGCGTCCTTGATATTATTAACCATCGACCACCACTGATCTACTTCAACCTCCAAACGGTAAATAGAAAGACTAACCTTTTGATAGTCTGAACACCCCATGACATCGAAAATATTCTCCAGTGCATTAATCCACCCTTCAGCTAGCACAAGGTCAGATGATCCTCTGAATGATGGGGGATGTTGCCTCATGAAATGTTCCACCCCTGACATGTTCCTCTGCGGTTGATCTGGCTGATCTCACGCATGGATACCACCACCATTTATCGCTTGAGTCAACTGCACCATTACTGCAACAAACTGTTCAGTTCCAATTCTGACCATCTCAGGATGCTGATTCGGAAGGTTATTTCCTTTTCTATGCCTTCCTAGCACTACTTCCCTATTTCCTTTGTGGAAAACCATTCTAAACAAACATGTCTTAGATGAAGCAACATGGTAATCTTCAAATACTATATCACTTCAATTTGACCATAAAAAAATATTTTTGGACAATAATTTAATAGAATTATAACACCTAAAGTTATCTAAACCGACCTCTAATACCAACTATATAGCCCCAGCCTTAAACCTTACTTAATCTTGAGTTATTACAAGATTACACATTGAGTATCTTTTCCGGTTTATAGTTTTAGAGAATTAGATCATAAAATTTGAATTACATTCCACATATAAACAAAGTGGTTACATAAAGATAGTATTATTCTTTCCCATCAATGGAAACATATTTAAAATAAAACATGGATTCTTTCTTGACACTTCCTTGACACTTTCATCATATCATGTACCTTTCCCTTGACCTGTGAAAAACATTTCAAAAAAACTTGGGATGAGCATAAAAAGCTCAGTAAGGGATATAAAAATATGGAAAGGAATCATGGGCACATATATACATAATAATGAAATCATACTTTACCCATAAAACATAAGCACATTAACATAGCTCATCAAATCATGAATAAATCATAGAAATCATAAGACATAAAGGTAACTTGAGGCATTCATAACATTCTTACGTAGAGAGAAACCCTCTTGGTTACGTTTGGAATACCCATCACAGTATATTCCCTAAATCGCTTCGGAGAAACCTTAACATTTCACTCCTTCGCGTTACCCAATGCATTGGAGAGCTATATCGGGCTTACCCGCCCTTAGTTTATCACGGAACCACCTGTCTTCATAATAATGCCCAAGAACCATAACATAATCGTATCACATAAAACATGCATAAAGGAAACATAACATTTCCACATTTCAATCACAAGATATCAATACAACACATTGATATAATAAAAACATTATGAAAACCATTTTCAATACCAAAATAAAAGAAAAGTAAAACATCGTATTTATTTTTCTTTTTTAAAAAAAGGTATTGCTTGTAGAGGAAGCCAAAACTCAAATAATGGTCTCAGTGGTGGAGAAGTCGTTGTCGCCGCATACGTACGACAAAAACATTCCCTTTTTTCATTTAGTAAACGCTTCGTATAAAAAAAATTCCTTTTGAATAAACGTAAAATTCAAAGGGGTTTATACACCATATAAAAGAATGTTGTGTATAAAACAAAATATGCATCAATGAAAGGAGATTGAGACAAAGTCCCATACCTCGGGTCCGACTTGACTTGGTCGTTCTTTAATCTCATAAATAATAAACTTGAGTTAATTTCTACTTGTTTAAGAACCTTTTTCAAGTTCATTATTCATTTTATATCACTTATTGCCATGTCATGAACACTATGTAAATATTTAAGTTAATAACGGTCGTTTTAACGATCATTAGTACTTGAGTCAAAAATAATCCCTTTATAATTACAAGTTGTTCATGTATCCATTATATCCAAAATGGTATTAATGATGTAGATATAATATATGTCATATATATCCAGTACATGCTTGCATTTATAATATTACATAATCATTTAGAGGTAAGAAATGAAATGCACCGTTCATGGAGACGGTAAGCTGTACGTATGCGTGAACGCTACTTTCATTTCTATTTCATATTTTATAGAATGGAATCATAATGATATAAAGGTATATTATAATTCCAGTATAATATCATATATAATATCATAGTTCCATCCTTTATACGTCCCACATATGGTATTTAACGAATCAAAACACTTTGAGGGGGCGGTAGTCCGCACTTCCTTAAATGAAGATATCGCGTTTACCCATAATGGAAACCATAATGGTATTCCCAAAATGAAAAATACATAAACTTAAGGAAAACATAAACATATTATATATCATATATAAATATAGTGACATCTTAATGTCCACCTTTGAAGGTGTTAAAAGAATGTTGAACAATCATCGTTTCGGGAGGCATAAATTCACCATCCACGGAAACAGTATGTCCTTTAACCATTAGATGTAGGTGTGTGTAAGTTTAGATCAAATACTTATTATAAAAAAATCCTAGTATATTGAAGATACTGGAGTTGTGACAAAAGAAATGAATAAAATGAGTTTAGGGGTTTGGAGAAGCAAAATAAACCAAAGGACTCAAGTGAAGACATTACCTTAAAATCGGGTAACTCCCTTTGGTTTGAGCTCAAAGGATTCCTTGGAAAGACTTCTGCCCAATGTAATGCTTCAAGGAGTAATATAGGGATGTGGAGAGACAAAATGGGCAGGGTTTGGCCGATCCAAAGTCTTTGGGAGTGTGGGTAAGGTGGTAGAGGTGGGGGCCTTTTATAAGAGGAGGGGAGGGGTACTGTTGGAAAGTAAAGAAATGTTACTTTATTTGAAAATGATTTTCGGATTCAAAAGGTCCCACATTGATATACTTCGAGGGTAAGGTGATAAGGGTTAGAAATCCACCCATACAATAGGTTTTGTCCATGTTTATGTCATAGATTTTACATTATCATTTCATTTTATTTAAGTCCTTTATTAATGGGGTAATCGCTGCATCATCATGATTTCATAAATAATTTAATTTATATAAAGTATAAAAATTATAAAAAAAATATCATGATGTAGGAAATATGTTTATATTTCTAATGATTATTTATAATAAAAAATCTAACTTATATAACCCTGTGTAAAAATTGTTTTAGTAAAACAACTCATGTTTGTGTCATTTTAATTTTAACATTAAATAAAAAGTTATTTATGTCATTTCCCAACCAAAGTGGCTCCATGGGGTCCCCAAGTTGACCCATGTCTTGTCTTGGTCGTCCATGACACATTCAATAATGGTATTACATGTGTAAAGCTCATCTCATATTATTAAAACATTATTTTTACATTAAATGACACTAAATACCTCTAATAGCGATTCAGAACTTAAAAGTTACTATTTACCTAAAAATTATTTTAATCTCATTGAACCACATTTTACTTCTTAATGAAAACCATGTATGTCGGATTTTTGAAAATAAAATCACAGAAGTGGCAAAGTTTCATTTAAACGAAAAATCAGTTTCTTTAACTACCACTTAGTGGTTTCACTATTCCTCAAAAATTGAAGTTTTTCAGAAAAATTCCAAAACATCACCCTAAGCTATATTTGATATTATGAATTTAAAAATGATTTCTATTTTACAAAAATCAAAAAATATAATATTCATTAATTAATTTAATAACTAATTCCCACTGTCATGACAAATAGCGTGTTTTTATGAAACAATAAGTATCAAAATATTGACACTAGTTTACGTACAATTTCAAAGTGAAATTGATTCCAATGACCACCATTGGATAAAATGGTAAAAATATATTCTAATTTCACTTCAAAACAAATTCAAAAGATACTCTAATCATATAAATAAATTAGATTAAATAGAGGTTTTGAATTAAAATACAACATTTTTCACTATTCATTAAAAAATGAACTTTATCGGAAAAATATCAAAAATTCACACAAAGTAAATTTTGAAGTCCCAATAATAAATAATAAGTTTATTTTGACAAAAATAGCTTATAAAATTGTCAAAAGATGTATTTAAAAAGGGTTTTCCATCAAAAGGCAGTAAAACAATCTTTTAAGAATATTAGTGTATTCCATCCATAAGATTGTATTTATTTTCATTTTAAGCCTCTAAAACACTATCTTAATCATTAATAGACAGAGATAAAAATTTCTATTATTAATTACTTACTTGGGATGTTACATCCTTCCCCCTTTAGAAAATTGTATCCCCGGAATTTATTTACTTATCGAATAAATTGGGGTACTTATCCCTCATTGTATTTTCAGATTCCCATGTTGCCTTTTCCATCATGTGGTTTTTCCACAAAACCATTACCTGATTAATCACCTTATTCCGTAACACTTGATCCCTGTGGTCAAGAATCTGGACCGGTTGTTCCTCATAAGATAGGTTCTCTTCCAGCTGAACTACCTCCGGACTCAAAACATGAGATGGATCTGGCATATACTTTCTCAGCATCGAAACATGAAAAACATTGTGTACCAGAGATAAACTCGGAGGTAAAGCCACTCGGTAAGAAACGGATCCAACTCTCTCCAGAATTTCATATGGTCCAATGAAACTTGGACTCAGCTTTCCTTTCTTACCAAATCGCATCACACTTTTCCATGGTGACACTTTGAGAAAAACATGATCACCTACCTCAAAAGAGAGATCCTTCCTCCTGTTGTCCGCATAACTCTTCTGCCTACTCTGAGATGTTCTCATGTGTTTCTGTATCAGCTGAACTTTTTCTGCCAACTCTTCTACCAATTCTGGTCCCATCAACTTCCCTTCACCCACTTCATCCCAGAAAGATGGAGTTTGACACCGCTTCCCATATAATGCCTGAAAGGGTTCCATCTGTATACTCGAATTAAAACGGTTATTATATGAAAATTCAACCAAAGAAAGATGTTGGTCCCAACTTCCCTGATAATCCATCGAACAAGCTCGTAGCATATCCTCCATGGTCTGAATTGTTCATTCTGACTGCCCATCTGATTGAGGATGAATAGTTGTACTAAAATTTAATTCAGTACCCAACGACTTCTGAAGGCCTTTCCAAAAGTTATAAGTGAACCTGGGATCATAGTCAGATACAATGGAGAGAGGAACTCCATGTAACCTGACTATCTCTTTAAGATACAAACGGGAAAGTTGATCTAGGGAAAAAGTATCTCATATAGCAAGGAAATGAGAAGATTTAGTCAAGCGATCAACAATAACCCAGATTGCATTATTACCTCAAGATGTCTTCGGTAATCCCACAACAAAGTCCATGGATATATTCTCCCATTTCCACTTTGGCACTGGTAAAGGCTGAAGCATCCCTTTCGGTAACTGCCGCTCTACTTTAACCTGTTGACATGTCAAACACTTCACAGCAAAATCAACAATATCTCCTTTCATTCAATCCCACCAGTAATACTCCCGCATATCTCTGTACATCTTAGTACTGCCAGGATGAACTAAAAAAGGAGAACTATGAACTTCACATAACAACTCTCTCATCAACTGAGAATCACAAGGCACACACAATCTCTTCCCAAATCTCAAAACACAATCATTATCAATGTTGAATTCATGTAACTTACCTTTCTGAACCAGCTCTACCTTTTTCTACAACTCACTGTCTTGCTTCTGTGCTTGCTTGATTCTGTCTGATAGAGAAGATCTCACTGATACCTGAAACAAAACAGAAGAACATCCTGCACCAACAACTTCTATGCCAAAGTTCATCAAATCCTTAACCAAAGGATCACGTTCCAAACACAACATTGTTAATTAAGCATTACTTTTTCGACTCAAAGCATCAGCCACATTATTTTATTTTCCCGGATGGTAGTGAATTGTACAATCATAATCCTTCATTAATTCTAGCCATCTCCTCTGTCTCATGTTTAACTCTTTCTGAGTGAAATATACATTAAACTTTTGTGAACAGTATATATTTCACACTTTCCTCCATATAAATGATGCCTCCAAATTTTTAAAGCAAAAGCAACAGCAGCTATTTCCAAATCATGTGTAGGGTAATTTACCTCATGAGTTTTCAACTGACGTGAAGAATAAGAAATTACCTGATCATTATGCATTAGGAAGAAACCAAGTCCTTTCAATGAATCATCACTGTAGATAAAAAACTCACCATTCCAGGAAGGTAGTGCCAAAACTGGAGCATTCACCAATCTTCATTTCAATTCCTGAAAACAATCATCACATTCTTTTTTCCAGATAAATTTAACACCCTTCCGAGTTAGCTTAGTCATTGGACTAGATAACCGTGAAAAATTTCTAACAAACCTTTGGTAATAGCCTTCCAAACCAAGGAAGCTACGAATCTCAGTTGCATTTTTGGGTCTTCGCCAGTCTTCCACGACATTTTTTTTTGCAGGATCAACAGTTATCCCATCTTTAGAAACAATGTGACCAAGGAAAGAAATTTGTTGCAACCAAAACTCACACTTGTTGAATTTCCCATACAATTTCTTTTCTTTTAAGGTTTGCAAGATAACCCTTAAATGTCTTTCATGCTCCTCTTTACTTTTAGAAAACACCAAAATATCATCAATGAAAACCACCACAGACTTATCCAAGAACTCATGAAAACCACCATAACATAATCGTATCACATAAAACATGCATAAAGGAAACATAAAATTTCCACATTTCAATCACAAGATATCAATACAACCCATTGATATAATAAAAATAATATGAAAACCATTTTCAATACCAAAATAAAAGAAAAGTAAAACATGGTATTTATTTTTCTTTTTTAAAAAAGGTATGGCTTGTAGAGGAAGCCGAAACTCAAATAATGGTCACGGCGGCGAAGAAGTCATTTTCGCCGCATACGTACGACAAAAACAGTCCCTTTTGTCGTTTAGTAAAAGCTTCTTATAAAAAATATTCTTTTTTAATAAACGTAAAAGTCAAAGGGGTTTATACATCATATAAAAGAAGGTTGTGTATAAAACAAAATATGCCTCAATGAAAGGAGATTGAGACGAAGTCCCATACCTCGGGTCTGACTTGACTCGGTCGTTATTTAATCTCCTGAATAATAAACTTGAGTTAATTTCTACTTGATTAAGAACCTTTTTAAAGTTTATTATTCCTTTTATATCACTTATTTCCTTGTCATGAACACTATGTAATTATTTAAGTTAATAACGGTCGTTTTAACGATCATTAGTACTTGAGTCAAAAATAAGCCCTTTATAATTACAAGTTGTTCATGTATCCATTATATCCAGAATGGTATTAATGATGTAGATATCATATATGTAATATATATCCAGTACATTCATGTATTTATAATATTACATAATCATTTAGAGGTAAGAAATGAAATGCACCGTTCATGGAGACGGTAAGCCGTACGTACGCATGAATGCTACTTTCATTTCTATTTCGTATTTTATAGAATGGAATAATAATGATATAAAGGTATATTATAATTATAGTATAATATCATATATAATATCATAGTTCCATCCTTTATACGTCCCACATATGGTATTTAATGAATCAAATCACTTTGAGGGGGCGGTAGTCCGCACTTCTTTAAATGAAGATATCGCGTTTACCCATAATGGAAACCATAAAGATATGCCAAAAATGAAAAATAAAGAAGTTTAAGGAAAACATAAACATATTATATATCATATATAAATATAGTGACATCTTAATGGCCACCTTTTAAGGTGTTAAAAAGAATGTTGAACAACCATCGTTTCGGGAGGCATAAATTCACCATCCACGGAAACAGTATGTCCTTTAACCATTAGTTGTAGGTGTGTGTAAGTGTAGCTAGAATCCTTCTTATAACAACCTCCTAGTATATTTAATATACCTTAGTTGTTACAAAAGAAATGAATAAAATGAGTTTAGGGGGTTGGAGAAGAAAAATAAAACAAAAGGACTCAAGTGAAGACATTACCTTAAAATCGGGTAACTCCCTTTGGTTTGAGCTCAAAGGCTTCCTTGGGAAGACATATGCCCAAAGTGAGGATTCATGGAGTAATAGAGGTATGTGGAGAGACAAAAATGGGCAGGGGTTGGCCGAGCCAAAGGCTTTGGGAGTGTGGGTAAGGTGGTAGTGGTGGGGGCCTTTTATAAGAGGATTGGAGGGGCACTCTTGGAAAGTAAAGAAATGTTACTTTATTTGAAAATGATTTTTGGATTCAAAAGGTCCCACATTGATATAATTCGATGTTAAGGTGACAAGGGTTCTAAATCCACCCATCCAATAGGTTTTGGAAATGTATAGGTCATATATTTTACATTATCATTTCATTTTATTTAAATCCTTTATTAATGAGGTAATCGCTGCATCATCATGATGTCATAAATAATTTAATTTATTTAAAGTCTAAAAATTATAAAAAAAAATATATTGATGTTGTAAATCTTTTTATCATTCCAATGACTATTTATAATAAATCATATGACTTGTATAACCCCATGTAAAAATTGTTTTAGTAAAACAACTCATGTTTGTGTCATTTTAATTTTAACATTAAATAAAAAGTTATTTATGTCATTTCCCAACCAAAGTGGATCCATGGGGTCCCCAAGTTGAACCATGGCTTTTCATGGTTGGCCATAACACATCCAGTAAGTGTATGACATGTTTCAAGCTCATCTCATTTTATTAAAATATTATTTTTACCTTAAACTACACTAATTACCTCTAATCGCGATTAAGAACTTAAAAGTTACTATTCACCAAAAAATTATTTTAATCACATTGAACCAAATTTTACTTCTTAATGAAAACCATGTATGTCGGTTTTTTGAAAATAAAATCACAGAAGTGGCAAAGTTTCATTTAAATGAAAAATCAGTTTCTTTAACTACCACTTAGTGGTTTCACTATTCATCAAAAATTGAAGTTTTTCAGAAAAATACCAAAACATCACCCTAAGCTATATTTGATATTCTGAATTCAAAAATGATGTCTATTTTACAAAATTCAAAACATATAAGATGCATTAATTAATTTAATAACTAATTCCCGCTGTCATGACAAATAGCGTGTTTTTATGAAACAATAAGTATAAAAATATTGACAATAGTTTAAGTCCAATTTCAAAGTGAAATTGATTACAATGACCACCATTGGATAATATGGTAAAAATATATTCTAATTGAACTTCAAAACCAATTCAAAAGATAATCTAGTCATATAAATAAATTAGATTAAAAAGAGGTTTTGAATTAAAATACAACATTTTTCACTATTCATTAAAAAATGAACTTTATCGGAAAATACCATAAATTCACACAAAGTAAATTTTGAGGTCCCGATCATAAATAATAAGTTTATTTTGACAAAAATAGCTTATAAAATTGTCAAAATATATATTTAAAAAGGGTTTTCCTTCAAAAGGCAGTAAAACAATCTTTTAAGAATATTAGTGTATTCCATGCATAAGAATGTATTTATTTTCATTTTAAGCCTATAAAACACTATCTTAATCATTAATAGACATAGATAAAAATATCTATTATTCATTAATTACTTGGGATGTTACATTTATCATATAGAAAGTGAGAAAAATTGATAGGTTTTTTACTTTTTTTAATCAATGTCTTTTAAAAGAGTTATCTATTAGAGACTTGGTATCTATAAAGAAATTATTCAATGTGATATTTAGGTAAAAAATGGAGAGAGTGAACTCCAAATCTTCTTATGTTTTTAGTGTTTTGAAGTGAAAAGTGGAACTTCATGGATAATATATTTGAAAATATAATGGATGGAAGAAATTAAAACTACGTACATACACTAATTGAGGCATAAATAAGTTTGTAAACTATCTAAAATTAACTAGGAAATTCTTCAACTGTGGAAAGGCAAGGAATTGAGCTAGGAAATGATGATGGGGGTGGAAAGTCCAGAAAATGAAATAGAGGAGAAGATGGATTTAACAATTGAAGTTTAATGTGTTTGATGTTCGGATACTGGGAATTATAAAAATCAATTCCTTAATTCATTATATAGCTAGGATGGTAGGTCTCAACAACTTCTATGAAAAAGGATAAAGGGAATGAATTTTCTATTACAAAAAAGTGGGCCAGGAGATCTACTTGGTACATGAACCATCTTCTCTAGAGTTGGAATTTTTTTATCTGATTATGTATCTACCCACTCTTTTATATATGAAGAATCTTATAAGGTTATAACATCACCACCTCAATGATTTGATATTGAATTAGTTAGAAAAAATCTTAATGGTTTGATGGACCCACCTTAGGTTTATAGCTCCTCTCTGATAGAAGTGTGTGGAAACATGCTTTATAAAAATATTCTTATTCCCTCTATATTTGAATTTGATGTTCTTTTTAGAATGGATTATATAGATATATATAACTATATATATATATATATATATATATATATATATTCTCTATCAGTTTCCAAGGATGGGAAGTCACATTTGATATTCTAAATCAACATTTTAACATATTTCAATGCAATTATTAATATGTAATAAAAATGGAACATACATCCATTATATGATTCCTACCAAAAATTCATGAAGAATAATTATCTCATATATTTTTTATGAAACTAAACATAAAAGATATCTATATTATTCTTGCTTATTCTGATATCTTTCTAGAATACATGACTAGTCATCCTCAAAATCATGAAGCTTAGTTTTCAATAGAAATAATATCTTGTTCTAAACCAATTTTAATGAATCCTTATAGAATGGACCCAATTCAATTTTATAATTTGAAGTATAAAATCAAGTATAATCTTGATAAATTATTCATATTTCCAAGTGAATCACCATGGGGTGATCTTGCAATTTTTGAAGAAAAAATATGGGTTAGTTCTTCTTTAGATTTATTATAATGTACATAAAAAGATTACTATATTGGACAATTATCCATTACCCCATATTGATGATTTGTTTGATCAAATTCTTGGATATTAATACATTTAAATGATTGAACTTAATTCTATATATCATTTTTTTGGGTAAATAAGGGGGATATTTTGAACAAAACCATCCATGTTATTTATAAAAATATTTAATTTATAGTAATTCCATTATGACATAAAAAAACCTCTATATTCATTGAAATAATGAATAGATTATTTGTATATTACCTTGATCAGTTTGTGGTAGTCTATAAGGATTATATTTTTATATATCCAAAGAGGATGGAAGGAAATTAAGGATATTAAAATATCAGGATTAAGACCTTGGGGAATGAGAAGCTATATGAAAAATTTACAATGTGTGAATTATGTGTGTAGAAAATTTCATTTAAATCACATAACATCTTGTAAGGCTATGTAGTTAAATCCATTAGGGGTAAATATTACTAACCAGTGGTATAGACCAACAATGATAACTGAAATTCCTATTTTTTTTGGGTAATATGGATATTGCCATTAATTTTTAATAAATTTATCACGGATAAAAAATCCATTGACCAAGTTGACATGAATGGGATCCAAATTTTTATGGATAGATTAATATCAAGAATATTTCTTGGAGATTAAAAAATGGTTGTTCAGTTAACCTATATTCACATTACCATATATTGGATAAGGGTTTTTTTAAATATAATGATTCTTTGAAGAAAGGAATCAGGTTCATCCTCTTGTGGAAGGATATATTTATAGATTATGCCTCGTACCAATTAAAAATTAAAGAGTAAAATTACTTGAATGTTGATTTGGAGTGAGTAGGAGTAAATTTTTAATTGAATATGTGGGGGAATTATATGTTTGGTGAATGGTATGACATAAATTCTGATCATTAAAACAAGACGTATATATTCACCCAAATAATTTGAATATATTTAGGTGGAGATGGTTGGATTTATTTATTTTTTATGACTTATCAGTTGATTTCCACCTAAAGAAAGAGAACATGGATACTTATTCTATAATTTGGAAAATCCATAAATATTTCTATTTGATAAGAATTTAAGTAGATATAATATTACTGGATTTTCAGATGTTGGATCTTGAAATCATGAGTAATGGTCATAGATCATATCTTGCTCCAATGAATGATTAACTATCAACCACTATGTGAAGTGGCCACTCATAGGTGGATGTTGAACTATAGAAGAATTTGGGAAATTATAATGAGTTCAACCGTGATTGTAATGGAGTAATAAGGTTTAATAACCATGTACGTGTCTTATCAATACCATACATTAAAAAGGATCTATTTTTTGAAGCTCATATATCATAGTTTATTATTCATCCCAGATGCGTGATGATTTCTACAGTTATGAAAATGTAGTTATGGTAGGATAACATGAAGTGTATATTTTAGATTATATATCTCAGTGACTGGTATGAAAATAGGTTATGGATGAGTGATATATGTTTATGTTAATGTTATTTTCATTACCCACACAAGAAAAGAAACATAAAAAATATTACTATGTATTTTATCTGCAGATTCCCCAAAACATCCAAATGGCACAATGATATATGTTTTTAGTCTACCACCTTATGAAATTAATTTTTTTTGAAATTTGATTAGATTTATCTCTTTATAATGTTTATTGGATATAAATTAATGTTGTTGGAAGGCCTTATAGAGTACCACATTCTGTTGTATCTAATCGGGAACTGAGGCTTACCTCAATGTGTAGGATAATAATTCTACTTGAATTTAATAAATTTTTTTTACTTTAGCAATATAAATTGACCTTTTGAAGATAAAAAATCTAATAAGAACACTCAATAACTTAAATATATATTGAGAACATATTCTAAAGATTTTAAATGTTTTTTAGAACTATACAATTCTCTGGTCATGTTTTATTCCAAAAATTACCTTCACTTTAGTATTTATATAGCCCCTTGTAAAAGAATATATGGATGGAAGTTCAAAAAAATATTTTATTAAATGAAGTTAAAGAAATAAATCTATTTGGAACTAATACAGATGAGTAAATGGAATAGAAATAAAGGGATATTCAGTATTACATCATGGTATATCGTACACGTGTTTTTATTTTCATCTTTCATTGTGGATAATTTTGGTATCTCATGTCTTCTCTCGATTTCCAAGGGCGATGAGGGATAGAGTTTAAAACATTTTATTTTTTATTTATAATCCTATGGTTATTTATTCATTCATTTCGGGGTTCTTGGAGAATGTTTTTAATATTTTAGGCTTGGCAGTAGCCTGAACATGGTTGGAATAAGGTTTGGTAAACCATGCATCCCAATCTAATTAACCATGTGGTAGGTAGCGGTTTCAAATGGATTCTATTACACTATTTATTCATGGTTAGATGACTATTTTGGGTTATCCATGTGGTCATTCACCTCTTACATAGTATTTTTAGCTGATTTTTCCCATAGTTTATTAAACCATGTAGCCAAACCTCAAAAGTTTCCCAAAACAAAAAAAATATTGAAATTATCCTTTTTTCCCTTGGTATTTTAGACCATAATCCTTCTTATTATTCACTTACCTAGTTCTTACTTCCCTAGGTATTCCTCTCCTAGTTTCTTCATGTTTCTTTCTTCCTCCCTTGGTATGGATAAGGGTATTTAATCAATATTGTGGTTAGATCTCTGTAGGTAATCTCCTCACCTCATATCCATCTTCCCTATTCATCCAATTATTCTTTAGTTCCTCTACTACCTTGGTCATAAAGACATAGGGTTTGTGTTTCTTCTGTTTTATGTTAGGGGTTTCAGTTGATTCAGGTTACTCTTGGATCTTGTTGCCTAATTGAACACTTGAATTGTGATTTTGAGTGTGAATTTTTAAAGCAGAAAACCATTGAGGTAGGTTTTCATACCCTTAATTTTTTAATTTTTTAATTTTTTATTTCATGCTTTTCCCACCTCCCTTGAAAATAAAATATTGATGTGTGACATTTGAAATTTTTATTTTTTGTGAAAAGTAGCGATTGCTTCTATGTTTTTAGATGAATACATTTGTTTTGTTTAATTTTTCACACCATGTGTTTGATAAAATGTTCTATAAGAATTTGTATGTGTCTTTTATTATTTAAAGAATTTTTGGTCTTTTTAATAAATGTGTGACATGATAAGAAATGATTTTAGTTTCTTATAAGTGTTACCAATCATTTTATATTTAAAATAAACATGTGTTTGGATGCTATAACATGATTTATAATTTCATGACTGGATAATGTCCCACTTGGACTCTTGATGAAAATAATTTTTTCTTCCAAATGAGGGGTGAGTGTTTCAAATGAATTTTTTATGAATCATTTATAAATGTAAAGTGGTGTGCTTGAAACTTTTTGAAAGGATGATTTGGATCTTTGATAAACGATGGTTTTTGTAAGTGGAACTTCAGTCCCATCTATTACCTTTATGAATGTGGTAAATGATTATCCTAACAACCATCCTTGGATAATTCTCTAGCCTAGTTTATGTTAATGGGTGGGTAGTTGTTATTATGGAATACTTGATACCCATTTACTCATTTATTCATTATAGGTTAAATAGAAAAATACTTGGATTGATTCAGGGTAATGCCTATTTTGTAATTTATTATATATGATATATGTGAATTTGATTAGAGTCTTAATTGGAATCATTTGGCTCATCCCTTTTATACATGGGACATGGGATCTTGGAATAGTGAGATAATTTTCTAAGAATTATTACTACACTTAATAAATTACACACTAGGTAGTGGATCACAATAGTTGGTTATATTGGGATTATTTATACTGTATTTCCCCTCATTCTGTCCCAAGTTAGGTTGACTGGGAGTATTTAGGGTGATTTTGATTTCATTGTGTGAGTCATGCTTCCATTGATGGGTCTCATGTATTAGTATGTTTCAGATTATTCAGTATCTTTTAGGTTCTCTCATATCTATTAGATCATATTTAATTATTATGGATACTTGAGATATTTGGTTACTCTTGTGTTTTTTATTTCCATTTTACTTAGTATGTGATTTTTTCAATTCTCATATGTGTGGTGTCTTTCTTGTAAACTGATGGGTTGGCTCCAAAATATATAAGAAAATATATTTTAATGTAAAAATGTTTTAAAACTTGTTATGCTATTTTGAAATGAAAGAATCACTTTCCCCCTTATAATGTTAATGTTCATAAAATAGAAACAAACTAGGATTTTTCAAATGGAAAAAATGGGAAATGGACCCTGATTTATATTGATATGAAAAATGCATGAAAAAGGATACATTGTATTTTTTATTTGAAAAATTATGTTGATGTTTCTTTTATTTTAAAGTATGTGTATTGGGAATTGTTTTGATCGGTCACACCCATGTCGATTGGTACAGTTTTTTTGGTTATTTATCTTGGATGTATTTTTTTACTTTGTAAAAGAGGATTATTTATAAATATATGTGGGAAGTTTTTTTTAATTTACATTGTTTATTTGATTTATCTTCATGTGGAGAAATTGTTTCCTGGCCTCTCTGTTGATGTCTGACATATGCTTTATGCCTTTTGGGATCAGGTACACCCTTCAGGCTATGTCACAGATTAGCTTGAGTGACTAGTTTGGGGTTGACTCGGGTTGGTTCATGAAAAAATGGTATCAGGGTTTGTTATATATTTAAAGTTACTTTATTTTCAGAGTGCCCTATGATATTTTTGATGTTAGGTTAGATTAAAGATTAGGACTATTAGGACTCGAGAGGTAGGAACCTGAAGGAAATCATGGACTTTTTTTGTACTGATCATTGATTTTCATGAATAATTTTAGTTATTTTGGTAACCTTTTTGATCTTTTGATTTTTTTTGTGTTTGGGATATAAAAATGGAGTTCGTCTAGTGGTCTCCATAAGCCCACAGTGTTTGGAAATCCATGTGAATCTAATAACATGGTCCTAGAAGGCTCTTTGTGGTGGTAGTGGGTGTGGCATATGGCTGCAAACCATATGGCCAAGTCATACATCGATACTAGTTTCCCATGAGAGTTTCGTGGAGTCTTAATTGATCCTGAAAACTATTTTTGAATCCCATATATTGGAATTGTCAAAACAGGGTTTTAGTATTTATGGTTGGATTTTGGAATGTGGGAAAAAGGATTTTTAGAATTATCCTTGTGGAAGACTTCAGAAAAAGTAATTTCTAAAAATGGACCCCTTAGGGTAAAATGGATATGATTGAATGATATTGAAATTTATAATAATACATGGGTTTATAGAAAATTGTTGATTGAAAGTGGATTTTTTTGAATTTATTTTTAGTGAAAGTGTGTGAGTTTTCTTTGAAATGATTTTTATTAAATGAAAATTGTGTTTTGCTGAAAATGATTTTTGTAAAATGAATTAAAAAGTGGATTTGAATAAGTAAAGATATGGATTGATATGTGTTGTTTGAAAAAATGGTTTGACATGATGGTTGGTCGAATTTTGAATTTGTTTTCAACTAGTTAATGTAGAATGTTCAATTTGACCTTTGGTGTCTCCATGGGTGATCACATACATGGATATATGTGGAATGTGGTTGGAAAGTTCCTAGATTTGTATGTGTTTTTGGATTCCTGGTGTGGAAAAGAATGTGAGTGTGTGAGGGTCTATGTATGATCATTTGTGAGAGTATTACCCACCATGCTTATATCATAAATTTTTTTAAGAGGAAATTTTTGATTTTTTTGAAAAAAATGTTGTGGTGTAATGACTCTTTTTATTATTTGGAATAATTTTTTATGCAATGTTTTGAGTTTGAGAAATCTTGTTGATGATTTAGGTTTGATAAGTCTCATGGTTTCCTTATTGAACATTGTTCTCCACCATAGATATTTGAGAGAAACTCATGGTGGGGATACAGTTGGTTCTATATTAGTAGGCCTTCCAGTCAATCTATTTAAGGATTTCATTCTTGAGTTTCTAAATTAAAATCCATGTCTTTTTTTATGGTCAAGTATACCAACTTAAAAAGGAATAATGGATGAATAAAATAGAAAGGGTATTTTATTCCTTTGGGTTTCCTGGGTTATTAAAAGATAATCTTGATACCTTTATGTATGAAGGTTATCTAGTGAAGTCGTGGTGGTTAGTGACTCAAAACAAGCCTTGTGAAGATCATAATTGGGTGTTCTTCAAGGATTCCATTATTCTTTAGTATTTTTCTAAAATTTTGAAGGTGAGAATGGGGAAGGAGATGTGTTGCTTACAGCAATGTAATTGATTGGTGTTGGAATACTCCCATATTTTTGTTGTCCATGTTCCATACCTTATGTAGTGTATTGAGGATGATTTTATAATGGCTCACAATTATGAGTGTGTACTTTATCCTGATCTATATTCGTAGGAGTAAGATCATAAACTAACATCTTTTTCCAAAGTGGTGACGTAAGCTCTCCATTATAATGAAAAAAAAACCTCGAGATCATTTTTTAACAACTTTTTGGCATGAGATCTTGGTTTGTTATCAGTGTGGACTGTAGGGTCAAAAAATAAATATTGTCTAAGTACTCGAAGGACCTTCCAAGATTATGTCTGATTAGGTTACATGGAATAGTTTTGTTAGGATGTTACTAGAAAGAATTATGGAGCCAATTTGTATAAGTGATGTGCTCTTTATTGGCTTTTTAAAAGTTATTCTATGGTAAGTTTCCCTCCAATTTAAGGTTTTCTTTTTTGAGGTTATTCAAGTGGTGTTTTCTTTTGATCAAAATGTAAGTGAATTTGTTAAGCCTTTTAATGAAATATTGTTTTCTTTGGAAGTGTGTTTGTCAATTTGGTAATTCAAAATTTTAATTTAATCTAATGAAATGATCCATGTTCTTTGGTGGGATTATAAAATCGTGAATGTTTCGCACTAGAGTCATCCAATATCATAGCTTTATTCTTAGGTTTGGAAGGGGAGCTTTCCATGAAGTCAGTAAAATGACTTGGGTGGAGGGAACTTTTTTTCAATAATTATCCACTACATATGGGAATGAATTTTCAAAATGAAACTATTGTATTCTTTATAAACATGGTTGGTAGGACGGTGTGGAAATGGATCGGTTGGATTGTGTTGGAATTTCCTTAAACTGGATAGGGTTGAATTTTCATTTTCATGGTGCTTGTTGGTTATTAATGGTTGGGAGAACCAATTGGGGTCTTATTAAGAATTCTGTAGATCTAATCTATTTTAGTTTGTTTCTTATGATGTTTAGTTTATTCCTCCCTTGTTGGCAAATTTGGTGTGGTTCCTAGTTTTTTCTAGGAGTATTTTTCCATTGAAGTCTATCTAATTTTTTTGTTCCTTTGTCTTAAGGAAAAATTGGTATTTTTAGAATTTCCCTAATGGATTTGTTCAAAGGATGGGTCTAATGGTTGTTGCTTGAATATCCTATCATTTTATAAGAAATAGTCATTGTTTGTTATTCTATTTTGGGAATGAGGAATAAATTTCTTTTGTAAGGTAGTGAGATGTAAATGGTTTAAGCGGTTGGAACACATAGTTATGTAATTTTTAGTTGTCAATCAATCAACTGGAAAATGTTGTGGATTTATGGGGGAAGAAATCTTTAATGGTGGGGAGAATTTTCACACCATGTTTTTCATTTTAATCTTTTGTCCCAATTAGTTTTGTGATCTCTATTTTTCTCTTGAGTTTGGATTGTGATGAGGGTTATTTTTTGAATCATTTATTTGTTTTTTAACCCCATGTTTACTTCCCTCTTTATTTGGTAGATCATGGAGAAAAGATGGATTTTTAGGATTGGTAGTTTCCAGCAGACAATTTGGTAAATAGTGCATCCCAATCTAGGAAACCATACTAAAATTTTTGGTTTCAAACAGATGTAACTACATGGTTTTCACATGGTAAGTTAAACCATGCAGGCTGGTCGTGCATTCATTCCTCTCTTATGTAGTTGCTACCACACAGTTGGTGCACTGTTTGGAAAACCATGAATCAAAACTATTTGATTTTTCAAAAACATAATAATATTGAATTTAACCCCCCTTGATATTTTAGACCCAAATCTACAATAATATTCCCCCACCAAGTTTGTAAATCCCTATGGAGGCCTCTCTTTAGTTCTCTAAACTTCCTTATTCCTCCCTTGGGGAAAATATGAGGATTTCTTCAGGTTCAGGGAAAGACCTTTCATGGTAATCTACTATCTTCATCTCCCTCTTCATTATTCTTCCTATTATTTTCAAGTTCCACTTCAGCCTTGGTCATATATTCCTAGGGTTTTTATAGATAGTGGATTTATGTTAGGTATTTTTTAAGGTTCCTCTTGGTTATTCTTTCTTTCTCGAACACATGCAATGTGATTACAGGTGTGTACTGTTGACGTTCCAAGTGATTGAGGTAGGTTTCGATTGAACATGGCTTTTAAATTTTTTAATCATTGATTTTGTGATGTTCATACCTCCCTTGAATATGAAATATTGATGTGTTATATTTGAAATGATTTTTTATTATGCAACTTAGTGACTTCATCCTTATTTTGTGATGAGTAAATTTTTTGGTTAAATTTTGTACACCAATTGTTTGATAAAATGTTTTGATATACTTTTTAATTGTTTTGTAAAATTTGAAGCAAGATTTGTCTTTTTTAACAATTATGTGACTTGAAAAATAATTCTTTTAGTTTCATAGAAATGTTACAAATATTTTTAGATTGAAAAAACTATATGTTTGGATCCGTAAAAATGATTTGTCATGTCCATATTAGAAAATGGCCCTTTTGGAATGTTGATGAAAACCATTTTAGATAGAAAATTTGTAGTGAAATTTTCAAAATAATTGTTTTATAAATTATTTTAGAATGGAAGGTGGGGTGCTTGCATATTTTTGAAAGGATGATTTGGATCTTTAATAAATGATCTATTTTTAAAGAAGAACTTAAGGAACATTTGGTACCATTTTGAAATTGGTAAATGTTTATCATGAAAACCCACCATATATTTTTATATTTCCTTGTTTATGATATTGGGTGGGATGTACTCTCTATATAATACTTGAGTAACATTTACTCATTTTTTTATTGTATAGAAAAGATATTAATCCTTGGTGTGATTCGAGGTGATACATGTTGTGAAAATTATTATATATGACATATGTCAATGTGATTCGATGCTCAGTTGGAATTAGTTGGCTCACCCCCTTTATAATGAGACATTTGACCATGGAATAATAAGATAATTTAATGAGAATGATTGGTGCAATGGATATATTACACACTAGATGGTGGCCTATAACTAGAGAACATATTGAGTTTATTATTATGGGATTTACCCCTCATTTTTTCCTAATTATGTGTGACTGGGAGTATTTTTGGAATATTTTATTTCATCATGCGACCATGCTTCCTAGGATGGGTATCATGTATGATATGGTTTTGGATTTACCATGATCTACTTGGTTCTCCCACCCCTATTGTCACTTGACTAATTAAAATGGATGATTTAGATACTTGGGTTCTCTAGTTCTTTTATTTACATTCCCTTATTAGGTGATTATTATAGTTTTTTCATGTGTGGTGTATCTATTGTATTGTGATGTGTTGTCTCCTAAAGTTTTATACAAAAATGTTTTAATGTAAATCTTTTTTATACTCTTTTATTCTATTTTGAAATGAAATCATCAGTTTGACGTTGAAAATATTAATGTTCATAAAATGGAAATGAACTTTTTTGTAAATGGAAAACAAGGAAATGGATGATGATTTATTTTAAAATTTAAAGTGCATGAAAAACCATGACATTCATGTTGTATTTAAATCTTTAGGTTATTGTTTATTTTATTTTAACTGAAGTTCCAAGAGAATAGTTTTGATTTGACATGACTACTTTGTTTTAATACTCTTATAGTTTCTCATTTTTTTTACTTGTGTTATAGATCTCAGTTTGGTATTGAACACCATGGGTGATAGTCATTCTTGGTACCAAAGAGAGACCCTTAGTTTCACAAAGAGACAATTTAATTGACAAGTACATTTTTGTTTTTTTGTTTAGTTTGGTTGTATTTTATTTCATTGAAAAATATGATTATTCATATATATGTGGGAATAGTTGGTTACTTTCCACTATTTTCCTTATTTATTTTAAATGGTAGAAATCACTCCCTTGTCTCATTGTTGATGCTCGACACTAGTTCCTAACTCGTGGGGATCAGGAACGCTCTTCTAGCCATGTCATGGATTGGCATGGGTGAATGATTTGAGGTTGACCCGGGTTAGTTCATGAAAAGGTATCTTAGAGTTTATAGAATAGTTATATTGAAAATTATCAGTGATACCTGTAGTTAATATTCAGAGAAAAGTTATTCCTATGAATATCTCTTCTGAATAAGGTTATGAAATTGCTCAAGAAGGGAAAATTGATCCCTAGATATATGAGTCCCTTCAATGTTCTTGATTTTATTATGAAAGTTGATTATTGGTTAGTACCTCTACCAAATTAGTATGATGTTCATGACATGTTCCATGTATATCGACTGAGGAAGTATATACATAATCGTTCACATGTATGTCAATCATATTTCATACCACTATATAAGAATATCACTTTGTATGAACAACCATAGATGTTAATGGATCAAATAGAAAAAGTGTTGTAGAGCAAGAACACTGATATGGTCAAAGATTTATTATAAAACCACAAAATTTATAAAGATCTGTGTGAACCAAATGTTGTGATGAAAAAAATGTATGTTAATTTAATAGTGTGAGATTGATTTAATTTCATGTTCCAAATTTTTATAAGTAGGGTTGAATGTAGCAACCTTATGTTTTAATATGTATTTAAATCTAAATAAAATTTAATTGTTCAATAGATTTTTTAACACACAACAATGAGAAATAAGATTAATGTGATAAATTATAAATTATGTTTGAAAAAATGGTTATCATTTTCTAATTCAGTATATCATATTTTAATTAAGATGAATTATTGATATTTTCATAATGTTGTTATCCTTTGGGTGAATAATTAAAAGATCTATATTTCAAATACTTTATCTTTTATGAAATTATTATGATGTATTAATTAATTAATAAAATTTTAAAACTTTTATCATTAAAATTTATGTCAAATTAGATAGATAATATATTTTTGAACATTATGTTGATGTAGGAAACCCAAGGATGAATTTTGTGAAAATAAGTGATATTTTATTAAAAAATATTATTTGGTATTAACAATTATTGATATCGATGGAAGAATAAATTATTTATATGATCCAAAATATGAAAATATTTTTTTAAATATTTAATAAAAAAATATTAAAAGAAACCAACTTATTTGTTTTTTTCAAGGTGAAACTATTTTCATTCTAAAATTATATATTTTATTAAAAAATCATTCCAATGTGTTTTGGGTTCCAATATTGAATGTGATTTATATGAATTAATAAAATTGATTCTAATAAATTGTATTCAAGATTTTGGAATCAGCATGTACATGTTTTTTAGGCTGGCCCTTTTATTTTTTTTTCATATAATTAATTTACAATTTTAAAATGTTAAATTATTATGATTAATGTTAAAATTTGTTTAAAGAGGATTATCCCAGAGATAAATTCTAAAATGTATCAAAAAATTATATAAATGTGATTTATTGAGTGTATTTAGAACCTATAAATTGATATCTCTTAATTTTTGATTCCACGGGGTCACCTGAAATGATTATGATATATATTATATTTACATCATTTAAGTTAATAAATGTTTCTACATTCCCTCACTTATAATAAAGAACCTCCTCTCCACCTTTTTAATAAATTTTGGGCACTCCCTCTCAATCAATACCTTACCAAGTGTCCTATTTTCTTCTATATGTATTTAATATATATTCTTTTATTTAAAAAATACCCTCATATCATTGATTAAGGATTAATCCAAAAAGTGGTTTCTCAATGAGGAGGTATAACTACTAACTAAGTACCTTCAATTTTATTTTCTTATTATATTTAATATAGAACAATTATGTCTATACTGAAATTATGAATTTTATATAATAAATACAGTAGGATTTATTTTATGATTATTTGATATCCATTATCCACCTAATTTCTATCTTATGGGAAAGGAAAACATTGCACATGCGTACGTGTGAATTGCCACCTCCATGAAGCAAGGTATTTTGTTTTTTAACAGTACTTCACACTATTTGTTATAGTGTTTTATTTAATTAATATATATCAATTTATGAAATTTTTATTGTTCTCTAAAGTCTAATTATTATTTACTTTTTATTTCTAACCATGAAAAAGTGTAAACATCACTCGTACATACCTGTAGAACAAAATATTGACGAACTGATGTAAAAATATTTCATCACAACTTCATATGAATAGATATAAAAGTTAATTAATTATAATTTATAAAATTAATGATATAATTGAAATTATATGAAATATGTAACAATGATAAATGTGCAAGGACCAGGTCTATCAAACTGAAACATTCCTAAAAAATGATGTGTTTATCACTTATAACAAATATTTTTAGAGAATTTTTAATTAAAAGGTTGTAATATATTATAAGTAAATCATATATGTATTGATATATTTGATTATTGTTATGTAATTAATTTATAATAAATAAATATTTATTATAAATGAGTTCAAATATATAAAAAGTAAGGATATGATTGATTTATGAGATTTATTTTATAATTTGATTTATTTTCAGCATTATCTATGAAAAATTTACATTGTAAGAAATTATAAGGATACTATAGATGAAAAATAATCTATTTTCTTATCCTATAGTTATTCATTGAATTTTCAATTACAATACTATTATCATTTCATTGGTACTTAAAAATGTTGTGAATTTTCTTTTAATAAAAAAAATTTATTTCCTCTTTTGTCGGGAATTTATTCTTCTCTGCCCATATTATTGTAAAAATGTTTTCAATAATTTATTTACTATTATTCAATTTTTTTTAAAATTTATTTTAAGATATTTTAATTTTTATATTAATGTTTAAATATTTTTCTATTGTTATTTCCCCTTTTCCTAATGTGTGAATACAATCTTCTCTTTGATGTATACTACATGAAATACCATTACCTCTATAAGGAATAATCTCTTTTTGGAATCTTCATTTAAAATTTACCAAGTTTCTTAACAACGAAAATATTTTAAATAATATTTTATAACTTTTTAGATTTTAAATATGGGATATCAAGATGAAATGTTTATTTTACTCAAGGAATATTCCTCTGATCCTTTAAAAGTATACATGGTATATGGTAACATCAATTGTTGTTACATATGATTTGTAGGTGATATGATCAAATGGAATCTTCCTTATTATTTCTCTTGAGGGTTTATGACTACGATGATGAGATGTATATAAAACCCATTTTATCTTCCACTATTTATTCTATTAAAATATTATTAAGATTTTATGATAATATGGCATATATATGAATGGATTATGATTATATGATGACTAATACTGTTAGAGATCACTTATGTATTGGGTAATGTGATATTGATATCTCTTGAGATGAGGACGTTAAGCATGGATATGATTTAGAATAACTTCGTTTGAATTTTGATGCATGAATATGATTACATCTAAATATTCTCATAGGATTATGTATATACATGATTGTGAATGGATAAGATCACATTTTGATGTGTGAATATGATTCCCTTTATCCATTATCACAATATTATGTATGGAAATGACTGAGAATGGCTATATTTTAATTTTGATTTGTGAGTATGATTTATTCTAGAAATGTACACAAGATTATGTGTAGACATGTTTGAAAATAGGTTTTTTCACATGTTGATGTGCGAGCATGAATAATTAAAGATATGGTCATATGATTATGAATGGATATGATTAAGAATATATTTGTTCACATTATTATGATCTCTTATGCTTATGATTCCCTATTCCTATGTTATAAATCTTGAAAGATGATTATTAATATGACACCCATATTAATCATGTGTATGGATATGAATTGATTACATAGTTTATGATATAAGAGTTTCTAAGTATGAATATTTAATGTGGATAACATGGACTCCATTTTGTAAATATACCCTTATGATCATATTATGCTCTTATAGTTGATATCTCCAATGTCTACCCGTACTAAGCATATAAGATCACACTTTCTTATGTTTTTCTTTTCCCATGTTTTGGTTGAAGGTTATAATTATGATAAATCAAGAAAAGAATTAAAATAAAGATCTTTATTAGATATTTTTTTTTATCTTTTAAGAAATAATTTTATTATGTTTATAGTATCTAAATAGACTAAACTTTTATTGTAATCAAGTATGTAAAAGTGTGATATATATTGAAGATTCATATATAATGATGTAATATTTATATATGTGATGCTTAGGTAGTTTTTTATATGGTGTTATATATCAAAATGTGTTCTAAAGATATAAATAAAAAAACCATAAAATTAATATACTCAGTATGTTTTTGAATGATAGTATATTTGGTGTTAGAAGGAAATACACAATGTTATGTATTTCTCATCAAGGTGGTAAAGAAGTGTATTGAGGAAGTATTAAAGTTGAAAATTTTCATGTTTAAAGGAATCATAAAGTAATATTAAAATGAGAAGATAATATATAACCTTATAAGGTGAAGTTGATCCATCATATCCGAAGGATTCACCAGTATACCCATCTCCAAAGGATATAAAGCAGTTTTCATGGTTCAAAAATAAATGGGACGAGAAGGTTTTTATAGTTTATAATTATTTTAATGTAATATTCCAATAATAATTATAGATTCCTAACAGTTTCGATACTTTTCATATGATGTGAAATATTGATATTCTGACAATATTATAATATAGTAAGGAATGTGTTATATGTTTTAGAAATAAAAGTGTCATCAAGATCATTGACTTTGAAAACTTCCTAAATTAATGGAAAATAGATAAGAAACATAGATGTGGTTATATTTTATGGTCTTGATCTAAACAGTTTAATTGGTAGAAAATTTGGTAAATTTGGGCATGTAATAATCTTCAATAATAAGAATTGTTTCATTAAAGGAAATGGTGGTGCCATTTTGAGGCAAAGAAAGTGTATAAGGTGGAATATTTACCTTATTAGTGGATATATAGACATGTTCTTTCCATCCATGGGGTATGTAAAAGGTCATGGAACAATCATAATGTATATTTGAGTAATAGATCCATAATATAGATGGTAGTTAAATAAATATTTTTAAATATCCAAATAATTTCATATAATGGTTCTCATGCTTGAGATGATTTTCACAAAAGAAATATTATATATATATGTCATAAAGTGATCAATAATATTTCATCATTGTTTTTTTAGTTGGTTTAATTTGATACTTTTTGTTTAATATCACATATATACATTTATGTAAATAATTATTATTTGATTTTAATTTATGATTTCATTAGGTAAAATGGTTTATGGTGTTATCCCACGAGTCTGATCTGATAAATTTAATTACACCCTATGAAGGGATGGTAGTGTATATTCTTGGAGTGAAAATTCTAAAATTTCAAACTGATAATGAAAAATTATTTACCAGTATCCAAGAAGAGGATTCTCTCAATAGTCATGGGATAAGGTATCGTGTTTTCATAGTAAGAACCTCTTAGTAAATTGGGTTAGCTGAGAGGAGAAACCGGGTCATTAAAAATAAGAATGTAATAATGTTAGTTGGGAAGGATCAATTATAAATGTTTTTAAAGGAAATGGTTTTTTACATCAGTATATATTACCATCAGAATTGGTTTTTATCTCAAGTTAGAAAAGTCTCCATAAAATATATGGTATGAATAGGATCAAACAATAAAATATTTCACTATTTTTGTATCTAAGTGGGTTATTATCAATATGGATAAGATCCATTAAATGTTTTAATCTCATATTGATAAATTAATATTTCATAGTTATTATTCAAAGAGAAGGGCATAATTGTTTTTCAATAATTTGTTTAGGAAAAAATATTGAAATCAAAAGAATAATTTCTAACAATGTTGTGTGAAAATAATAATGGTAATTGATTATGATTTGATAATCCTAGAAGGAGAACAATTCATTTATGATGATTCTCTATAAGACATCAAAATGTGGTCCATGAAGCTTGCTCGATAGTTTAAAATAAGAAAATATTCATAGCTGGGATAATTAAATAAAACTATTATGGTGAGAAAACAACTAAATAAAAACAAAATAGATAAATTAATTACAATAAAATTCACTCATATAAAAATTAGAACATAAATTATTAATTTAGGATACTAATGATAATAATTGGATCAAGGTGATGCATGAAGGGAATGAATGTTTTTTGAAAAACAAAAATGGGAGAGAATTTCATGGTTAGAGGACAAGATTTTTTTTAATACCAAATGTTTTTACTATAAAAAACATATTAAAGAGGAAAGTGTGATTTGTAACAGCATGGATTATTTGTATGATCTATTATTAAATTTAATTTATTTTTAAAGATGTCAATTCTTCTCATATATTTATTTTAGAAATAATTTGATAAATATTTTCCATTATTGCAAAAGAAATTATAGGTATTAAAAATGAGCAGTATATATACATTCATCAATTGATTATGTTGAAGATAATGTCTATATATAAGACCGGATTGATTACTTATTCATGAGGATTCGAAAAAGGTCTGCTAGTTAAAAATGTGGTTTATAGATCGAATAAAGATCCAAGGCATGATACTGGAGGCTTGATCAATACTTGATAAGAGATTTATTGTCATCGTGGGGATTTCAGTAGAAATTTTAATATTAATAGAGATTATGATAAAAATATGATACTCTATATATATTTTAGTAATATAATATTAATAGGATCCAATAATTCACAATTCATGTATTTTTCTAAATTCATGAGAATAAATATAAAAATTTAAATGATTATTGAGTCAATATGTTTTATTAGTAAGAAGGTGATACTAGAATGACATGGAAAGTTTATTTCTCTATACAAATATGCAAAAGGGGTGTTGATATTGATTTTATATGAGGACTACAAGGCTCTTAGAACACCGATTTCTACCAATATTTTATTTTCATTGTATGAATATGTGAATTAAGTCAATGTGATATAATGTTGGAAAATAATTGGAAGCATATTTTATTAAGTAGCGAGAAGACCAAACATTGTTCTACAAATCATCATGTTACTAAATAATAAATATAACACAAATAAATATACCGTCAAATGGTGAAAATAATAAAATGATATATAAAAGTAATTTTGATTTTTAGAATTTTTTATACTTTAAAATCAATGTAATATTTTATGGGATATTTGAATGTAGTGTTGTTTGGATCAGTAGATGACATGAATTCTACATTATGTGGTGAAATTTTTATTGTAGATTTTTGTATTTATATTCTGGTCAATATTCTAGATTATATTTCATTGATAACTATATAATTTGAACATCTATAGTTTGTTATTAACTTCGATTGATGCTACAACAACTTTGGTATTTTTAATTTGAGGTGAAATATTTTTTTTGAAATCATGTGTGATAGCTATAGTGTTATTAGTGTTATAAAATTACTTTTCAATCACTAAAAAATGATATCAAGATAAATATCACTTTATTTGGGAGAATTTTGATGAATGATTTTTTCCATTGGAGTATGTATCTACTCAATTCTAATTATTTTACATAAGCTTAATAAAACATTGCAAATATGTATTTTAAAGGAATTAATTTTATCTTAGATTTCAACCATATGCATAAAATTTTATAGTGTAGATAAGTTATTTTGACTCCCATAAGGATTTGGTTACTCCATGATTAGAGTTTCGTTATTCAAATCAACATTTCGAATCGTTAAAAATTGGTTAACTTAAGGGTACATTATCTATGAATGTTTTATTGGTTGATTTTTTTATTTTTCATTTGCGAATCCTCAATGTTTTTCCCTCCAGTTTCACTGATAAATTGGGATATATTTACCATATTATGGTGACAAATATCTTAGTGTCAGTTAAAGGGGTAATAGAAATTTATTTGGGGAAAATGCTAGCATATATAACATAAATTTTTATTTATGAGGATTTAATTAAATATTGTTTTTAATTAATATGAAAATAGTGTTTTGAGGATTTATTTCCACGTAATGTGTGAATAATGATGCTAAAAATGGTATTTAAAGAAAAATATGATGATTAATGAATTATTTCATGGAAAATTTTTTATCTAATATTTGTTTCTTACATTTATCATGAATCAATTTATATTAGAGTGAAGTCATATTGAATCATTGAATATAATATTTGATGAAGGTTGGTAGTTTATAAATGTAAGAGTTTGATGTTGAATTTTTAAGATGGAGTGTGTTTTCAGAAAACCAAAATTGGAGAATAGTTAGGAAAAAAATTCATCTAAATAATTTTTATGTTGTGTTTGTTAAAAAATAAAAGTTTAATACCTTTAAAAACTTATTGAAACATTATTGTGCGTATTCCTCAAGTTTGGGAAGTTATAGTGGGAGTTGGAGATCTTCTAGGCTTAGGTATGAACAAAGTATGAAACTACATAACATAAAGTATAGTTTTTCATAGGATGTGTAATAATAAATCTGTTGTTTCTATATCTATATATAATATAAATTTCGTAATGTATAGAGTGGTGAAAAATAGGTAGAAATTCTCAAAGGAAACTGAAGAGTGTTTTGATATTTCGATAGTTTACATGGCTAAGTGTTTGGTAAAGGAGTTCTATATGATTAAAATATGTATTTTTACTAGATACAAAAAATTAATATACTTCCTCAAAATCCTATATAAGAGTAACTCCTATAATTGAATGGGTATGTAAGAATAAAACTGATCTCACATTAATGTAATATGATGTCTAAAATTCCTATATAAGTGTCTAAAAATGGAAAGTTTTTGATGTAATATTTACTCTAATAACATGTATAATTAAATATGAATGTTTGAGGCTCACATTAGAAAAGCATGAATACATAGATGGTGATGTGAGATAAATAAACTCCCTAGAACTCACTAAAAGTTAATCTAGGGGATTCTCCATCGATTATTTTTTTTAAAATTTCAGTTATTATGAAATATATTTTAGACAATTTTTTTTATAGAGAATTAAGATTAAAAAACATGGAATATTTTAAGTTAATCTAACTTAAGAAATCTAGTGGTTTTAAATAGAATGGTTTTTTTTCTATATTTAAAGGCTGACTGTGTTAGATTTTTAAAAGATATTCTAATGGGGAATCAATCATGATTTTTTAGAAATTTTTTCTTCGATACTTTTTAAGGAATGAAAAATATTTAAATATTGTAGGAAAAATGAAATTGAACTATTCCGAGTCAACCCTAAATGTCACTCAGATTACTATACCACAAGGCCTAAAGATCATTCCCAATCAATATTGGTTGATGAAATGAATCGCAGTGTCAAACTAGTTACTAGTGGGAATGATTTCAACCATAGAAAATAATAAATAAAAAATTCAATATTTACTAATTATATGACATGGTACGTCAACACACCTTTCATCTATGCATGTAAAATAAATAGTTCTAAATAATAAATCTATCTAAATAGGGTATAAGAATAATAATAAACTGAACAATACCATCAATAATAATAAACTTAATTCAAATCCCAAATCGAACATCTTCTCAATGAAAGCATCCCATCAACAAAATATAGAATATAAAATGTAATTATATAATAAATTTCCAAATTAGGTGATATATAAAATTCCCAAAATTAATGAAAACCTAAAAATCTACAAAATTGAGTCAATGAGATGCATGATCGCTACCATATCCCAAATCATCCATTAATGTACCAATATTAACATCAAAACGAAGACAGAATATTTAGTATCTGTAGGAAATCATAAGAAGTACATACACATCTACACGTTTATATATTGTGTGTGAGAGAAAAATTTCTAGTAAACTTTTATGAAAATGACTTTTGAATTTCTTTTATAAAAAATTTCTTAAATGATAGCCTAAAAATATAATAAAAAATAGTCATTCCAAAAGGATAAATTATAAATTAAAAATGTATCATGAATTTATAATTTTATAAATCTATAATGTAAAACCTTAAAAATGGGATTATCATGAATTTATTCCACAATTTTAAATTCATGAAAAAAGCTAGTCATTAATTTTAAATTCATCTTTCGAATCCCATTTCTCTCAACTAAAGGGATGAGTTCCAATTTTATAACAGAAAAGACATTAAAACCTTAAAAAGGGTGGCTTCAATATTTATAAAAATAAAATCAAATTAGTTTACTTCATTAAGAACTATTTAAAATTTCCCTTTTGAAAATATTTTGAAAAAAACTCAGTAAGAAAATATATATTTCATATAGACCCAAGAAGAAAAATCATATAAATAAATAATAAATGTATCCAATAATGAATAATCAATGGTAGAAATTTGAGATGAGTAATAGGGGATACCAAATAATTAAATTGTGTGAATCCTTAGTATATGTTCAGAATCAACCAAATATGTGCCATGAGATACTACTTATGTGCTAAAATGAAGCAATCCTGGATCTCACTAATGAATAACTTAAAAATAACCTGACATATGGACTAACAAATAGATTCAATATCGACATTACAACTAGGCCTTACCTTGTGAAAACCCCTTCCTAGAGGACAATATAAACTAAGAACTTATCATATCATTGTACAAAGAAGTGAAGAAGTCATCAAGGACTTTTAAATAGCTACCAGTGGTTTCCATGATTGAGAAAATGGTGTATTTGTAAAATGGGAAGATATATGATCATTGGAGAAATAAATAACTAAATAAAATTAATAATACTCTTAAAACCTCTAACACTATCAGAAGAAACAACCCCTTTCATGTTGGTATAAGTGTCACAATAATAATTTTATTCCCATCCCATAAAGTGAAAAGGATTATAAAATACATAATATAAGTGGAAAATCTCATGGGTTTTACCACCATCATGAAAAATATTTTTTTATAAAGTCCCAACTAGACCTTTAAAACTAAATTAAATGGAATAGTTTATAACATTATTGGAAAATAAAACCCTGGAAACATAACATGGAAATAAATACAATTATTTTAAAATAGCACAAAACACTAGAATTCTCTCATGTATTAAATATAATTCAATATCTAAAAAATTCACCTATTTTTAACAAAAAATTCATTGAAATCATGAAATGTACTATTTGTAATTTAATGGGTGTCAAACACCACAATTCAGTTAATATTAATTTGAAAACCCCCTTATTAATTTAAATATATATTTAATCATCATACATTAATGGTTTTAGAATCAAAGGACTATAAATCCATATAATAAATGTTATTATATATGTTTAAATATTTGAGAACATTTCCAAAAACCCTAATTGGTATCAAATAGACATATTTATTTGTACATTGAAAAAATTATGGTTTTTAAAATTCCAATCAATTCATGACATGTAGAATTCAATAATTTCATAAAATAACCTATATGAATTGGGAGGAAATATCTCACCTTTGATAGTGGAAGCACAACCTCACATGTAAACAAACTCTGCAAGACCTATACAACAAAATCACAGGGAATATGTCTTCCCAAAACCTATAATAAACTTTCACCACAATTAGAGTTTGTGGGAGAAAAAAAAATTCGAAAAATTGATGTAAGGAGAGGAGGAGAAGTAGATATAGTTGAAATAGGTGGATTACCTTGCTCAACTCCATGAAATGCATATATAAAATGGTTTTAAATCAAAGAGAATAGTTGGGTGATATATATTAAGATCCACCCTATCAAGCCTCTAAAAATTAAAGGGGAGAGGCGGTCTAATTGAGTTAAAATCAATTATAGATATAGCGGTAAATTTATGTTTCAAATTCTCCATTGGCCACATGATTTGGACATTTTTTTGGGAAACCTTGTGTCAGATATTCAATTATTAATATAGATAACTCCCATAATACCACATGGTTTTTCAAAATTATTGTCTAAAAGTATGATAACCTTTTAGTGTTATATATATGTAATGGTAGTATGGAAAATTTGGTTATAGGATTTTTAGAACCATTCACCAACTAGGAAAACTCATGTGGAACCACATCCCATTATCACACATTTTAGAAGCACGATTAACAGGAAATGTGAACTAACTATTCCACTACACTAGATTTAACTTATTATAAACTCAAGAAAATACACCATTAAAAAAACTTATGGTGTTATAAACTTACCCGTATTTTTATTTTATTAATACTAAAGTGAAATGGGGTTCCATAAAAAATAATATATTATAAAGACACCAAAAAATTATAATAAATTTTGGATGCTCATTAAAATAGTGTAAATTTTTAGGAGGACATTACAGTGTAAGATAATTTAGTTCATTTTTCTTATTTTAGATCTGTTTGAGAAAACATTATTGATATAATTTTTGTTTTTTGTCTATATAAGATTATATAAGTTCACTTAGAGGACCAATAATTTTTCTATGTGATAAGGTAGTGATTTCTTAAAATATTATGGGGGTTATAAAACAGTAATTTTTGTGAAACTACTCTGAAATTACACAAACAATTAGTCCACTTAGTGAATATTTGTGAACTAAAACATCACCATGTTTATTTTTAATGGACGTTACCCATGTTGGGTAAACCAAGTAAAATATATTATGTCTCCTTTTTTATTTCATCAAAATTTACTCTAAGAGAGATAATCATTCTATAATAATCCTTAGTAACCACATCATTGTTTAGAGACGTTTAATTCCACATGCCTTAATTCATCAAATATAAAGGGTATATAATTTATCTGGTAGGAATATAACTTATTTATAGTGTTTGAAAAAAATTATTTTCATTCACTACACATCTTCCCCAATTAAAACACATGCGCCTATAAGCATGAAACATGTAACACAGGTAGGTCACCACTCCATTAGTAGTTTAGTATCACCTCCATATGTTTACTATGCTTGAGGAACATTATTAGATCAAAAGGTCCCTACCTACAGCATAACTACTATATTTTTCATAGAAACCGTTATAAAAACAAACGATACAATTTCCCAACCTAAAGAATGAAATTCTACACAAATGTAAAACTCCTTACTCCATCCTAGTCCTAATCTAAAGTTATGATACCACTGTTTTCTGACTTATTTCCACTATAACCCCTCTTTATATGGTAATTAAGATAATTTTAACCTCCTAATGTCAACCACAACCAAAACTCACCAAGGATCATACAAATAATATATATTAAATACTTTAATATAGTAATTAAAAAATTATTTTTTTGATAGGAACCCTAAACCTATTTTCCCACTGATATAGTCATCAGATGTCCCAAAAGTATTTATCTTCATGCACCCATCCCTTCCATATCCACGTAAAACATCACATCCATAATCACATAATGAAAATATCATACCACATGTCATTTCCAAATATCAAAATTCATCTAAAAACCATTATATAATCATATCAATACCATATCATCACATTACCGCAACATAACCAACTCACTAAAAATCATCAAATTATTACTATGTAACCACATCAACTCTATATTATGTTTAGGAAAGAGAGTGAGAGATGGGAATTATTCAATCATATGTGTCACCAACATCGTAAATATTAAGTCTTTACCCAAAACCAAATATCAAATATGGAAGTCATTCATGTTACTAAAATTAGGTGGTGGTTCATAAAAAATAACAGACATATAGTGGATATATGGTAATCAAAAAATTATAACTTGGGTGGGATACTTGAATGAAAACCACCTCTATAACCAAAACCCATCACAACACAATCACCACGAAGCATCATTGACTACAACACCTTTATAATCCCATGAAACCTATGCCAAAAATATATAATTAAAACATAAAAATAACAACTCTCCTTCCCTTTTTATAAATCATTAATATTTTCAAACTATCCAATATCAAACCACATTCATTTATTAGCAATACCAGTTTCCAAACACTATAATTTACAACATTATTTATTTTTCACATTTCATTTACCAAATTTTTAATCCCAACTAATAATTAGAAAATAATCAAAACAAATTTTTTTAGGGAAACTTATTCTTGTTTCGCTATTTAGTGTAAATAATTTTTTTTTCAAGCTTTTATATCGTCATGAAACTATAACACTGTGAACATTAACCTATCGCACCATCACATCACCAAATAATAGGAAAAAAATTCCATATCTCCTTTAACACCATAAAAAACCCATGTAAAATCCATTACTAAATATAAATAAGACAATCGTATAAATCTACCATTGTTAGAAACAATAAATCCTCTTTCTAAGTCATTTTCATTTACTTATCAGTTCATACTCATCATAATAACAATAAAATACGAATATTCCTTTTTCCATATTTGTTTGATTAAAAATAAATAATAATTTTAAAAATTTAAAACTGATTTATCATGTCAAAAACTTGATAAAATCATATATAAATATTCAAAAAAATCAAGATAAAACATGAAAATAATAAAGAACGCTTTCAAAAAACATATTTGAATCACATTACAATTATTTTTCATTTATTATAATTTTTTATCTTTATTATGATAATGATAAATCTTTTCCAAAAAAAAACAAAAACATTAACCCAAAAAAAGGAAGGGATTATCTGAATACCTTACTTTGAATGATGCTATAACAACACGATGTATAGAGAAGATAGGGAAACCAAGATAAAAATATAATAAAAACACAATAATCCACCAATAATCCCAATTTAAATCAATCCTCAATCAATGTTTAGAAAAAACTAACATATATCAAATACCAAAAAAATATAACCTATTTTTTAAATAATAATCCTAAAGAAATTGGATGAAAAACTGGAATACTATATCACAAAAACCATATCACATGAATTTAAATACATAGGTATCAATAAAATAAACATAAGGTCTTGAAAATCAATCCAAATGGATAGCTGGGGTTTGAGAGAAAGTAATGGATTTTAAAAAATCAATAGATATGACCAAATTTATAGAAAATATTTATATGAATTCACCATGATGTGGGGATAGTAGATCAAATTGTGTTATATATTGGCCAACCACGATCCAAAAAACATATCCTTAAATGTATATCTATTATTGTTATCTCATTAGTTATTTCCTTCTTTAAAATAATTTAAACTAATACCATGATGTTTACACCATTTATAATAGTGTGGACCTTCAATATCATCCAAAAAAATATAACAATATGATAGAGAACCAATCAAGAATTCAATTTTATTTGTATATTGATAATATTGTTTGACAAGACCAAGTTATTGGGCTATGAAAACCTTATTGTTTTACATTATGATATGAAAAATGTTTTGTTCACACTCTATGTTTCAGACAGGGATCCCACTAAATATAAATCCTCAACATAACCATAAAAGTGCGAATCACTATGTTATGGTCATAGAATATGACACAATCTCCCTCTAAAAAGGCTAAATTCAATTGAGGTAGTACTAGTCCATGAAATTGGCCACTTGGAATTGACCATATATTTAACCATGAGTAACCTAGACCAGACCAAATATAATGATGAAAAAAATTTAATGGTTTCCTTCAAATAAGTAAACCTTACCACTTGACTACCAAAATTATTATTAACATACTTTGAAAACCCCCAATTTATATAAAATACAATGTACAGGTTTAAGTAAATCAAGGCCACTACACAACTTGTTTTTATATAGTATTGTATTTTTTATCCAATTATTTTATACCATGATTATGCATGCTTTGATGATAATGATAATTTTATATAGTTATTTCATAAAAAATATTCTAGCATATGGTAAAATACCTTATTCAGGATTGGGAGGGATACATCAAGAATATCATTTTTTAGGGATTTGGGGGTCGGTAGTGGGGTGGGGGTTGTTAAAATATATATCAGGGAGAAACTGGGCAATATATTCCAGGTTCTGATAATGCATATTATGATATAATGATACTAAAATAACCATTATTTTGTTTAATAAGTGTTTTTTAATTTGTAAAAAATTGGAATGAAATTTTAAAAATTTATAATTTCATTCTTATTATTCAGTTGAATTTTATTGAACCCTAAAAAATCGAAAATTTTCTTTCCGAAAATGATTTAATATTTGGAAAAACATAAGTAAAATATATTAATTTTAAAAATATTGGTATGTTTTGTTAAAATATATTTTGATTTTAAATGTACTAATATAATACATATATAATATAAAAAACAACTATTTTATATATGAATAACTTTATAAGTTACCATATTTGTTATAAAATTTATAAATAGGTTAATTGTGAATATTATTTAATTATAAAATATTCTAGGTGATTTTTTAAATTATTTTATTTATTTGTAGAAAATATTATTCAGTTTATTTGAATAAAAAATTCCAAATAGTTGAAGGATTAATGAAACCATAAAACACTATCTCCTTCAAATAAAAACAAAATTACTTTTACTATAAAATAAATAATATATGTTTAGCTTAAACCACAGATGAAAAAAACATTAGTCTTTAAACATGAGCTTGATTAATATCATTAATATGTGGAAAAGGACTCTATCCACTTAGTTTTATTTCTCATTATAATAAATATCCAAGTCTTAGGTTGGTTCTTATTTGTTCCAATAGTAATGTAATACCCATAGAAAAATAGGAATAAGGAGAAGAGATATTTTAATTTGGGGAATATATTGGAACCATGGACACCATTTTCATAGCCAATGAAACATTTATATAGGTCTCGGGAATTTCCCAAACCCACCATGAACTTACACATAAATGAATACTGTATGAGTAAATGACATGTGAATATAAATGATTTTTAACCCTCATCAATTAATTTAATATTGAAATGGATTTTATTCTCTATATGATTCATCATATCAAACATTCTTGATCAATAATAGCTTACATGGAAGAGAAATGGAACAGTAACCCCAAATTTTCATCAAAATGTTCTATCATAGGATTCCATGTGAATCATAGCATATGATTTATCATATCATAACAGTTATGACATGGTCATTGAATATGTCCCTATTATATCATTTGGTAGTATTTGGAAGTAGTACACTATCATTATATCACTTCTTATGATATACCAACAAAAGTTATACTATTTGTCTTGGATTAATACATTCAATACATTATGGCAATATAATATAGTGAAATTTGTTATAATTAAGGAAATATATGATTTATATTGTTAAGAAGGAATATCTCCATCAATCATCTAGATGCACAAAATCCACAAAGACTTTGTGTATTTTCAACTTATATTATATCACATATAAAAACTTATGAAACCATATCCAGAAAAAAATTAGGATATTTCCAGAACACTTTTGAAAAATCATTATCAAAATCAACACATACCACATCATATGTAATACCTTGTTAATATCTACGCAAATGTTATTTTGGATAAATTCTAAAACTCTTTTAGAGTATCCCATTATGTTTTTATCAATTAATCCCACATATTCTACCATAATGAATTTCCTTCTCGATGTTCCTAGTGTTTAAAATAAATTTTATTGTATAAATTCATATATATAAGCATTAGGTACCCACTATCTAATAAGTAGTTCAATTCAAGATTAAAAGAGATTTGGCATGATCTCTATCAAAAACATGTATCTCGATACCAATGTCAACAAAATATATCATATTAAATAATGAATATTGTCATTTTCGATAATACCAAGTTGCCTTGGAATATATTGTATGAAAAACCAATTAATATACCCAATATATTTTGATACATTAAGTATAAATTTCATAGATATATTAGTACACCATATTTCATTCACTTTAATGGGTGAAAACATCACATGTCATAAATCCAATTGATAATAACATCACACATACCTTATACAGACATGTTTAGACACTTATTATGTATATATAAATATTGGTACTAATTTTTATACTCATTTTATGGTAGGAAAAAAGAAATATTGATCAAAATATATAAATAATGTGACCAATTTCTTGCCAAACTACCCCTGAATTATCTAATTTTCAAATATTTCATAAATGGTATTAAATTATAAAGGTTCTCATTCTAGGTTTCTTTTTTATCCTTAGGTTATGGGGACGTTATAATTAATCTAATACAGCCCATTTATAAAAAATATGAAGTGTATGACACTTCATGTGGTAATTTTTTGGGCCACCAGACACAGAAAACTCTTCTTGTGCCTTATGTGTATGTTCTACATCATGATAAAAATCCGACTCTAGCTAACCATAACAGTTCATCACAACCAATAATACTTCATGATAAGAGTTAGAAAATGATAAATAATAGTAAATTTTATTATGTATAGATATAAATTTAATTCTTATAAATATATTGTTGAAAATAAATATTGAGAATGTATTGTTTGTGTTTTTATAACATGAAACAAATTATATTATTATTATTTGTATAATATATAATAACAAAAAAGATAAATTATTATATATCATAAAAAATACATCAACAATTCATCATTTTTTATTTTAATTTTATCATTTTATAGAAACTATAACATCTCGATGTTAATTCTAGAATATCTCTAGGCGACCATTTGATTAAATCCATCCAAAAAACTCCTTTGATAGTTAATGTCTATGAAGAAACATAGTTTAAATAATGGCATGTATAAGATTCATATTCCTTATATTCAACTCTTCAGAAAAGTATTTAAACATACATTTTCATAATATACAATGTTATAATGTCAGTGTATTCTATTTGAAATGAAGAAACCGTTCTAAGTACACATTCAACAGATTTAGAATTTTTCAGTACATTATTTTATTTGACATGATTATTGTAAAAAATGTAAATTTTTACCTTATTTTGTATTCCAATACACTGTAAAATTGTTTAAGGTATAAGTTAAAATAATGTTTGAATCTTGACTATTATATCCATTTAGTTATTATAAATTGTAATTATCCATGTTGAAAGATTCAGTAACTAGCCTCTTAAAAATAATATTATATCCAAAATATCATTCCAAGATACAATATCTTATTTTTTTAGGAAATACAACATACCACATTTTGCGTAAATACTTATTAAGAAATCTATTAAAAACAATTTATGATATGTTATTAAAATATTTTTTGATAAATATTCTAAAAAGTACATTTTTTCTTTAAAATATTATACTAATGGTTGGTATGTACTCTCTCCATCATATGTAAATAAATCAAATTGATAAAAAAATTATCATTGGTAAAATGAATTTTATACCTATCTTTTTTCAATTCAGTGTTATAGAATCTAATGAATGAAAAACCATGTTCATTAAAAAGGCAATGCCATTTTGATCATGAAAAATAATTTTTAATAAACTACTTCCATTCTAATTTAATTGAAATAAGATGAAATAACGTGTCCTTTGTTTAGATTCTGATGAGGATGAATAATTAATTTTTATTTAAAATATTTAAAATATAAATATTCATTAATATTTTTTGAATGAAAAATAAATGATCCATCCAACAATACCATTATTTTTTATTCTTGTATATTTAGAAAATTTTTAAAATATCTTTTTGGTTTTATAAACCCTAAAAATTATGAGGAATCATTTTTATAAAATAATACATGTTGTTGCCTCTATATGTGGTATTTCAAATACTTTGTGTAAATAAACACCATTTTGTATGATTTAAACACTACCCCACAATCTTATCACTTATTTTAGTATTCAATGGTCTTGGATAATAACACAAACCTCTAATCTTCCTCTTATAGATCGACTTTTTTTTCAATTGGACTAACATTGTTGTATGAGAGACTAGAAGTATCACACACAATTTATCGATCCTAAAAACATTAAGAAAATGTTTTAAATATCTATTTAATTTATTTATAATATAATTATAAAAAAATCATTGAAAACCTTTATATAAAGATCCAAGAATGATGCTTATATCTTGATAAATCTTTAATAGAAACCACTAGTCTCTCAAAGCCATTAATATAATAAATAAATTTGATCACATTTGTGGATATTGAAATTCATTAGTATGTCTTTTGTTTGAAAAACTACTCTGAAACCTCATATATCCCATGCATCAATTGTTCCTAATATACTATTTTTCTGATTATCTATGATCATTAATTGGTTCATATTCTCATAAATATTTTTCCACATAGATTTTAAAGATAGAGAAAATGAATGGAGACATCTGCAGAATCCTTCAAATCCATATCTTACACATCCAAAATCCATTTTGTCAACATATTAATTTTTTTACTCAGTAATGTTATTAATTTACCATTGAATGTTCCCTTAATTTTTTATAATAATTCTAACGTTTCAATACAATTCTATAATTTCTTTTTGAATTAAGTCTTTCCTTCTCTAGGATTTATCTCTATGCTAGGTTTAATGATGAAGAATATTCAATTTTTTTTATAGTATACGATTTTACCATAAGATTATCATGTTTTATATTCATTTATTAAACGAATTAATTATATGGATTTCCATTTAAATTATGTCCCATTTTTAATTTACAACATATACATTAGTGTCCCAAGATCGGTATTTTACTATTTGGTGATCCTTCTTTGCCATTAATATCACAAAATAGTTATTTATGTACACCATATTGTAAATAATATCATAAAGGAATCTTAGATAGTTGTTTGGATAAATTAATATCCAAATAAATTAAATGGAATTACTCAATATTATTCTTATGGTAGCATAATGATATTGGTGTTTCTTCTTAATTTAAAACCAAATCTCATGTTATACATTGAACTAAAATCATATTAGGGTTAAACATGAACGAATTTCCTTAGATAATATTCCTTGGCCTCCCTGATATGGAATGACCTACTACATTGTATGATCATTTCCATGAATAATGTTCTATTTGGATATAATCCAACCGCCGGTATTTTAGGAAGATTAATATCTCTCTATATTATATCATGTATTCCCTTAATATTTGAGAATGAATCTAGTAATTTATTTTTTAATCCATATTACTTCCACTAAATCAATATGTTTAAACCATATTGACATGTGACTCTTTACACAACACATAACATATATTACTAATCCAATTTAAAAGAAAATTATATCTACACATATCCAAATGTATTCCCTAAATAAGTTACATAAACCATTTTTTAAAGGAAAAATAATTATATAAAATTAATATTACACATAAGTAAAATTTTGCAGTTATAGGAATCCAAACACCAATTTGTAAGATAGATAATAAACCCCTATTATAGTGAGAATTATGACCAAAAGTACATCAATCCAAGGTTCCTTAATAGATTATCAAATTCCTCCAAAATTATATCATATATATATATAGAGTATAATTAACTTCTTCATTAAATTTCATAAACTGATGCAATCAAAAGTCAAGGAAGAAGATTAAAACACAAATTATTTATGATCATACCTTGTATAAAACTACATAAATACATATATATTAATATAATTATATTTTATAATAAAATATGAAATAAATCCATTCATAATATAAAACAAATTAATGGGATAATTAAAATATTTAAACACATGATAAACATTTATAAATAAAATTATAAAGACCCCAATTAGAAATAGTTTATAATGAGTATTTAATTGTTGAAATATATTAATTTTAAAATTGTAAAATTTTATATTTATTAATATTATGAACACATTCTTAATATCCTTTATATTTTAGATTTATTTATATCATTTTAAATTTAAATATAATTTTTTTAATATTATATGTATAATGTATACAGTATATAAACATTTTATATAATCCAAATATCACATATTTAATATTATTTGAACCTTAATGGATCACTTATCATAACCCATTTTGATATGGTTGGAATAATATTAATTTATAAATTCCTTTAATTTGAACATTTGAAATTAATAATTATGGAAAATTTAAAATTTCATATCAACTCCAATATATATTTTTTATATTTTTAATTTTTTAACACTTAATTATTAACCTTATACTTTCTATATAAGAAATTTATTTTAGAATTATAAGTTACGCCACATCAATAATTTGTGTCTTATGAAAAATAATTAAACTTCTATCAATAAAAAATGATAATATTATGTATATTATATTCCATAACATGGTAGAGATATCATACTAAACTATATGATAATGGGATGTATAAGACTATAATATAACCTTTTTTTCTTAAAAATAACCTTTTTTATGTTATAACATTTTTCATATTGATATTGAAATACTTTGTTTTGTTTAATGAAAAGTTAATATTGAAAATATCTTCAAAGATGACCCCCATATCATATAAAATGATACGCCAAAAAACAAAGGATTTACACTGTATCACCAAAATATAATATTAGGTGACCCTGTCATGGATTATGATTTCCTTGACCCTAATACATACTGTAGTTCATAAATCCATAAAATATTTTTCAACACAAAATATGATATCAATATTTCAAAGAAAAATATATATAATATCCTATCTAATCAAATATAATAGCTAATATATCTTTATTTTAAACCTGATTTCATGAATAAAGGAAAACTATATTTATCTAAATCCATTGTTGTGATTTTACGGATTGAATAATAATTTTTTATGTATTGGAAGACCTAAAGAAACCCTAAAACACCATCTCCATGCATTGAAACAGAACTCAAGTATTCCATAAAATGAAGAACATGTGTGAATCGTACATTATAGGGGAAAAAATATTCAATCTTTTAATATGTGTTTGTTGAATATTTTTACGCTGAACAAAAATACCTTGTAACTCCCTAATATTTTATATATATCTACCTGGGAATGAACATGAGGTATTATATATGTTGCTTTAAATGTATCCCTGAGCCTAAATGAACCCATGATAGAGTATACCTTCATAACCTTGGCATCTGATTGAGAAGAATGAATATAATTTACCAAATTATGAAATACATGTATAATTCAATAATTTTTTGACAGGTATTGTAATGTAATAATATCATTTAATGATTAAAAAACCTATTTTTGGATCGAATACACTTTTATAAATGTTATGTATTTTTATCTAAAATAATTATAGTTATATACTATCTACAATCTATACAAAAGTTGGGTGACTTCCTCCTATGTGTCACCCTTAAGAGATTCCATGCCCCTCCTATTTTACATTTCATACCTCCAAACTTGAAATCCCCTTACGCTATCCCACCCCACTCGGGATTTACCTCAGGTTATCCTAGGGTCCCCGCTACGCTCCCTAACTCCCTTCTCCCACTCCCCTTTCCAATTCACCTCCCCATCCATGCCTCCACGTCCACATGATCCACCTTCAAATCCTCTTCCTATGACTCCTCTGCCTATGGTTCCTCCACTTATGCTAGGTGTTACTCTATCAGGTCTTTCTATTCCTTATCCATAACCAGAAACGCCTCCTTCAGCTCCTCAACATATGGGTCTTCCATTACACCTAGGATTCCCACATAAAACCATTTTATCGACATCAGTGTTGCTCCACCTCCATCTCCTCATCCTCTACAACCTCTGCTTCCGGATGCTCCACCTATGGCTTGTCATCCAAAAATTGTTCTGCCTATGGTTCCTATTCCGCTTCCTTCTCCTTTCACTATCCTTTGTATCCTAGTTTTACAAGCTACCCGACTACACCTCCTCTTCTTTTAAAGAAATCTATGAAGCATATCTCCTAGAAACCTTATCTGGTTACACTAACTTATTTTTCAAAACAAATAATAGAATGTATATATTTATTTTATATCTAATTCTATATTGATGTCATAATTTTATATTATCAGACTAGTTCTGGTATATGTATGCCTTTTGAAACCATCTTCATTGAGTCTGCATATGATGAAATATAGAGGCCACCTATGGTTAGATATTCATGAAACTTTATATACTAATTTCTATTATTTTATTACATTTTACCTTTTTTTTATCCTATGGTTTTTATCAGTTGTTTTCCCAGGTGAGAAGCTAGGTATTTCATGAAGACGAAAAGGTGTTGCAGAATGGGTAACCATCACATAAATAATTCCATGATGCCTATATAAAAAGTATTTTCTTATTTTATTTTATACATTTATTGTCCAAATTGTTACACACAATATTTTTTCTTCATTGGATTCTTGATTTTTTAGGTTATTAAAACTTCTTTACTCTCCATATAAGTGCTAATAATACATAGTTTTTTAGATATATATGTTTTACATATTTTTTTTATATTTTATTTCGGTACATGATTTGATACAAATATTTTACTCTAGATTCCCTAATTAAAATAATTTCTTCTACCTTCTAGGTTTACTATTCTTTGGATCCATGTTTTATCAACTACCCACCTCCATATCATTGTATTCCTATAAAAATACACGTCATATCTCCGAAAAACTCTATCTAGTTAATCTGAATTATTTTTCACAAAATATAACTAAATGTATGTATTTTTTGTTATCTGTTTCACTATCAATGCATAACTGTCAAATTATCTGACCCGCTCCTATCAATTTATTCTTTCTCCAACCATCATCATTAAGAACGAATTCGAGGAAATATAGAGATCCTATATCTACCTCTTATAGTCCAATATTCTTGAATCATTATGGACTAATTTTAATCGTATTCTTATATTTTACTAATTTTTATTCTCGTTTTAATTTTTATTATTTTTTTCCAATGGGTGATGTTGTGTTGTTATATCAGACCAAAAGGGGCTACGTAATGGGTAACTGTCACATAAATTATTTATTAATGGATATACACAAACAATTTTGTTATTTTATTTTATCAATTTTTTTTTCAAATTTTTAATGAAAATAAGTTTGATTCACTGAATTATTGATTTAATTATTTCACTACAAATTATTTACTCTGTATATATTTGTTCATAATATATATTATATAGATATATATGTTTTAAATAAATTATTGGATTTAATTTTGTTTTATTATATGAATCTAGTTTTAACTCTGGATTCCTTGATTGAAATATTTTCATCCTATGATACCTCAAAATATATTTTTAGTTTAGTTTATTTTCTCATTGGTTTTGTTTGTTATTATTTTTAAGGTAGTAGTGTTTATGAGTTTTTAATGAGTTCATAAAAGACTCTAATGTTTCCTAAATTGGAATAATTAATTTTATATGAAACTTTATAATGAAAATATGAAGTATTTTTAATGAAATCCATTTTTTATGTATATGATATAAAATTCATGTTTATGTTATTTTTTAGTGATTTTATTCACTTATTACTCTTAGGATACTTATTTAAGGTAATTTATTTTTTTTAAATCAATTTATTAAATTTTTTATGTGTCGATTTATATTATATAAATATATTTTTTATGTATTTCTGATGTCGTCTTGTATTGTTTTCTGTAATAGTGAAGGATAAAATCAAGGGATGTAAATTCTGGCCTTAAATGAAATTATGGAGTATTTCACAACCTCCTAAATATTGGACCATGTGAATTTAACAATGGTAATCGAAAAAACTCATGCCAATCATACATTTTTTACTCATCTTTAAAATTAATGTCTGATTTCAAAAATCCAAATTTGAATGAATTTATGATCATAAAAATAAATTATTTATTGGTCTCACATGTAATTTTGTTGATATTTTTACCTATAAAGAACTGTTTCCCTGAAATTTTATGGCCTTACTATGAATTATTTATTTTGACTGAATATTTCTTCAAAATATTTAACATGATTTATTTCTTATAAATGAAAATTTTTTCCATATCCTTATTCTTTATTTGGAACTTTTAATGATTTTATATTTCCATATTTTTTATTTGTTTTATCTTGGGTCATGTATAATATCCAATGACTGTCTCCAAAAAAATGAATATTACCTTCATAATGTTTGTTATATAAATTTTCATTTTCCAAGATCAAAATCACCAGTATTAATTTATTAATTTATCATTATTAATATATATCCTATATAATTATTTCTCACTATTTTTTCATTTTCCTTTTAAATAAAATTTCATTTATTTTTTTAATAATAATTCATAATATATTATTTATCATCGCTATTATTGTTTATTCAAAATTTTAAATTATTGTTTCATCTTTTAAGAAATCCCTGCTTCATGTAATTTTTGTTCTGTATATATTTTTTAAAATATTTCTTCTTATAGATATTATTATTTGTATAAATGTTTTTTCACATTTTAAAAATGGGTTATTTAATTTTCAATTTCATTTAATGAAATTCCATTTTTTAGGGATATGTCATTTTAACAAATTACAAGTAGAATTTTTTTAACTCTTGAAATATATATAAATATATTTATATTCCCAACATTCATTGTTTAATATACTACCATTATATTAGCTTAAAATTATTAATTATTTTATATACTTTAATGGCATAAAATGTGATACCATCCATATAAATTAATATTGAAATTTATTTGTGAAATTTTATTCACTATTTAATAGTGTTTCTAGTGAATTTAAAAATTTATATTAATTTAATACACCTATGATATCATTCTTGGTGTCACACTTTATTAAACATGTAGTTCATACATAAATTCATTTTCCCTTCTATATTTTATTTTTTATACTATTCACTTATGTGTTCTCTTTATAATCAGGATTTTGTTTCCATGAAACCTACTGTCTTGGATACTGTGCCTTCCCCACATACTTCTCTATACAGTTCTATATACCATCTCAATTTATTTATTAGACGTATTAGTTTGGTACACTTGCATTCATATGGTCCTTACATTTATATAATTTTTCCTGGTTACATAGACATTAATGTTTCCAGTTTTTTTATGTGTTAGTGTTTCCACATTTTTTATAGAAAGATATTTCCAGATTACTTATATAACTATTTCCCAATTGATCATACATAGTTTTTTTCTTAAATTTTATCATGAATAATTGCTTCTAGGATTCTTATGAATGTGTGTTTCTAGATTTCTTGAAGACACAAAAATAGGTTGATATGGATAGATTCATATCTAGAATTAGAATGTACAGAATGAATCCCTATAGGATATTTGGTTTGATTACTAAATATGGTCAAGATAATCTTCAAAAACCCTGAATCTCAATATGGTAGGGGATGAGGTTCTATAATTTTTTAACTTTTATGTATTTTTAATTCATAATGTATTTAACTTTGGGTTTTTTGTCATTATTTTTAGGGGAAAATTAATATTTGAGTAATGGTAGTACTAGTGAGCATTATAGGGATGCCAATGAAATACTATGAGGAATTATAATTTTTATCCAAAAAAATAATGGGTGGATAAATGTGATTCATGCGAAACTAATATCTTGGAAATTATTCCATCCCCAATGACTTCTGTTGATGATTCTACATTCCAACTCAATGTATTTATTCCATGTATCTGTTTAGATCACATGCATTCATATGGGTCTGAAATTTATGTAATTTCTTATATATTTTTTATACATAAGTGTTTCCTAATTGTTTATATTTATGTGTTTCCAGATTAGATATACATGGATATGTTTGGATTCTTTATTCATGCGTTTTCTAATTTCGCATACATAGTGTTTTTTCAGATTTGTTACACACAACATTTTCAATGTTTCTTATGCAAAAGTGTTTCCATATTGCTTATGATCAAAACCGAAGGTTGACATAGATATTTTGATAATCTATATTAGTATGTACTAAATTCATCCCTATAAGATATGAGGATTGGAAAATTGATATGGATATTATAATCTTCAAAACCCCTAAGTATTAATATGGTAGGATATGAGTTTCAATTTTTTATTTATTGGAGGCAGCATTTTTGTCCAACTGAATTCAGATGGCCATGACATTTAAATATTTTTATGTAGATTTCAAGTAACGAAGTGTTTCTAGAATATCTATATGATTGTGTTTCAAGATATGAAATACATATATATATTTCCATATTTCTGATACAAATAGTTCTCAATTACTTATACATAGTTTTCTTATAGATTTTTTATGAAAACAATTTTCATATTTCTTTTGAGAAGGTGTTTCTAGATTTCTTATGATCACCATATTTGGTTGTTATGAATAGTTTTATACTTAAAATTTTTATGTACTGAATGAATCACTATAGTAATGAAAATGTAGTTTTTTTAGAAATATTTATATTTTTAAAAGGTGCGACTTATTTATTAAACTTATATGTGACCTGTTTTTGATAGGTGAATGGTTTATAGAATTCAAGAAGGAGTTCAGTAACAAGTCTAGGGAGTATTTTATGTCCGTATAACCCAATACACATTGCTAGAAATTAATATTTTTGGTCCATCTATTGTATACTGAAAGAGGAAAACTATCATTTACATGTATTATATTTTTAATTATATTATATACACAACAATTATGTTTTATCATAAATTTGTTTTGAATATCTTGCTTTAGGTTTATATATTTTTCACTTTGCTTTCCCATTTAGACTTTTTTTATTTCTTGTTTTCTATATTTTTCAAGTACACGTTGGAATTAGACTATATGTAATGTTTAAACCATGAAACATGGATAAACTTGAGTTTCTAAATGGTTTATCCTTTTACAATATTTTTATGTGACGATATTTGTATCTTTACAAATTGGGCTATTTATTTTATAACTATAAATTAGGTTTATTCTTCTAAAAATCCTATAAAACATAGAAATTTTAAATACTACATCATACTCATACAAATAACTATTTAAAAATTTATTTATGTAACTATTTAACTGAAAGTAAAAAACATAAAATCTTAATTTAAATGTCACATGTATTATTTTTTTACTTACATTTTATACTTAACAGATATATTTAAAATAATTTATTTTGGAATCTACTAATCTGAATTTAATTATTTTTCCCTATGGTTTCTCATTTAGAATAATTTATTTTTTTATTTTTTTCACGATTCACTATGTTCGTGAAAGAATTCAAGTGGTTGTAATGTTAAAACCATGAAAAAATGGAGGGATTTGAGTGGATGAATGTTTTCTACTTTTATAATATATATATATGACTGTATTTTTCTTTTTAATATTTTGGATATTTATATTATAGCATTTAATTTTGTTATTATTCTACAAATTCTATAATACATGTCAATTTCATATACCACACCATACTCATAGAAATTAATTTTTTAAAATTTATTCATGATATTGTACCACTAAAAGTCCAATATATAAAATCATAGTTACAATGTTGAAGAGGAACAATGTTTGTCCGATATATATCGAGGTTGGGATTCTGGATGATTATGCGTAACTAGGACCTAATGTATTGTTGAAGAATGGTAAAGTTACTTATGTTCCTCCCCAACTTCCTATATCTATGTTTATGTGGAAAAATAATAATGAAATTCTATTTTGGTACTATAAACAAAATTAATTATTCAGTTATATATTTTGTTATCTGAGGGAAGAAAACATTAATTCCAATCTGTATAAACTGATGAATAATATATATAATGATAAGAGAGTTGGGGCCAAGGTTTATGGTTTGTCAACAAGGTAAGAGTAACAAATTAAATAACCACTTCTCCATAAATACAATGAAATCAGTGAACTGTTTATGGATGAACATAGTTATATGTCTTCCTTCAATGACTATTTTATGTATATATAATGAGAGAAAAAGTAATAGAACAAAAAACAACAATAATTCAACACATAACACACGTACATTAGTATACAATATAATAACTTATCTATCATTCTATCTTTCAATTTAGTTATTTCATTATTTATTACTATATATTATTATTTTGAAACATTATTGTATCTCAAGATAAACATGTTGGATGAATATAGAGGTGTTCATATATTGGATTATTACCTCTTAATCCACAACATTAACTCTACACAGATAAAAGTCTTAGCAAAACAATAACTGTATTTTCTTAAAGTGTTTTTAGTTTGGTCTTATAAAAATGAATATATAAAATAAATTTTTATGCTTGAAACACTAAACATTACATTTAATAGATCATAAGATCTATAAATTAGTGACAATTCTATCTCTCTATTTCTAAACTTCAATAAATCCAAGATGGTTAGTACATGTAAATAGAGTACATTAAGATATAATCCTAAATACTATCACAAAATGATAAACATATTTATTATACATCAAATGTTTTAGGTAAGATAAATTTCATACTAACCATTACATAATTTAGTGCAATGGTTATTGTTTCACAGTTATTTCCCTTCAGTTTTGGATTCAATAATTGTAGTATCGCTAGATGCGATGGGTTGTCACTTTGCATGTGGGTTTCCCTTTTTCCAAAAATATATTAATATAATTTATATAATGTTACCAAATTGGGATAAACAATTGTTAATAAAACATAATTGTTATGATAAACCATAAATGGAACCCATAACATTAATCACATGTCAAATAAATGAAATGAAATTATTTATGAAAGCACTTTTTCATATACTAAAAAAAGAGTTTTATTGTCATAAATGTATCTGAAAAATATCATTAATATTGATAAAGTCAATTTTCAATAATCATCACAATAATGTTTTTAAGAATTTGAACTTAAGTTAAACCATAATCTCATAAATCTATGATGGTATCTACAAATGTAGTGCTAATATTATAAGAAGACATATATGATTCCAAAAATTAACACAATCTTCATATATATTATGAATATTATATCAAAAAAACATTGATAAAAATAATTATAAAATTTAATTCTTAAATCCCAATAAATAAATACTACATCCATTTAACATCAACATTTGTTCTTCACAAATCTAAGAGTTATCCTAGAAAACAATTCATTGACTTGGATAATTCCTAGGTCCCCTAAATTGAAGACAAAGAATTTTAAATTGATTCCCAGTATGAAATTTATTTATATCCAATGAACTATTCACTTCCCCCCACCAATTAATAACTATATAACCTTATTTTCCACACATAAAAAATTTTCTTATTCATTATGGGAATTCCCCTAGATGTATCTTTATATATTTCTAACATTAGGAAATCGAGCCTGTTTCCCTGCATGGTCTCTGCCACTCTAGCTACTAACAAACGCCATCCTTCTTTTCTTTGATGATTCTAAAAATTGGTTAAGGTATAGATTATTACTAATATATCATCATAACCTAATTTCAATCATCAAAATATCGTTCAATCTATTAATCATCCCATTTAGTTACTCATAATCACCTTATTTTTCATCATATTGAATGTTAACAAAATTCCTTCCTGTTCGAGCCATTGAATAAAACCAAAAAACATAGTGTGAGAAACAATAATAATAGTTCAATTACAGTATAATAAATTATAGTATTTTTAAATCATGTCACATTATATTAAATCTAATACATCATAGGTTTAACCAAGGTTATTTATATTCATCACTTATTCAAATCATTAGTAGCGATTCAAAAATATATGTGAATTATACTCAGAATATCCTCCGGGAGTGTCAAACCAGGTGCACAGTAAGGCCAATTTTCATGATCTAGGTTGAAATCTTGTGAAATCACTATGTAATATTTTTAGAGTTATTACTCCTATGTACAAATATACTAGAACTACATCCACATTTACTCTTTATACAGTTTATATTTCCAGTACAACCCACATAATATCTTCATATCAGTAAATTTTACCATATGCATATGTTCAATAATATCTTTTTTCCTGAATCTAGTTCACATGGTTTATAGAAAACATGATCTTATACCAAATATAAATACTTAGATACGAGTTTCCTAGAGTTGAAGGTTACATTATTACATTTTTTATAGAGACAAGAAATCAAATCCGAAGAGAAAAAATAGTGTATTAGTATTTGTATACTAGATAAATTATTTAATTTCATGTCATATTAGAAAACATGAAATGAAATATAGTGAATGTAAAAATTATTCATCATTGAACTCATTCAGAGATACATTCTTAATGTCATGGGGAAAAGTAACAAAATAAACGTGAGTTCAAATTCTCAAAAAGAGTTACATAAGGAAGTAGACATCATTGATAAATAAAGTACAATAAACTAGTAATAATAAATTTTGATATTTAAATATTTTTACACATAGTGGATTTAATTTATTACACAAATATCATGATTAATTAAGGAATAGTGAATATATAACTGTAAATAACTAAACAAACATTCCTTTTAATATATAATTTTCGAACAAAAGGATCCGATAGATATAATGAATAACATAATCTCAAGGATAATAATCACAAAATTCTTAATGAGGTAAATTTTTTATATTGGACATGTTGATATCAAATATCATGATATCTATAATGATATGACCTTTCATAAGTTGGTTTTTAACCATGGGTAAAAACCATTTTTTGCTAGCAAACATATTTTTGTCTTGATAATATCAGTGAATCAGGGGACTATATAATTAAAAATCCACCAATCTCTACATTTTCTTTTCATTCGACATATATCAAGTGATCTCTTTAAATCAGGGAGTATATTCCATTTCATTAAATATATGTATTGAGTAAATAATATCGACTTAAATAATATTTTCTCCTATCAATTAAATAACTCTCTATGTAAAATTAAATAAGTAGAAATGAAATATAGATTATGAAATAATAATATTAATGACACAAATAATATGGATATTTATGAGAAAATTAATTTTCAATTATATCATTAATGTGAATGATTCAATGGAAGTATAATAATATAAAAAGTATTCAAGAAACTAAATTTCAAAACTTTACCTAGACAAATTGGCCATAATCCATCTAGAAAAAGAATTAGGATAATATAAATGTTATAATTACCCATAAATAATATGGGTTTTACCTAAAAAACTCATGAATCATAATAATTCATAATAATTTCATCACTTTTAACATTTCTAAAATTATTTGTTTTATTTTTCCGGAAATTGAATAAATACTACATCTATATTTCTTATGAATTTAATGTAGGTTTGATATAACATAATATTAAAACAAATTACCATGATAAGAATAATTAATTTGTATTTAAAATAAATATTTTGAATCAAACATACCCTCTTTTTATCCGTATGTAGAAATTTTGTAGATATTAAATTTAAGACAGTGATAATTTGTATTTTTCATTTCTTAAATTTATATAAAGGTCAAAATCAAAGAAAAATAAAACCAAGAGTCCATATATACATTAAATAGAGGAAACTATATGAACTAAACTCAAAAAATAGTATAAATAAAGGCTTTAGAGAAAATTTAATGCATCATGTCAATGTATTAACACTACTTTAAAAATTTATTCATACTATGGTGATAAAAAATTACCAAGGTTTCTTTTCAGATGGACCAAAACTTAAATGGACATATTAACAAAACATAAATCACCTACAATAAAAATATGATATCCATTTTTAATGACTCAATTTTAATATGTGACATAAATTCATTTTAAAATAAATGCACAAAACACTTTGAAAACCAGTTTTATAGAAATATATTTAAACAGAAAAATAGATCTATTATTATATCTTGGATAGAAAAAAAAGTTATGAATGTTAAAACATTTGATTTAATATTTAATTTTTAAACATAATTAAAATAATTCACATGTAATTATATATTTAATATCTTAATAAAAAACCACATTTCGCACATAAAATTTGGTTTTTTGAAAAACAAATATTTTACTTTAAAATGTTTTTTAGTTCCCATACTAATATATTTATAATGAATAAATTTATTTTATACATGTTTAAAACATAAAATTTTTAAACTTTTGCTGTTAATATTCATACCAACCAATCCAACAACAAGGGGACAACTATCACATGAAATAATAACATTTCAATAATATATCATAGTTCAATAAAACTCAGGACAGTGTTTAATAAAATCTATTAAAAAAGATTTATTTATAGAGAATTGTTCAAGAGAATATTTGGGTTTTATACAATGATTATGTTATTATTCTCCTAATAGAATGCATGACTGGCTGATTCATTAATGGATTAAAACGAAGTCTTCAAATAGATTTTTCCATAGGGGACTTTGTTAATGATGAATAAATCATTCGATATTCTCTCATGGTAGAAGTAGAGATAATATTAATTAATTAATATCATTATTCTGATAAGAAATTAATGATGGAAGGAAGTTATATTTTAATAATAAAAAACATGAAGGGAAGAATACATGACTTTATTTATTGTAGATGAATAGAATTAAAAATTAATTAAATTATCTTAAGGGGACCTATAAATGTGTTATGCTAGTAAATGAAGGTCATCGTGAAAAAAATACGAATGTGATGAGAAGAAGTTAGATAATGGTGTGAATAGAGAGAATGAAATTGAGAATGAGCCACCAACACTATATTATTTCAAATATAATGTGCATTGGAATACAACTAATAAATGATTAAATACAAGAGTTTATATTATTGATTGACATCATCAGTTTATTAATCCCCTTGATAAATTGAAATCTAATGAAATTATTTTTTTTATATTAGGGTTCAATAATGATGTGGTTAAATTTATGCATACCATATACTGTAGAAATGTTAATGAATTATTTGATTACAGTCTTACCCACTCTTTTATATTTGATTAATTTATAATGGGTATCACATTACCACCTAAAGAATTAAATGTTGAATGATTGGTGAGGATTACTAATGGTTTTATTATTTCATTTCTATTATACGATTCTTCTCCAATTGAAGTTTCTGGGAAGGTTCTTCTGTAAAATATCATTATTGTACAACAAGTTGAATTTAATTTGATTTTTGGCGCTAATTGACATTATTTATATTGATATCATATAAATTTATGTGTAGGAGAAGTCACATTAGATTTTATGAAACATACAATGATTTTCTATTAGTGTTTGGATGAATATAAACTTCTAGTGTAAATTAATACCATTGTATGTGCCTTGATTCCTATTCAAAGGTGGAATATATCTAAGATAGTTGGGGAAAGAATCAACATTGAATATATGCCTATTGCACCTGAGTTAGTAGATATCCGTTCAAAAGAGATTCATGGACTTCCTGCGATTCAAGAATATGAGTATTCATTATAACTTATACCTAAGGATACACATATTCAAACAAATCCATTGAGAATAGATCTGATTGATTTTCAAGAATTAAAGATATAAAACTAGGTATATATTCACCAAGGATTCATTAAACCATGTGTGTAAGTAGGTTATACACCTATTCGTTTTATTACAAGGAATGATAGATCAATTTGAATATGACTTGATTGCTTGGACAATAACGTGAACATGTTCAAGTATATGTATCATCTTCCCCACATGGATGATTTTTTCAAGAAATTATTAGTAGACCAATTTTATTAAAGGATTGATCTTTAATATAAGTACTATTAATTTATGGATAAATGTATGGAAAGATTAAAGTTATCATTCTGTATGATGTTGGGTAAACTATGAATTTAGAGTGATTCTATTTTGTTATTCTAATTCCACCGAAATCTTCATAAGTTAAGTTAATATAGTCTTTAGATAGTAACTTTTGGAGTTTATGTTTATATTTATAGTCAACAATACAATATAATCCAAATGAATATAATACTTATATGGAAATTTTTAGAGATCCATTCTATCCCTATAATATAGTCTAAGATTCTGTTTTATCTATTCAAAATTTGGTTGTGATCAACACTCTCCTCTTATCAAATTATCTTATAATAATATCTTTTACTCAAGAATTAAAATGAATACTTATGAATAACACTAGATAAATATGTGAATAACTCTAAAATATTTGGATAGAGTTTTATAAGGAATGATATTGTGAGAAATGAAATATGAGGAAATAGAATATAATATTTGTCCCATTTCGCTACACATCAAGAGTCAATAGGAGAGTAATGTTGACAATTTTAAGTGAAATAGGGAGTACACAGATGGTGAGATGCGATTTTTAAAAATTTATCCCGAAAATAATTCTATATAATTTAGAAAAAATGAAAAACTATGCCATATATATACTGGTCCCATATTGAATTTTGATCAAGTACAGACTATATCTTATCATTGGGATTTGACACCAACCATCTCGATAGTTCAAAATATGTTCCATATATCTCTTTTGAGAAAATAAACACCCAAAAATATATATGTATTAAAATAATAGGTCTTACCACTAGAGAATGATATTTTTTATGAATAACGATGGGTATAAATATTCAATAAAAAAGATAAAGTGTTAGTAAACAATATTTTCCACCTGGTAAAAGTACATTGGAGAGAATATGAAATTAATGAAATTTACAAGGGAACCTAAGGATATGATCAAGGAGAGATATAATCATTTTTTAATGCTTGTTTGATGTGAATTTAAGTTATAAACTCATTTTAAGGAGTGTAGAATATTACTCTCCAATATTTTATATGAATTTCATTTAAAATAAACTTGAGGAATTCGTAACATTACTTACAACAAAATCCGAGTTTAAATAAATCCAAAATATAGTAATCCATTAAAACATATCCATTATATTATAGGGTATGAATATAAATAATTTTTTTAGATATATGTATATTGGATTGTTTTGAAAAGCACTAAATTTTAATAAAGTCCATTAAGTATTAAATGTTCTGTTTTATTATGAAATGTATTTTTCTACATGTTAGGTATTGTTAACTATTAAGAAATATAATGATCAATATTTAAAAAGTATTTAATTAAAATATATTTATTATTTATATAAATTAATTAATAATAATAAATACATTAGTTATGTAATTGTTAGAAATGAAGGTAACATCTTCAAAATTTAAAAAGGGATTTTAAAAAAAATATCTTTAGTCCCCCAATTTGTAGTTATTCCAATAAAATAAATAACTCATTATATATTAATTTTAATACTAAATTTAGAGATAATATGTTTACAAATATATTTTAGCATTAATTTTATTGTAATTATTATTCACAAAATGGAAGTAAATTGAACTATATGGTTAAAAATCTGTATTTCTAAAACCAAAATTTCATTGCGGTTCGAATGATAATTTTAACATTAATTTCCATCAATATTAAAAATTGAGTTCAATAAAATGTATTCTATATCTATAAAATTAATGAATAATTTTTTTAATGAGTCCACTATTATTCTTGGTCAAAATGAATTCTAAAAATTTTAAAAATTTGTTACCACGATTAAAGTTAAAATAAGGATACTATGGGGTCAAACTAGGAGGTAACAATATAAATGCAACAAAAACCTGTACAATTATAATTTTTTTAATATATATTGAGATGATTTTTCTTGAAATATAATTTTTATCCATTTTTTTCCAATTTCATATAAAATTCCCCTATTTTTATTAAAATATTTTAATTAATTTTGTGTGCATCCTTCCCAACATTTATAAAGGAGAACCCCCTCTCCTCTATTATTCTAAAAATATGATCCCTGTAGATCATAGAAAACCAACCGAAATATATTTAAATCTTATTTTCCTTTTTTTAATATCCCCTTTTATTCTTCTAAGTATAATCCTTTAAGGCTTGTGGTGTATATCAATACAGGTCTCTCAAAAAAGAGATATAAATCACAAATGAGCTCATTCAATTTTATTTCATCTTCCACATTCTCTAAGAATATTATATCCAAACTAACAAGACGACCCCATTTTAATAAATATATTAGATTTTTTTGGATTATGGAAGAGCCATTTTATAACTCATTTTCTTCCAATTTTATGTGAATGTATCACTCATGCATGCATGTTGACTATTTCCTCCACATAGCGATATGATTCATATTCTGCCATCCACTCAAATTGATGAACATAATGACGTATTTTATAATTATATAATATATATATATGATAAAATAAGGGTTATATATTTATAAAATATTATTTATATCTATATACTCATTTTTTAGAAAATCAAGACAGGCTTCATGCATATGTACAAACTACTATCTCTATGAATGATATACTTCAATATTCAATCTCCAAATTTTGATGAATAGTTCTAAATATTTATTTATTTAATATATAATATATTTATTTCATGATTAAAATTATGGATACTATATAAAAATGATAAAAATCATGGACTATAAAAGTTTATTCAAAACATACTTCTAAAATGAAAGAGTAACACCTTAGAAAGTGATTTTTAATAAATAATTCTTAATGAACAAAGGATTAAATGATATAAGTAAACCATGTTAGGTTTTTAATGAATTATTATGTTTTTTAATATAATAATAATAATATTAAATTTATTACACAGGAGGTTAAAGGGAATTTTATGAAATTCTCAGTTGATGAAAGGGTTTCATGTTATTATCTTATATTTATAACTAGAAGTAGAAATATTTCCTTTTATTTTCTACTCTTTGTACACAATAGTTACAAAGAACATTTTTAAAGAAAATGTTACTTGTTTTCTATTCTTTTGGAAATAATTTATTTTTTATCCATATTTTCATTAAAATGTTTTCCAAAATTTATTTTTGTTTGAAAAAGATTTATTAATGTCATTTTTTGAAATTATTAACATTATATAATTTTCATTAAAATAAATATTATAGTTTTTTCAAAACGTTTTATTTTATTTAACTAAGGTATGAACAAAATATTTGTTTTAACTGAAACCACATGAACACATTTTTTTCTATCATGACTAGTATTTTCTTTGCAGTTTTATTTATTTGTTCACATTTCCCTTTTTGAAGAAATTTTTAATTTTTATTTTATAAATAAGATATTTCAAAATGGAAAACGGTATTTTTATCATGAAATATTATGGTGATATATTAATGGTAATTTTTATATATAATAACATCTTTGATGTAACTTATGATTAATTGGGGATACGATTGTATGATACATAATTTATACAATATATGGAAAACTTATTATTATGATGATTCAAAATTAATGTAACCTATGTATATTTTCAAGTGTTATGTGATGATTAATCGGATACTTTTATCATAATCTTGTGAGATACATATGAATGGATTATGATTATGAGATTCGTGGGTCTATTATAGACATCTAATTCATAGGGTAAGGTCTATGTTTTTATGATCTCAAAGGATACATGATTGTTCATCCTAATCTCAAAAGACAATACACAAGGGTTTATCCCTAGAAAAATCCATTTACACGAGTGGTTATCCCAGGCAAAGCATTTGATGAATGTATTGATGGTTAGCCTTGACATAATATTTCTATTATTATTATTGTTCCATAATTTTTGAAAATATTTAATGACATATTTTTTTTCAATGTTATTCTCTAATGTATCATGTTCTTTGATTCCATTATGATTCATGTCTAATGAACCACCAGTATTTATTACAAGACTCGTGATTACATTATATAAATTATTAGGTATGATTTTCAAGTGTGAAACTCATGTCCTCATATTTTTATGATCAGGTTATGCTTAAAAATTATCATTAATTTATATCACCATTATCAACTCTTAATGATCATATAAGATCACACTTTATTATGTTTCCTTTACCTAGATTAGAAGACATGTTCTAAGTATTCCATTTCAACGAAGTCTTGTAGTTATGAAGAACATCATTTTAGGTGATATAAATTTTTTATACTAGTTTTAGATATTTTAAAATTCTCAAAGTCACTAACTCATTGTGTTTTTTGTGTGGATCATAATGATATGTCATGTATATTCATCTAATGAGATGTACTATTTTTTTATATAATGTTTAGGTCACCTCATGATACATTACTCATCGGTGTATGTTTGAGTTAAATATCACCCAACACTTGGGTGGCATCAAACATGTATATATAATATGGTAGTAACTCAAGAATATAATAAATGTGGATAAGAAATGCCCATATTAAATAAATCAAAATTAATGACAAATATCATTTTCATATCATTAGACCTATTTATATCGGCCTTAGGGACAGTATCTAGAACACCATGTATTAACTCTTCTATTCATATTTTGAGATTTAATGGAATGTGGTTATAAATAGTTTATAAAAATAATTTATGTATTTAATATTTAAATGAATTTTATTCTCCCTAAATTGAATTATATGAAACATTCATAGTGAGTGATAACTTATATAGAAAGACAATGTGAGTTAACACTAAATGTTCATATTCCCTTTCAATTGTTAGGATATATGTTTATCATATAATATGATTCATCATATAATAAATATTATGATATGGTATTATCGTGAAACCATTTTTAACACCCTAAGATTTTATGGTACATCAATTTTTTAATAAATTTAATTTCTTTAATAGATTATGTTTCTCAAAATACTGAGTTCCAATGAAATAGGATTTATTATTATTAAACTTTCCCAACATAGACACTAAATTTAAAGACCCTATACTTTTACACACATCCTTACATGATTGTAGGTATATAAATCTCATATTATAATCGAATGATCATAAATTCTAGTGTCTTGGAAGATTTGGTACATAATTAAACATTATAAAAACAAATTCTATTAAATCTTCACATTGATATCCTAACATCCATTTTTCCCAAACATATGTATAGGACAAAATGGGGATTGCATGAACAATTTGATGACCCATAAATCCCAGTAGGGGAATACTTATTAGGGTAAATATTTAACATAAGGGATATAAGTCAAAAAGATATAAAAAGGCATGGAACATGATTGAATATTTGGGATCATAATATATAAAAATGGTATCATAAAAACATGGAATCATAGTACTGTGGAAGAAACATAAAACATGACTTTACGTTGAGTCAAATCTCATTTCAGAGAGTATCACGATTCAAGGCCAACCACCAAGATTGTTGCACATAGAGCACAAGTCAAGGTTAACTACCCAGACCGTTGTACGTAATATCTCATGAGACTAAAATTTCCTTAATGAATTGGAGTTATATTTGCATTCACACATCATAACATGTTCCTGAATATGTTTTCCAGAAAAATAATCATACATAAACATAAGGGTACCAAGGGAAAGAAATGGGTTTTATAATAATGTCAAAAAGAACAATAAATGGGTGTATCATACAAGTGTCCATTAAAGAAAAGGATTAATACATAAATGGAAAGAAACAAGATAAAATAGGCATATATATTGGTATGTTATGTTAAACATAAGTGATAATAAGTAGAATGAGTATTTAATAAACATTAATATTAAAACATTTCAGTGCAATTTGAAAGAAAATACTAAAGTGAATTTAAAATAGAAAGGGGGATAATATTTTATAGAAAACTATAATTGAATAAAGAAGTATTCTATTATAATATTTATGATTTTATAAATATAATTTAATCTTATAATAGATGATATAGTGCATTTGAAATTGGGTAAGAATTTGTGAAGTTCCCTTAAATCGGGCTTGCTTATCAGGAAGAATTGAAAAGGGAATCATTTTAAAACATATGTATCCTAAGATGATAAGGATGAATGGATATTATTTCATTATTTTGGAAAAAATAAAAAAAATTAATAATATTTACATAAAAATAATAGATAATTTCATTTGGGTAAAAAGTGAGAAAGAGTAACCTAAAGGAATAATGGAGGTTTGGGTAGTATCTTTTACCTTAGGAAAGAAGGTGTTATTCACATGATATTAAGATCATGAATAATAAAATTATATTCATTAATTAATAATTCATTAACCTCTTGTAAATTAAATTGATTTATGATAGCCTTATTAAGTACACTAATGGCCTTGTTGATGGGTTAAGATGTTCAATTTCATTTTTTGGAAGAGTCTATTTCCTTGGTTTTCATGTTCAAATAATCAGGTAAAATGGGGATGGTTGTATGGAATTGAAATTATATGTTATAAGTGACCATAATTAAAATTTAATGGTTATTAAATTTATTTAGTTATTTTGAGAAGGATGAATTATTATATTAAACTTTAATGATAACCGTTTGGGTAAATTGTCATTTTTCAATCAAAAAGAACTCATTTTCATTATAAATTAATTTCTTGAGTAAAAATGATTCCCAAAAATTACATAAAACATAAAACATATATAATTATTTTCTTAAATGATGAAAATGGTATAATGATGAGAATTTAATATGGTAATGGAAATTTAAAACCTTTCGTCCATTAATGCGATAAATTAACACATATAAGGTGGTGTTTCCATTTTGAGTATTAATGGAGGGGAATGAGAGATGATGATGGATTATTACTTTAGCATAAAATAATTCCAAAACATGTAATTTAATGGAGTTATCACAATATTTGGATGAGTAGAGGTGTTGATATAAGATTACCCAAAGGGGAATTAAAAGAAATTGAAAGAAAACAGAAGAGGGGTTTACCCCTTGATTCCTTCCTCTTTAGAACATCCTAATGAGAGAAGTTTGGGTCTTTTTATTTTATCATTATCTCTTGGACGTGGGAGAGGGAATAATGAATTTATTTTATTATAATTTTTACTAGTAAAAAGGCTTGAGAGGTGTGAATTGAAGAAGTGATAAGTGGTGGTATTTATAGTGGAAGAGAAGAGAGTTTTATCAATATTAATTCATTAGTTTATTATTTTTTTCATGAAATGAACTAGTTTGAGTTATTAGAAAAAAATAAAGTAATTAGAACATGTGAGTTTGAACCATTTATGATTAGATCAACCAGGACACAATAAATAGTGTATTTAACATATAATGTATATATTCTTAAGTTACTATATTTTAGTATTCACAAAAAAATAAACTCTTTTATACAAATCACAAAAAAATCACCTTAGCCATTTTTAATCTATAGAATCACAAAATGAAATAAATTTTATTGAAATAATTTTATAAAAATGTAAAATTTAACTATTAATTAAAACTATAGTCTAATTTTAAAAAAAATTAAAATTAAAATAGCTTTTCTTACAGTTAGTAAAATTAATCAAGGCCAAATTAAATTATTTTATATTCAAAAAAAATAAAAATATTATTTTATGGAAACATTTTATATAAATAAAATTTCTTTTAATTTATTAAATTAATCATAAAATTTAACTAAATATAAATTGCTTAGAAAAATACAAAAAATTAATTAATATTTTTTTAAAATATTTATTTACTTATACTGTGATTTAATTATATCGTATTGACACTTATAAGATGGAAAATTTTAAGCCATACCTTCCTTGGTAAGGTTACTATTACATTGGCTGGTTTACTATTCCTAAGGTTCATATTACTATTCCAAATGTCTAGTTACTATTTCACCGATATGTGTTTCTTCACTTATAGTGATACCTTTTATTTTAATCATTTTCATTTATAAGGATTTTTTTTGTGTTTTATATTTAATAAATATTTTATTATACTATAATATATAATTCTAATAATGAAAATACATTGATAAAACATTGGTTCATTGAATTTTTGTCCCTTATGAAAATTTTCTCTTGAAATTTGGTTTTACATTCTAAGCTGGTAACATGTTTGGGTACTTTTCCTTCATTACTTCATCTAGTTACCATGTTTTCTAATCTTACTTATGGTATCTCCATAGTACTTTGACGAGGTGTGTAGTCTTGTTGTGTGGAACATTTTCTCCACAATCAATTTTTTTTACTATATGCTTCTCGAAATATTGATCATTCTCTAACTTTACCTCAACTGAAGCCAGTACATATGAATAATCTAGAATGTAATTCCTTAAGAGGGTTACGTGGAATTAATCTTGTTCCTTATACATGATCGGTAGAATTTCTAGAAAATAGTCCACAACTCTGACATGAGAAATAATATCTAAGGGGACCTTGTTCATAGGACTTAACATTTATTTCTTCACAAATCTCAGGACCTTCTTTCATGGAGATATGTAGTGGAGTACTATGTCAAGAACTTTGAACTCAGGGTCCAATTGAAGATATCTACATAAATCTTTTATCGACTTTGGGCTAAATTGATGTACTTCTAAATGGTTTTCAACGTCTCCACCATTTCTTCTACCATTTCAGGTCCTGGAAGATTAATCTCACTGTCTTCATCCCAATACACCAAATTTATACACCGTTTCCCACAAAGGGATTGATATGGTCCCATTTAGATGGTCATGAAGAATCTTTTTTTTAAGATAACTCCACCGGAGGTAGATATTGGTCCTATAATCCTTTGAAATCCATAGAACAAACACTCAACAAGTCTTCCTATGTCTGAATAGATTTATAAGATATTCCATCTATTTGAGGACGATAGGACATACTGAAGTTCAACTTAGTGCATAGAGAGTGATGGAGACTTTTCACAAATTTCTAAGTGAATAGTAGATCTTGATCAGATACAATTAATAGTATTACTCCATGAGACCTTACCACCTCTTTAATATATATTCATACATGTTGATCCAATGAGAATTTAATTTTAATTTTAATTTGGTGAGATGTCCTTTTATAACAATCCATAATGACAGAAATATCACTATTTATTATATATTTATTTAGTAGTTTAATGATATGGTTGATGGTGATGTTGTCCCACTTCCATTTTGGTATGGGTAGTGGTTGCATCACCCCTTATACTTTTTCCTTCAATCCTTCAATTGATGGAATATCAGACACTTTGATGTATACTAAAAAATCTTCTTCTTTATATTATCCCAAAAACAATTCTCTCAGAGATCTCAATACATATTTGTGCTCCCTAGGTGTATAAATAAGGTTGAGATATGTGAGTCATTAATAAGCTCTTTATTTATCTCCATATTGGATGGTACACTTAATCGTGACCCAAATCTTACAAATCAATTCTCAACAATCTTGAACTCAGAGGATTTCCCATTTCTAATAGCTTGCAGACTTTTGATAATTTCCATATATTTTATTTTAGAATCATTTGTGTTATCTATGAAGAATGGTTCATCAATCATTTGAAAAAGTGTTTATAATGTTTTTAAATTAATTATATTAATGTAAATCCTCTGTAAATATAAGAAGATTAGATCCTTCTCAATTATCATCATTGACAAGGATACATGATCCTTTCTACTTAGAGCATATACTTACTTATTTCATTTACCAAGATGGTAGTGGATTTAGAATTCAGAATACTCTATGATCTATAACCATATTCACTATCTCATATTAAGATCCTTTTATGAGAATATATATTTTAGACTCTTGTGATCATTATATATCTCACACTTCTCCCAGAGAGAAAACACTACCATATTTTCAAAGAAAAGATCACAAATGCCACCTCTATATATAGTGTGAGATATGATTTCTCATGTATTTTCAACTTCCATAAGGCACATGCTATCAATTTATCATTTTTTATCATCACATTTCAAAATATCATCTTTTAAGTCATGTTGTACACCACATGTAGTTCTGCAATTGTCAAATGGTTGAGTACTGGTGTAATTATAAGACTCTTTTTCCGAACTTTAAAGAATTCATCACATTCTTATGTCAAAAAATTTTACTCCCTTTCTTTTGAACATGGTTATTAGGTTTTTAAATCATGATATGTTCATCAATAATTTTCTATGATATCATGAGAGACCAAAAAAGTTATGTATCTCTCTTACAAATGTTATCCATTGCCACTCTTCGATTTCATTTTTCATATAAGGGTCCAAATATATTTCCATACAAGTGATCTCATGCCCCAGGAATCACAATTCCTTTATCTAGAACTCACATTAATAGTACATTGCATATGGATTTTCCCATAGAAAATTCTTCAAAAAAGTTTTCAGATGCTCGTCGTGTACCTCCTTGCTTTATGCATATATCATAATATCCTCGATAAAGACTACCATAAATTGGTAGAGGTAATCCCTAAAGACACTATTCATTAAATCAATGAAAATTGATATATAATTAGTGATTACAATGAAAATAACTATGAAATCATAATGTATATACATTTATCAAAAGGCAGTTTTGGGAATATCCCCCTTCCTCACCATTAGTTGGTGAAATTACGAACGAATGTCCACCTTTGAGAAATATCTGGTCCCATATAGCTGATTAAAAAGTCATATCTTTTCATGAGATTCTTGTTATTTATCATGTACTTACTAATATCATGATAATCAATGTAGGGGGACATTGATCCGTCCTTTATTTTAATTAAGAGGAATGATACAACCCATGGTGAAGCCCATGGGTATGAGAAACCCTTCTCTAGTTTCTCATATAACTACTTCTTTAGATATTCCAGCTTAACAATTCAAATTATATGTGGTTTCTTTGATATCGGAAGAGAACTAGGAGTAATTTCAATTGAGATATCAACCAATCGGTCTAGAAGATGGCCAAGACAAAATTTAGTGAATACATCAGTGTAATCCATCATGAAGGGCATGTCTTCGAGCATCATTCTCTTCTTTGTCTGAATCATTTGAGAAGGATATTTTTTTTCATAAGGAAAAAATATCTACTCTAGAGAAAATTATTTTGAAGGAGATTCATCCTCCTCCTTACACTTATATAGAGTTGTAGGATCCTTTGGGACGTGAAGAGTGATCTACCTTTCCCAAAAGTTGATGTTGGATTTTAATAGAGATAGCCAATCCATGCCAGAAATAACATCAAACTCCGCCAAAGGGATTATGAAAATATTTTCTGGGAGGTTCAGTCCAAAAAAATTAATATGGGAGGAGTTAAATACATTTGATGCAATAATTTATCCATTTTCTATTATCATAGATAACTCAACTAAAAATTTTGAAGTTGTGTTTGAATAGCTCTAATAAACTTGCGAGATAAGAAAAAATGTGTAAAACCATAATGAAACATTATATTTGTTATTATTGAATGAATAATAATAATACCTATCACCACATAAATTTCTCGTATCCACATGACTATTTGTGAAAGAATAATCCCTTTATTTTTTCCTTGGTGGATGTTTGGGAAGGCTTCAAACAACCCTTTTCTTAAGGAAATTATTGATATAATTCCCATGTTACTTGCAGTTGTAACACTGCACTACAGGATGAGTGTTGTTTTGAATAATACCTTCTTTTTCTACATTAGTTGGATTCTTCATATCCCTTTAACATTTCTTAGCCAGATGTCCCATTCTTCCACATTTGAATTAGATCCTAGATATCTTTAAACTATTCCCAGGATGATTTGTCCCACAATTTTGACACGTGGGATGTTCAGTATTCTTTCCATCATGGGATTTATTTGCTAATCCACCCATATGAAAATCTATTTACCTATTTATGTCACTAGTCCCATGATACAATTGAGAGTATACTATCTCAATTTCAATATTGTGAGGAAAACAAACAATTCCGTCATAACTATCTATGTCACGAATATCTTATACTTTTAACACACATGGATTTACTCCTCTAAAGAAGAAATAAACCATATTTTTAGTGTTCATGGTAAATCCTGATGTGTACTAGGAATGCCCTGTATGGTTGGATTCATATATCCTAATAGAATGAATTTTCTTCTACTTTAGTCCAAAAAACTTTTCTTCCATATTCAAAAGGGCATTTTTGGTAAAATATTTATTGAAAAACATTTTCTTAAATTCCTCCCAATACATTGAATAAATTTCTTCCTAGGAGTTATTATTTTTTATCAGTGTCCACCACTAATCACCTTCCCCATCAAATCGATAGACCACCAACACTAAATTCTCTTCTTCTATGAACTGGAGGACAGATAATATCTATTCAGTGAAGTTAATCTACAAATCATTGATGACGGGATAAGAAGATCCACTAAACTTGAGAGTCCTTTTCTACATGGAGGATTTAATGACAAATTTCTCTTCCCATAGTGAAGGAGGTCATTCCACATGATTCATGATAATATTCATAATATGATCTCGCTGACAAAGTACTATCATAATGTTTTGAGCCCCCGTTCCCATCCTATTTGGAATATCATTATGGAACTCATCACATTTTCTGATCACATTTATTGCTAAAACAAGTTCTTCTATTTCATTCCATTAAATAAGAAAAATAATGTGAAATTAAGGGGCTTGAATACTTAGATAATAAGCATAAAAAGGAAACTTTGAACAAAAAAGGATAAAGTCGTAAATGAATAGTATAATTAACATGTGATTCACTATGTTTCAATCAAGGATATCTATGATCCATTTCCTAACATATATTATTATGGTTTTTTTGTTTCCTTAATAAAGGTTCTGAATCAGCTTATTAATTTACCAAAGAATATCCCCCATGAATGTCAAACTTGGTGCGTTGTAAGGCCCATTATCCTGTATCGGGTCACCCTGAGTCAGGCATGAAACACCTTTAAAGAGATGTTACTACTAGGTATATATGTACCTGAACAACATCCACTTTTAATATATAGACATGAATGTATTTTCTCGATAAATAACTGACATTATTCTTACCCGAATTTAGGGATATATTTTTATACTTAGTTTTACTAATAAGATTCTTACTAAATTTCTCTATTTAGAATCACTAAAAATAACTAAAATCTTTCCTTTATACCATCCATATTGACCCTATCCTTTTACCCATATAAATACTTGTTTTTGGGTATATTTAAACATCAAATTACAAGAAAACTATTGGAAAGTATAGTGTCTTAGATGATTAAGTACATAATTAAACATCATTGAAAGACATTTATTCAATCTCCACATTGAGCTCCAAACTTCCATTATTCTAAATAACATAGGGATAACTGACCAAAGGGATGATTTAGAACACTTAGAAAGGGAATAATCATAATAATAATGCTTTAACATGTGGGTTAGAAGGGATGGAATAATTATATAAAAAATAATGGAAATGATTGATCATATGAAATTATAAAATATTAAACATGGGATCATATAAAAAGAAAATAATAGAAATGTGGAAGACAAATAAAATATGACTTTATCACAAGTCAAATATTATTGCACATAGAATATCATGAGTCAAGGAAAACCACCAATACTGTTTCACATGAAGCAGGAGTCAAGGATAACCACCAAAGATCATTATAAACATAAAAGGGAATAACAAGTAAAATGAGAATTTGGGATTCTTTAGCATTAAAATATATTATTACGGTTTGATGGAAAATAATAAAGATCATTATAAACATAAAAGGGAATAATATTTCATATAGAACCATAAGTTAAAAAATAAGGTTTTAATAACAAAAATACTTATTTTATAAAAAAAAGGATTCTTAAAACATATGAAAGGGTGCACTTAAAATTGGGTATGAATTTGGGATGTTCCTTTAAATTGGGCTTGCTGATCAGAAATAATTGAGAATGGAATCATTTTAAAACATGTATATCAATAAAAGATAAGGATTAGTGGATCTTGATACATTATTTTGGAGGAAATAAAAAAATTTAGAATATGTAAATAAAAATAAATGAAAATTTCATTTGGGTAAAAAGAGTGAAAGAATAACCTGATAGAATAACCGAGGTTTGGGTAGATTCTCTTACCATAAGTCCAAAGGTGTTCTTAACATGATGTTAATATCTGGGATAATAAAATTAGATTCAATAATAAATAATTAATAAACCTATTATTTATATAATTTATTTATTACAACCTTATTAAGTTCATTCATGGCCTTTTTGATGGGTTAAGAGGTTCAATTTCATTATTTGGAAGAGTTTATTTACATGGTTTTCATGTACGGATAATCATATAAGACAATGATGGTTGTCTATAATTAAAGTTATATTTTACTATTGGACATCAATAATATTAAATGTTAATAAAAATCATTTTGTTTTTTTGGAGTGAGGATGAATCGTTATATAAAACTTTAATGATAACCATTTGAGTTAATTTGTGGATTTTTGATTAAAATGAACTCATTTGGTTTATAAATTAATATAATGCGTAAATAATTATTCCAAAACATTACATAGGATATATTACATATATAATAATCTGGTTCAATAATGTAAATGGTTTCATGACCGTAATTTCATACGTTAATAGATATTGAAAACCTGCCATCCTTGAATTTGATAAATTAACACATCTTGGATGGGGTTTCCATTTCTAGTATAAAAGGATGGGAAAAGAGAGATGATGATGAATTATTGCATTATAATAAAAAATATTCTATTATTCTTATGGAAAATTTTTTACCACACCATTTTTATGATGATTGGTTAGGATAGAGAATAATACAAAAAAACTTGAAAGAAAATGGAAGTGGGTTTTACCTCTTGATTCCTTCATCTTGAGAACCTCCATAGGGGAGCGATATTGGTCTATTAGTAAGAACAAGATATCCTAGACTTGATATTGGGTATTAGGGACATATTTGAGAATAATTTTGATAAGGAAAAAGTCATGAGAGGTCTTAGGAGAAGATGTGGAGAGGGGTAGTTTTTATAGTGGATGAGAGGGGAGTTTTGTCAATATTTAATTCATTAGTATATTATATTTTTAGAATTCAATAAAAAGCACTGATCATGGATAATAAATAGTGTAATAAGATCATGTGAGTTCAAATAAATTTCTTCAATCATCCATGATTCAATAAATAGCCTATTTAACATATAATGCATATATACAGTCAATTATCTTATTTTATTATTCATAACAAATAAATGTATTTCAGAAAAAAAACATTCACTCTATCTTTTTTATGTTTAAAATCCAAAAATGAAATCCATTCTATGAAAATATTTTCGGAATATGAAAATTTTAATTTTTATTAAACCTATAATTTACTTGAAAAATTAAGTAAGATGTAAAATTTTTTCACATAATCAATGCCTAAAAATACTATTTTATGAATGAATTTTTATCAATTAAATTTTATTTTAATTTATTAAATTAATCATAAAAATTTTAATTAAAAATACGTGACAAATAAAAATACTAAAACATTATTAATATTTTTAAAAATATTTATTTTATTATACTAATACATAATTATTTCATATTGACAATTATATTATTGAAAATTTTTATTTATAACTTCTTTGGTGAGGTTACTATTACATTGACTAATTTACTATTTATAAGGGTCACATTACTATTCTAAAGGTCAAGTTACTATTTCATCAGTATGTTTTCTTTAACAAATAGAGATACCTTTTATTTACCTCATTATTCATTTATAATGTTTATATTGTGGTCTATATGTATTGTTATGTGATTATACTGCAAGAAAATATTATTAGAAAGGAAATCCATTGATAAAACATCTGTTCATTACATTAAAAATAGAGTGTATGAATAGGAATAAATAAGTTTTAAATGTTATATTTTTCTAAAAATTTATAAAATAATTTCATTGGTCATAAGTAAAAATAAAAAATCATTTGGAAGTGAAATAAATACCTCAAGGAAAAATTATTTTAGTGAGTAAAATTTCTTTATATCATAAATAATTGAATTAGTTACTGTTTTTAATTATTTTAGTTAAATTTATATATAATATACTCAATAAAAAGTTTTAACATTCATTTATAGTTATTACTAGACATAGGATTAGAATAAATCAAATGTTTTTCTAAAAAATATATTTTTTATAAGATGTGATTTTCAACGCATTTTATGTACATATTTTAAGATTGATTTTTGAAATATATATAAATTTAATATAAAAAAATTAAATCCATATTTGGAATTAGTATCCTGAAATTTTGTAAATACATCCCGTTTATTTATTAGTATTATAAACAGTAACCATTGCATAATTTATCACCATGGTAAATTTTAAATCGGGTTTATTTAGTTTAAACCAAACCGATAACATCATGTTATTTAATCTCAAAAGTTTTTGTGTGAAACTTCATTCAACCCTTATAATATTAGACTTGAAATTAATATGTTTAATGAAAATTGTTCGATTTAATTGACCAATATAATAATTAAATCAATGAATGTAAAAAAATGAAACACTCTTAGTTTTAAATACATATTATGTGTCCACATAGGGGAAATGTATGTTATGAATGAATAAAAATGTCAATTTTCCATGAAATGGTATTATATTATAGAAAATTATTTATTTATATTTTTTAAAATATTATAATTAAATTAAAATATTGGTGCAACACTAATACAATATTTATTTAGTGAACAAAAAAATGAAACAAATCATTTTATAAATATGAAAATTTATATAATTAGAATGATTTTTTAATACCCCAAAATGAGAAAGGCTTGAATTGAAAAATTATATGACTCATTTCAACATGTTAAACCTTTATTTTTGGTAGCCTACTTGATTAGAACTCTATATTTAAGATGTCTTGGCCTTGAGTTGTGATTAGGATGGGTGAACATCGAGGATGTTTCCTAAGGTGTGTGGAAATTTTGAAAAAAAAATCACAAGAAAGAACATGTGTTGGCCCATGGGGGAATCATTAGTGAGATGAACCATTCAGTCATGTGGTTGGGTCCTATCGTGGGGAACATCTATCTGTGGGGGAAGCTCGTGGTACATGGAAGGCCAGGACCTGATGACTATATTAAGGTGGGGTGTCTATGTTGTCCCAGGGTCCCGATTGTGACATTTAAATTGGATATGATACCAATGTAACATCATGGACCCACTGACACCAAAGACATCCCATATTAACATGGCCATTAGGTTCAGGCCGGCAAGTACCACTTGTTGCCCCACAGACACTTGGTCCCTTCCTTGGGGCCCATCCATGTGCCCAAATGGGTCATCTGAGTAATGATTCTCCCTACATGCCAACACATGTTATTTATACTATTCATTTTCCTCACTCGTACACACCATGTAAAACTCTTAAAAGGTCACCCATCATAATTACTATACCTGACCAAACACTCTTAATTGTGGAGTTCTTATTAGGTTTGATCCTGAAAAGAAACATTATCCTTCTTGACATGAGTCATACTAATTATTCATTTAAGCCTTTATCATTCTAGGATACTCCATAGTTAAATATCTTATATAATTTTATAAATCTCTATGACATATTAGAGTGATTTAAAATCATTATATTAAAATTCATCATTTTTCATGATGTATTTGATGCCAAATTAAATGAATAGTATGAAAATTTGTATTAATAACATTTTATCACAATAAAATTTTATTATATTATTTAAAATTTATTAAAATATTATCTTCCCCATATGAACAGAATATGGTTTTAAAGATCACCCATGGTTCATTTAATATTCTATTGTCGATCTATTATAGCATAATTAACCCTATGATCAAAAAATTATGGTTATTGTGGATAAAGTAAAAAATTATTAACCAAGGGGTTAATAAAAAATATACTGATTAAAATAATATCAATGACTATATAAATTTTATTGATTAATTTTATTTGAACCCTAGATACATTTTATTCAAATTCATGACCATTTTTATGCACAAGGAACTAGATTAGTCGTTTTATATTTCAATTTTTTCATAAAATTTTAAAATTTCCATTCAACTCAATTATAAAAGGACACCCATTAATTTACATATTCATGAAACATTGGGAAACCAAGATCTTTCAATCCTAGACCATTACTCTTAAAAGATTATTTATATAAAATATATAGATTCTGGTGTTCCCAAATGTCAAAAAATAGGTTCCTTAGGAAAGGAACTAAAGGATGCCCCTTGAAGAAGAGGTAATTTTCTTACCAAACAAATTTTAATTTAATTATTCTTATAACTTATCTAAATATAATGTATTTATTATAAAATGGTAAAATAATTATCCTAAATATTCTAAGATGTTATCATGAATATAAAACCACAATTATCAACCCCTTTCACATCAAATGAGAAGTGAATGTATCACTCATGCATACATACAACTTACCATTTCCACATAGTGATACAATTCATTTTTCATTTCCACACTTTATGGTAGAGAAATATGAGGGGTTTAATATTTTTATATGATATTTAAATTTTAATTATACATCTATAATGATAATATAATATCTACCTTATTTCCTTCCACAACATTGAGAAATAATAGGTCCCCTCACGCATAGGTGTGGACTACCACCTACATAAAGTAATTAGATTGTTTTTTAATTATATTTTAATTGGATGGTAAAAAAATATAAATTTGATTATTTAAAATTATTTATATTATATTATAATTATTCTAGAATGGTGAATTAGTATTTAACTGTCTTTCATTAAATCCTTTGAAAAGTGAAAACAACGTTCCTGGTTATGTATGACCAACCGTCTCCATGAATGGTGTAATTCATTATATATATCTATATTTTATGGAATTTTATAAATACATATATAATGAATATATATGACATTTATATCATTAAACTAGCACAAAATTATTATTCACATCATGTTTTCTCATATAGGCTATACATTCATGATTTGAAAAAAGGCATGTTTTTTGCTTCATCACATCGGTTATGGAAAAAGTCATGTTTTTTTACATAATTAGATGTGTCATAGGTTAGTGAAATATATAGATACTTATGTGGAATAATAGGATTATTAGAACCAATTACACAATTATTCAGGAATTACTATGGCTTTTATGAATTCTATTAGGATATTACTAGCATAATAGTTGAGATTTGGGTTATTTATAATAATTTAAATTATTATATAAATAATTTTTTGAATCATACTCGAATATGAGGAATACGTTTTAAGGCTCATGGTTATCATAGGACATTAAATTAATGAAACTGAATTCGCCAAAGTCGATATAATATTGAAATATTAATTAAAATCAATCAAAAAATTAACTTATGCTCTCGGAACAATTAACTCTTCTATTCTAAAGATGAACAAAAATAATTGATTGTGAAAACATTATTCCATAATCATGGATTAAAATTGAATACTAATAGAAACACTATACTATATCAAAATAACATAGTAGGTTGATAGAACACAATTGTTTATGATTCAATATTTCTATTTAAATAACACTGTGTAACCCTCGCCATTTAATATTAAAACAAAGGAGATATTCATTGAGAATACACAAAATAATAATAATAACTCACTAAATGAAATCATTATGGATAATATAGATTTCTATGAACCATATGATTAATCACTATTTTTCAAATAGAAAAATGAAATTATAATCATTTAATGGAAAAAACACAGGGAAACGTGTCCCTTATCCAAGCTATCTAAGTGGATTTATGTCAATAACATGCAATTTCATGTTTCATCAAATTTTATTCAGAGAAAAAAAAGAGAGAGAATGTGATAACTATATTTTCTTTTGAAAATTACTTCCATGAATTTATTTTTGTGATTTCCAATAATATTTAATCTTATATTCAATTATTGTCTATAATTTATCATCATACATTTTAAAGAAACAAATTTTTAATTTTTTTTTGATATTTTATTACATCCAAATTATGAAATATTGTTATAAATTTAATTTTTTTTGTATTTTATTGTTAGATAATCATTCAAAGTAACATTAAATTTCATTTAAAATGAATTATCTTTTTAAAAATTATATTCAGTACTTTTTAAAATCATAGAAACATTTTATTGATGAATTATACCACAAGTTTAAGTTCATGATTGTCATTGAAATAACTTATTAATTTCCCATCTTAATCAAATTTTATCAAAACTATAATACATTGAAAAGATATTTATTTTTGATGTTTTTTATTGATAATAACAAGTTGAAGGGTTATTACGACAATTCAAATAATTGATGAATATAAATAAGGTGCTGATGATTTTTTCTAAATTTCTATAATAAATTTTCCAAATAACAAAATGTTTATATATCGATGTATGAAAGGTTTATATATTTAAAATTTGAAATAATGAGTGATCAAATATCATTTAATTTTCTACGGTTTTAATATGACCAACATCTCTAGGATTTCGATTGTTTAGACTAGGTATAATTACATATCAATTGATAATGATGATTTGATGTTTTATTTATATTGAATAGATGATTCATGATACTGAATTATAAAAAATAGATAAAGAACTGACAATCTAGCCTATATACGATGTTGCAGAAAACCCATTGTTTCTAGGTTATATGAATTTGATAATTGTATTGACCCTTCTATAATTGGTTAATTTATAGGAGAAAAAAGGATGGAGTGACAAGATTGTTACATATATTATAAAATTGATAAATGAAATTCTATATAAAGATAATTATATTATATATTCACATTATAAATCAAATAAAAAACTATGATGATTTGGATTAGGGTACAAAATATTACATGACTTCCAGAACGACTGAGTGATATCTAATATGGAATAAGAATTTATGTCAAATTATCCTAAATGTGGGACATCAGCGTATAAGTTTAAAGAAAAATTGTAGTAGGATTTAACAGTAAGAGGGACCCATACTAATGAATTTTTATATCTTCAAATAATTACAAGTTTGAATTGTTTAAGTTATAATTAAAATGGTAAAAAATGTTTAGAAGGAATACATTTGAGTAGATATGTGATGGAAAATTATAGCATCTAGAAGATTGTCCATAGTGGATAGAAATTGATCTATAGTTTCCTACATTTTTAAATGAAGGTACTAATCATAGACTTATACTGTGCATATATGGAATGAATACATCTCAAATACTTTGTAGAATACATAATTCATTGCCTATTTTGTTGGTAATTTATAACTTATCTCATAAATTTTTTATGAAGTGAAAGTATGCAAGGTTGAGTTTAATTATATCTAGACCAGAGATATCTAGAAATGATATTAATGTTTTCATGTCACCATTAATTGATGATTTTATACTCTTATCGGAGGAGGGGTATTAGGGTGTATGATTCTTATAAAATGGAATATTTTTAATTCCATTGAATGAATATGTTAACTGCAAATTAATTTTCAATGTATGTTAATTTGTAAGTATTTAGTGTTAAGGGGTATAAAGCTTTATCAATTTCTAAAAAACAACCTATACATTATCAAATACATCATTGGAGAAATATAGTATACATTAGTTTATAGGACCAAGATGACAATGAATGTTATTGATCACAAGTATGGTATTTTATTGTCAAAAATGTTTTTGATGAAATGAAATCACCTCAGTTTTTTCTTGAAAAATTCATACTCATGTTAAGATGGATAGTTGATTGAATTACATTATTTTCTATCATAACCGGTTAAAGAGAAAAGGTGAAGAAGTTCAAAGATCAGAGATTATGTCGTTATCTAAAAATGATGATGCTTTGCTGATTTGTATTACATATAAATCATAAGTAACTAGTAAAATTTTTTATGCATGATTGTTGAAAAGGAGAGGGTAATGGTGATAGTATTTAGGATTAATGAATTTTGGAAAATCTTACTCAATATGAGTAAAACAATGGTTAGAACCATAAATGATTGGACCAAGAAATGTTCAGACCCAGAAATGATCGGATCTAGAAATGATCGGACCCAGAAATGGGTGGGCCTAGAAATGATTGGACCTAGAAATGATTAAACACAAAAATAATTATATCAAAAAATTATTTTACCCAGAAATGATCATTCCATGAAACAATATAACATTTGATCATCCATATGAAATGTTAGAAACTTTGTGTAACCAGTAATATCAGACTAGGATACCTAAAATAAATCAGATTGGGGTTTTGAATGAAATTAGATTGTGATTTATGAATGAACTCAGACTGTGATTTCTGAATGAAAATGAATACAATGATTTCTGAATGAAAACTAGACTGGGATGTCTAAATAAAAAATCAGATTGGGATTTTGTATTGAAAAATTATGTTGGGATTTTAGAATGGAAATCTATACTGATATTTTAAATTAAGAATCATACCGGGGTTTTGTAAAGAAAAAATCATACTGATGTTTTTGAAATAATTTGGAAGCATTAAAGAGTTCAAAATTTAAATTCAATGGAATAGTTGAAGTCAATGAATTATCCGTGATTTAAGGACATTTATTGATTCAGGAAAGCATTGAACAATTCAAATATTGGCCCAATATTTGTTGATCAATTAACGATTTGGGACCTTTAGTGTAGTTTTAAAATTCTTTTTGGAATCCGGAAAAAATGATTTTACTGAGGATATAAAAGGCGTGGAATAAATTTTGTGTTTTTTGTGTGACATTCACTACTCGCGAAAGGGAAGAGTGAAGCTGTATATTTATTGAAAGAGAATATGGTTTTATAGAATTTTCATTCTTAAACAGGTTTTTGTTAACAAGACGAAGAAGACAATATTGTTTTTAGAAGATCACTGTACTCTGCTAGATTGAAAATCAGACTATGTTTTCTTTAACAATGTCTAGGAAGTTCTTATCGGCTTCTGGGTAAGAAAGTGAAGATCCTTTTTTAAATTGAATACGTATTTGGAAATTGAAAAGAATAACGTGTAACATGTCTTGTTACACAATCACTATTTTAAACTATTTTTTATGAGTGGTTTCAAACACACTCAAGGATTGATTATATAGTGATACATGATTAAAAGTGAATATCATACTGAATATAATGCAAGAATTTTTTTGAGTGGATTGTGTGGTATTGGATCATTTCTTGGCCATACTAAGGATTCAATAATTATTATAAAATAATGAACCTTGTTAATATTTTACTTTATATGGATGTGTTGTTGATTTTTATTCATAAATGAGTTGAAATATTTAACAAGAAGTAATTTTTTTTAAAATAGAAATGTAAAAGAAAAAGTATCACTGACTCCCCTATCCCTCCTCTCAGAAATAAAATTTCTCTAACTGTCCCTCTCATGAGTCATGGAAATTTTTCACTTTATGGATAAGTATTAGAAAACAATAAAAATGGAATTAAATGGATCAAAAGACTTTAATATTACCCCAAAATCTTTGTCCACTGATCAATATTTTTATTGGGAGAAAATAATTGACGTGAAATTCAAAAGGAAAAATAAATATACTAATTATAAAAATATTTGCAAGCAATAGTGAATATTTTTGGAGATACCATACTGAAGATATCATGAAGCCAAAAATAACATTGATATCATGAATATGAATAAAAATATTTATGATATATTGATTGGAGAATTTTTTTTATATTATAGGAAAGACTAAATATGTATGGAATGAAAAATTGGACTTACTCTTAATGGAAGTATGTTTAGAGTTAGCTCCCACTCTTTATGGACGAAGACCATTCCTTCCCAGTCTTTTCATACACTATTATCCCAGAGGGAGAATATTATATATTTTTAGAGACTTCATGATATCAACGAACTAAAAGATTCTTCTCCAAATATAATTTTCTATCATTAATGGTTTTGAAGTTGATAGGTATGAGTTCCCATGATTTTAATGTAATGACTCAATTACTTATACAAGATTTGTTGTGTGGAATATTTTCCTTATGAGTTAGAATGACAATCATGAAGGTGTGTTATTTACTCAATTTAATTTTTAATAAGGGTAATTATCTAAATTATTTGAATAATATAGACAATGAAGTATTTTATATACATTTTTAATTAGAAATGTATTTTCCTCCATATTTTTTTTGATATCTTGTTTTTTTTAATGGCTGATTTTGTGAGAGAAATAATTATTTGTAATCATGTATATCTAAATTGTATGTATAATTTTGAATGGTATGTTAGGATATTTAAAGGGTATACTATGAATACATATTGAATTGAGGCCTCCATTGTTTATATGTATATTTTTTAAGAGGTTTTGATCTTTTTTACAAGATACTTTGTGTTCATAGAGTAGTTTTGTTTGCCTACATCCCACTATCAATGAGTTAATTATTAGGGAAAGGGGATCCTTGGTTTAAAAGTCAAGTTATTATTAGGTGAAAAGAAAAAAAGGCACATTTATAAATCATGAATAAAATAGATGATGCAAAACCATATATAACATTTCAAGTTATTGTGTTGGAAGAAAGATATACAGAGAAAGTAGATATGTGGATTTTTAAGGAGCATAACCAAACTACTTTTTGCATGGTTTAATGAGACCATTATTTGTATATCAGATGCATAGAAATCATTTAGATGTATAGTGGGTGGTCCTAGTTTAAATTTGACAACATGGTATAGGTATGAAATTATTGGATATACATTTCATATGAATGATCATGACAATAGACAAGAAATTAAGAATAGTAGTTTATTGGTGTTCGTAGAAGAAATATATTTTTTGAGTTCCACTAACTAAAATCCAATTTCAAAATCAAGTGAAAATTAAGGAGTAATTGAGAAAGTATGGGAGGTTGGTTAAATTAATTTTTCTGATAATATTTTTTAACTAAAAATGTTTTATCAGTAACAGAAATATTTGACATGATGACTTTGTAACAACACTGTTTAATCAAAATAGATTAGAATACATAGTTTGTCCTTTTACAATGGAAACATATAAGAAACAAAATTTCTATTTCGTTGAGAAATATGATATTCAATTTTCTATTATTCTAAAATGGAATAAATAGTATGTTAGTGATGATAAACTAGAAAATGATGATGAATTATGTGAGGTCTATACTTACATGGAAATATTGGGAGATAATATCGATGAGCACACCATAGACACGATTGTTTTCATTTATAAGGATCATGATGATGGAATTTAGGAGAACATCCTTTATTAAATTCCTAATATTACATGTAACATATGCTTTTTTTATTTTGATTTATAAATTTCATAAAATGATAGATATTTTGGTTTGATTTTTTTATTAAAACACACATTATAACAAATATGTTAATTTTTTATTTATCATAATTTAATTTTTTATTTTACCATTTTACCCTTTTGTAAGATATATATTAATTAATTTTTATGAAGAAAAAATTTCTTAAATAAGATATGTTAAATAATAACAAAAATATAATATTAGAGTATATTCATAAAAGAATGTTTTTTGGGTGAAGAATAATTTATTTGGTTGGAACATTTTTATTATTCACACACCATTTTGGGACTTGTTTTTATTCATTTTTATGTCCTTAAATTTTTCATTAATTTTGTTTATAATTTTATTTAACCATCACAAATATGAATAAAAAAAATTTAAGTTTAATTTATTTTATATTATGTTAAATAATTTTGCATATGTTATTTACATTATTATATAATATTTTAATTTGTATATTTCTGTATTATTTTTTTATTACATTGATTTGTAGGATAATGGAGGATAAATCAATTGATCAACCACATTCTTCTATATATCATCATATTCATTCTGTTGGGGAGAAATGTAATCATTCTCTTATTGATGTGACTCATCCTTAATTACTGGAGAAATCCACTCTCACATGGATAATGAAGAGTTTGAGGGTTGGTAAACATTTTATCACACGTTTAATAGAATTTTCATTTTAATTTACCTAGGTCCCAAGTATACCGATATAATTTGATGTTAATTTTCTTTCTATGGGGTACAAATTCAAAAAATTCCTGAATTTTATATCAATTAATGCTAAGAGAAATGTAAATATTTTGAATGATGATTAAAGAAGTGTTGAGAATCTGACACTATCTCACTTTTGGGAGATCTTTTAGATAAGAATATTTGTTTATATTTTACTTATCTTGAAGTGTTTATTGTAATATACATTTTCCCTCTTCTTATTAGATGAAATTTAATATATCTGATAGTAGAAATGTTAGGATGACAAGTTTATGGTTGGAATCTAATAGATGGAGGTTTTTTAAATCAAACCCCACATCAAATTTCATTTTTGGGAATAAGAAACATCATAATCAAGGTGATTTATATCTATTTATAGATGAAGTTACATCTAATTATTTTTTTAATGTAAAATACAAGAATCATTTTTGGTATGTGAAATGTTATATTTTTAAAAATAATTAAATTAATTATTTTATTATTGATTTATAAATGATTTATATTTTCTTAATTTAATACAATTGAGGAGATATCATATGGGTATGAAATATAGAAACATAAACCATCATACTTTATCTTGGGAATGGAATAAATTATTGTAAGAATTATTGATGGTTAAAAAATTTCAAAAATAGAGAGAAGAGTCTTCAGAATCTATTGAGGATTCACCTCTAACCTATGTTAGAAAAGAAAAATATAGGATGTATTGAATGAGAAAAAATGGATACATATTATAGAAGACTTGATGGTTGTAGCTGAGAAGATTGTAAGATATTGATTTTATTTATTAAGTTTGTTCAATTATTTATATATTGTTATTCATTACACAATTTTTCAAATATTTCCTATAATATTTTTGTGAGGAGTAAGGAATAGAGGGGATAATTTTAGTTGAGGGTAGGAAGGATATTTTAATTATATATTTTGGAAAGCCTAAACACATTGGTCATTTAAGAGACTACCGGGAAGGTGTATCATTGAAAAAAAGTGTCTCCATGTTATGCAGCTTCGATGAAAGATGTTTATAAAAAGAATTAATCTCTGAAACCTAATGTTACAGTTATTTTTGTGATTATAGAGAATAAGATCAGGGTTTTATTATATTATATGTTTATATACAAGAAAAGATAGTTTCAAAACTTATCTCCTACTCCTCCAACTTTACCAGTATCTCCCACTCCCCCACCTCTACCCACAAACCCCACTTCTAATTATCATACTCTCATACGCCCTCCTCCACATATTCCCAATTATTGTGAGGAATATTTTGATGATCAGAAATTGTTTTATATATTTTAACATAATAACCACTAACATTAAATTTTCTTTTATAGTAGAGACCATTGGATGATAACTATTTTCTCTAAGGGAGAAGGCACTTTACTAGTTATTGTCTATCCGCAGTAAAGTGAAATAAAAGTTTAACAATGTATTAGGCACCTAAGTTTTAAATTTTTTATATATATTTATATTGTATTGAATTATTAATTTATTTTATTCCTATTATTTAAATATAATGCTCGGAATTTATTTTGATACTCCACAAGAATGTAGATTTACAAGATCAAATATGTATAAGAAAAGTTTAATTATCATTTTCATAGTATCTTTTGTATATATTACATAATAATCTTTTTCTGAATTGAAAAAATAATTGAAAAAATGTTTTACTAACGAAAAAGACCCAGAATAATATGAATCTTATGTTTTTAGATTAATGTACGAAATAGTTTTAAGTGGAATAGTTATAAAGTTCTTCAAGTTCATATTTCTTTATAATCCATTCATTAATATTTAATTTTTTTCATAATACATGTTAAATTATTTCCATTAATATTTATCTCTTTTCTGAAATCTATTCCTTATATAGCACATGATTCGAGACCCACAAAAATAGAATGTGAAAATAATTTTTCTTCAGTGGTTGGATTTTTTTTTTTTTTTAATATTTTTTGTAATTTTGAATGATTTAATTTTAAATGTGTTTAGCTGGTTTTTTTTATGCTAGTCCATATTATTTTCTACTTGTTCGTTTCATGTCTTTTCTTCTTCTTTGTTGTGGATAGGAGGCTTGAAAAGGAAATTATTTTCAATTTTTATTTTGTTTTGGAGTCTTTTATTTTATAGCCTATAAGAAAATCTCATTTAGAAATGTTATGACACATTGTATCACATAACCAACCTGAAAACCATTTATCTTGTTGGGTTTTCATGTTGGTTATGTGGTAACTATAATGAAAACCCATCATCACCTCACTTTTTCACATCAGTTGTGTGATAAATGAGATTAAAATCCTATATAAATTGAATTTTCACATCAGCTATAAAATATACATTGTGAAAATAAAATAAAATAATTCATTAATAATGTCATATATTTTTAACTTAAGTTATTAATTTATTTTCAACAACACCATAAAAATTATTGTGTAATAACCAACATTAAAAAGAAAAAAAGACCTGAAAAACCATATTCTATAGTAGTGTTATTTATATTATTAAGATTATTTGACCATAATCATGTTACATGGACGCGAACTACTGAACAACATACATCAAAAATAAAGAAGTTATTTCTTAAAATAGAGATTTTGAAAATGAATTTTTAATACACTAGTGAATAAAAGATTATAATTAAGTCATATATACTATAATATAAATAAGTATGGTTGTAGAATATATTTATAATAAATTAATATTGATTATATAGGATTTCCAAACATATTTTATGCCAGTCGAATAGGAGGTGTGAGTATCAGATCATTACTCAAGATTATTTATCTTTATGTCCCCACATGGAAAACATTTTTCATCCATATCCATATTTCATTAAAATTAATTTAATAGTATTTATATTACTCTCCATTTTTTTATCAATGAAATATTTAAAAATTTATTACTTTTAAAAATTGTTTAGAAATGTATCTTATAAATGTTTTCCTAACAAGGTACATTTAATCATTTTTTGAATATGTAAATGAAATGTTTTTTCATTATAAAATGTGAACAGATTTTAATACCCAAATTAATTATCTTTTCTAGGAATATCACATTTAATGTTTACAAAGATATTTTCAAATGACATCGTTTCCATTAATATTGTCTAGATTTCATTAAAATATGTTATTTCAAAATGAAATGGGACTTTAAATCAAAATTTTTTAGTGATCTATTTAATGTATTTTCATATAGGTCAAAAAATATTGTAAAATATTATTCGTTAATAAGGTTAATCACTTATTAATCCATATAATATATTTTATTTTATGGTTAAAGATTAGTTTTACTTGGGTTGTACTATTCTGATACCATTAACTATATTACTCTAGAAGGTTTACGATTATGTTTATTGATTAGGGTAATTATTATCCTTTCATTTTTTTAGTTTCTATAAAATATTTTACACTGAATATGATTTCAAAATTTAACAAAGAGTAATTCATTAGAATTAGTAAATAGGGGGAGGGGCATACTATATCCCCTCGATGCATTTGTAGGTCTCAAGAGACAAACTGGTTTGGGTATTTCTATGGAATTACACTTTTTTGTATGATGTATTCACAAAATTCCTAGAAATTATTTTTATGATATATAGAATAATGAACTTCCTCAATATGAGATATGTTTTTAGGTTTCCATTTTAATAACCCATCCCTTTCATACATTGTTATTACGTCAAAATTGAAGTATACTCATTACAACATATAATAAAACCATGACATGACCATATACACATAATGTCATTAGAATTTGGGAAACGTAGTGAACTCATTCATAAAACATATTCATTTCATATATCTTTATAACTAGACTTATTTTTGACTTATCATACTTAATACACATATTCGGGACCATGTGAAATGAAATATATGAATGGGTGAGATCAAATTCTCAGTACGGGTAATCAAAGGAAATATCAATCATATCATAATCATAATACTTAAGAACATAACATTTGGAAGTCTTATCCTGCATATGAAAGATTCTGATATCATGTCTTGGGATGAAAGATAATAATAAGTAATTGACATAATATCAAAAGTCATAACATTATACATTATTTTTTGGGGTATACACATAACCATAAAAAATAATATCATATAAGTCAAGATTCATTTAAAAGACCATCCCAACAGATAATGTCCACTACCAAATTGGGATTACATGTCATTCAAGCCCGGTATTAGATATCTAGATTTACATTCCTTCCTAGTAATATCTATCTCTTGAGATATATATCTTTATTCAATATTTTAGAGGTATATATAGGTCCACCCATCCCATAATGAATTAATTCATACATGTTCCTTAAAAAAATAAATCATTCATCATAGAATAACCCAGGAAAAAAATGGGTTTCTGATAAATTATTCCATCATAACATAATCCATATAAAATATAATTCTATAATTAACACAATAAAATCATATTAATAATATGAATAGAAACAAAACCATATTTGAAGAGAATACTCTTATATGGAAAATAATTTTGAAAAATCACTTGAAATTAATTCTTTTTGAAAATAATCTTTCTTCTTCAAAAACATTTTATTTTCCAAAAATTCTACACAATTTTAAATGAAAATAATTTATTTGAAAATAAAATTGAAATAGTGTAAAGGAATACTCATGGAAATAGTGTGTTATGAATATGTTAAAATATGATCATGCCGTATAATAAAAAAACATTCTCTTTGTACTTTATATGGAATAGAAAAAAAGTACCTCGTATCGAATAATAACCAAAGATTCAGTTCATAAAATTTAGTAAAAATTCATTTATGGGTAAATTTGACTTTTAATGATTTTAGAATAATATTAATATTATTACATATTTACATAACATGTATGTTCATGATAAATAATCCCCATTAAATATTTACGATTAAACAATCCTAGATAATAATGAGATTGAAATATTATCCCCTAACTTAGTTATGATATCCTTTGTATGTATCCCAACCTCCTCTTTAATGATATAAAAAATGTTATTGACTTATTTCAAAATCATAGTTATTTTTATGATATCATATGTTATCCTATTATTATATGTTTGTTATTAACATTTCATTGTCACTCGTTATTCGGATATAAACTACTTTATGTTCTAATGAATGTTTTCTCAGATAAGTTCATGTTACACTTCTTCGGTAATAATTATATCATTTACAGAATGATATTAGTATATTATATATCATATTTATTTAGTCTATTTATTTATATAACCATGGTTTAATAAGGATCATGTTGAATAAATCACATCACATCGTGGATACAGTAGACCCAACGTATGCAAGAGCGACGATATCATTTTCAAAATTGAGGAATGGTATTGAAGTGGATGGTGTATAATATTTCAGAATAAGTTTCATATTATCGTAATAATATATAGATATTATTTCAATCATTACACAAATCCAAATAAGGTAGTGATGAAAAACATATTACAACACGACGTGGAGATGGTAATCTGTATGTATGCATGCATGGTAGTTTTATTTTTTTGTAAGATGGATATAAGGTGGAATATGGTTGTTTCAAAATTATAATAAAATATAAGTATATGATTGATTCTTATTTTTTTCATTACAATTAAGAAACTAATTAAGAGGTAGTATAAGAAGAATAAAGTTTTAATGAATTAATAGAAGTGATTACTTCTTTTTTGGCGTGCTTCCTCTAAATCTCTTCTTAGTGCACTAGAGTATGTCATTAAAGATGATTAGAACCTATAGAATGTAGTTATGGAAGTTGAGAATTTAAAATGGATGGGTATATCCCGGGTTTAAGGCTCAAATTATAGTTAATATGTGAGGGAGGAGGTTCCCTTTTATAATTGAGGTGAGGTGCACTTTTGGAAACTCCCAAATAATAATTTTTAATTAAATAAAACCCTACCCAAAAACCTAATAATTTTCCCAATTTTGACGATTAGATGATATAGGGTTGTAATCGTGTCATCCAGTAAGTTTTGGACAAGTATTTACTTCTATTTAAACATTATCTTTTTAATTAACACCTAGAAATTCTATTTAATTATTATAAAGTGTAATAAAAATTCAATAATAAAGGCTGAAATTTTTACTTCTTGGATGTAAAATAGACCATAAATAAATAAATTATATCTTTTTATAACATATAAAACTTATTAAAAATTTTTAAAATATTTTTAATGACTTCAAATAATTTAATAAAAGTTATTTTGAAAACATATCAATCGTATCAATTTTGACACTATTCAATTCGTTGATTTTTAAAATTTTAATATAATATGATAACTTAGAGAAAACAATTTATATATATTAATTGGATGTAAAGACCATCTAGATAATTTATTAGATAAGTTAATTAGCCCAAATTATATTTAAATTAATATTTTTAGTAAAACTTATTTGATATTTATATAAATAAAATAATTACTACAACAATTTTGTGTAATAATTAAATATTATTATTTTTAGAATAAAAATTAAAAATAAAATAAATTGATGTATATAAATGTAATATATTTCAGAATAATAGTTTTATTTTAATTTATCTTTTAGAAATCCAATATTTAAAATGTTATACTTATTAAATAATGAAGGTGACAACTTTAACATCACTTTAAATAAAATAATATAAGTGTCATAATCCATTATATAAGGATCCAAATGGTCCATAACATGACCCTTGGATTAATATTGTTGAGACATAAACAAAAAATGACATTGGGCCAAATATTTGGATCTTTAATGGGTATTATTATTTTAATAAACTATAATAACAAGGTTTCATCAATTAAAGAATTTCAGCATCATTATTATATAATCTGTTAGGATAACTATTTTTCATAAATATTATAAATAAATTACACTGATAAAATAAATAATTTTATATTTAAAATGAATATTTATTATAGAAAATATCTTTATTATAACCATATAATAGAAATTATTTAGTTATTAAAATTGGAGTGAGGCATATTTAACTTTTCTTTAAATAAATTAAATTAAATGTCTTAATCTCATCCAAGTGGATTAAAATGGATACCATTTATTCCCAATGATTATTTAGGTAAAAAATCATCCAGTTATATTAATACTAGTGTTAGGGTAATTTTATAATAGTATTAGTACACTTAATTACCCAATTTACCCTTTTACTGTATTAATAAAAATTACTGAAATTAATATTCAAAATTCCAAAAAATATAAATCTATTTAAATAAATTGAACCTACTTATTCAAAATACAGGGTCAATTTTTCAAAAGTAAAAAAATGAAGTTATAGTAATTAATTTAAAATCAATCCCATTTTTAAAATGAGAGAACAAGTTTTAAAAGGAAAATCATTAAAAAATATTGAAATATTTTTTACATCTAAATTCAATGTAAAATTAATGATAAGGAATTAAATTATATTGGATGATAAAAATATTCTTAATTTATAATTTAAAACAATTCAATATTATAATTTAACCATATAAATTTTTTTGATGAAAATAAGTTGTTTTTATAAAATTTTGTGGATTTTTACTATTTATCTAAACAAGACAGTTTTGAGAAAATATCATTTATTTATCAAAATTAAAATTTTATTTCTCGCTTTCAAATAAAATTCTTATGTTTTCATATAGAAATTATTAATTTGTCAAAATCATAATTTAAAAGGGTTTCTCCTTTTAGTGGAATAAAATTTCCCTTTTAAAGAATATTTGTTTTTATACATCAAATAGGGATTATTCATACCCAGTGACTAAAATATCCATTGGATGAATATATAAAATGTTTAATATAACGTATATATATCAATAATTTCATTGACCATAGTGATTCACCGAAAAATACAAATATATAATTGATTTATATTTTTCAAAAATTATTGGTCACCAATGAATTCACTAAGTATTTTAATAAGTCAGTTATAATTATTACGGCTAACCTAATGACTAGGATATTATGGTTATTTCATTCTAAGAGAATTTCATGGTCCGTTTAAACTCATAATTTTATTGAATGTAATATTCTGAATAATTAATATTATTTATAGAAAACATTTCATAAAAATATATGAGTGTTACATTCTACACCCTTAAATTGAATTTCACCCTTGAAATTATTCACTTAGAAATAAACTAGAGGGGAATAAATCTCTGTTATCATATCATCAAGTTCCCATGTAGCTTCCTTAAAATTGAGATTCCGCTATAAAACATTAACCAAGCTAACATTCTTGTTTTATTGAACTTTTTCGCTATGATCTGGAATATCTATTGACTATTTTTCACAATAAAGATATTTATCCAGCTGAATGACTTCTATGTTCAGTACATGTGAAGGATTAGGTATATAATTTCTTGGATAGATACATGTAACACATAATGAACTTGAGAATGATTCAGTGGAGGTTCTAATTGGTATGCTACCTTCCCAACGTGATCTATAATTTCAAAAGTACTATTTTAACTATGGATCACCATTCCCTTCTTTAAAAATATCATTACTCTTTTCCAAATATATGTTTGTATATAAACATTATAAAACACTTAAAAACCTTGGCCCATTATTCTGTTTTCAGCATAACATTTTTTTCAACACTACGCTACTTTTATGTGTTGTTGAATAGATCTGAACTTTTCTACCATTTAATGAACAATATCAGGTCTTAATAGCTTTCTTTCCCAGACCTCATTATAGAATGTTGGATTTCTACACTTATTTCTATATAGGGCCTCATAAGGACAGATCTGAATACTAGAGTGAAAGATATAATTGTATGAAAATTCCACCAACAGTAGGTGTTGATCCCAACCACCTTTTAAATTCATTGATCAAGATCTAAACATGTCTTCATGAGATTAAATATTCCTCTCAGACAGACTATCTGTTGGAAGATGATATGTAGTTTTGAAACTTTACTTTGTATCAAGAACATGCCGAAGACATTTCTAGAACATTGAGGCAATCCTCAAATCCTGGTTATATATAATGGCATCAGGTACTCCATGAAATCTTACCACTTATTTTACATATATACTTGAAAGCTAATCAAGATACAAATCCTATTTAATATAATTAAAGTGTATGAATTACTAAGGTGATCAACTATATCCCAGATAGAATTTTTTGCTTTGGATATTTTGGGAATTCTGATAAAAATGTCCATAGTGTTGTTTTCCAATTTCTATAACATTATGTGTAATGGCCGTAACAGCCCATTATAAATCTCTATATCTTATACTTAACTTTATGATAAACCAACCATCCATAGACATATTCAAAAACATCTATTTTCATGCCATCCCACTAGAAATACAGTTTTAGGTACCTATACATCTTTTTTCTTCTATGGAGAATAGAAAATAAAGAACTATGAGCCTCATACAATAGATCATTATTTAATTCTTGTATTGGAGAAATACAAACATGACTCCTGAACTTTGTTATTTTTTCATAATCAATGTTAAATTACAAAACATTTCTCACCTTATTTTTCAGCTCTACATCGTTATTCTGTGACACATTAATCTTCACTTGTATAAAAGGTTTAAAATTCCTTTATTATTGATAATATTTCTCTCCTTACATTAAAATTTCAAGATCCATCCTTTTCAGGTTCATAGATATTGGATCTTTTGTGATCCTCATCACATATATGATAGCATGGTCTTGTCAACTCAAAGCATCAGTAACCTTGTTCTCTTTCCAAGGGTGGAAATGTATTTAGTAGTCGTAATATTTAATCAACTACAACCATGTTCTTTGGAACATATTTAGTTCCTTTTTTCTTAAAATATACATTAAAATTCTCTGATTTCTATAGCATTCACATATTTCACCATAAAGATAATGCCTCTATTTATATAAATAAAAAATAACACAACTAACTCCAAATCATGAGTTGGATAATTTTTCTCCTTGATTTTGAACTAATATATGGAATAATCTATCACCATATCATTTTTCATGAAAAAAATACCATCCACTTTTAGGATGAATCACCATAGATCACAAACCATTATCCACTACATGGTAGTGTGAGCATAGCTGCATGGGATAGCCTTCTTTTTATCTCTTTGAAAATTTCATCACATTCCTATATCCATGAGAACATAACTCATTTGTGATTTAACTTTGTGATTGGATTAGATAACCAAGAAAATTATTTCACAAAAACATCGATAATATCTAGACAAACCGACAAGAATTCATATCTCAATTACCATTTTTGTTATCAGCCAACTTTAAACAACGTCTATTTTTGATGGATCCACAGATTTCCAATATGTTGAGATTATGTGACCGAAAATGAAACATTATAAATCCAAAATTCATAGTTGGAAAATTATTCATAAGGATTATCCTTTATCAAGATCTTTAGTATAATTCTCAAGAGGTTATCATGTTTTTCCTTTAACTTCTAATCAACATGAATATCAACTATAAAGACTACCACAAACTGAAAAAGATAGAATCTAAATAATATATTAATTAGATACATGAAAGTAATAAGGCCATTAGTAAGACTAAAAGGCATCACTATTAATATAAAATGTCCATACCTTGTTCGTAATGTCATCATTGGTATATAATCCTTCACGACCCTTAATTGATGATTGCCTGAAGGAAGATAAACCTTGGAGAAGTATTGAGAACCATGAAGTTTATCCAATAAGTCATCAATATAGGTAAGTGGATATTTTTTCATGATAGTGATATTGTTTTGTTTACAGTAAACAACGAAGAGTCTCATTGAACTATCTTTATTCTTATCAAGTAGAACACCAACACCCTAATGTGACACACTAGGGTGTACGAATCCCTTATACAAGATTGTATATGAGTCTCTTATTCAATTCTTGTAAATAAAATAGGGACATTATATATGTAACACCCCAAGCTTACATGGTATGCTTCTCTTTGAATAATATTTTAGCGTGTGTTGTATGCAATTTCGAGGTTCTAACACACACCACAACCAATCAAAGTAGCCATTATGAATAGTAATACAAACCTTTTGAAATTTTACAAATTTTATTTTTCAAATTGGACTTCATTTTTGGATTTTCAATATCGAGATTATCTTAGGGTGAATTTATGGTACTTTTCTGATAACTTTCATATTTGGAAGAATAATGAAAATTACTAAATTTTAATTGAAAATATCTTTTTTAATCAAAATAATTAATAGTGATAAATTATTAATTCTAGTAGTTTTAAAGTATAATTAGATTATATTTTTACTTTTTAATCCAATGTTGGTCATTTGACATAAATTCACATTTAAACTGGACAAAAGAAGTGTCAATCTTTTGATAGTTATTATTTGTTAAAAACACACTTATTGTTTTGAAAATGGCAATTAATTTTAAACTAATTTCTTCCACTTCTGTGTTTTGAATATAGACAAATGGATTCCATATTTAGAATCAGGAGGTACAAATTTTGTAAATATGTTACTTTAATTTTTATACATTTAGAATAATTACTTCGGTAAATATTTTATTTACCATGGTTAAAGGGTAAATCCGGTAAATAAGGGTAGAAAAATAATATTATAATAATATTAAATTATAGTAAAAAGTGTCCTAACCCAATTGTTTGATACATTTCCAACCATGGGCATCTTTGGGTATATTTGGGGACCCCATGGAGAAACTTGTAAGTATTAATGAAAGTTTATATTAATTAAGTTAAAGTAAATACATAAATGTCATAAGCATATATCTTTTAGAAACAATTTTTTTACATAGGGTTATATATGTCATATTTTCGACTATAAATATTCATTAAAAATATAAAACTATTTCCTAAATAATGTTATTTTATTTATAATTTTCTGACATTGAATAATTAAATTTATTTATGACACAATAATGATGTAATATTTTCCTTAATAATGAATGAATCAAATAATTGGTATTATAAATGTTAAAATAAATAAAATATAAAGTTTTAATGACATAAAAAAATTTATTGGTTAATATGAAATATTATTATTACTTAAATTATTTTTTTTTAATTAATAATGTTTTTAAGAATTTAACGAAAATCAATTATTAAATAGTGTCAAAATTGACATAAAGGAGTTATTAAAACAAATATTATATTATTAATTAATATTATATTCCTAAAAATCTATGGTTCGGCCAAAGGACTTATATAATGATAGGTGTATCATTAATGGACTACTTGGGGGTCTCTTGAATGTAAATAGTATGTTTATTAGCAATATAATATAAAAATACAAAGAGACATGGTGAATGCCAAACTATTTAACTAAGAGTTTAATAAAAAAGTTAAAGTTAATATAGTGACCCAAACCTATCGAAAACCTATTGGTTGAGTGGTTTTAGACCTATCCCACATTAACCATTAAATAATACACTTTTCTCCACTAGAAACTGAATATTAAATTATTATAAAATAATATTTCTAGCTTTTCCTAAGGTGCCCCTCACCCCTCTTATAAAAGCGAACTCCCCCTTCTCTCAAATTCACACATTCAAAGAATTTTGACTCACCCAAAAAATGCCCAAATATTCTCTCAACTTCCACCACTTCAACCTAGAGACTTAGTTTTATCAGAAAGGCAACCGAAGGACCCCTTTTGATCAAATCAAAAGAAAGAACCCGAAGAAGAGGTAATGTTTTCATCCCCCTCTTTCAAGTTCCTTTCTTCTTCCACTTCTTATTTATTTGTTATTTACATTATAAAATAATAAATCTAGTATCTTATATAGACTGTGATGTTATTATAAATATGGTACAACCATATTTAATAATCTATCCATCCTATGAATTACATATCACCAAACGTGCGTGCGTACGGCTTACCATCTCCACGTCATGGTGTAGTTGTTATTCAAAACATTATTATTTGGATGGGTATGATAATGATGTGTAATTGAATTAAATAATAAATATAACATTATAATTATTCTATATATATTATATACTACCCAATTATTTATTATTTTAATATCAAAAGAATGATATTGTTGCTCCTGCGTACGTACAGACTACAGTCTCCACGAATGCGATGACATTCATTCCCCGTAATATCCATTCAAGTATAATTGTCATTTTATGATTAAAAATAATTTTTAAGGACTTGATATCATGCTAGATATGAATAATATACAATGTATCCATAAAAAATATAGCTTATGTAACAAAACATATAAAATAAAATGAGTAAGTGAACACCCGAAACGATAATAATACTAACATATTATTAATAAAGAAATGATAAATGATCATATATGATATAATATTAGTGTATATTATTCATTTAAAATTTAATAAAAATTATTTAACCATTATACAAGAGATTAAACTACCTTCTACCATGTAAAAGTACAAGTTAACGTTTAATTTTACAATCTCTTTATAACCTGAGGTTGTTTTTACGTAAGAATCTACTAGGACCTCTTTATCATCCACATCCATGTTTCATAAATATTTATTCCTAAACATTTTTACTATTTACTAGACTCTGGGTTAATGTCATTTATACCCTTGTTTTAATTATTATCAAATGGTTTTAAAGGAATATTTCCGTCCTTTTCCTAACAAGGTCCTTATTTTCCTTTTCCAAAAAATTAAGGTAAGAATTTCTTTTTAACTTATACGGCGGGTGTGGCTATTTTACACCATAATAAAATTTTAGAAGATTCCCTTACAAGATTATAAGAATATTTTCAAATTAAATGTTCCGTTTTATAATTATGTGACTTTTAAATGATTTAAAAAAAGAGATATTTCTCTCAAATAGTTTTGTTTTCATCTATGTCAACGTCCTTTGATAGATTTTAAGATTATTTAAAGTTGATTTTTTATGATACAAAAATTCCATATTGTATTGAAGGTTTTTTAATTTGTTTGACTATGGATGTGTTACTTTTATAACATTCCTGGTTTATGGAGAAAGTATTGACATTTCGTATGCTAGTTTTAATACGAATGATTATGTTATGTTTATACCTATTCATATGAATAATTAATTGTACTTAATAAGTGACGGGTGGAGCACACTATGGATCTTCTATGTATCGGTAGGTCTCATGAGACAAACTAGTGTCTTGGAACAAGACCTTTACTATATCTTATTTGAAGTCTTGGAAATAGGCCTTGACTTTGTGGTTTTGATAGTCTGGCATTATGCATTCCATCAATATGAAAGTGGTAATTTATATTTCATGTAATTATTCGATTAGTATAATATCCTTGGGAATAGGAAAATGGCATTATTTCATTTTAATTATTCCATATTATGCTGAAGTTCATGTTTAAAAGGATTTTTTTAGTTATACATTTCCTTAAATGATTATGCTTATTTATGAAAGTTCCTGCTATATTGTTATCCTTACTGGGAATCTGAACTCACCCCTTTCTATGTTTTATTTTTCCCAGGATGTGAAAAAGTATTTTATGAATGACCTGTAGGAATAGTATGAGGGGATATTATTGTGGTATATGGAAACAAGATGTTTTTGTTGTTTTTCATTTTATGATGTAATGTAAACTTTATTAATGTATCTAGTGATTCCAAGGCTACTAAACTAATCGGTCATTCAAGATGTTATCTTTTGTGATCTTGCCAATGTTATGTAATAATGCAACGACTCTGGGTAACTTGTGTCAGGGCGTTATAGTTGGTATCAGAGGAAGTTTAGTAAAAACCTTGGAAGCTAGATTTAGATAATCTATGATTAGATAACATAGACCTAAGATGGAATTTGAGGATTAGTATAGAGGAACATACTAGAATTTTGGTATTATAGAGATTTTGTGAGTTTTCTGAGAAATACATCCCTATCTAGATACGAGCAGGTAGAGGTGGCTCTGGTACATATATATATAGAGGTAAAACCTGAAAACACTGCTTTGAGCTAGACTCGAATGGGAACTGGTGCACAACAATGGGCCTTGCTACACACTTGGTTACAACACTCTCAGGGGATATGCATAGGATAATTATCATTTTATTTAGAAACCATTTTGAAGGGTTTATGAGTATATACTTCCTCACGGAAAACATTTTTAGGATTTTGGATTATATCCATAATCTGTTCAATTCATGTTGAGTGTTTTACAAGTTTGGATTTTTGTATTGCGATTCATAAAATAATCTAGCATATGACATATTTTAGAAATAGCTCCTAGTAGAAGAAATGGATACCATATCAATGCACTCACTCCATGTAAGGATTTCCCTCCTGGTCAAGATAATTACAGTGGAGCTGGTGATGTAACTGGTGCGGATAAGCTAATCACCATATTGGGACAATCCCTCGGGTTATGAATAGTAAACTTACCTTTATGGAGGATCAATGTTTGATCTCTTCATGAGGCAACAAATTCCAAAATTAAATGGGGTTAATGATCCACTAGTATCTGACCAATGGATAAAATCTATAGAGAAAATATTATATGCCTTGTTGAGTAGCAAGAGGAATAATATGGCATGGAAGTTTACCGCCTCACTGGAGATGTTGATCAATGGTGGTCGTTGATTCAAAACACATTGGAAGATTATGAAGTATCAAATATGGAATGGAGGGAGTTTAAAGAGATTTTTATATAAAAATACTTTCTTCGTGACCATCGAGCAGATATGGAAAGGCAATTTCTGAGTCTGAGGCAAAAGGAGGACGAGAATGTTGCAATGTATGAGTCTAACTTTAAAAGGATATCAAGGCATGCTGTCAATTATATACATATCCCAAGAAGTAAGAATTATAATTTCTTTGATAGGTTAAAGCCATTTATCTATCGAGCATTAGTCTCACAATCCTTCTCATCCTACGATGATATTGTCTCATGTGCTATCAAGAAAAAATGAATTCTCTAAGTCGTACGACTTTAAAGAAAAGAATGAGAAGAATAGATCTACTGATCACTCTAGGAATAGAAATAAGGGGAATAAGAGAAAATTTGAATATCCATCCAACAGTAAATGTGGGAAGAAAAAACTTGGTACTTGCTTGAAGGGAATGTGAGTCTCTTACAAGTGTGGTGAAAAAGGCCACTCATATCATGATTTCCAGGGGAAGACAGAAGATATTGATGTTCAGTGCTACAATTTTATGGAGATAGGACATTATGCAAATGAATGTCCAAAGAGTTAGGGGAAATTACCTCAGAAAAGGCCGAGGAATCAAGGCCAGGATTATGTTATCACTAATGTTGAGGTAGAAGCTCCGAAATATGTGGTGGTAGGTAATTTAATGGTTTCCTCAAGATTAGGAAATGATTTATTTGATTCTAGATCATCGAATTGTTTCATATCTCTTCAGTTTGCTAATAAAATTAGATATTTCCAATTTTATTTAACAAGGGAGTTGTCAGAAAAAACTCTTAAGGGAAGTATCAATGCAATAATGTTTTATGAATCAGTCCCAATTAGATCACATAAATGTTCTTTATCTACTGATCTCATCATCATACCCATGATTGAATTTGATATAATCGTCTGTATGGATTAGTTTTCGGATCATGATGTGAGGATTTATTGTAAGAAGAACGAAGTTACAATTTTTGATGATGATGATAAATAACACTTTATCTTTAGAGAAGAATCATCAACACCTGATTCTTATCTTGATCCACCCCCAGTAGCTCATCTAAATTCAATTATCAGGGAGGAAGATAATGAAATAACTTTGGGTGAGGAAAAGAATGTTCAAACAGAGGATGTAGCTATTGTTAAAGAATATGTAGATGTGTTTCCGGAATATTTACCTGGACATCCTCTAGAATGAGAAATTGAGTTTTCCCTTGATTTAATTCTTGGTTTAAAGCCTATATCAATAACCACTTATAGAATGGGAACTATGTAATTAGTTGAAATAAAAAAAACAACTAGATAAATTGAGTAATAAGGGATTTATTCACCCTACTGTTTCTCCATGGGGAGCACCTGTCCTTTTTGTTAAGAGGAAATATGGATATACGAGGTTATGTATCGACTATAGAAAAATCAATGCTATAATAATAAATACCAAGTATCCCCTACCTCGTATTGACAATTTATTTGACCAACTATATAGAGCTCAATACTTTTAAATGATTGTCCTTTGATCTGGATACCATCAGTTGTTTGTGAAGAAGGAAAACATTCCGAAGACAGTATTTCGAACCAGGTACGAGCATTATGAGTTTACAGTAATTCTTTTTGGATTGACTAATGCACCCTCTATATTCATGGATCTAATGAACATAGTTTTCATGGAATATCTCGATGATTTTGTAGTGGTATTTTTTGATGATATCTTGGTATACTCCAAAAGCAACTAAGATCATTAAAATCTCTTGAGCATTATCCTAAAGACTCTTAGAAGACATGAATTATATAGGATGTTTAGAATGTTTGAATTAGGGATTAAAGAGATTTATTTTCTTGGCCATATTGTCTCTATGGATGTAATTTCTATTGATCCTTCTAAGACCAAGGCAATCCAAGAATGTCCAGCACCAACGAGTATAACTGAGGTACACATTTTTATTGTTTTAGTAGGTTATTATCGGTGTTTCATATAGAATTTTTCCAGATTGGATTACCAATTAACGAAGCTCACACATAAAGGGGTTAAATTTATTTGGACAAAATATTGTGAAGAATGTTTTGAAGAACTGATGAGAAGATTAGCCAATGCTCTTATATTGACTCTACCATTGGGGATTGATGGGTTTGTAATTTATAATGATGCTACAATGAAAGGACTTGGTTGTGTCCAAATGTAGAATGGTTGGGTTATTGCCTATGTATCATGATAACTGAAAATTCATGAGCAAAACTACCCTATGCATGATCTTGAGTTATCTGCTGTAATATTTTCTTTGAAGATATGTAGTCATTATCTCTATGGTAAAAAATGTTAGAAATATTCCGATCAGAAGTTTTTGAAGTATATTCTCTCGTAGAAAGAACTCAACATGAGGAAAAGGTAGTGGATTGAACAACTCTAGGATTATGATTGCATGATACACTACCACCTGGGAAAAAAATAAGGTGGTAGATGCTTTGAGTAGAAAGGATCATAGAGTTTTGAACAAAATGAGAGTTGAAAGGGATCCAATTTTCATGGATCTAGTAAAGATAGATATGGGAATAACCATGGAATGTGAAACATAGATACCTTTTCAAACAGTTTACAAACCAAATTTAATAGAAAGGATTAAGAGTTCTCAAACCGATGATGAAGAATTTCAAAAGTAGAATAAAGCTGTGAATGATGGTAGATTGAGTGACTTTTTGTATGAAGAAGGAATTTTGTAATTTGGGAAGAGACTTTGTGTTCCTGATATAACTGATCTAAAAAGAGAATTTTTGGATGATTATCATAGTTCCAATTTCTATATACACCCTGGGAGCACCAAAATGTAGAGAGATTAGAAGGAACATTTTTGGTGGGACAACATTAAGTGGGAGATTGCTGATTTTGTGTCAATATGTATGGTTTGTCAATAAGTGAAAGATGGAAGGAAACATCCAATAGGAGTCATGGAACCTCTTCCCATACCTGAGTAGAAATGTGATTATATTATGGTGGACTTTGTCATGGGTCAACCAAAGACTTTTAGAAGGAATGATGTAATATGGGATATTTTTGATTGTTTAACCAAGTTAGAAAATTTTATTTCAATAAGATATTATATACCACTTGAATGTCTTACTAGACTATATATTAATGTAGTTGTGAGACTTCATGGAGTTCTTCTATTGATTGTTTCTGATTGTGATCCCCGTTTTACTTCAGGATTCTGAAAAAGTTTTCAGAAATCCATGGATACTAGAATTTTTTTGAGAATTTCTTACCACCCCCAAACTGATGGACAATCAGAACGAACTATTCAAACCTTAGAAGACAAGTTGAGATCTTTCCCACTTGACTTTCAGGGTATGTGGGACCTATATTTACCTATGGTAGAATTTTACTATAACAATAACTTCCATTCAATTATTCGAATGGCACCATATGAAGTGTTATACAGAAAAGGATGTTGCACACCAACTTTTTGGGATGATGTTGGTGAAAGAAAACATGTAGTCCCAGAGATTGTTGAGAAAAAATGGAAAAGGTGAAGGTAATCCATACCCACATCAAAGAAGCTCAAAGTAGGCAGAAGAGCTGTGTTGATAACCAAAGGAAGGATTTGGAATTTTATGTAAGAGATCATGTTTTCTTGAAGGTATCTCCATGGAGGGGTCTTATACGTTTCAGAAAGAAGGGTAAATTGAGTCCCAGGTACATATGACCTTTCGATATTCTAGAACGAATTGGGGATGTAGCTTTACATTTGGCAATGCCACCAAATCTCTCAAAAGTTCATGATGTGTTCCACATATCACTGTTGAGAAAATACATGCCTGAACCAACTTATGTACTCACCTACGAGGAAGTAGGACTGAAACCCGATCTGTATTATTGTGAAGAACCCATTAGGATTCTTGATACCAGAGAGCATGTGCCGAGAAACTGGATGACTCGTCTGGTAAAATTTCTATGGAGGAACCATAAGATGGAAGAGGCAATGTGGGAACACGAGAAACTTATAATGAAGAACCACAAGAGTCTTTTTACATAGTAATATTCGTGAAATATTGAGGACAAAATTATTTGAAGGAGGGGATAATGTAACAACCCCAAGATTCCATGGTACGCTTCTCTTTGAATAACTCAGTAGTGTGTGTTGTACGCAACTTTGAAGTTCTAACACACACCACAACCAATAAAATTAGACATTATGAATAGTAATACCCACTTTTTAAAATATTATAATGTTTATTATTCAAATTGGACGTCATTTTTGGATTTAGAATATCAATATTATCTTAGGGTTAATTTTTGGTACTTTTCTGGTAACTTTCATATTTTTACGAATAGTGAAAATTACTAAATTTTAATTAAAAACAAAATTTTTAATCAAAATAATTAATAGTGATAAATAATTAATTTGGGTGGTTTTAATGTATAATTAGATTATATTTTTACCATTTAATCCAATGTTGGTCATTTGACATAATTTCACATTTAAAATGGACATAAGAATGTTTCAATCTTTTGATAGTTATTATTTATTAAAAACTTGTTTTTGGTTTTGACTATGAGAATTAATTTTAAATTAATTTCTACCACTTATATGTTTTGAATTTATAATAATGGATTCCATATTTATAATAAGTAGGTCTGAATTGTTTAAATATGTAACGTTTATTTGTATACATTTTGAAAAATTACTTCGGTAAATATTTTATTTACCATGGTTAATGGGTAAATCCGGAAAATAAGGGTAAAAAAATAATATTATAATAAAATTAAATTAACATAAAATGTGTCCTAACCCTTTTTTTTGATACATTTCCGACCATGGGCATATTTGGGTCTATTTTGGGACCCCATGGATCCACTTGTAAGTGATAATTACACTTTATATTAATTAAGTTATAGTAAATACAAAAATGACACAAGCATATATATTTTCGCAAATTTTTTTTACATAGGTTCATATATGTTTTAGTTTAGACGATAAATATTCATTATAAATCAAAAACTATTTCTTACATAATCAAATATTATTTATAATTTTTAGATATTTAATAATTATATTTATTTTTGACACGATAATGATGCAGTATTTACCTTATTAATGAAAGAATCAAATAATCGGTATTATAAAGGTAAAATAAATATAATTTGAATGTATGGATGACATCCAAAACTTTTATTGTTAAATATGACATTTTAGTATTACTTAAATGAATTTTTTTCGAATTATTAAAGTTCTTAAGACTTTAAAAAAATCAATTATTAAATAGTGTCAAAATTGACATAAATGAGTTTTCAAAACAAATATTATATTATTAATTTTTAGTATATTCCTAAATATCTATGGATTAGAAAAAGGTCATATATAATGATAGTTTTATCATTAATGGACTTCTTTGGGGTCTATTGGAAGTATATAGCAAGTTTATTAAATATATAATATAAAAATATAACGAGACATGGTGAATGTCATACTATTTAACTAAAAGTTAAATCAAAACGATAAATTTAATATAGTGACCCAAAACTGTCTAAGACCTATTGGTTGAGTGGTTTTCAACCTATAACCACTTTAAAATTTAAATAATACACTTTGGAGCCATTATATACCAAATATAAATTTATTATGAACTAATATTTATAGCTTTTCCAAAGGTGCCCCTCACCCCTCTTATACAAGGGCACTCCCCCTTCTCTCAAATTCACACCTTCAATGCCTTTTGTCTCGGCCAAAACCTTCCCCAATATTCTTTCAAATTCCCTCACTTTAACCTAGAGGCATTAGTTTGATATGAAATCCAACTTACAGAGCCCTTTTGATCAAATCAAAAGAAAGAACCCAAAGAAGATGTAATGTATTCACCACCATATTTCAAGTTCCTTTCTTCTTCTACTTCTTCTTTCTTGGTTATTTACATTATAAAATAATATTTCCAGTATCTTCTATATACTGTGATGTTATTATAAATATGGTACAACCATATTCAGTATTCTATCCATCCTTGCAATGAAATGTCACCATACGTGCATACGTATGACTTACTGTCTCCACATCGTGGTGTAATTGTTATTCAAAACATTATTATTTGGATGGGTATGATAATGATGTGTAATTGAATTAAATAGTAAATATAACATTATAATGATTCTGTATATATGATATAACATCAAATTATATATTATTTTAATATCAAAAAAATGAAATTGTCGCTCGTGCATATGTATAGACTACCGTCTCCACAAAGGCGATGAGATTCATTCCCCATCATATCTATTCAAGTCTAATTCTCATTTGATTATTACAAATAATGTTTAAGGACATGATATTATTCTAGATATGAATAAGATAAAACCTATCCATAACAAACACAGCTTCTGTAACAAAACATATAAAATAAAACGAGTAAGTTAACACTCAAAATGACGATAATACAAAGATATTATTAATAATGCAATGTTAAAAGTTCATATATGATATCATATTAATGTTTATGAATCTTGAATAATTTAAAAACAATTATTTCACCATTATAAAGGAGGTTAAGCTACCCTCGACCAAGGAAATATACAATTTAAGGGTTAATTTCACAATCTCTTCATTATCCGAGGTTGGTTTTAAGTAAGTATCTACTGGGACCTCTTTATCATCCACATCCACGTTTCATAAAAATGTATTTTAAATTTTTTTACTATTTACTATACTATGGGTTAAAGTCATTTATACCATTGTTCGACTTTTTATAAAATGGTTGTAAAGGAATCTTTCCATCATTTTCCCAACAAGGTTATTTTTAACCTTTTCGACAAAATTATGGTAAGAATGTATTTTTAACTTATATGCATGGTGCGGCTATTTTCCACCATTATAAAATCACTGAAGCTTCCTTTAGAAGATTATAAATATATTTTCAAAGTAAATTTTTCCTTTTATAATTATGTGACTTTTAAATGATTTAAACAAAATAGATATTTCTCTCAAATTGTTTTATTTTCATCAATGTCAACATCCTTTGATGGATTTTAAGAATATTTGAATTTGATTTATTATGATACCAAACTTCCATATTGTATTGAAGGTTTTGTGATATGTTTGTCTGTGGATGTGTTATTGTTATACCATTCTTGGTTTATGAAGAAAGTATTGACATTTGCTATGCTAGTTTCATATGAATGTTTATGTTATGTTTAAACTTATTCATATGAGGGATGAATTGGAAATAATAAGTGAAGGGTGGAGCCCACTATAGGTCCTCGATGCATCGGTAGGTCTAATGAGACAAACTAGTGTCTTGGCACAAGGCCTTGACAAAATCTTATTTGTAGTCTTGGCACACGGCCTTGAATATGCGGTTATGATAGTATGACATTATGCATTCCATCATTATGAAAGTGGTTATTAATACTGCATGTGATTATTAGATTAGTAGAATATCCAAGTGAATAAGTAAATGGCATTATTTCATTTTATTTCTGCAATATTATACTGAATTTTAAGTTTAAAAGGCTTTTGTTTTAGTTATACATTGCCTTAATTGTTTATTCTTATTTATGAAAGTTTCTGCTATATTGTTATCCTTACTGGGCATCTGAGATCCCCCCTTTCTATGTTTTATTTTTCTCCGGAAGTGAAGAAGTATTTTATAAATGACTTGTAGGGAAAGTATGAGGGGATATGAGTGTGGTCTATGGAGACAATATGTTGTTGTAGTTTTTCATTTTATAAAGTAATGTAAATTTTTTGAATGTATCTAGTGATTCCAAGGATACTAATCTTATTGGTATTTCGAGACTTAATCATTTGTGATCATGCCAATGTATTTGTACTGACTTTGGGTAACTGGGGTTGGGCGTTACAATATAAGGTGTATTTGAAATATGCATTGCACTCGGTATGAGTTATATTGAAATCTCAACATCACAATTTAGTGGAAGACCAAGAAATTTATCCAGAAAGACATCATAAAACTCCCATATAATGGGTGTATTTTTAATCTTGAGTTTCTCCCAAACCATTTGAGATAGATAACCTCCATTTATAGTGATCAAGACCCATAAGATGGAATAAATTTTATTATAAGGTCATGTTGATCCGATCATTTATAGATGATCATAGAGTGATGTTAATTATAAAATTAAACTCCCCCCTTAGAAATTCACATAATCTCCATATAGAGAAAGTGAATCCATGCCATGAAGCACATGAAATTTGACTATACAAAGGATCATATGATTTACAATAAGCACATTACCACAAACTACAATTGGAGAAGAATTATAAACAATTTATGTAACCATTGTGCACATTGGAGTTATCATAGCTTACTCAACATATAAATTTTGAGGTAATATAAGGATACCCATTGAAAATTCTTTAGAATTAAAAGATTTGGTGGATATAGAATCAAATAAAACATTTTCTACTTTAGATTAGATGGTAAGTGTACCTTCACCACCTCATTACCATACTGCACATCATTGATAGTGATTACATATGACATTACTTTTTTTGGACTTAAGAGATTGTTAACATCGTTCATAATAAATAACCCTTTGATTTGGGAATTGATTTCCATAATTCCCCATATCCTTACACTTGTAGCATTGAGGTGTAGGAGTTTAATTTTGTGTTTATTTTTCTTTATTTTCATCATTAAACATGTTTTCCCATCACATTGGCATTCAATTGCCCGATGACATTATTTTCCACACTTAAAAAATACATAATAGTCCTGTCAAGACAATTATGTCCATGTTTCATTCCACACATTGAGTATAAGGGAAAACTCATCTTCTTTTCTGTGTGGTCTTCAGGTTTTCCTTCAATTCTGATTCTCTATTATAATCAAAACCCTTGGAATTATTGTTTTCTCCACTCTCCATCTCAACCGTGAGTGAACATCAAAATATTTTCTCGTAGATATTAAATTCCCTTATGGATAATTTCCTTTATAGACTTGGTTTTAAGACAATAATGAATCAATTAATTTTACTCTCAGGTTGAATAATAATTCTAGAAGAATACCCGAGAAGGCTTATAAAATATCATTCATAGGTACCAACTGATTCATCATTACTTTTTCTTAAGTTTATAGAAGTCCTTCTCCATCTTTTTTCAAAGAATATGAGGAATGTACATATTGAAAAATTAGTTCTGGAACTTATCCCATTCCATGGACTCAATTTCACCTCTTTGCCTCATATTCTTGAAAATATTCCACCATTAATCAGCTTCAACATTCAAATGATAGACTTCTAAGAGTACTATCATGTTCATGACATTGAAGAACTGAAAATATATTTTTAGTGGAACTAATCCATTATTTAGACACTAATGGATAAAAATACCCACAGAAAGAAGGTGGATGATGAATCTTGAAGGACTCAATAGAATGCTACTCGATTATTTTCTCATTTGAAATCCATACAATATTTATACATAGAGAATGTTTTTTTTGAGAATATATACAAGATTGTTTCATTCCATCTCCCATAAAATATGGTTTCCCAGGAGGATAATAATTTCCTTTCCTATGGAATCAATATTAATGTGGTTCCTTAGGTTTTCATCCATTAACTTAACCAAGAAAGAGAGTGTGGGAAATGATAATCAGGATGGTAAAACCACATAATCAAGAATAAAAATTAAATTAGGAAAATTTATGTTTTATAATACGTTTTTCCTAGAAATTTATAAAATATTAGGATTTTAACCTATACTTATGAATATCCTTAGGGTTCTTACGAAGTCTTTATTATCCTAGTTTCCAAAGGTAAACTCGGATACCAACTATAACGACTCACACATTACATACATTGATACTAGTTAAAAATTAAAGTATATTAATTAAACCAATAATAAAGCCATGACATGACTGTATAGGTACAATGTCTTAAGAAACTCATAAATAAAAAATAAATGGTTCATAAAACATCTACGTTGCTTATATCTTCATAACCTGACTCTTTTTAACATATATTATAGAATACCCTTGTTTGTAACTGGGGGAAAATAAACATATGAAATGGGGAAATAAAATACTCAGTAAGGGTAATAAATAGAAATATAAATCATATCATAATCATAATAAATAATAAAATTATATTTGTATGTATTATCCTACATATGAAAGATCATAATATCATGTTATTGGATAAAAGTTCATAAGAATTAATGAAAATAATTCAAAAAAGTCAAAACATAAGACATTAATTTTTGGTGAAAAACACATAATCCTAGAAAATAATTTCATATTAGACCATGCTCATTACCAAGACCATCACAATAGAAAATTTCCATTTCTAAACTAGGATTAAATAATGTTCCCACCCAATATTACTCAACCAGATTTTCTAGAAATTTTAGTCAAGTCTATCTCACGAGATATAAATCTTTACCTAATGCATTGGAGGTAGATATAGGTCCCACCAATCTTATGATTAAATAGTTCTAACATATTCCAGAAAAACATAAATCATTCATCATAGCATAACCTAAAAAATAAAATGGGTTTAATAAACAACATTACACCATAACTTAACACATATAAAATTTAATTCCATCATTAAAAAAATAAATCATAGTAATAATAAGGATACAAACATAACCTTGTTTTAAATATCATCATCTTAGATGGAAAATTATTTTGATAAAAAAGTTTAAATTAATTCCCAAGGAAAAAATACTTTCTTCTTTAAAAAGGTTTTCATTTCTCAAAATGCCTCACAATTTTAAAATAAAAGAATTTATTTGAAAATAAACCTCAAATTTTGTAATAGAATCTTCATAGAAATAAATACTTATAAATATTTAAAAAAACATAGCATGCTTTATAATTTAAAAAAACATTCTCATACTTTTTCGGGAAAAGTCAACACTTACCTCACATTTAATATGGACTCATGATCCCTTTCATAATGTTTAGTAAAAGTACACCAATGGGTAATATTGACATTAAATTTTTTTAAAGGAATATATTTATTATTACATATTTATGTATCTTGGTTGTGGATGATAAATACACCTGATAAAATACTTATGAATAAATAATCTCTGATAATAAAGAGATTGAAAAATTATCCCTAAACATTTGTTAGATATCATTAGAATGAATAAAAACATCCTATATAATTATTTAAATAATGTTATTGACTTAGTATAGAGTCATAGTAAATTTTATTAAATCATATATAATCAAATTTGAATTAGTTTGTTAGTAACATTTAATTTATACTTGTTATTCTGATATTAAATTCTTTTTGTTTTTACGCATGTTTAATCAGATAAGTTCGTCTTCCACTTACTTGGTTGTGGTTATAAAATTTACTGAATTATATTAGTATAATAATTATCATATGTATTAATTATATTCACATATATATAATCTTGGTTTAATGGAGATCATGTAGATTTAATAGCATCTTATCGCAGAGATGGTAAGTTGAATATAGGCACGAGCGACGATAACATTCCCATAACTGTTGAATGGTATTGAAGTGAATGATGTATAATATTTTTGAAAAAGTATAATTTTATAATATTATAATGTAATCATTATTTACATCATTATACCCATTCAAATAAGGTTGTAGTGAAAAATAGATTAAACCACGATGTGGACATGGTAAGTCGTACACACACACACATGTGGATATCATTTTTCATAGGATGCATAAAATTTGGAATATAGTTGTTTAATAATTATAATAACAAATAATTATATAAGTGATTTTTTTTATTACTATATAATGAAGAAACTAATGAAGTGGAATTAGAATAAGAATGAATTTTTAAGGAATCAGTAGAAGAGATTACCTCTTTCTCAACGTGCTTCCTCTAAATCTCTTTTTAGAGCACTAGGGTTTGCCTTTAGAAATGAAAAAAACATCTATAATTTTAATAGAGAAGTTGATAAAGAGAAAATATGTGGGATGTTCGATATTGAAGGATCAATGTTAAGCTAAGAGGTGAGGGAAGTGGTTCTCTTTTAAAAATGGGAAGAGGGGCCCTTTTGGAAACTCCATAAATAATAATTTATAACAAAATCAAACCATACCCAAAATCCAAAAAATTTCCCAATTTCTTTGAAGAGATTATATTTGGTTCTAATATCATCAACTAATAAATTTTGGACAAGAATATCTATGAATTAAACCTTATCATTTTAATAAACACTTTGTTATTAGATATAATTTTTAACTTGGTTAACAAATAATCTACTAATAAAAAGGGTAAAATATTTAGTTATTTGATGTAAAATATCCCATAAATAAATAAATTAGTTCTTTTTATATAATATAAAAATTATTATATATTTTTTAAATAACATTTAATGATTTTTAAATAATTTAATAAAATATTATTTTGATAAACAATCTATAGCATTAATTCGGAAAATACTCAATTAACTAATTTTAAAAAATATTAATATAACAAGATAACTTCAAACCCAATAATTGTCATTTATACCTAGTATAAAAATTTCAGTTATATTATTTATTATAAATATTAATTGTCCCAAAGTACATTAACCTTAATATTTTAAATAACTTTTATTTGATATTTCTCTTAATAAAATGATTACTACATCAATTTTGTCTAATTATATAATATTATTATTTATTGAATGAAAATGAAAAAATAAAATACTATGATAAATATAAATCTACTAGATTTCATAATCATACATTTAGTAGAATTTAACTTCTATAAAATAAAATATTTAAAATGATATACTTATTACATAGTGAATGCGACGAATTTAACATCACTTTAAATAAGATAATTGAAGTGTCAGAATACCTTTTATAAGGATCTAAATTGTCCATAAATCAAAACATGGAAGATTATGGTCAAGATATACTCAAACAATAATATTTTTTCAGGTGTTCAGATATTTTAATGTGTATTAATTTTTTAATACCAACTATAATGTTTATTTTTCATCAATTAAATAATTTCTACATCATTACTCTATAAGCTATTATGGCAATTATTTATTTCCTTAATATTATAAATAAATTACCATAATAATTTAAGACATTTAGGATTATAATTTATTATTTATAATCAAAATTATATTTAATATAACCTTATATTAAAAATTATTTAGTTATTAATTTTTTTTGAGGCATATTTTACATTTCTTCAAATAAAATAAATTAATTGTCCTATTCTCATTCAAGTGGATTAAAATGGATATAATTTCAAACCATGGTTGATTTATGTCGATAAATACTCAATAAATGATATTAATACAAGTTTTAGGATAATTTTATAATTGTATTCTTACCCTTAAATAAATGCTCTACCCTTTACCGTATTAATGAAAATCACTGAAGTTACTATTCATAATGCCCAAAAATAATATAAATCTATTTACGTGATTTTAACCTACTAATTCTAAATATAGAGAATATCATTAAAAATTGAAAATGAAGAATTTGTATTAATTAATTTATAATTAATCCCATTGGGTTGTTAGAAAGAGAGAATTTGTTTTAAAAGCTAAAACATGGAGAACATTGAAATGTTTTTGCATATCAATTCAATGTATAATCAATGATAAAGACATAAATTATATTTAATGATATAAATATATCGTATTTATAATTTAAATATATTAAATATTATAATTTATCCATATAAAATATTTCAATGAAAAAAACTTGTTTTCATAAAATTTAGTGAATTTTTACTATTCATCAAAACATGAAGGAATGATTATGTTATCATATAAAGATTATTTATGTGTCAAAATATTAATTTTAAATGGGTTCACCTTTAAAAGGATTAAAATTACCCAATTAAAAATATAGGTTTTTATACATCAAATCGGTTTTATTTATACCCTATGACTAAACAATCCTTGAGATGAATATAAAAAATATTTTATTTGACATATATATCTGTTGAATATCATTTCCATTTGAAATTATATAAAAAATATAAATATCTAATTGATTTATAATTTTAATAAAAAATTAGTTGCCAATGAATTCACACTACATTTTAATAATATAATTATACTTATTCCTACTATCCTAACAACTAGGTTGTAATGGTAATTTTATTATAAGGGTGTCTTTCAGTTTTTTTAACTCACCATTGCATGAAATGAAAGCTTCTAAAGAATTAAAATTATGTAGAGAAAATATTCCATAAAAACATCGGGTGTTACATCCATGTTATTATTTTATTTTTTATGATATATATGGATTGGTTTAAAGATCGTATGACTATTGATATTGATTTAGTTTATCGTCATTTATTCCTTCCATATTATTCTTCTTGATTACATTCTTTATTAAATGGAATGTGTTTCTATAAATTTTCCATTCCATATTATTTATTGATTCTATCTTCCGCTAAATGGATACCCTTATTTGGCATAAAATATCACCTATTTATTAGGTTTATTATTCAAAAGGATGTTAGGATGTGTATTTTAATAGATATGTTGTAATGTGATAAATCGAATAATAATGTAATAAATAGAAAATATATATTGTTTTATGTTTTCTAATGTAATGTAATATATAAATATGTAACTAGTTTTTCCAATTATACGAAAATACTTGATCTTCTTTGATATGATTTCTTGTATCTGGTTCCAATACAATAATGTAATCACCTAACGTGTGATACTAGGTTTGATGTCCTCGTAGTTGGATTTAAAGTATGGTTTTAAGAAACCTTTTGAACTAGATTTTAGAAATAATATATTACATAACATAATCTTGTTACAAAATTTTAGAATATTCTCTAATAAACAAATCTTATTATTTTTATATTATTTGAATAAAAATTTTCTAGTTATTCTATGTATTTTAGTAGTTTCAAAAGTTTACATTATGATTCATAGTCTAATCTAGTGTATTATATTTTCTAGAAATGACACATAGTGGAAGGAATAAAAATAGCATCAATGCATGTAATCTATATAGTGATTCCCTCCTTTGAAAGATAATTCAGATAGAGCTGGAGAAAAAACAATTATATCTATATTTGTATAGATGACTCAGGTTATGACCAGAAACCATGCCCATATGAAGAATCCTATTGGTCCACAATGTGGTGTAGAAAATTTATACTGTTTTATGTGTCAATATCCTCTATCATTCAATCAAACTAAAAATACTTTTTAAGTGGAAAATGGATGAGTTCTTTTGAGATGATATTTATCACTTTACGATGAAATGAATGGAAAATCGTTATTGTGGAAGTTTATTATATCCCAGAGGATACAGATAAATGTTTTTCATTGATTAAAACACAATGGATGTGGAGTTAATTACGAGTATGAAATGGTTGGATTTCAATTTACTTTTATTAGTGAAATATTTCACTGACAAAAAATGATCATGTATGGAGATCCAAATCTAGAATCTAAAGAAAATTGTATATCTAATTTTATCTTTTTATTTAGCCAACATCATAAGGTTATATATTCTTGATACAAAATAGACACATAATAAAAAAAAGTAATATTTCACATTTCATTGAATGTCTTACTACAATCCTTCAAAGGTAACTTGTATCCTAGAATTATAATCATATATTGATACAATATCATGTGATAACAAGATTGAGAATGAATTATCCAATTCTTATGGTATTTAAGGAATTTAAGATTAGATGAGGGATTATTATAATTATAGATAATGAAATACTTAAAATGGGATGAAGGTAATCATATAATTTACGGCTTGAAAGTAATATGGAATGGAACACCATGTAATTTTTTATGGGAATGGTATTTCTTTATATGTTTGGAGGGAAAGGACACCAAGATAATGGTTCCATGAAAAATAAAGGTGCATAAAGTTTTCAAGGATTCAAATATAATAATATTAGATACTATAAAAATTATTTTCCCATACATCAAGGGATATTGTTTCTAAGGAGGAAAATCATATTAAATCACAACTCCTATGGTTGAAATTCTTATGGATGTGGTCGAAGATATGTTAATCATCGCCTAAAATTTAGCTAATGTGTTATTTGATTTCATATCATTGTATTATTATATATCATCAATGTTTTACATGAAAATTTTATATTTACGATACACTTATGAATAGAGTTATCAGTTAAGAATCATAGTTTAATTCTCACCATAATAAGGATATGTTTTTATGTTCCTATTATGACCCATAAATGTGCCTTATTTACTAAATTAATTATTATACCTATTATTGATTTTTATATTATCCTTTACATGGAATTCATTACAATATACAATGAGAAACATTACTACAAAGAGAATAATATTATGGTTTATGGTGAAAATGTTGAATTTGTTATCTATGTAGGGGATACTTAATCGGAGTCATGTCTAGATCATGCCATAACTTCTCTTCTGAATGAAATTATTATGGTAGAAGAGAAGAAACAATCTATATAAGGAAAAGGTAATATACAAATTGAGAATGTATCTATTGTGAATGAATACATTGAAATATTCCCACAGGAACTAGCTAAACCCTCTCCAATGTGTGATATTGAGTTTCCATTTATTTGACCATTTATACAAGACCTATATCAAACAATCTCTATAGAACTTCCATTTTGGATTGATGAAATTTAAGAAACAATTAGAGGAGTTGTGTAATTATACATTTATAAATGATATTGTTTCACATTGGGGAGGCCATGTTCTATTAATTATGATGAAAGTTTTATCTATGTGTGTAAGGACCAAACCCCAGTTTCTTTGACCCAGTGCCTTATTTTATTACATTGGCATATAAACTAGGAATATGCATCATGACATAAAAAGTAGTTTTTTAGCATTGGACATAAGATACATAAATAAGTTCAACATTAGATCTTTAAAATAAAACAAAATAGAGATTCCTTCAACAACATACATAACTCTCGGGTTATTTATTCATTTCATTCATATTTAAAACCACCATGTCCTGAGAAAATGAAACATATGAATTGGTTGAGCTCAAATTATTAGCAAGGGTGCGTAATATAGTGGAATATATCATAAAAATAAACATTATAATTGTTGAATAACTAAGAACACATTCATTCAGAAAAAAAGATAAAGACATTATGGTTGGAATAAGATATTAATAAACAATTCCATAGTAAAACATAGTCATAGGTATTCTACAACTGGAATACCTACATGAACCATCAATACTATTTTTATAATGAGGCAATGCATAATGCGGTACATCATAACCATAACATAAAACTAATAATATAACACTAAAATAAAAATGGTATATGATACCATAAAATACTAATCTCAATAATAGAAAAGAATCAATAAGAGTATTGAAATAGATGAAGATACTCTAATGATATCTTCCAGTAATTCTTGAGATAAATACTCTTTTTCTTTGAAAAGAAGCGTTATTTTGGAAAAATATTGGTATAAAATTAAAAGATAATTAAGATATTATTTTAATAATAAAATGAGTAAAATTATAAATAAAATGGTTTCCATAAAAAAATTATTGAGTGCCTTTGGAAATTGGTAATAATTTATGGAAATGCATTGAAATGAGATTGTTTATCAGGAAGGATGTTTGAATGATCCGTTTAAGACATATGACTCCACATAAATGAAGGTATGATTTGGGTTAGAACACATATATCAAAAATTCATATAGAAGCTATGAGGAGTACATATAAATTAATAAGAATTTAATTGAGGTATGTGGATAATAAATGTAACCTGAATGAAAATGGAGGTTTGGGTAGAAAACCCTTATCTTATGTCTGAATGTTTTCTACTCTTGATATTAAGGTCCTAGAATATTAAATTAGACTAGTTAATAACATAATTAAGAATCTATTAGATATCAATTTAGTTTATCATAATTTTATTTAATTTAATATGTCTATAATGATATGTTAAAATATGTCATTTTGTCATTCTAGAGTGTTCGTTTCCTTAGTTTTCATGATTGATATATTTGTATATGAGTATGGATATTCATGTAGAAAATATGATATTCTAAAAATTTGAAATGATATATTATTTATTAACATATATATGTGTTAATGGTTATATATCTCAATTTATTACATGGTACGAGGATGAATCATTGGAGGAAATATTAATGACAATCACTTAGATTATTTGGCGGTATTAGGATTATTATGAACTAGTTTTGTCATTTAAATTAATACCACATACATATAATAGTTACTAAATATTAATTATGTTATAATATTTATTTTATAGTCTATTTAAATCATCTAAATGGTTTCATAGAAAGTAATGAAGGAGGAATTAAATAATGAAACTTCATCATCCATGAATGTTGTCAATTGGAACCTCATGGATGATTATTTCATTTATAAAAGGGAGAGAGAGAGATTAAGAATATTTATAATGGTTATTACATAAACATGGTATAATTATTGTATATATATGATAATGGAGCTATATTATCAATGAGATAGAGGATGTTAGGAGATAATTAACGATGAAGTTAAATTGGAATGAAACTAAATGAAAAAGAAAGATGCTTTACCTCTTGAAATAACTTCCTTGAGAACATCCTTAAGGGAAGGGGATTTTGTTTTTTAGAAATTCCATGAGCTCATGGAAGTGTGGAGTAACTAGGGAAGGGTATTCGGGTAGAAATTTTAGGATATTAAAGGCTAAGAGGAATGAAGAGAAGAGGGAGTGACGAGGTTTATAGTAGAGGAGGGGAGTGATTTGTGAATATCTTATTCATTATTTTTATTATTTCCATAAAGACAACCAATAGTGTTGATTCCAAGGATCCATAATAGTAATAAGTGGACATGAGTTCTAACAATGTGTTCGTACATAATCCATGATTCTCAAGATAGTGAATTTAACTGATAATGTATATATACAATAAATTAACATATTGTACTATACATCACAAATTTGTTTATTTCTGAAAGTTCCAAAAAGTCACCCTAACAATTTTTATCCCTCTAGAATTCAAAAATGAACTCTTTTTTTTTCTCAAATATAATTTTTTCAAAATTATTAATTTAATTATTAAATAAAATCATAGTTTATTCGAAAAATAAGAATTTTAAATCTATAATTCATCTTATATCACACTAAAAAATTAATCAAGATCTCATTATCATATATCCTTATGAAAATAATATAGTATTGTTATTTAATATTCATAAATTTCATATTAATATTCATATTTTTATTCATAATGGTATGTTACTATTCAGCGAAAATTAATTTTTTTATATCAGACTCTAAATATCTTACTAAACACAACTGTGTGTATTGGTTTTTTGAATTTCAAATCATAGAGGTGGTAATATTATGTTTACTAGAAAGGTTAAAAAATGGTGTTTGGTAGAGGCTCAAAATTTCATTCATTCAATACTTATTTTTAAAACCTTGGGGTTTTACATTCTCTATTAAAGAAATTTCATCCTTGAAATTCAAAGAATGTTACCTATCAAAACGATTTTGGTAGGTCTTCATCATAAGCTCCGCAGACTCCCATGATGCCTATTAGATTTTTTGATTTCCCCAAAGTATCTTTACTAGTCAAGTCATCTGATTCCTCAAAACTTGTTTTTTAGTGTTTTGAATCCTTATAGTCTCTTCACAGTAAGATAGCCTGGGTTCCAATTCTATACCTTCAAAAGTGTGAAAATGTGTTGGGTCTGGTATGTACTTTCTCACCAGTGAGACATGGAACACATTGTGTGCCTTAGACAGGCTAGGTGGCATAGCCGAATAATATGAAACAACTACAATTATCTATAGAATTTAATTAGAGCCTATGTACATAGGGTATATTTTCCCTTTCTTCCCAAATCTTATAACACCCTTCTATGGAGACAAATTTAAGAAAACATGATCTCACAGATGAAATTTCAAATCCTTACTTCGATTATCTGCATAGCTTTTTTTTCTATTTTGAGCTGATTTGATATGCCCTTGAAAAGTATTTACCTTCAATATTTTTTCCTCCACAGGCTCTGAGCCCACTAGCTTCCTTTCACCAAATTCATCCCAACATGGTGGTGTATGACATCTGTTTTTATACAATGCCTCATATGGTTCCATTTTAATACTGGAATAAAATATATTATTGTAGAAAAACTCCACTAAAGGTAAATATTGATCCCACATACCTTGAAAGTCAAGCGAACATGATCATAACATATCCTATAAGGTTTGGAACATCCTTTCATTGATGAATCACTATAGATTATAAAACCATCAATCCTCAATGGTAGAGTTAGGATCATAGAATTCCCTAATATCTTGTTCAATTATTTGAAACAATCCTCACATTCTTATTTCCATACGAACTTATCACCTATATGTGAATGTTGGTCATTGGGTTGGCTACTCAAGTGATGTTCTAAATGAAACACAAATAATAAACTACTAAACCAATAAAACTATGTACCTCAGTTATGTTCTTTGGAGTAGGCCATTCATGAAATGCCTTTGTCTTTGTAGGATCAATAGATATTCCATCCATAGAGACAATGTGGCCATGAAAGGAAACTGATCGACGCCAAAATTAAAACATGTTAAACCTCCCATATAATTCATTTCGCCTATGAGTCTTCAGAATAGTGCGCAAGTGATTTTCATGATCTTTATATATTTTGGGTTACACTATGATATCATTAATAAATACCACTATAAATTCATCAAGATATTCCTTGAAAACAGTATTAATTAGATCCCAGAAAATATAGGGTGCATTAGTCAGATCAAAAGGCATTTCTGTAAACTCTAAATGCCCATACCTAGTCCGAAATTATATTTTTGGAATGTCTAATTTCCTCAAAAGAAACTAATGATATCCAAATAGAAGATCAATCTTCAAAAAAATATTGATCTCCCTGATGTTTATCAAAAAAATAATCAATGTGAGGTAGGGGATACACGGTCTATATTATTATAGCATCGATCTTACTATAGTCAATGTACAACCTTATAGACCCATCATTATTCTTAATGAAAAGAATAGGTGATCCCCATGGAGATACACAAGTGTGAATAAATTAGATATCACTAAATTACTCTAGTTTTTCTTCTTCAATTACATAAATTACATAGTGTACATTCTTTAATGGGTCTTTGTATGGGCCTTGAATCATGAATTATGTCAATGGAAAACTCAATTTACCACTCTAGAGGAAATATAGGTAAATCATATGGAAAGACATCAATATACTCTTTCACCATAGGCACATACTCTATTTGAACATTCTTTTCCCCACCCATAGTTATTTCATTCTCTTCCTCCCCAATAAACGAATTTAGTAGAGATATTTGTGGTGGATCTAGATGAGAATTAGATGGTGACGTTTGTTCCCTAAAGATAAGGGATTCCACATCATCCAAAAAAATTGTAGCCTCATTATTCTTGCAATAATTGTTTGTCGCATGGTTTGAATGCCAATCCATACCAAGGATTATATAAATTAAATATTGTGTATGACAATAAAAACAAATGATAAAGCACATTTATATGACATAATGAGGACTACCTGACACTAATTTGTTGTAATGATACTTCCTTTAGAAGTTTTCACTGACAACTCCATTATTAAATCAAAATGGAAATTTTTATTTTTTTGGAAAATAGGGAAGATATGAAAGAATGAGATGATCTATAATCAAATAATTAATTGTATAATTTCGAGGAAATGATTAATGTACCTTCCACCACATCATTAGGAGCTTCATCCACTATATATGTGACCATATAATCTTGTCCTTTCTCCCATGTGAATCTTTGGGAAATATTTACCTAACGCTTAGAACATTCATGTAAATAATGTCCCATATCCCTCTATGTGTATCATTGAACATTGGTAGATTCATTCTTACCCTTACAATCCCATGATTGGTTTATTTTTTCTCTACACTTGTAACATACTTTCATTCCCTTCAGACAAGTCCCAGGGTGTTTCTTCCCATAATTATTTCTGTATAGAAGGTCCTCTCTTCCCTTCTTCCCCATTTCCCATTTTACCTTTCCAGAGTTTTTGGCAGTCTTATTCTTCTCTGTTTTTCCTTTAAATTACTAAGACATAAAAAATTTAATTTTCATCTTGATCACTTTAGAATATATCATCATATGATGAGAAAATTTGGGAGACTAATTCCCTTTAGAGGAATGGTTTTTATCCATCAGAGAATTGATCAAATTTTATCCTAAGATTAGGTGTGTAGTACACAACTTAGATTTCCATCCTTGTATTGTTGGCATCATACATGGAATCATTTTTCCCCTGTTTGACTTAGATTCATGAATTAAATCTCCTTATTTCCTCGTTGTTTGTTGGGGAAATATTTTTATACAATGATTTTATTAGAATACCTCTATCCCATATATTCTATTTCTTCATCCTCCTTGGTGTTTTTGATTTATGACCCACACCAATCCTCATATACAAATAGAATATAAAATTTTATTAAATCCTTCAATCATTTTTTTTATCCCAATGCGCGAAAAATCTTCTCTTGGGAACATATCCACTTCTCAGCTAAAGATGGGTTTGTTGTCCCATTAAATGATGGAGGTTGTTGTCGCATAAAATAATCTATAATAGATTCCCCTACATTGAGGGTCTGGATTCTCTTTATAGGTATTTTTATTATTCATAACCTTAGTTAGCTATCCCATTATAGTTATAAGTTTCTCAATAAGAGTCACAACACCAAATCCTTCACCATTATCTTGTATCAGAAGTAAATCCCTTTGTGTGACACACGTATTCATGTGGATTCAATTCTTTCCAATAAGCGCCATTTCTAAATAATGGAATACACTATATTTGGTTATAAATCATAATGTATAATATTAATGTCTAAAAAAACATATTATAAATTTAAATTCTATGAATAGATAATATAATAGTCATAAACATGGTTTATTTGAGAAAAAATTTACATTTAAATCCTTTAAAATGTGTTATAAATAAATTGTGAATTATCCAAAGCATATCCCATGGGAGTGTCAAAACTGTTGCGCAGTAAGGCCAATTGTCATATACCAGGATACCTTGAGTCAACCCTGAAACTCATTGTCATAGTTTTCACTTTTAGGTACATCTCTATGAGAACCATATCAACTTATAGTGTCTGGATAAGGATGTATTTTCTAGAAATATCCACAGTATATTATTCTTATGAAAAATTCCAATATGTTTATGTTTGTTTATCATCAAAGAAAATCTAATTGTTTTTTCTATAATATATGTTTTCTAAATATAGATTCCATGTGTTTTCCGAAACATTCTTTCTTTCCAACTGTAAGGACCTAACTCCAATTTCCAAGAGAAAATGCCAGAGTTTATTATATTTTAAAATAAACAATGAATTTGAATCCCCAAGGACCATGTAGTATAGTATAATTGGAAAAACGATACCTACATAAGTTCATCATTACAACATGAAATGAAAAACAACATAGAAATTCCTTCAAGAACATCCATAACTCATAGGTTATTTATGCATTTAATTCATAATAACAATCTTCATCTCCTAAAAAAGTGAAATATAAGAAATGGGTGTGATAAAATTCATAGTAAGGGTAATAAATATATAAGAATATATCATATAAATACACATTAGGCATGTTGCATAACTAATAACACAAGACTTTAACAAAAAAACAAGAATATGTTATTCTTGGAATAAGAGATGAATAATGAATTCCATAGTAAAACATAATGATGGGTATTATACTAGTCAAATAACCACATGAACCATCAATAAAATTTTATAATGATATAATTAATAATTTGGGACATCAAGACCAAATCATCAAGGCCTATTTCCAAGACCATAAATAATCATTTTTCAAGGCCTTGTGCCATGATCCTGGTTTGTCTCATTAGACCTACCGTTGCATAGACGGGATATAGCAGGCCGCACCTGACACTTACTATTACAAATGAATTCCTAATATGATTGGAAATAAACATAAATAATATATAAATTCATATTGAATGTAATATATGAAATTTATTTAACTTTCCATGAACAATAGACATAAACACTAACCATTCAAAGTAAATTAGTGAAAGGTTTTAAGATAGAACCATCAAATACAAACTAATAATAAACCATTAAATTAAATATGGTATGTTATACCATAAAATATTAATCCCAATAATACAAAATAATCAACAAGACCGATGAAATAGATGAAGATACTCTTATAAAATCCTTGAGTAATTTTTGAGATAAGTACTATTTTACTTTGAAAAGAAGTGTTCTTTTTTAAAAATTTTGTATAAAACCAAATGTAAAGTTTGATAGTATTTTCATAGTTAAATGAGTTATTTTTTTTAAATATAATTGTTTTAGAAAACATATTATTTAGTGTTGATGAAAATATTTAAGAATTTGATGAATTCCCATGAAATGAAATTGTTTATCTGAAAAGATTTTGGAAAGATCCTTTTAAAACATATAACTCCCCATAAATGAAGGTATGACTCTTTTTGGAACACATATATTGAAATTTATCATATATATTATGTGTATTACATATTAATGAATACATATTTAATTGAGGTAAGTAGATAATAAAAGTAACCTGAATGAAAATAGAGGTTTGGGTATAAATCCCTTACCTTTAGTCTGAATGAGTTCTATTCTTGAACATATAGACCTTGAATATGAAATTAGAATTATTAATATATTAATTCAGAAAATAATAGACATGTAATTTTTTTATCATAAATTTATTAGTCTCATTTTTTCTTTATTGTTAAGTTATAAGATTTAATTCTATAGTTATAGAGTGTTCATTTCCTTGGTTTTAATGCTCGGTATGTTTGTATATGAGTATGGATGTTCATGTGGATATGATGTAATTCTCAAAAAGGGAAATTATATATTATTTAGGAACATATATAATTGTTAATTTTTATATATTTATTTCTTTACATTGTACGAGGATAAATTGTAGGTCGAAATATTAATAATTACCACTAAGATTATTTGCCAGTATTTGGATATTTATGAACAAGTTTTGTCCTATTAATTAATATTATGTACATATACTGGTTCTTGGATATTAATTAAGCTATAATAAATATTTTATATTCTTTTTAAACCATTAATATGGTTTCATTACCCATAATTAATGATAAATAAAATAATGAAACTTTGTTGTCCCCAAAGTTTGTAAATTTTTACTTCACGGACGATGATTTCATATATAAGAGGGAGAAAAACAAAGTAAGAAACATGATACCAGTTATTACCATATCATGGTATAATTATAGTGTATTTATGATACAATATTTACATGTTTCAATTTTATAGTTGTGTTTATGAGAAAATATGATCTAGAAGATAAATTGAAATGAATCTAAATGAAAAAGAATGATGCTTTACCACTTTAAATAACCACTATGAGAACCTCCTTAGGGGAAGGGGTTTTGGCCTTTTGGTATGACAAAGAGCACATAAATTTGGATAGTGACAAGGGAAGGGTATTTGGGAAGAAAATTTAGGATCATAATGGCTTAAAATAATTAAGACAAGAAGGAGTGATGGGGGTGGGGGATATAGTTGAGAAGATGAGTGATTTGTGAATATCTTATTCATTATATAATTATTTCCTTTAAGAAAACCAATTGTTTTGATTCATGTGAACCCTAATACTAATAAGTGAATTTTCTTTCTAAATATGTTTTCTTAAATCCACAATGTTCCTAGGAATATATTATTTAACTAATAATGTATATATAATGTAAATTACCACATTTTACAATTCACAAAAAATCGAGTATTTCAAAAAATTCCAAAAAATTCACTATAACCGTTTGATATGTAGAGTTAAAAAATTAAAACCATTTTTTTGAAATAATTAACTAAATATAATGAAGTTAATTTTTAGATAAATTCATAGTTTATTCAAAAAATAACTATTTTAAAACTATAATTTTTTTAATATCACATTGAAAAATTAATGAGGATCTCAATGTCTTATAACTATGTGAAAATTAAAGAACAATTTTATTTACTATTAAAAAGGGTCATATTACGATTCATATTAATATTCAAAAGGTTATGATACTATTCACGTGATAAAATATTTTTGTCTTATTAGAATTTAAATATTTTACTAAACACAACTGTGTTTGTCTGTTTTGTGAATTTCAAATACCATCGGTGGTAAAAGTATGTTTACTAGCTAGGTTCAAAAAAATAGTGTTTTGTAGATGCTCAATGAATCATGAAATCAATATTTATTTTCAAAACTGTGGGGTGTTATAAAGAGACTATGAATTCATTAACGTGTAACCAATTCAATTTGGATAAATAAAAAGTATCATCTACCTCGAATTGATGACTTATTCCATCAAATTCACAGAGCTCAATATATTTCAAAGGTTTTTATTCATTCTATAAGTCATTATTTTTTAATAAATAATTAATATATTCTAATTAAAACAATATTAATGTGGTATAGAAATTATGAGTTTACAGTTAATCATTTTGAACTACCTAATGCACCATATATTTTCATAGATTGACCGAATACAGTATTCAAAGAATTAATTGATGATTTTTTGTGGTATATATTGATTAAATATTGGTTTAATCATAGATATATGATGACCATGATAATAAATTTTGGATCATTTTAGATACTCTTAGAATAAAAGATTTATATATTAAATTTAGAATGTGTGAATTATTGTTTCAAAATGTTTCCCTTCTTGGACATATTGTCTCTAGAGATGGAATATTAGTTGATCCCATGAAGAAAAAGTTAATGCTTGATTGGCCAACACCAACAAAATTAACCAATGTAATGTCACCTCTATGTGTTAATGTTTTGTTATTTTCTCTTTTTATTTGGATCCTATGTATATCCCTTGGGTTTCCTTAGAGTTTCTTGAGAAAAAGTTAAAACTTTACTTTGATAAAGGGTAGCTGGAGGCTTGCACACAGGTATGGAAACCGTGTGTATTTCCTAGGAAACCACACGACAATGTGTCATTTTTAGATAGAGACATATCAAAAGTTTGGTGTATGTTTTTAGACCATGTGGGACAACAGTGCAACATGTCCTACTTGAACAGTAAGGGGAGCACAATTGCCTCATGATTTTTCAAACCTTACTCCATGTTTAGGTAATTAAAATCCGGGGTTTCCTTTCTTTTATCCCCCTTAATTTTCTACCCCCAATAACGGAAAATCACCCCATACATGGGATTTGTACCTAAGGTGCATCTCCCCTACCTCTCATATTAATCGGGCTCCATTTTGGGGGTGATTATTGTGCAATTTCTCCACAAATCTTCATTTATGTACCATCTTTTTTTGTTCCCCCCTTTTTTCATGGGATTTCTTTCTCTTCCATTAATATTTACTTTACCTAGCTGGTGGGGTGTCATTTTTATGGTTAGATCTTGAATTTTGGATTTGAATATTTATTCTTAAAGTTCGATCTTGCTTTTATAGGGTTTGATTGTGGTTTGATTTTTTATTTCCATCATTTTATAGAAGCATATTCACTTAAGGTAGGTGGAATCATGCTGAAAAATTATTTGGTGAATTTAATTTTCTTTCTACGACTATTTTTGATGTTCTAGGTATTACATGTGAGCTGTGAATTGTGTTTCAAAATTATTCAATGTGCGATTTTGTTAAAAAAATAGGTTTCCAAAGGGAATTTAAGAAATCCCATGTGTTTTTATATGTTCATCCTTATTTCATGCCTTCAAGGTGTTCGATAAAATATGTGAATGGTGTGAATCATGTTTTAAAATGGGTTGGTGTGTGTTTTTTTAAAATATGGGTTTGGTGTGGAACTGTTGGTTTAACATGTGTGTTAATATTGGTTTGCATATGGGTATGTGAATTTTTATGATCCTTTGGTCCTGTGGATTGATGATTGAGCATGAAGGGAAACCTTGGTATCTCGGTTAGTGGACTAAGACAAGTATTATAGTGATTCAGATGTCAATTATTCTTGGTTTCACTTAGAAATATTGATGTATACAACAAAAAATATATATTTATAATGATTACAAACCACTAGAATTTTGGAAGTTTCTCATCTTTAGGGGCTCGTGTAGAGGTACGTCAATGACATTGGTTACTATAACACATTTTATAGTGATATGGTGTCTCCTGTTCCCCACTATGACATTAAACAATTGTGGATTCCCATGAAAAGATACTATTTGGGGATATTGCTATTATCATTGGCATACAGTGCACTTGGTTGGTTATTTCAAAAGAAAATCATGTTTTCTTTTAATGTGTTTTCAAGAAAAATGCCTCATGATTTACCTTTTATAAAACATGAATGTCATATTATCTCATTATGGTTATAACATGAAATATCTTTTATGGGTTGGCATTCTACATGGCCTTGTCTCACATATTACATACTCCTCTGGGTGTCTGTATCCTTCTTTAGGTTTAATATAGTAAAGGAAACTTGTTTGGTGATAAGGGTTTTGGATGATAGTGGTCTCCCCTTTTAGGTGTTATGGTGGTGGCTTGAGGGTAGTGCTCCTCTTGTTTTATGGAGCTTTTGTTTGGGATGGTATCTTGTACCCCTTTTTTGTTGTTGCCCATTTTTTGTATTGTTTAAATGTTTTAATCATTAAATATGAAAATTTTTATAGCATGTTTTTTTTGTGTTTAGTCAGCCTTGTGATATTTATTATAGTGGGGTTTTTATTTTTTTAAATGGTTGAAGTGGTTCCCATGTTATATTTTTTATACCTAGGCACTCATCACCAACCAGTGGAGATTAAGAATGCCCTTCGGGCCATTCAATAAGATGGGTTAGGTGCTGGGCCAGATGGAATCCTAGATTGGTCTGTTATAAAATCGTATCATAGTAGGTTCACTCTTTTGGGACATGATATATGGGACGAGTCTAGATAGAGTGGATATAGGAATGTTAGAGCTTGAGGTTCTAGTTGTGATTATGGTTCCTGTACATCACACCTCATGAAATATCTTGAGTTTCCATGAGATGTTTGGATTTTTTATTTGACTTCTCCTCTAGGTAAGTCATGTAGGATGAAAACTGTATAACAACACTAAGTGTGGGATTGGAGAAATTTATTTTGGTATTCATGTTATTGTTATGCATTTGATTAGTTTGGATTTATGAAATGTTGGTGTTTTTTATTTTTGATACATTTCATAATGATTGTATCAATGATTTTCTTTGTGATTTCTACTTCTGGAAACAATATGTATCCAGAGAGAGTTCCTGTGCTACAGTGGGAAGAGGTTGTAGATAGTTCTCTTTTATAGATTGATCATAGACTAGTTTATGTTATCGTCTGGGATATACATGATTTGGGACATGATGTGGTTGCTGGTCTTACTCTGATTTGGGAATAAAATCCATGTCCTATAAAAGAAAAAACTCATGAGTTCCTCAAGAACAATCCTCCTTCATTCTAGTGAAATGTTGGACCTCAGGAAGTAGAGGACAATCATGATAAAATAGAGTGGATGAATGTGTTCTTTGACATTCCTAAGGAATACAGGATGATGTGTATATCATTCATCATAGAATTTCCCAATAATAGGTGGTGTAAATAATTGGTAAAAAGTGGGATGACTAAGAATATTATTTGTAAATACTTCAAGATCATATTTAATGAGAATTATGGTCATGAAGTCTTGAACTATTCTAGATCCCAGAAGGTCATGGATCTTTCCCAGTGTTATAGGGCAATGATGGAATATGATAATCACTTTGTTGAGCTAGTGTGATACACACCTGAGATCATTTCTTATTAACATATACAATCTAGGAGGTTCTAGTCAAATATGGGGCTACATATTTATTTCCTGGTCATTTGGTTCAAGATAAATACATATGATGATCTATTTGATCTTTCTTTTCTGGATGAGATTGATTACAGTGGAATTTATAGTGTCTATAGAGTCATTTCAACGGTGGTCAGAGACATCTCATTAGGGAAAAAGAAGAAGCGATATGAGCAGGGAAAGAGGGGTAGGTAGTAGATATACCCATCCTTCCCTATAGTCTTCGTTCAATGATTTCAATGTGGGTTCCATTGTGTTCCACCAGTGTGGAATGATATGTAATATATGAGCTTCTTGAATATGTCCTTCAATATCTTGTCACCGATATCAAGTGATAAGGAACATTCAATGAATTTATAGAGCTATCTACTATTAGAGTAATGTAGGATATGTAGCTTCTGGGGGAATTTCATCCCAATTAGAAAAATCTAGATTAGTAGGTTCTAGATTTGTGAGTCATGGTGGTAGGGTTGGATAAAATTCTTGGTAGATCCTGTTTAGGGTAGATCCTCAAGAGAGCTATCATTCTTAGTATTATCAAGAGTCAAATCATCTTCATGTAGTGGATTTTGTAGTAACATGATCAGATTTGGGACCATTGACAATTCGAGGCACCTTTTTGACTACACCATATATGAATACTTTTTTTGACACTTGAGGTTCTCTTTAATTTATCTCTTCCCATATTGTGAACCAACTGAATTTTCTAGATGAGATTTTTTGATATGCCTTGTAGTAGGTAACTCATGTTGGTAAGAAGAGAGAGTAGGGTCTCAAGTGTCCCTCCTGTGCACTCACCATGTATAGGGTCAAGATGGAATAGGAATTCATAGTCTTAGAGATGTACATATTTGATGTTTTTCTTAGTATGGATTGGGTGGTTCACTTTTAAAAACACATCGATATTTATAGGTGGAAGCTGAGATTCAAAGCACCCGATGGAAGTTCCTAGGTATTTCTTGGTGAATGGAATCCTCATTCAGTTGTGATGGACCTCTACAATTGGAATTGGGAAATTTAGTTCCTTGATTATCATCGATCACATTGAAGGATGGTGGTGGTTATATTAACAGTATATTAACACTTTTAGTGTATGAATTACCATAGGTATTTATATTAAAATTATCAGGATTTCCATTGGAGAAGGAGGTAGAGTTTCCTATATATCTAAAATGGGGATCACATTCTATATCTCTTTCCACATACTGTATATCCCCCACCGATTTGAAGGAATTAAAGGGATAGCTGGATGAATTGGAATCCAAAGGATTCATTCACATAAACATCTATCCTTGGTCCACCCCAATTTTATTTGTGAAATGGCTGATGGATATCTCCAGTCCAATATTTTTTGTGAGAATCTAAATAAGGTAACCATTAAGAAAAAGTATCCCTTCACTAAAATTGAAGACTTGTTTGATCAGTTAAAAGGATAAAGGTGGTTTTAAAATTTTTACTTATGTTTTGATTATCACTAGGTTAGGGTGGGAGAGGCTGATTTCTTGAAAATGGATTTCTAATATAGGTACAACAACTTTGAGTACATTTTCATGCCTTTTTGGCTGACAAATTCATTACTAGTCTTAATGTCACTTACGAGTGGAGTGTTAAAATAGTACCTCGATTATTTTTTCATAGTTTTCATGGAAGGAATCCTGGTTTATTTTGGATTGGAGAAGGAGAATGAGAAACATTTAATAATTGTTTTGGGAACTATTTAGGAAAAAAAATTATATGAAAATCTTTCAAAGTGTACCTTCTGTATTAGAGAGGCAATGTTTCTGTGCCATGTGATCTCATATTAAGGGGTTTCATTGGAACTTGAGAAGATTAGTGTTCTTATTTCATGTGAGAAACTAATGAATGTGTTTGATATTAGAATGTTTTAAGGCTCAGATTCAAAATACATAATGTTTTTTCAATACTTATCTTGGCTTGATTTACCCATGATAGTGCTCACCTGAAAAGGGGTGAAGTATTAATGGATCCCCAAATGTGAAGAATATTTTGAGGAGATAATGTAGTGGTTGACTACCAACACTATTTTGATCCTACCAAAATAAAGTAAGGGCTATGTGGTTTGTTATAATTTCTTAGGTATGGGTCTTGGTTGTGTTATATTTTACGGTGATCATGTGGTGGCATATGGCTCTCTCCAACTCTGATCTCTTTAAAAGAGCTACACGACAATAACCTGGAGTTTGTAGTGGTGATTCACAACCTTAATAAAAGAAATAATTATATTTTTTGTGGGAATTTTGTGTGTTAATATGATCATATGACCTTATCCTTCAGTTTCTCCCAAAAGGATATGATTTTAAGACAAGATTTGTGGGTTTAGTAACATCATGAAATTGATTTGAATAGAGTTAATATGATAGGAAATGGTAACATTTTTGGAAGAATACTTCAGTTGGAAAGTTCCATTGCAAGCACAAAAATAGTGCAGTGATGAGTTTTCACTAATGGGGTTTTTTGGTTAGATACACTAGAAGACCAAGGAGTAAGGTGGAGGTGGTTTCTCGGCTAGTGTATAGTTTGCTACTTTTAATTATGGACTTGGATAAAAATAGAATATTGGTGATGAGTTGTGCTAGGAGTGTGTGTTGTTTCTACTTGGGGGTGAGATGCCCTATGATTGTTCATTGTCTCCCAAGGGAATCTTGTTTTTCAAGGTCCAAATTGGGGTGACGTTATCTATGAGGAAGTTAATAATTCAAGATAACCACTAGTATTAGTGGGATACTCATCTTGGTGACACCAATATGTATTAAGATGTTTATCGGAAGTTCTGGTGGACATTTTTTAGATGAGATATATCTACATTCATATAGAGGTGTTAATGTGTCAGTATGTAAAAGAAGTGCATCATAGGCCCTCAGGTTTTCATCATCCTCTACCCATTCTTATGTGGAAATGGGATGATATTTCTAGGTACTCTATTAATTGTTTTCCTGTTATACCCTAAGGGATCAATTCTACATGGGTATTGATAAATCGTCTAACCAAATATTCCTATTTCATTCGAATAAATGATTCAACAAAGGTGGATCAATTTATTCAATTATATGTTGACGAGGTAGTGAGGCTCCATGGTGTACCTTTGATAATAATTTCTAAAAGCGAACCCCTGTTTTAACCTCTCGGTTTTAGGAAGGCGTTAAAAGAAAAATGGAGTCACAAGTGAGGTAGAACACAACATACCATCATTAGTTGGATGGTCAGACAGAGTGGGCAGATCAGATTCTAGAGGACGTGCTCTGGGAACATGTCTTGGATTTTAGCGGATCATGGGAAAACCATTTGGAATTGGTTGAGTTTTCATTTAACAATTGCTAAAAATCCTCGAATCGAATGGGCCCTTTTGAGGAACTCATTGGTTGGCCATGTTAGTCTCTTTCATTATTGGACGAGGTGGTAAGACATCATTTTTGGGGTAGATGATAGTTAAAGAGATGTTTGATAAGGACATGATGATCAGAAATCGATCGCTCACAGCTATAATTCACAACAAATCTTATTTTGACTAGACATGCTGAGATCATGATTTTTTTATGGGTGAATGGGTGTTCAAGAATGTGGTAGCTCTCTTGGGTCACCATAATTTTAGAAATTATGGGAAGTAAATTTTGAGGTATTTCTGGACATTATAGTTTTACAAAAAAGTTGTTAAGGTAGAATACATGTTAGATTTTACCTCTTATATGAATGAAATTCATGATGTGTTTCATGTTTCCCAATTAATGAAGTATAACCCAGATCCTTATCATGTGCTAAATTGGGAAGAGTTGGAATCAAATCCTATCTGATCTATGTTTTAATGGCCAGTACAAATTGTACATTCCCATGAAAAATTTCTTTGAGGAAGGTATACCCTGTTGCTTTGGGTACTTTGGTGGAAAGGTAATGATATAGCTGAGCCCTAGGAGAATAAGTTATGGGTTGATTAAGATTATTCATTTTTCTTCTTGGATCATGATTCAGGATGAATTTTTGGGGATGAAAATTTTTTATGGTTAGGAGAATTGTCACATTATTGACCTAATTTTCTGGTACGTACTCTATTTATTTGGATTATATTTTTATCCCTTGGGTTTATTTTATGTTAATCGAGAAAAAATGTAAAATTTTTCTTTAGTAGGGGGTGTCATATGACATGTACAAGGTTCTGGGAAACCGTGAGCATTACCAAGGATCTCGTGCTTGGATTTTTCATATTTGGATTGAGTCTTATCACATGATTTGTGCATGGTTTGTAAACCATGTTGTCTTGTCATGTTACATGTTCTAATTAGACAACAAGGGGTGCACATTTTTCAAAATGTTTGAAAAATAGTATGGGAAAGAAGTGTGGCCAGTCTTGGTCATTAAAATTTGGGGTTTCCATTTTCACTCCCACCTATTTTTATCCCCAAAACACTAGAAATCACCCCTCCAAGGGATTTCTACACAATTTTTGCACCCCCTTATTCTCCTCCACCTTGGGCTCCATTTTAGTGGAAATTTTTGGGGGTATTTCTCTATGAATCATTATGTAAGTGCCTTCTTTCTTGTCCCCCCCCCACTTTTCTTAGGTTTCCTTCCACTTCCTTTTCGGTTTCAATTATACAGTGTGTGGGGTGACGTTTTTAGGGCTTATATTGATACATAGGGTTTAATCTTGATGATTATGTTTTAATATATCCTTTATTAGGTTCAACTGAGGTGTGACTTTTGTTTTCCACCATTTCCCTGAATTCCTTCTAATTGAGGTTGGTGGTTCTAGGCATAAACATTATTTGGATATTTTTATATGATTTCTTGGTTTCATATATACGTTCTTTGAATTACATGTTAGGTTAGAAATGTTTTTAAAAATATTCAAGGTGTGCCTGTGTTAGAAATGTTTTTCCAAAGGATATGTGATAAATTTCATTTGTGTCATATATGTGCTTCCGTCATGTTGAATTCCTTCAAAGTGTTTGAAAAAATGTCTAAAATGCATGAATCTCATGTAAAAATAGTTTGGTATGAGTTTTGTCTAAAAGAGGGTTTTAATTTTTATATTGTCGTTTCAAATGTGTTTTTATATTGGTTTTCATACATGTGTGTGAATTGTTGTAATCCTTGGGACATGCAGATTGAAGATTAAGAATGAAAGGAATCCTCTTTATCTATGTTAGCATACTAGGAATATTATTCTTGTGATTTAAAAGTGGATTCTTCTTAGATTCACTAAGGAGGATTGATGATTTCAACAGTAAATAAATTTTTATGATTTTTGGATACCATTATAAATTTGGATGTTTCTCCTCTTTAGGTGATCGCGCTTGAGGGAGTGGATGATAGTGGTTACTATACCACCTTTCCCTGAGATACGATGTATCTAGGGACCCAGTAGAGCTAGAACCAATATGATTTTCCCATGAGATAGTGCTATTTGATTATATTTCTATTTTCATTGGCATACAGTGCTCTTGGTTAGTTATTCCAATAGAAAATCATGTTTTCTTTAAAATTGTTTTCTATAATAACATATCAAGAAATCACTTTTATAAAACCTGCATGTCAAATTATCGCATAATTTTTATAGCATGGAATCTATTTTTTTGGGTAGTATATTATTGGTATTTTTCTGACACCCTACTTACACCTTTGGGTATAAGTAGTATTGGTTATGCTTGATACATTTAAAAGAAATGTGTTTGGTGATGGAGGTTTGAGATGCTAGTGTTTATAGGTGTTGTGGCGGTGGCATGAAGATGGTGCTCCTCTTATTGCATATTGTTTTTGTTTTGGGATTGTTTAAATGTTGTAAATATTACTTATTAAAATTATTATTCCATGTTTGGTTGTGTTTATTCAGCCCTGATATGTTTAGTATTGTGGGTTATTAATGGTTTGTTAAACTGGTGAAATTTTCCCATGTTTTATTGTCGATACCTAGGAACTAGATTCCATCCCATGGGTGTCAGAAACATCATTGATTCCTTGCCATGGGTTGGGACTGGCACCTGGTCGGATCACTTTTTTCTTGGTCTTTGACATGAATAAAGTTTCATTTTTTTCATATTATACATTCGGTGATTTGTTGAAATTTTACTAGATTGGATAACCCCTTAATCAAGGATGTTTTTATTGGTGTTAAATTTATATAAAATATGGGATTAAAAGAATGTATTGAAGAATTAACGTAGATATTTGTGAATGATCATATTTTGACTCTCCTACAAAAAATAGAGTATTTGTGATATATTGTGATAAATCAATGAAGGGACTTGGTTGTTTCATTATGAATAATGATAATTTTATTTAATAGCATATATAGAAATAATTAATAACAAATATAACAATCGCACTCATGATATATATATAACAAGATTATTTTTTCTTCAAATATATAGATATATTATCACTTTTGGAAAATATATGAGAGATAAACCAACCATAATATCATAAAATAAATATTTCCCAAGAAATATATCACTATGATGAAAAAATGATCGATTAAGTTACTCAAGGATTATGATTGGCCATTACAAAACCACCTCAGAATGGAAAAGATGGTTGTAGATGCATTGGGTAGGGTGGTTCATGGAGTTCTAAAAAAAGGAGGACTATAATTAATAAATGTTCATTGATTTTAATAAGGATTTATTTGAGAATTATTATATATGATGAAACATCACTCATTTTTCAAATTATTTGAAAACCACTTTTTTAGACATGATTAAATGTACCTAACAAGATGACGAGAATTTGAAAATTATAATTAATGATGTAAATGATGGGAAATTGGATAAAATAGTATATGAGGACGGTGTTATAAAATTTTGAAAGATAATATGTCATCCTTATAAATTTAATATAACGAGAGAACTATTGGGTGATTCTCATAGCTGGGATATATATACACACCCCAAAATCACTATGATATATTGACATTTCAAGGAACATTTTTGGTGGGATAATATGAAAAAATAAATTTTTGATTATGTGTCTATATTTTTGGTTTGTAAAGAAGTAATGAAATAGAAACAACATCCTAGAGGAGTCAATAAACCTCTTCTTATTCTTAAAAATTAATGGGATGAAATTATTATAAATATTTTCATCATATTACCAACGTCTTCTAAAAATAATAATGTGATATGGGTTATTGTTGTTAAACAGACAAAATCTGATAATTCTCTCAAAAAAGGGGGGATTTTACTCTACATCACTATAAAATGCACCATATTAATGATTCTTTATGACTTCAGCATTCACCTATTTCAATTGTGTCTGATCGTGATCCCTGATTTACATCGAAATTTTGGAAACCTCTTCAGAAGGATCTTGATATTGAGGAACATTTGAGCACTTCATTTCCTAAAACAATTATAAGGAAATCATAATAGTATATGAAAAAATTATAATACGTATTTAGTTCATCATTAAATGAGTTTCAATGTATGTGGGATAATTATTTACCTTCAGCAGATCTTTATTATAACAACTGCTTCCATTTGAGTATTTAAATGGTTCCCTATACAAAATTTTAGGGAAATAGATGTCATATTTCAACATATTTTTTGACTTTTTTCAAAGGAAGATTTTTGGACTTCAAAATATTAATGGAAATATGATAATGTTAAAGACTGTTCAAACTCATATAAAATCATCTTAAAGAAGAAAAAATACCCATGCCAATAACCCAAGTAAATAATTTAACTTTCATTTTCAGAATCATGTATTTTAATGTATCTCTAGGGAAGGAAGTTATAAGATTTTTTAATAAAGAAAAAATAATTCCCATGTAAATCAGATATTATGAAATACATAAAATAAATGGAGTTGTGACTTACCATTGGGAAATTCCACCTATCCTTTCTAAATCACATGATGTGTTCGATATCTCTTTAGTATAGAAGTAAATTCTAGACACAACACACATTATGACTTTCGAATAAATAGTATTGTAACCATATTTATCATATAATAAAGATAACATCATGATTCCATACATTATAGAATAAGTGTTGGTGAATCAGATGAATCGAGTGGTAAAGGTACATTAGGAAAATCAATAGATAGAAGAGAAAAAATGATAACCTAAAGAAATTATGAGTATGAACTACCCATATCTATTCATGAGTTTAAATGTTTTCAATTTTTAGGATGAATATTGGGGGGGCATTGTAGTACCTTAATAATTTATGGTACCTGTATTTTTATATAAATTTTATCTCCTCAATAGCTTGTGATGCACACAAAACTAAATTTAAATGACTCATGATCAATTATTATGTTACCTTTTTAATGTTCCCAATAAAAAATGGAGGGTTTGATTATGAATTAATAATTTATGACAAATATATTTTTTTATATATTTATAGAATGAAATGCTTGGTAATCGTTCAAAATAAAAAATTATTTTAATGTAAAATATTTTTTTAAAAAGTATTTTTGTGAAACCAAAATATTTATATCATAGTAAACTAAATTAAATACCATTTTTGAATTATTTTAAATAAATTTAAATTTTATATTTTAAAACAAATTTCATATCAGTATTTTAGTGTATTTTACTAATTATAGGATACTAATAAATCTTGTATTATTCTTAAAAACACTGTTTTTATAAAAAGTTATATTCAACACATTATTTAATAATATTTTAAAATTTATTTTTGAAACATATACAAATAGAATATTGAAAAATTAATTCAATATTTGGAATCAAGGAGATTCTATTTTTTAATTACATACTTTTATGTTTATTCATTATTAATAGTTAGTGTGGTAAAATTTATAGACTCGATAAAAGAAAAAATTGGTTTAATATAGGTAAAAAATAAATGACAAGGTTACAATATTAGGCTATTAATTTATATGTTTAATTGACACTTGTACATGGAAATGAATATTATAATATTCAAATAAAAAAAATTTAAAAAATTTAACTCTCTTAGTTTTAAATATCTATTATGTGTCCACACAAGAAAAAAGTATGTTATTAATGAATATAAATTTTAATTTTGTTAAAAATGAAATTTTATTCCAGATTATAATTTATTTATATTTTTTATGAATTATATAATTTCTTAAAATTCTTATGAAATAATAAGGCATTATTTATTTAATTAACATAAAAAATAAATAATTTTAAAATTGTTATATGTGATATAATTTGATTGATTATAGTGGAAAAAATTATATAGATCTATGTGACATATTAGTCAGTTTTTGAATAATTATATTCAAATTCATCCATATTATTGATGTATTAGCAGTGAAATTTAAATGGATTGTGTCAAAATTGAAATTAATAATATTTTACGAAGATAATATATATTTTTTTAATTTTTTTCAAATGTGTAAAAATATTATGTTTTTACAAGTGAATGGAATATGTTTGAAAAATTAATTCATTGTCCTTTTAGTATTCACTCATCTATTTATGGTAACATAATTAACCCTTTCTGAAAACAATTGTGGATACCATGGTTAATAAAAAATATGTTTAACCGAGGAGTTAATAAAAAATTTAAGGAATAGATAGAATTATATATATATATATAATTTTTTAATTTTATTTAAACCCTTTAAACATTTTCTTTTAATTCATGATCATTTTGAATCATTTATCACATGAATACTAGTATTATATTTCAATTTTTAAACAAATTCAAAAAGTTTCACCAAGATAAATTATAAAAGGACTCCCAATCCATCAATTAATTACACGACATTGAGAAATATATATTCAAAATAACAAACAATTTGTATTTTAAACTTTTTAAGACACATTATAGAGGTTATTTTCATCCCAAAATACCAACCCTATGTTCTTTATTAAAGGGTATAAAAGAGGTATCCCGAAGAATAGTTACTTCCTTACCTGTTATATTTTAATTTATTTATTGTTTTAACTACTATATATCAATATTATTGATATAATTATGAATCTTGGATTATCCTCCCCCTTTCCCATCAAACAGGAGGTGAAAGTATCACTATAGCATATGAATGACTTACCATCTCCAAATAGAAATATATTTTGTTTTTAATAAACATATTTTATGGATGGGAATTATGATGGATTTAATTAATATATATTATATTTTTAACATAATTATAAGTTTTTAATGATTATATCATATCTACCATCTTACCTAATAATCTTTTTGGAAATGGTAAGATAATTTTTGTGTACATTGTGACTACCACCTCCATGAAGTGATGCATTTTTTTCATTTTAATTTTACATGGATTGTAATAATTGATTATTTTATGAATATCTTTTTTATATGAAATAATAAATATTATTCAAGGGTAGGATATTAATTGCCTTTAATTGTTTCGGTCTGTGAAAAGTGAAAACATTGTTCATGCGTATGTACAAACAACTATCCCCCTGACCGATGTGTTTTATCTTCCCTATATATATTTTATGGATTAATATATATGTATATATATAATTAATAATTAATATATTTTAATCATTATAAATTTTTTTAGATTATATGACCAGAATAGTTGTAAATTTACTAAAACTACCTAACCAAAACATGCATGAATACAAAAGCATTTATTACTAAGAACAGTGATTTTAGAAAGGAAATTTTTCTAACCAAGTGATAAAATATTATCATTTGGTCATATATAGTTTAAAATAGAATACTATGGGTCTATAATAGATTTATAATAAATATATATTAATTATATATGAGGTGTGAACACATTTTATGAAATTTGAACATGAGTTAAGGGAATATTTGACAATCTCATGATTATTTGGGATTATTAATATTTATATCCCCATTTCGGGAATAATTTTCTTCCATGTCCATATTTTCTATAAAAAAATTAGTAATATTTATATAACACTCCAATTATTAATTAATGAAATATTTAACCATTTTTAACTTTTTTGAAAATGGGGTGAATAAAATATTCTTGTAATTTTGTGAATGAGTTATGTTTTAACTTTTTTACAACAATGTGATTATAATGTTTCTAAACATACATAGAAATAAATAATATTCCCACAATCATGAAAAATATTTTATTCGAAACATAATTTTCAATTTTAAATATTTTTTTGTGAAAATGTTTTCCTTTATAATTGTACAATTTTTTTAAATAAAATAACTCATTATAAACTGAAAAGGGTACCTTCCTTAAGAATTTTATGATGATATTTTTTAATGTATTTTATTTTATTTAATTGTCAATTATTTAATATTAACCTTTAGTTAGGTTATAATCTTATGATATAATCTGTCAAATTTTATTAGATTTATTATGATTAGTTTGACAAAAGATTTACTATTTTTATACACTTCACCATATTACTCTAGATTATTTTTGAGTAAATTTATTGATCAGGGTAGTTATTAACATTTTATTATTAATTTTTAATATATTGGTTTACGTTTATTATGTTAAACCCAGTTCATATGTGGAATTGAATAGAGATTGTAACTGACGTGAAGGGCTCACTATATCCCCTCTATGTATTAGTATGTGTCATTAGATAATGTAGTTTGGGTATTGGCTGTGGCCTTGTCTATTTATATATGAATTATTTTCATGAGGCCTCAATAGTATGACTACGATTTCTAGAATTATGATATTCTATATTTTGCGATTAGTTATTTGGTGTCTATGTGATTATTTAATTTGTAATGATATCCAGAGATATGTTTATAGATCATTTGATAATTTATATAGAATTTCTTATCCACATTTATTCCTTATATTTTATTCTTCATTATTATGTTATCGATTAATTTGTATGTTTTTTTCAGACTTCTAACAAGATTTTTTGAATTTGTTTTACCTCCCACTATGTGCATACCATTAATAAGAATTATAGATCCCTACATTCAAAGGATTAATTTTCCCTAGGATACCATGATTTGTATTTTTATTGATATGTCGAAATATGGGAAGGAGAAAAATCATGTATACGAATGAAAGGATATATTTTGTTATGCTTTCAAATGTAATGTTTTAATCATCCATGTATCTTGTATTTCCAGGAATACTAAAGTATTCGATCAGTTGGTTGATTATTCTATTACTTAGTGACAATAAAGTTCTATAACCACTGACTCTATGGTACTTGGGTAAGAATATGTACACCTATCATAAGCATAAAATATGCTTATGTAGTAGGATGATATCTTTGTACCATGACTTATGATATAACTGTATCCGGGCACACAATAAGTTAGGGATTATATCATTTTTTCAAAATAACAAAAATCATATTATAAAATAGCATATATCCAAAAAAACATATGATATTTATTATATTTTTTAAATATATACATAAAATATACCACTTAATTTGTTCTATTCAAGTTAAGAATGCCATTCCTGAAAAATCAAAGGGAGTATTCAATTTATTTATAAAATAATAATATTCTTAAACTAAGTGATTTTAATATATTGTTTTTATTGAATTCATTATAAAAATATTATCTAAATATGTTATAATTGGAAAAATTGTTTCAAATAATTTTGTAATTTATTATCATTATTTATTTGTCAAGGATTAAATCAAAAATTTAGTTATATTATTCTCTGATCAGTTAAAATAAAAACTATAATTTTTAAATTTTATGGAAATTAGAATACAATAATTTTTTTAACATGTGGATAAAATAATATTTTGAAAATATTTAGAATATTAAATAATTACTGTATATAAAATATTGGAATTGATTTAAAATGATTAGATTTTAACATTGTATACATATTTTTTCAAATGGATACAAAACCATTTATCATTCTTATAATTATTGTGTATTGTTCATTGAAATATGTTTCATGACATGTTTATATATAGATGGTCATATAGAATCTATATAAAATTATGGATTTTTTGTTGCAACTTTTCATACGGTATATCATTTGGTAAAAGAACATGGTTTAAAAAATTAGGGTTTTTTGAAAAAAGTTAGACTCTATAATTTCTTTTATAATATTCAAAATCATATACTTGTTAATAGTATCTTTAGGATTTTTAAAATCAAATTCATGTGATATATATTGTTTAATTTGGACCCATGACCATATTTTGAATATATTATATATTTTTGTAATCCTTAGTCTATATTTGATAATTTTCTTTTGTTGGGATTATTTTCTGTACACTATTTTTTCCCATACATTGAGATAGGGATGAGTATTAAATTATTATAATTTAATGGTTTATATTTTTAACCAATGATTTATTCGTTATTTTATAAATAATGAAAATTTTATATGTATAAATATAATATTATCAGGGTTTGAATGTGATTAATTTTTAGGGGAAATAATGATTTCACATTTGAGTGTTAGGTAATATAGTTAAATAAAAATATAATATGATATATTTCATGGTAAAGGGAATTAATTTCATCTATAGAAGAATGGATGGTGAGAAGGAAAATATACATGCATGGATTTTGTGTCCATATATAATTAATTACCCACTATAATAATTCACTGGTTATTATTTTCTGATGTGGATTTTGATTTTGATGAAGTTTCATTATTATATTATCGAGACATAAATAATGATTGTGATTTTTTATTAACGAGTAATGATTATTTTATGATTTCTATTATGATTCTTATTTATTATTAATAATTGGTTTATACATTTATTTAATTTAACTTTACATTTTTATGTTGTAAAAAATAAAAAATAAATAACCAAATGTGATTTTTAAGTGATTTCAGTAGATTTTTTCAAATAGTATTTGAGACCCCATGATATTCATTTAATATTTGTTTTAATAAAATTTCAAAATATAATAAAACCGTAAAATGTGGAGAAGAAAAACCTGATTACAAAATCACATTCAATAGAGTAATAATATCTATGAACTAAAAATAATGAAATAAAATGATACCCTATTAAAGATAGCCATATAATCATTTTCCCAAACACTAATTAATAATTAATATATTCCACATAAATCACGAATTGATCATCATTTGGATTGAAAATATATTTCATAAAAATTATTATAAAATCATATCTATCATATTGTTTTGAATAAATTAATCTTTTTCCTACAATGATTCCCCACCACAAAGACAATGGTAAAAATATATCTTATATAGGGAAAAAACTATAGAAATAGTACTTGGTTATTTATAAAAACATTCATTATGGAAATTATAAAAAGAAAAAAATAATTCAATTAAATTTTTTATACCTGTATCCCAATTTTTTTTTCTATAAAAAATTTCAAAATTGTGTACTTTAAATTTGAAACATAATAAAGCAATAATATTTGTCAATGCAAAAAGATTAATTCGTATATAATTTTACTCAACTAAATACATTAAATAATTAATAAAAATATTTCATATAATATGTTAGGACTGCTTGGCATGTATCTACTCAAATCTGTTTTTTCTAAATTTGAATCCATTACTCCCATGCTCAATTTTTTTCATATAAATATAAATAATGAATTTGGAACATTGGATAACTCACTAGATATTATTTTAGAGATTTTCAATTTTATAAAATAAATGATCATAAGAGGACAATATTTAATCAATATAAATAACATAAATTCCCATGTATCCAATTTTTTTTACTTTACTATATTCTATTATTCATCATTTTTTAAAAATTTCCTCTGAATGCTTCCTTTCCCCAAGATCCTTATTATCCTCATATGGCTTTATCTCTTAATGGAAATCAAAAAGCTCTCAATTTTTGGTACCCATGACAACCAAAGATAAAAAATCACTGAAATGATAACTATTATATGAATCCTTCCTTAATAAATTCACATAATATGAATTCCAATCAACTACCACCAATTCATATCTAATTATAATTTATAGTGGTGTTTTAATAGATTATGTTGTATTGTAACCAATATTAAACACAAAATGTGTATATATAATTCTAGTAATAATAAAAACATCAATCATTCCCCCTTTCTCAATCTCACCCAAGTTAATATTATTCAATAGTAATTCATCATTATAATTTTATATTGTAACAATATAATCCAGCTACAAAGTTAGTTGAATAAATAAAGGATTAAATAGTGTTAAATTATTTCCCAATGAAAATCTATAAGTACCATATATCCTTCAACATCAATTATATTTACATTTATTGAATAAATAAATTCACTTACCTATTTATAAAATAAATTCACATTGCAGTTCACCTTGAATCAGAATGAGTAATGACTCTCGGGACATTAATTTATTTTCCCCACTCTATAAAGTAGAGGAACATATTTATAAAATAACTTATACAAAAAAATTAAACACCATTCATGAACCACATAGATCTTAGAGAAGTTATTGAAAAAAAATTATTGATACAGACCCTCACAATTTCCTTGATAAGCCCTTAGTAGATGAATCAATCATAATCAGGTTACCTAAATTGTATAATATAGTAAGAAATTATTTTGGATGAAATAGGTTGGTAGGTATCAAAATAAAGCAACGTTTAAAATAAAAATGTTTAAATCTAAATAATTAAAATTTACCATGGTCCACATAAATATTAACATCTCATATCAATGAACATCTCATCATTATTTTCTCATCTATTTATAAAAAATTTTTTGTTTTATATAATTATAAAATAAATTCATATTTATCTAGAATTATGAAATTTAATTTCAAAATAAAATATTATTAAAAATTTTCCTTGGAGCGTCTTTACATACTACATTGAAATAACTTAATCAGTTCATATTTTAATTTAATTGGCCTAATTGTGAATTCATTAGATTCCATTATTCATAAAATGAGGACTATAAGGGATATTGGGGTACCATTATTTATTGAAATCAAAAAAAAGTATCCAAAAGAGTTATTATTGATCTGCATCAGTTAGCTTCTTCCCCCTTTTATTAGTATATAGTTGGTTCACCTATATCCAATTGTAGATCCTTATGGATCCTTAATTTTAATCCATGCACTCATAATGTGTGAATAATAATTTATAATATCTCTTTGGTTCAATATCATCTAGATGATTATGATCAATTTTAATACCATTTAATATTGATTATATTGAATTGTACAGTAAATATACAAATGAAATGATATAGTAGGGGATTTATAATTTAATTCATGAATAAAGAAAAAAAATTGGTATATTTTTTTTAACATTCTTCAAGGTGGAGTTATGAACAAAAAAATAATAATCTAAAGGGGTTACTCATCATCAATTTTATGAAAATTATATACTAAAAAACATATTAAATATCACCCTAAATCACTATGATCTGAGAATAATTTACAATATTAAAGAGAATAAGATGTGAAAAAAATTATTTAAAGGAATAATATCATAACTATTTGATAATGAAATGGTTCCTAAAACCATTATATTTACGAATATTTCATTTTTTCATCAAATGAATAAGGATCTAAATAATTAGAGTGCCTTTAAAATAATAATTAGGTCACAACTATAAATTTTAACTTTAATAATGAATGAATTTAATGTTATTGAAGCAATATAAATTACAAAATTACTTAGAGTTTATCTAACGAATGTTTATAACAAATATCAAACATAATTAAATGATGTCTAAATTCAATGAATTATAGAAACAATGATGTTGTTAAAATAAAATAAAATACCTCTATACCTATATACCATAAATTATGACATTGAGAATATAAATTAACATAATAAGTGTTTTTAGGTCATATTATGAGTAAATATCACACTTTCATATATCCTCATATAGTTTATACCTTTTTATTGTGTTATAAAATCTCATGTAACAAATTTTTAAAGCACATCCAAAAACTATATTCCACTAAACTACCATATATGTTTTTTAATCAATTGAAAATATATATATAAATAAAAAATTCATGTACATAGAATTAAGGTATAACTTATTGTTTTTTATTATTTTCTTAATAATTATATATTTTTAATTTTTAACTTTGAACAAAAAGTTGTATCTAAATACAAATATATCACGGATTTTCCCACCAAGGATTTTCTTAGTCCTACATTATGCTGTGGGAGACACCCCACACCCACATTGAAAATGTTAAGGGATGACTAAAAACACATAGAAGGAATATTTTTCTAATTTCATGCCTTAACCAGATGAATCTATACAAATACACACCCCAAAGTACATCACAATCAAATTGAATGAATGACTATAATAACCCGAGGAATAAATGCATGTTATAACCTCTAATTTATGTAGTGTATAATAATATATATATATATCCAAAGTATAAAAGGGTAAAAATAAACTCACATTCCAAAATAAAGGGTGTACCAACCTAACAACCAATGGGGAGTAAGTTTCACCCTCGTATCTCTAATATCGACCACCAATCTAGGACCACCATCACTATGTGATACTAAGAATCTGCTATAATAGGCCAGCCAAAAACATGGTCTATCTATTTATCATCTATATAAGATAATTAGATTATGGGAAAATCTCATAAATGAGTTATTATGTAAATACAAATTATGGTAACCCAAAAACTAGAGGTGAAAAAATAAAACTAAAAATTCATCTAAAAAAAGACTTGGAGGTGTAAAAGAATACCAACATTATATATAATCATTAAGAAATCCAAATAAACGAAAGTGGAATTTGGATATTCATAGCTAGACAAGATAAAAAACTTTACTATAGATCCATAGATCCAATATTCAAAGCTCAGTAACATATGCAACATCGTGAGAGTGTTAATGGAGGAACCTCAACTTAATAATTTGTACCACAAACAAGGGAGTACCAACTCTAGTAGAGGGCCCAATTTCTATTAGAGCTCGATGAATGGGAAGCAAAAACTCCATATATATAAAAAATACACACCTTTAATGTATGGGGTTACAAAAATCAACAAATACATTTGGCAAGGGATACCCATACCTTGAAAAATGTGGCTATCATGGTAGATTTAACTACAATATTATTCTGATGAAGTTGAAAAGGAATTTATGTCTACTAAGCATGATTGGAAGAATAATCCCACCAACGTAACCTCATGTTCAATTTCACATGTTTAAAATAGTATAACCAATATATCTGACATAGAATTCCAATTAGAATAGGCATGCCATAGTCTAAAATGAAAATATTGAAGAAGGAAATTTTGAAGGTGGAATGTACTAAGAATGAACTAGACATTTAATATAGTGGATCATGATTTTTTTGGTTAGATGGGGTACATAAAATATACCCAAATTCTCAAGAAAATCATGTGAATGTACACAAAGTATTGTATTGTGGAACAGAACATGTAGCTCTGTCCTATTTCTTAATTATTAGGCAACCGATTGACAGAAAACATGTGGGTTTATGAAACACCATGTCGATTGACATGAGGTCCTTAGCATGTACTATCGATCGACATAAAATTGGATAGGATGAACGTAGTTTGTGATTAATGGAAACATAATTTAATCATTAACATCATTTGGGAAACATTTCCACTAGGATCACTGAAATACATGGCATGCATTCATAGAAGAACATAATGTGTAGTTCAATAAATTGTAAATGACAAAAATTATCCCATTAATCATTATAAATCTATCATTGTTGCCTTTAAAATCACTCACACCATCTCCAGATGTGTTAATCATTGGTTTAACATCACCAAAAGACTATTCCTAGCCTTTTAATTTCCAAAAAGAAATTCATCATTGAAAAAGAGAATTCTCTTTTGAGAAAACTCATGTAAAAAAGTCAATCCATTTGGAAATGTAATTTCCTTTATAAATTCTTGAATATCAAGGCATCAAGATATCCAAACTCATCCACACATAAATCAATAGAAATTAGGGGTTATATGATAATTTAATGTGGACTAGAAATCATAAAGCTTCTACATAGAACACGGAAGATAGTGATGGAAAAAAAAGGGAGAAGACCAGTGTAATATCATGGTGAATGTCACTATTGGCTGATATGAATCTAGTCAATGATAAACCTAGAGAAAATAGAAGAGTAATTAATAATTCATTGTCAAAAATCAAATCAATCTATGGAATAAACTAAAAATTGACAGGACCATGAGCATAAAGAGTGATAATAAGTATTCATGATAGATAAATTAAGCCATGAAATAAATAACAGTTTTACGATCCATATATAAAAATATAACTGTTATGATTCAATCAATCATTGATTTGGAAAAATTTCATTTTCTTATCATTGATGCAATCCATTAACTATTTTGTTGATGATGAATCCCAATTTTTTTTGATAATTTATCATCAATCATTGTTCATTAAATAGTTGAAGTTCTTTATCTACATTTAAAAATAGTTTATCTCTAAATCTCCTTGGGTTTTGTGGATAAGAATAAAGATTATCTATAATTGGATTTAAACAGACGTTCATTCCATGGTTAAATAATATATAAATTAAATTTACTTATTATTATCTTATTTAACATATCTTCCAAAAAACTAATGATAAACCAAAAAACTGATGAAAAAAAGAAATATATCATGCCTAGAAAAAACATCAGGTTTTGGATTCAACAATGGATTAGATTTTCCAATAGAGACACGAAAGACCAATGAAAGCCATTATTTCTAAATGTCTATACACATATGTTTTAATATATTTAATATTTTTAAAATAGAGATTTTGTGGTTCTAAAACACCCATATAAATATTATAAATTTGAATAAAAATTTTGTGATATATTTTTAGAAATATCAAAAGGGTACAGATGACATAACTAGAGTCATTACATTCTCTCCAACTTCTATAATGTTTACTCCAAAATGAAAAAAAAATCCCCTGAAATGGTTAGGGTACAAGGATAAAATCTATATATGAAGCGCCCATTATATCTCTAGGAGGTTCCCAAACTGTAAAAGAACATGGAATATTGTGACAAGTTTCTAAAAAAGGATCATTTCATACCAAACCATAAAGTCAAATTGGTAATTCCAAAAGGTTACACCACCATTTATATTCAAATCTACCTAGTCAATAACTTGTGATGGGTCATTCTTGTTTTTAAACAGTAGAGATACTTTATGATTTCATGAACCCATTATAACAATCAGGGTAAGGACAAACGATATAAAACCACTACAACCCATCACAGTATCTACAATAGACCTATGAATCTCAAGGGAAGATTTATACTCTAACCAAACATATGAAAACCTCTTAGAGGAGAGACTTTTATAAGGACATTGACTCCCAGTTCAAAATATAAGGGTCCACAATGTTAGAATTTATAATATTACTATCATATCTGATCAGTCTTTATTTTCTCATGTGTCACTTGAAATTTATTGTTCATTTCATAAACTAGATCTAGTCTCAAAATGAATGACTCACCTATCTCTATCATGTAAACTGGTGACTTGAAGGGTCCCCTATATAGATCATTGAATAGTGACATGTAAAACCTCTTAATGAATGTGATGTGATCCTAGAATCATTTTCAAAGACAAAATTTAAGGCTAACCAATAAATCCCAACGATCTCCTTCATGGAGAGACTCCCAAAACCCTTAATTGAACTCTACTCTCTGATAGAAAGAAAGGGACCTAACATGGTAAGCTGATTGAAAATCAGTAAGATTTGGCCATGGATTCTCACCATCCTTGAAAGACCTACAAAAAATGAATTAATATTCAATCCCATTAAAATTATTGCAACTAAAGAGGTTTACGTAATCCTACTAAATCTTAAATTTCTAACCCACACTTTTTGAATGTTGAGGCATCAAGAAATATACATGTCAATAATCCACCTCATACATTTCCACAAGAACTATCACTGAATTTCCTAGTACATCATTGAAACTTCAGGGTCAACTACTAGGGGGGAACGCATTTAGTGGCCCCTCAAGAAATGTGACTACATTATATTTCAATTATTGAAAGGAATAACATGCTTCCATCCTCTAGAAAATCTATCGGGGGCATATCCTGAGGGTATCTGGTCTGGAATAACTTCATAATAATTGTCTCCCAACCAAGCCTCTCTCATGCACTGAAGATTTGTTTGAGTAACCAAATAATAGTGGAGATAATATTCCCATTTAATATTAAATAATATAAAATTTATATGCTATCCACTTTGGCACAACATCCACTTTGTATTAACTAGATTTATTGATAAGGACATTTTCTAGTAAATTTTTCTTTTAGAGAGTATTGTATATCTCCATGTAATTGTCTTGTATGAACTCCAACTATTTCCTCTATCCAATGTTGATGTCTCTCTAGGAAAATAATTTCATAAGACTCTTGGTGTAAAAAATACAACAAATAATTAGTACAATATATAATGCCTCCATATCATCGAGGAGATGACTATTTCTACTAAATTAAAATCATGGGACTTCTATTTATGACCATTATGTGTCAGATAACTCCACACATAAGTAATCACTATCTATCCCTATATCAACACTCACCCATTCCCAAATCATAGGGAATCATTGAACACCATGTACCTGATTCCATCCTATGGCAACATTAACATATGATCACAGTTCAACCTCTGTCTTAGTTCCTCCTTCGTCATATAGTAAATTCTAATTCCATCATCAAATATAAGATGAAATAATCTATGTATGGTTAAAATGTATGATTCAAAATCATATTCAATACATAATGGAAATTATTCACACTAATGGTACTCATCAAGAACACATTCTTCTGATAGTGACATTTGAATGTGTTATTCAAGATATCCTCCCCATAAAACCTCAACATTTATTAACTTTAACTGAGATCAAACATTGAGAAGAATATCACCCCATTTAACTGTTTAGATATGAAATTATTCAATAGAAATAGGTACTTTTTCTCAAGAATTATGTCAGGCAGGTGATAAAAATAAATTCACAATGTCAATATCCGTCCTTCCATATATATGAACAAAACCGAGGCTACATAGGGGGACATAGTAGGTCTGATAAATCCCTTCACATGAAGGTCCTCCATCTAAACCATCAGATCCCATAAAATAAATATAGACATATGATATATAATAGATTATATAGAGGTAGAACCAGGGTTCACATCAATGTAGAATTTGGTATCCCACCATAGTAAAATTATAGGAAGATATTTTCAAAAAAATACATATATTCCTACACTGTGTCTAGAAGCCAAATGTCAGAAGATCCTACATCACCAAGAGCCACACTCACCAACTAGTAGGATATAGGTTTCCACTTTCCACACAAGATCACCACCCAATTTTCTAGTTGTTACTTCTCTCCATTGAATGATAATCTCATCCCATATCTCCAATGATATTTTACTCTTCTATGATGATAATAAATTTTAGAAGATAATTAAAATGACAATTATATGCCCAAGATAATTTCATATGGTTTCCTTGAAATAGTAATCATGTTTATCTTGATTCTCTCCACACATAGTGTCATTTATCACTATTTTCAAATGTAGAAAACTGTTGAGTCAAGGAGCTTATAAATCTCCTTCCACCACTGATGGGTTAGAGGAACCATAAGAATATGAAAATCTCATAGAAGGTATAATGTTACAAAATATCGAATCGTGCCTATATCTAAAGTACAAAAATTGTCATCAAGTCATCTTTTTAAGACCTTTATTATATCCCTGTAAAGCCTATGTCTAGGAATGTACTCAAACACAATCCCTCTAATCATGACATGACCCCCCTAATGGTGATGGTATTAGTGGGTCATAGAGTCATCCTAAAACTATATCCCCCCCTTGGGTAACCTCTAGTCATTCTGTCATTAAAACATTTTGTTGTGAATAACATAAGTTCCCCTGAAAGATCTCTGATCATGTTTTTTAATCTTCTATAGATGTATATACATTATTTGATCACTGTATACAAGATACCATTCCAGGAAACAATGAACCTTGTGACTCCTTCCATTAAAGTAATGTCATGTTTATTCTCTCAGTTGAATAGATCCTTGGTGGTATATTTGTGTTGCAGATCCCTAATATAGAGAACACATATATAAAGGCCTCAAATGCTATGAACCAGAGGTCTAGAATCTATCAGATGATATAGATGAATCTAATCCATGACACCCACTACCTGCTCTAGCTAACCAATACTCTTTTATAAGGATGATTTTCATTAACACATTCTAATATATCCCACCAAAATAGGTTGATATTCATTGGGAGAACACATTTTCTCATATTGTTATATTGTGGTCTTTACTCAATATTTTATAGATAAAAGTATCCACCTAATTCCTTTTCGATACAGTAAAACATAATGTTGATGAGCCTCAATGAATACTTAATAGAAGTGACATCAGACTAATTTACCACCATAATATCTTAAATATACATAGATCATAAATAATAAGGATAACAATCATTATAGGAAAATTGTTGAAGCTCCTCCCTTGAGAGTGTAAACTCATAATGGTCATAGGTGAACACTGGAGCCTTACTTCTTTATATAGAATAATGGTCAAAAGTATAATAATTTGATCGATTGGGGCCCAGAAAAAAAAAACAAAACTCAAACCCATGATTCAATTCAAAAATCATCTATCTGAGGTTCTAACTACCAATTAACCATGAGTGGTAACTATCCCTTAAAATAAAATATTATCTTAATACTATGTTCATTATTATCAGTTCGAACAATAACAATTATGTTTAAAATATGCTGATGAACGTCCACATGAACTATCAGTGTTGGGTCCATGCTTCAGTCATTAGGTTGGTGTACTAATCTATGCTCTCATAGAGGGATCAACTCATGAACATTCCCCTAGAATGAAGCCTCACCATTAGAATGGTCATTATTATGGTCTTACATAAACATCCTATGTATCTGTTTCCACGGTGTCATCTTGAAAATTTTGAAGCCATACCATGGATAGATTAGAATTTGGGTGGATCTGACTCAATAAGAAAGTTGATTTCAATGAACAACTTTTAGAATATGTACATACAATTTGTTTATTGACAACTAGTGTCTTAATATATTGAGTCAAAAAGTATGTAGTCGAGGACTTGGGGAAACCATATTTCAGCCTCCACACAATTACTATGTTACTTGGGCTAAAATATTAAATTATGACACCTTAACAACACTTACTGATAGTCCCAAACCAACCCTGATAACACTTCAAACTCTAAACACCATCCCTAGGGCAGACCAAAATTATACCACTCTATCGTGACCTAACCCACCAAGGCCCCACATGGATCATAATTAACCTATTTGTGATATCCCAAGAACACCTTAAATATACTAAGGATTAGAGACTAGATTTAAAAAGTAATATCTCAAAAATGAGAGGCCATATTCAGTTGAAAATAATCACATTCACACCTCGATGTACATCCAAAACATGCAACAAAAAAGATTGTACTAACCCAAGTGGAAAATAATGCTTGTAATAAACTGTATAAAAAATAGTTGATAATATAAAATATATATATCCAAATTATGAATGGGGAAAATGTATATAAAAAAGGGTGTACGAACTTAAAAATTGATGGGGTGAAAGATCTTACTCCTGATCTCTGATACCAAACACTAACCTTCACCCACTGTCACTGAGTTTTTCTAAGCTAAAACTACACCAAGACCACTAATATCCTCACCAAATTGGCTATCATCTACATAATAGAAGAAAAATACATGAAAACCCCTTGTTGGGTGAGTATATATATATATTACCATTAGTGTTAGCTCAAATTGGAAGTAAATGAAATAAATAATAAACTTAACCGAAATTAAAATGAGGGGATAAAATCCTAGCATTAAACATGGAAAAAACACCAATAAAATAACATATAATCCTGAAATTCATAAGAATATTCAAAATGTGAGTTGGACTATATCACTATACATCCCATAGAGAAAGGAAAGAACCACATAAAACATAGCATGGATTATAATTTAGGGCAAGTATCTCACTGATGGGTGTCGTAACCTATGGCGTTTCAATTACTGTGGAGATTATGCACCTTATGGGAAATTAATGAAAGGAGAGTAAAATGAAAAAATTAAAAGAATCATGAAATTTTAATGTGAATGAGTTCTAACTATATTAGAATACATGATATTGGGGGGACTTTCCCTAGAAAATCCAACCATTAGGGGGTGTACCGACCCCATAATAACTCTGATTATCACTTATAATCCTTATAATATACTAAGAATAATTAAATGATGATCCAAAATAAAAATAAGTTTTTTAAAATATCTCATTTAGAATAAAATTCCACCATTATATCCTATAAAAAATTCTACTCAGAATGGACTACTCTTAGGCCCAAATCAGATTCATGAAGAAGGAGATATGAAGGGTGGAATATATTAACAAAGAAGAATACATGCTAAATAGGGTAACACTATGTATTCTGTTATCATGGGAATTCAGTGTTTACCCGTATATTGTTATAGAAACCCTTTCCTTACATACATTGATATAAATTCACAATTGATTTATCTTTGTTACAACATATAACAAATCCATTATAGTACTGTGTAGGTATAATGTATTTAGAAACATGGAAACATAAACAAATGGTTGATAACAAATCTACTATCTCCCATTTATTTCATCATAAAAAAGATCCTTTTTGGAATATCATAATTAATACTATTCTACATGTCCTGGGGAAAATAAACATATAAAATGGTTTGCTCAGATGCTCAATAAGGGAAATCAAATGAAATAACAATCATATCATATTCATAAGAACATAACATTTGAAAATCTTATCATGTATATAAAATATCACAATATCATGTCATGGGATAATTCTTAAAAGTAAAATGTATTATCAATAGTCAAAAAATAAGACATGAAATTTTGTGGCATACATACATAAACATATAATATCATTTCATATCAGTCAATGCTCATTGCCAAGACCATCATAGCGGACAAAGTCCATTACTGAACTAAGTTATCTCCTCATTCTAGCCATGTATCACTAAACTGGATTAACATTTCATTACAGCCATATATATCTGATGAGATATAAATCATTACCTAAAGAATTGAAGAAAGAAATAGGTACCACACATCTCATAATGAATACATTCTTTGGCGTGCCACAAAAACATAAAAACATTCACTATAGCATAACCCATGAATAAAAAGGGGTTTATTAAACATTAATCCATATTAAAATTATCCATAAATAGATTTCTTAAAAAAGATTTCATCATTTAAACAGTAAAATCAAAGTAATAATATGGATATTTTTATATTCCTATTTAATATTATAAAGAATTTATTTTCATTAAAGGTTGAGCTTTATTGCTAGGGAAAATAATCTTATTTTTGTAGAATAATTTCATTCCTCAAAATATCACACAATTCTCGATGAAATAATTTTATATGGAAATAACCTTCTATTATTTAATTGGAATATTTAAGGAAATAAATCATTATGAAATCATAAAAATCATTTCATGTCGTACATGTTAAAAAATATTCTTCTCGTATTTTTTCCAGAAAAGTCCAAAAAGTACCTCATATGGTAAATGTTAGAAAGATTCCTTCCAAACCATGTTTTAAAGGCCATGATGGGTAAAAATGAATTTAAAAATACATAGAACAATAGTAAAAATTTCATGTGAATATTTTTATAAAACATGGAAATTGATGTTAAATATACCCCCAAAAAATACTTACATATAACCAATCTCAGAAAAAAAACAAGTATAAACAATTATCCCTTACCTTAGGTATGTTATCCTTCATATGTATATAAATAAACTATATGATGATTTAAATAATGTTACATATTTATTCCCGAATTATAATAATTTTTATGATAACATATATGATCTTATTTTCACCCTTTTGTTAGTACCATTTCATTGTTACTCGTTATTCGGGTATTAACTGATTTTTGTTCTTATGTTTGATTTTTCGAATAAGTTCTTATTCCTATTTTAGGTTATCATTATATCATTTAAATAATGTTATTAGTATAATATATGACATATTTTTTAATTTAGTTTATTTATATAATCATGGTTTAATGATGATTATGTAGAACAAATCATATCGCACCATGGAGACAATAAGACATCTGTACGCACGAGTGATGATATAATTCACATAATTGTTGAATGGTATTGAAGTGGATGGTGTAGAGTATCTCATAATTATAATCATGTTATAATTATAATACATAGTTATGATTTCCATGATTATACCCATCCATGTAAGGTGTTGGTAAAAACATTTTTTACCATGACATGGAGATGGTAAGCCGTACGTATTCCTGCGCGATTATTTCATTTATTGTAGGATGGATAGAAGGTGAAATAAGGTTTTTTCATATTTATAATAATATATCAGTATAATAGTGATACTAATGTTAATAATTTATAATGAAACACCAAAATAAGATGAATTATATGAAGAAATTAATTTGAATGAATCAGTGGAAGAGATTTCCTCTACCTCAACATGCCTCCATTAAATGTCATCATAGGGAACTAGTGTTTCTATTTTGAGAAAAAAACCTCTAGAAAGTAACTGGGGAAGATTAGAAGACAAATGGAAAGAGTTTGGCTGAGATTGAATGCTCAAAATGAAGTTATGATGAGAGGGATGGGTTCCCTTTTATAAGAGGGGAGAGGGGAACATTTGGAAACTCTTAAAATATTAATTTATTATAAATAAAAAATCATAAAAAATTGTACAAAATGTATTTAATTTAATGATAAAAATATTTTGGTTCGAATACCCATCATACAATAATTTTTAGACATGTTTAGAAATTTTTCATTGATGTTTTTTTGGATTGTCCCTTATTTTACTCTTTTTAAACATACTGTGATATCATGTTATTTATGCATTGTGGGTTAATGTAATTACCATATCGTGTCTAATAACCCACAAAGAGTTATTTATGATGTATTTGGACTTATATTAACCATTTGGCCAAATATTATATATTTTTTCGAATTTTATATCATTTAATAATCTATTTTATGTTATAAGTTATGAATTGTGTAAATTTTAGACACTATTCATAATTGACTTTTTAATAAAAATTCATAACAACATGATTCCAACAAAAAAAGGAATTAAAAAAACTAATATGTAAATACCATCATTAACATTAGTGGATGACATCAAAATAACCAAATTACATTTTTTTAATATATAGAAATTCATTTATTTTAATATTTCATTAATGAGGCTATCACTACGTAATAACTATGTCATAAAAATATATATTAATCTATATTCAAAAAATTATAAATAAAATACCATGATGTAGGAATTTTATTATATTTCTGATGACTATTTATATACTTACTGATCAGTTATATTACCACATATTAAAATCGATTTAGTAAAATATATGTGTTTAGGTTACAATTATCTTTAATTTAAATTAATTCTTATAAAATACCATTATCATATCCAACTGAATCCATGGGGTCCCAAAATAGACCCAAGGATGAATATGGTCATAAATATCTCATATAATAAGATTATGACATGCTTTAGACTAGTTTTATATTATTAAATTATTATTTTTACCCTTATTTAGTAAATTTACCTTTTAACCATGGTAAATAAAATTATTACTGAAGTTACTATTCATAATGTCCAAAAAAATAAAAGGTACCTATTCACACAATTTGGAACATCTGATTCCAAATATGGAATCCATTTTTAAAATTTAAATACACAAAATATTCATTAATTAATTAAATATTAATCCCATTGTTGAAATTAGAAAACCGGGTTTAAAAGATAAAACATTGCAAAAGATTGAAATGTTTTTAACTATTAATTCATTATAAAATTAATCATAAGGGAATAAATTATATGAAATGGTAAAAATAAATAAAATTATACTTTAAAACCATAAAATATTATAATTTAACAACATAAATTATCTTGATGAAAGAAGTTGTTTTTAATTAAAATTTAGCATATTTTTACTATTCATCAAAACTTGAATGTTATCAAAAAAATATCAGAAATTTATCAAAAGTAAATTTTTATAACTAGATTCAAAATAAAAAGTTTAATTTTTTTTATAGAATGTATTAATGTGTCAAAATATTTACTTAAAATGGGTTCACCATTAAAAGGTTTAAGATTAACCATTTAAAAAATAGGTTCATATACACAAAATATGGTTTTATTCATACCCTTTGAAGAAAATATCCATTTGATGAATATAAAAAATATTTTATTAAGTATATAACACATATATATCATTAATTTCACTACCAAATGTAATTTACTCAAAAATAAAAATATCTAATTGATTAATATTTTTCATAAATAATTAATAGACAAGGAATTTATAATTAATTTTTATAAGTTGGTTATAGTTATTCCAGCTAACCTAAAAGCTAGGTTATAACAATAATTTTATATTAAGGGAATATCATGGTTTGTTTAAACTCACAATTGGGTGCAAAGAAACCTATAGAAGAATTAATGTTATTTAATGAAAATATTTCATAAAAACATCCGGGTGTTACAATTGTAGTCATTTATTTTAATAGTATACAGTGTTTGGAATTGTGGCACATTTAATGTATAACTATCCTAGGTCCTAGTGTCATGAACCCTCCCTCGGGGCCCGTGTGGTGACTACCTTAATCCCACCTTCCCTAGGCTAGGGGCTGGTGACTAGAACAAAAAAGAAATATTCCATAAAAACGGTAACGAATTGACTTTATAACCTATAAACTCACAAAACTAAGCACAAATCAGGATATAGGCCCAAAGTAAAACTATATATAGTAAAATGGGTGTGTAAAAAAAGTAAAAAGGGGCCAGAATAGAAGCCCAACAATGAATTACAAGTAAGCTAAAAAGTATATGTCAACTGAAATAGCATATGTGATAATCCGCCAAGGATCCTACCTGAAGGGTAGGTATAAATCTCGAATGGTCAAATATAAGGAACGCCTCGTCTATGTTTCACCTCCAAGCAACCATTAGTCCTAGTACTCACATCCTCAGTCAGCGCGATCTTTCATCTGAACCAAACAGAACATGGTGCAGGCATAGCCTGTGTAGCGGTGAGTATAATGATACTCTGTAGGGTCTACAAGACCCTCGAAGGTCTCACAAAATCCAGAAAGGATAATCCACAAAGCAAGAAAACAACTGTCAACTCAACTTAGGTATATGCCAATACATATACCTCAGTTTTCAAGTATACCAATCTCAATCATGAGGAAACACAAGGCCAAACTCAAAATCTCAAAGAGAAACCGTTCCATGAATGAAATAATATCACAAAGGTAAAGACTCATCTCACAGCAGTGTAACATTGGTACGGTAGTAAAGATGATTTCATATAACTACTGAATCATCTTACTCTATTGAGAGGTAGGCCCACATAAAATCCTAAATCAGTAGACCCACGTAGGATCCTAGTTCATCAGACCCACGTAGGATCCTAGAGTAGTCCCAATGGATTCCTGGAGCGGATCCTTGTGGGATCATGAAACACAGACCCACATAGAATCCCAAAGTATAGACCCAACTAGGATTCCTTTCTCATGATACAACTTGCTATAAGGTTCCCACACTATGCTAACTTTTTTCTGAGAAGGGTCCTCTCCTCAAGACACATGTCGATACTCCAACTGTCATGACATCCCATGAAGAAGTATCCCAAACGATTTCCCCAAAAAGGGGTCTCAATGCAACAGATGGTGCGTTAATCGGACACCCAGTCTGTAAGTTCTTGTCATTTTAGTCTTGAGGGCCCAGTTGGATATGTGTTCGATCCAACCCCACCATACCCCAACATTATCCGATTTTCATGTGGAGTATTTTTAATGGACCACCTTGATCCAAGGTTTCCAGTTCCGTAGACAGTTTGTAAAATGAAATCTCGTAGCTCATGTAATATACAAAAGAGAAGAAAGGGATTGAAGCTGGTTCGAGTCCCCTTTAACTTGGTTCAACTTGAATCGGTTCGAGTTGACTCAGCCCGACCTGAGTCTGAACCTCGGTCTGACCTGGCACTTGGGATCCGACACAGCCCACTGGGTCCGGCCCAGCCTACCGATGCGATTCACGCTATACGACCCATAGGAGGCTCATGGCTTGGTGGCCCAGTGGTGGGGTCTGCCCTATCCGCCGGCCAAGTGGGAGGCACCCCTTGGGTACCCCAAATGACCCAGAAGTTCAGGTTGGGTGGATGACCGGCCGGTTCCACGTGGTGTTGTCAACTGGCAGGTCGGGCCCGATGTCACACATGGCTCCTCGGCTGTCCATTCAATGGGCCCACCTGCGTAGCGCGGTTGCGCGCCGCACCACCTCCAGCGGCCGACCGCGAGCTAGTCGCCCTTCCTTCACCGTCGCGGCACTTGCCTACCCTATGGCGTGGACGCCCGCTGCCACCCCCTTCACGAGGTCAGCCATGTGCCAGCCGCCACCCTTGCTCTACCACATACCTCATCCGGCCACACAGTCATTCAACCACCATCATTGCGGCTCGCCGGAGTTCCGGACGCTGCTTCCGAGCTCTTAAGGCGCCGGTCACCAGCACCGGTTGCCAGCGATATTTCTGGGGTTACTGGGTCCACCTAGGTGGCCCGTTCTTCATTCCAAAGACTCCTAAACTCATCTCAGGACCTCCCCATTGATTTAAGACTTCCACGATTGGAAATTTTCCAAAACAAAAACAAGCTACAAAGAACACCAAAAACCACAAGGGTTTTAGAGAGGTCGGGCCGTGTTCATTTGGCCCACAATCTCTACATTAGAATGGTATCACTCGTCATAGTTTTTCTTAAATCTAGAAGAATTAAACGAATGGGGTAAGGGGTATACAAAATCAACAATACCTATCTCAATGATTTATTGACATAGGTGAGCAGTGGAAAAGATGGAAATCAGTCCGTCATCATTGAAGACGTTCCTCATTGGAGATCCTTTGACAGAGTTCTACATTGTTGAAATGTTCTTCGAAGGAGAAGATTTCTTCCTCTATGGTGGGTTTCCTCCGACAGGATCCTCCATCAAGCTTCTCCTCCATCAAAAACCAAGATCCCCCCAGTCTAGGTGATGAATATCTCTGCCTTTATTGATAGGTTTAATGAATTCATTTATTGAAGTCATTAAATGTTGGGGGTTTGGCACAATTTTCAAAAATGGCTTTGAATATATTGGTTGGTCCCCACTGATTATTCAAAATAATTCAAAATTTAAATAAAAACAAAGTTAGTTTATTTTTATTTCCACCTTTATTTTATTTTCTCATGATGGGTATCAAAAAATATATTCCTCCCACAACCAACTACAGCCGAGTTGAAGGTCTCTTTAAGAAACTACCGGCACTACGAGACCAACGGTGCCCTCAGATTTCAATTCCGAGCACCGGTTCAAAAGTTACGAAAACATGCTTACACACTTTTTAAAAGTACATAAAAAACATTAGGATAACATTCCGGGATCTCCAGGCCTTGGAATCAAGTTCCATATAAAACTAAAGACATGAATATTTCCATATAATTAAAAAAATACATGGAATTTATGAGTCTTCATATTCTCCACACCTTAGGGCTTTGAGTCCCCAAAATCCACATCAGAAAAACGAGGAAAATAAGTGGGTGTACTGAGCACGAATCTTATCCTCCCTCTCCCATGTGCTCCCCTAGAGGTTCCCATGCTACCAACATACACACACCAAATTTATCGATCGCCAACAAAGGAATCACTCTCGTCGATCCTCGATCTGCAATGGAGCCTCCGAAAATATCTCCCCATCATCGATGTCAAGCTCACCCCAGTAAAATATGTGATTAGGATCATGCACGTATCACCTCAGCTAGTATACATGGAAATTGTCATGCACCTGGTGCAATTGAGGGGGAAGTTCTAGGAATTAAGCCACCTCACCAACTCTACTGAGGACCTGAATGGGTCTGATTATCCTCAGAGATAACTTTCCACCCCTAAAAAATATCTGCCAACCTCATCGGGGTGAGACCCAAAGAAAGACGTGGTCACCATCCTCAAACTCCAGAGGTATTCGTCTCCTGTCTGCATAAGACTTCTACCTGCTCGATACAGTCTTCATCCACTCCTAGATGATCTGGACCTTCTTCGTGGGCATCCATACAGAGCCTTGAAAGGTTTCATCCAAATGGTAGAGTGATAGCTAATGTTGTATGCAAACTCCACTAAGGGTAAGTGATCCTCCCAGCTATGACTGATGTCTAGTACGTATGCACAGAACAAGTCCTTGAGGGTCTGAATTGTTCTCTTAGTCTGGCCATCTATCTAAGGATTGAAGGCGATGCTGAAACGAAGCTGTGTCCTGAAAGGCTCCTGTAACCCTTCCATAGTGGGGAAGAGAAACGTGCATCACGACCAGAGACAATCGTCGAGGGTACTCCATGAATATTCACAATCTTCTACACAAATAGGTATCCCACGATCTTTATTAAACCCTGTTCTTTGATCAGTCGGAAGTGGGCTGACTTGGTGAGTCAGTCAATGACCACCAAGATAGAATCATGACCCCTAGATGTACGTGGTAGTACTGTCACAAAGTCCCTGGATATCCCATTCCACTTCCACTCTAGGACCTCTAATGGTCGTGCTAAGCCTTGTGTAACATGGCGTTGTGCAATCACTTGCTAACTAGTGAGGCACCGAGAGACAAAATTTGCTACTTCTTTTTTCATTATCGGTCACCGGTGCTGTAACAGCCCGAGATTTTATGAAAAATATTCTTTTTAATTTCATTAATGTATTGTGTTGTATGCTACACCAAAAGGATCTTGCACAACACGCATCCTTGAATTGCCTTGCATTACAAGCAATCACGACCTTCCTCGATAGCGTGTGTAGTACGCAATAACGAGTTTCACGAAACAACAATATGCTATTAAAATATTATTAAAACTAGCTATTATGAATAGTAATAACCACTTATTGAAATTTTTTAAATTTTATTTTTTCAAAATGGAATTCATTTTTGGATTCGTAATATCTAAATTAGCTAACGGTGAAATTTTGGTACTTTTCGGATAACTTTCATTTTCTGATGAATAGTAAAAATTACTAAATTTTAAACAACATTTTTAATAGAAATAATTAATAGTGATAAATTATTAATTTGAGTAGTTTTAAAGTATATTTAGAATATAATTTTACAATTTAATACAATTTTGTTCATTGGAAGTAATTTCACATTTAAACCAAACATAAACAAGTGTCAATCTTTTGATAGTTATTATATCTTAAGAACACGATATTTGTTTTGACGACGAGAATTAATTTTTAAATTAATTAATGAAATTTATATTTTTGAATTTGGTAAAATAGATATCATTTTTTAGTTCATAATATCAAATATAGCTTAGGCCGAATTTTTGGTATTTTTTTGGAAACTTTCATTTTTTGATGAATAGTGAAACCACTAAGTGGTAGTTAAGAAAAATGAATTTTTCATAAAACTTAATTTTACCGCTTCAATGAGTAGAATTTCAAAAATCTGAGAGACATAGTTGATGTCAATAAGTAAAATGTGGTTCAATGAGATGAAAATAATTTTTGGTGAATAGTAACTTTTTACTTTTTTTACCACTGTTAAAAGTAAATAGGGTAATTAAGGGTAAAAATGATATTATTATTACCCTAACACATGTCCTAATTCTATTGGATAAGTGTAATTAGACCAAAAACAACCTTAGGAATAAAATATGACCATTTATGCCCACTTGGATTAGATTAGGTCATTTATTATTAATTTATTTAAAGAAGGGTTAAAATAGTTAAAATCAAAGTTTAATAAGTATACCATTTTTAATAAAGGGTTATACATAGGATAAATTCGACTATAAATATTCCTTAGAAAGAAAAAAGGTTTTCCTACATAATGGTATTTTATTTGTAATATTTAGACATTAAATAATTTAATTTATTTATGACACAATTATGATGTAGTAATTATCTTATTAATGAAATATTGACATTATTGATGTTATAAATACCAAAATAAATGTAATTTGATACTTTTTCTGAATTACACTAATTTTATAGGATAACATGACATGTTAGTATTTATTTAATTTACTTTTTTTGAACTAATCATTCTTTTATGATTTTTACAAAAAACAATTAATAAATAGTGTCAAAATTGATATAAAATAGTTTTTAAAACAAATATTATATTATTAATTGTTATTTTATTCCTAAAAATCTAAGGTTCGGCCAAATGACTTAGATAAGGTTATATATATTACTAATAAACTACTTGGGGTTCGTTTGTCTTCTTATAGTATGTTTATTAACCTTATAGTATAAGAACACAAGAAGACACGGTAAAAGTAAAATTATTTTACTTAATGTTAAATCTCAATGATAAAGTCAAAATAGGAACCTAAACTTGTCTAAATTATGTTGGATGAAAGGATTGCGACACATCCCCACCTTATCTTCTAAAATAATCAATTTGGATCTATTTAAAACCGAATTTGACTTTATAATAAAATAATAGTTTTAGTTATTCCAAAGTTTCCCCTCTCCTCCCTTATAAAAGGACACCTCATCCCTCTCTTCCTCACACCACTTTGAGCCTTCAAGCTCGGCCAAACCCTACCAAATTCCCTTCTCCACTTCCCTAGAAACATTCTAGAGGTTCTGGTCATCCTCAAAGACCAGTTTTAGTTCCTTAAAAGGAGATCTCAAAGAGGCGCTTCAAAGAAGAGGTAATGTCCGTTACCGATTCTTTCATCTTTATTTCTTCTTCCACTTCTTTTTATTAGGTTGTTTAATTATGAAGTAATAACAAAAGTATCACTTATATACTGATATGTTATTATAATTATGAAACAAACTTATTTCACCATCTATCCATCCTACGGAAAATGAAATCACCGCGCGTGCGTACGTACGGAATACCGTCTCCACGTCGTGGTGTAATCTATTTTCCACCACCACCGTACTTGGATGGGTATAATGGTGTACATAATAACTATATATGATTATTGTAAAGTGATATTGATTCTGAAATAGTATACATACACTCCAATACAATTCCACTATCATGAGAATGATATCATCGCTCGTGCGTACGTACGGACTACCGTCTCCACGACGCGATGAGATTCATTCTCCACGTTAACCATTCATGAATGATTATAAAGTATATATAATAAGTAATAATGAAATATATGACATAATAATGATTCTGAATTTCTGTGTATATATATGTATGTCATCTACTTAATTCCATTCAACTCAATAAGGAAAAGAAAACAGCGTTCATGCGTACGAACGGTCTACCGTCTCCATGAACGGTGTATTTCTTTTCATTTAAAGATCTATTATATATATATATATATATTCTGAATATATATTATATATAAATCATGTTTTATATTCTGGAATTATGTAATCATGATCTAAGTAATCATATGAATAATTATAAGTCAAAACACGGATGACAAATGAAACGATTTTACCCAAAACGCTCTTTAACATGGAATTTACAAAAGAACGGGTAATATAAAGCCATAAGTGAACCATATATGATATCATAACAATGAGTATGATTCTGGAATAAGTCAATGAAATTATTTAAATCATTATACAGGAGGTCCGGACACATACGAAGCAAATCAGACCTAAGGTAAGGGAAATATCACAATCACATTTTTATCCGAGATTGTTTATACTTTGGTATTTACTGGGGTGTATTCTATAATCCACATCCATGTTTCCTCAATTTTTAATATTATTTCCATCCACCTAATTTTATTTAAATCCTATTTTACCCTTCGGTGAGTTTTTAGTAAAAGATATGAAAGGAATCTTTTATCATTTTTCATACGAGGTACTGAGTATTCCGACAAAAGTACGAGAAGAATGTTTTTTTAACTTATACGACATAAATGGATTTTTAAAAAATTATTTCCAAGAATCATCCATTAAAAGTTTTCATGTTTATTTTTAACCAAATTATTTTAGTTTAAAATTGTATGACATGTTAAGAAAGGAAAAATGTTTTTGAAGTAAAAAAGGATATTTTCCTCAAGAATGGAGTTCAAGAGTTTTATCAAAATTATTTTCCATCTAAGATAATTAAGGGTTCTGTTTCTATCCCTATTATTACATTGATTTGATTATATTGTGATGGAATTATTTTTATGAATTCCTTTATCTTATATGAATTGTTTTATGATGTCATTATGTTTAAGATTCCCATTTTTATTACATGGGCTATGCAATGATGTATGATTTATGATTTTGTGGCACACATAAGAATGGTATCATCATGAGATGGGTGGGACCTATATCTCCCTCCAATGAATTGGGTAAAGATTTTATATCTCATTAGATAGACATGGCTGGAATGGTAGGTTATACCGCATCTGTGAAACAGGACTGAAACGAGGAGTGAGCTCGGTTCAGAAATGGATTTGTCCACTAAGATAGTCTTGGAAATAAGCCATGACTAATAAGAAATGATTCTCTATGATTATGTGTGTATTCCACAAAGTTTTATGTTTTAATTTATGATTATTGGTATTAGATTTCACTTCTATGATCTATCCCATGTTATGATCTCTTTTAAAGGATAAGATTTTCAAAATGATATGTTCTTATAAATATGATATGTTTGATATTTCTTTTGTTTACCCTTACTGAGCATTTGAGCTCACCCTTTTATGTTTTCTTTTCCCCAGGACATAAATAAAGGATTTAGGTTTAAAAAAAAAAAATCTTTATGGGAGATGATTAAGATCTTTCACCACGATTAGAAGATTATATTCCGAGTTTCCAAAGACACTAAACTATTACGGTCCTTGTGTGTGTGTTTTTGTTATATACTAAGTATTTCGCAAAAGTAATGTAATATCCATGTACATCAAGTTTCGGGTCTCTACAGGTGCTATCATTAGAGGTCATGTAAATCTTTTTCACTCCTGGATGTACCTCTAGAGGGGGTGTGGGGAACTCCCTCAATACATCCTCCTAAAGTGATACTCTTACTAAGGTACATCCTCTGAAAAAGATGATGTGCTCCCCACCTTCAGAAAATCCATCAGGTGCCTGTCCTGTGGATATCTGAGCACATCAAGCCTCGTAGTCAGCATCCCCATGCTAATTCTCCCTGAATTGATGAAGAAGTCCTGTAGTGACGGTAAGATATTGAAGAAAAGATGCTCCATATCGTTCCACAAATGATATCTTCAAAGTCTCCAGCTCCTTCGCCAGCTCTCCCAATAGCTGTATACTACATATATTTATGAGTGTGTCTGCTACAACATTTCCCTTCTGAGTAGTATAGAAAATCTCTAAGTCATAATCATGGAGGAACTCAAGCCAATTGTTATATCTTAGGTTCAAGACCTTTTTCAGGAAGATATATCGAAGACTCTGGTGATCAGAGTATACTGTAAAACAATCGTCCGTCAGATAGTGTCACTACATCTTTAATGTGAAGACCACCACTGTTATATCAATGTCATGTGTAGAGTAGTTCTTCTCATGCTATCTTCGATGTTGAGAACCATATGAAATAACTGGTTTCTCCTGCATCAGGACACATATGAGCCCAGTTCCTGATTGGTTGCAGTAGAATAAAGTCCGAACGCCCTCCTCCAGTATCCTCAAGATGGGGGCACTATTCAGCCTCTACCTCAGCTCCGAAAAAATTCACATTAATTTCTATAACCACACGAACGGTTACCCATTCTTTTTCAATGCTGATAAAGGTGATGCAACTTTGGAGAATTCGGGCACAAATCTCCGGTAGTATCTTTCCAAACCAAGGAAACTCTGCACCTCCTTCACACTCCTAAGTGGCTCTCGAGCATGAACAACCCCAATCTTCACTGGATCCACTACAAATCGAACCTCTCAGTTAACATGTCCCAAAATTTGAACCTCTCGGATCCATAACTGAAACTTTGAGAGCTTACCAAAACATTGGTGCTCTTATAGTGTCTCCATAACCATCTACAAATTTTAGGCATGCTTCTCCTTGGTAGCCGAGTAGATCTGAATTTTTTAATTGAAGACTACTACAAATCGATCAAGGTATGGGAAAAAGATCATGTTCATGATTCCCATGTACACTTCAAGAGCTTTTGTCAGGCCGAACGACATGAACAAAAACTCATAATGGTCGTACAGACATCTAAAAGTCATATGCTGCACATCCTCATCTCATACTCTGAGCTAGTGATATCCTGATATGAGGTCTACAATCGAGAACCACTTTGCTCCCTTCATCTGATCAAAGAGGTCGTCAATCCTTGGGAGTGGGAACATTTTCTTCACGGTAACCTAGTTCAGGTGCCGATAGTTAACACAAAGTCTCAAACTCCCATCCACCTTATTGGAAAAAAAAATCGAGGCTGCCAAAGGAGAAAAACTAGGCTGGATGAACCCCTTCCCCTATAAGACCTCCAGCTATACCCATAGCTCATAAAGCTCCATGGGAGCCATTCAATATTCTTGTGTAGATATCGGTGCCATCCTGGGGTACAAAAAAATGTAAAAGTCCACCTCTCTGTGAGGAGGAAGACCCAGATCATCTTTAGGGAAGACATCCGGGTACTGGTCCACTACTACTGGATAGCTCACAATCTCCACATCAACCGCTCTGAGGGTAAGGCTAGCCAATATATGAGTGATCGGCTGAACTCTCCTCTGAGTAAGTCCATCCTCTCTTAAAAAGGATCCCTACTCACTAGTGAAGGTCTAACTAGTCCCATCCTTCCGGTTAGACCAAAATTTTCTCCTAATGTAGGTGATCTGGTCATGGACTGTAGATAACCAATCCATACCCAAGATGATGTCATAAGGCCTTTGTAATGGCCCGGACCTCTTCGGTCCATTACATTGTGGAATTTTGGTGTTGGAGGTGTTCCAGGAGGTCAAGGGGACTTATCCCCAACACTTTGCCAATTTTCCAGTTCAGTGAAGAGTGCTTCCAGTCTTATGAACAGTAACAGATCGGTCTGACAGATCGGTCTCACCGATCGGTCTGACAGATCGGTCTCACCGATCAGTTTCACAGATCAGTCTGATAGATCGGTTTCACCGATCAGTTTCACAGATCGGTCTGACAGATCGGTCTCACCGATTAGTTTCACAGATCGGTCTGACAGATCGGTTTCACAGATCGGTGTGACAGATCGGTTCCACAGATCGGTGTGACAGATTAGTTTCACAGATCGGTTTCACAGATCGGTTTCACGGATCGGTGTGACAGATCAGTTTCACAAATCGGTTTCAAATATCGGTGTGAGAGATCAGTTTCACAGATCGGTTTCACAGATAGGTGTGACAGATCAGTTTCACATATCGGTTTCACAGATCGGTGTGACAGATCAGTTTCACAGATCAGTTTCATAGATCGGTTTCACAGATCGGTTTCATGTACAGCAACAGTGGGTGAACAGTGTTTCTAGACTCCTTCAGTTTTTCCCTTTTTACGTTTCCTTTAATGTAAAATACATTTAAAGCCTTATTTTAAGGGCTCTTAAGGCCGTTTCAAAATCCATAAATCCTATATTAATTATTCCTAAGGCTTGGAATGTTTTACTTGGTCAAACCGCGTGGGTTAATGCGATCCGTTTTTAATGGAGAATTAACCGGATCTTAAACCGTCGCCCCATTAAATCTTAAAAAGGGACGAGATATCATTCTTCCTTGTTCTTTCCGTTTGTTCTTGATTAAGAAGAACTAGAACCTTTCAATCCTTTCCGTAAGAGTTGCGCAATCAATCTTTACTCCTAGGATTGGTTCCGCTTTGTTTTGATGCAACCAAGCTGTGTCGATCAATATTAGATATAAGGTATGTTGTATAATCGTTCTTTTGGGGTTCATCTTCTCCTATCCTCCTTTCAATAATTATACCATGAAATTTCCAAGATTCTAATGGGTTTTCTAATGGGGTTGGTTGGTACTGTCGTACCACAGCATCCTCCGGTGGATGCAGTTGTCGCGAGGGGAGGATCGTGACCTGTTGTGTGGATAAAGAACGCGAGGAACTGGTTGAGGTAGGGGATTTATGGATTCTCTAATTGTATATGTGCAATCGTAGAATTATCATGATTTATCCCTTTGGATCACAATGAAATTTACCTAATTAAATACTTGAACCGAATTAAAAGAATTGGTTGATCGCATGCTTTTGCTTTATACCATGATAACGGTTTGCCTCATGTTTTTCCTAGATATAGTGATATCTATGTTTTCTTTGTTTTTTTGTTCATTCATGATATAGATTGATAATGAACGCAAAGCCGGAATTAATTATTAATTAATTGGCTAAAGATAAAGAGGCATGTTAATTAACCTGGTTATTGTCGTTGTTGTAGTTGTTCTAATTTGAGGATAATCAAATTAGGGAAGTAAGCATGGTTATTTAATTGTGATAGCTTGCTGATTAGGTATCCATTAATGGAACCTATGAATAACAAATCTGTTAATTCCATATGGATTAGAAAATATATTATGTGGGAATTTCAAAAGGGTTCTGAGTTACCCGCTTGCTTGTAAGGCTGAATGCCTTGTTAAAGGGCCGAGAGCCCATTTTGTGATGTTTGTTTTCCTGCTGCTTGTGCTGTGATGTGAGCCTGGATGGCTGTTGTGATATGTCGAGGCATGGAGACTTGTGGTTATGGCAGCGGATGACGCCTAGTGTGGCGAGATGCATCAGTTTATGCATATGGGTGTCGGGGAGGACACCATGGGTGATGGTATGAGATGAATGTGATGGTTTGATGTTGGTGGTTTGGTTTGGTTGTTTATCTGCTTTACTTTTCCCCATTTCTCAAGGCAGCTAGTCTTGCATACCCTCTTTCCGAAGGAGGCGAAGACACACGGGGTATGCCACGTGCTTTCCGTGTTTAGTCTCTCAATGGAGGATGGGTCTATGCTCTTTCTATAGGCGGAAAAGACTCACCGGGTAGTATATCTACTCACCGTGTTGAGCCTCCTGTGTGTTCAGAAGCATAGGATGCTTTTCTAGAATTCCTGGGAATGTGGAAAAGTAATTCGGTACGGAATGTTTGATTAAATGGTGAAAAATCCACGGGGATGGAGATGCTGGAATTTAAAGGTGATGTGAATCTTAAAAAGGAGCAGTTTTTTTTTGAATGTGATGCCAATTCAGTTTAATGTGGAATTGTTCATTCTTAATTAATGTTTATGGAATTAATTAACGTACAGTGGAACTGATAAAATGAGAATGGAGTAATCTAATAAAGCTCTTCAATTGGTTGTGTGCTTATAGGATACCTAGTCTTTGAAGTAGCAGCCTGGAGTCTGAGAGACGTTAGCTGCAGTTGTATCTAAGACTAGGTAATGCCCATAGTGTGGATGTGAGATATATATATATATATATATATATATTATGTACTTTTTGTGTTTCTATACGCTACTCCACCCTGTCGGTAAGGGCAACTGACACCCCTGGGATTCTGAGCCCTGGGGGGTGTTTTCCCCAACATTCTGATGGGAGGTTGAATGGCTGACAACCCCCTTTAGCCCCGCTCTCTTCTCTTGGTAGATACTGGTGCCATGAGGCACATCGGTTAGTTACCCCATATATGTGTGTAGAGGGCTGTAATGGATTGTGGTTATTCACACGCATATATTCTGGATATAGTATCCTATGGATTACTATAGGTGTAACGTGTATAGGCTATGATGGCTTGAGGATCCTTACTCGGCGTATGGGCTGTAATGGCTTGAGGTATTATACCCGACATATGATACACGTTATACGAGCTATGGTGGCTCCCGGAAACTACCTAGTTACTTTGGTTGTGAGGATGGTGTGGTGCTTAGCCCAGGTGTCTGCGGGCAAGCCTATGTGGTGCACGAGGTGCAGATTGTGGAGCATAGCCCAGGTGTCTGCGGGCAAGCCTTTGGAGAGAGATGCACATGACGTATGTCGTTGGGGAAAAGAGGCAAACCAGTGGGGAAGTAGTAGCGGGGTACCATTGATATTCTTTACTACATGCTATATTATTGTATGCGTTACTTGGTGAGAGTAGCCATGGTGAAGTTGGGAACATAGTATACCTTTTTAGGTGACGAGTTAGTTTGACTTGTTGTTCACTGGGCTTTAGCATGATTTCTTTACCTTTGCACGAGAGGCTTGGGGAGGATCCTACTGAGTATACTGTTATACACACCCTAGGTACATATAAACTGTTTTTCAGGTCACTTGGAGCAAGTTGGAGATCAAGCGGGTTACTACTAGCTTGTGGTTGGAGGAGGAGCTGTTCGGGCTCGTGGTCGCTGCCGTTTTTCTTTCTTTTGGGTACTTTTAGTTTTCCCATTCAATTGTAGTACTTTTTCATGACATTTCATATATGTACTTGGTTTCCTTTTATATTTCATTTATGAGTTGGAGTTGGTTGGAGTCTATTCTATCTCTCTCTTCTGCATGTGTTCTCTTAGAGGGTAATGCCTCCCATTTGTATGTTATTATACCCTCGGTGCTAGTCGCCAACCCGGGGCCTACTGGAGGCGGGATTCGGGGTTCATTATCTCCCTTTTCACATTGCCGGCCCAGGAGGGGTACACTTTGTGGGGAGGGGGTCGTGACAGAGTGGTATCAAAGGTCTGGTTGAGGGATAGGATGGAGTTTGGAGTTAGGCACAGGTGAGGATACATGGGATGGTAGGGCAACAATGTCATTCATGTTTAGCAAGTGGGGTAAACACTAGAGACCGGCAGAGACATAGGCGTTCAGGGCCCCCTATGATCTGTTGCACGGACCTTTAAGTTTACGATGGCTACTAAACAAAGTGATACTGGTTGCAGGGTAGAGACCTAGGAAAGGATCATGCATCATTATTCTTTGCGCCTGTGTTTGAATGGGTAGACCTTGGGATAGGTAACCAAAAATTAATAAAACAAAACAATTAATTAATTAATGTTGAGTCTTCTATATTCCAGGATTCGGATCTCTAACAGTTGTTATTTTACAGGTATGTCTCCAGGTCGACGTCCTCGTCAGGTTTACGCAGAAGATGCCCAACAGGCTGTTCCAGAAAATCGTCGTCGGGTAGAGGTTGACGACGATGACACTTGGAGGAAGACACTCCGAGAGTTTTAGCGCCAGAGTCTACAGAAGTATGAGGGCTCTGTTTCAGATGTAGTCACAGAAGACTGGTTGGAGGAGGTTGAGATCGGCTTCAGCTCGATTCGTGCTCAGATGGAACACTGGGTGTCCTTGGTTGTGACGATGCTGCGTGGAGCACCGAGGCAATGGTGGTTCTTGTTCCTTGGTGATCGTGAGGAGTCAAAAATCTCATGGGAGGAGTTTCAAGACAGGTTTAGAGTCGAGTTTCTTTCGTCGACTGCGAAGGCGTCCAGTCGCCAGGAGCTTCATACCCTTCGACAGGGGAGCTCCAGTGTTTGGGAGTTTGGAATTCATTTCAGGAACCTTCTACGATATGCTTCCGACCTGTTACCAGATGACGAGGCTAGGGCGAGGCATTTCGAGGAGGCTTTGCGTCCAGAGATCCAGCGCCAGGTCACCCCATTTATGCTGAAGACATATCTAGAGGTGATGGCGAGGGAAGAGGTTGTTGAGAGGACATTGTCTAGGACCGGATCATCACGAGAGGGGAATCGTCATGATTCCTCACAAAGCAGAGCTGTGGTCCGGGGTTCCCGGTTTTCAGGACAGAAGAGTTTCCGTTCACCTGGGGGTAGGTCCCAGCCCTTCCCATCTCGTTTCTCTGGAGGCAGCAACTCTCAGGCCTATGCCAAGGGATCAGGCACTTTTTTTTTCTTGTGGTGGTCGTGGTCATCAGCAGTGGGAGTGCCCGACTTTTCAGAGTAGTCATCGTGCACCAGGCGCTCCACTCCAGGTTCCTCCGTTGAGGCAGTTCCAGCCGAGGCAACAGCAGCAGGTTGCACCAGCTTTAGATCACCCGAGGGTAGATGGAGCAGGCAGAGGACAACCCCATGACGCTCCCCGTCCTCAGAGAGCAGAGCGCGGCCGTGGTGGTGGTCGTCATCAGGGTCAGAGAGGCCGCGGAGGTGGTCGTGGTCAGCTCCATTCTCTAGCGTTGCCAGCCCCAGGCGAGCCAGATGTCGTTTGAGGTACCCTTTGCTTGTTTTCTACCTTGGTGTATTCCTTGTTTGATTCAGGAGCGACACACTCCTTTATATCCCCTACCCTTTTCCACGCTTTGGGACTTGAGGTATAGAGGCTTCCAGTTCCCTTGGCGTTGACTACGCAAGTTGGAGGTCGAGCTAGCTTGTTTGAAGTATGTAGATACTGTGAGCTAGTGTTGGGGCAGCACCGCTCTTGGGGAGATTTCCTATGTTTACGAATACAACCATATGATTTCATCCTCGGCATGGATTGGTTGTATTCGGTGCAGGCTATTGTGGATTTCTACAGGAAGAAGGTCGTTTTCTTTGATGAAGATGGAGAGGAAGTAGTGTTTGTTGGTGAGAGAGATCCTCGGATGAGTCATAGACGAGTTTCATCCTTATCATCCATGATGGCTGGGATGGTGCGGAGTTCTTCAGAGGTTCAACAACTGGCGTTTCCTAGGGTCATAGTGGAGTACCCTGACGTCTTTCCAGAAGAGGTTGTATCCTTACCCCCTCGACGAGAGATCGAGTTTGGGATCGAGCTACAGCCGGGAGCGTCTCCTATCTCTATGTCTCTGTATAGGATGGCCCCTTCTGAGTTACGAGAGCTACGTATACAGCTCGATGGTCTGTTGCAGGGTGGTTTTGTTTGGCCAAGTGTGTCATCTTGGGGTGCACCAGTTTTGTTTGTGAAAAAGGCTGATGGCAGTTTGCAGTTGTGCGTCGATTATCGTCGATTATACAAAGTGACAATAAAGAATCAATATCCTCTTCCATGGATTGATGACCTATTTGATCAACTGAAGGGTGAAAGTTGGTTCTCAAAGATTGACTTGCGGTCAAGATATCATCAGATGCGTGTAAAGGATGAGGATATCCCGAAGACTGCTTTCCGTTGTCGTCATGGGCATTATGAGTTTGTTGTAATGCCATTCGGCGTGACGAATGCTCCAGCTATTTTCATGGGGTTGATGAATGCTGTGTTTCGTGAATTACTGGGCAAGTTTGTTGTGGTCTTCATCGATGACATCCTTGTGTACTCCACATCTGAAGAGGAGCATTCAGAGAATCTACGAGCCGTTTTGGGAGTTCTTCGCCAACATCAGTTGTTTGGGAAGTTGTCCAAGTGTGAGTTCTGGGCTTGAGAAGTTCGTTTCTTAGGGCATGTTGTGTCCCAAAATGGAGTAGCTATGGATCTTTCGAAGATAGAAGCAGTAGTGTCTTGGGCATCCCCCAAGACTGTGTCAGAGGTGCGAAGTTTCCTTGGTCACGCAGGCTATTACAGAAGGTTTGTAGCCAATTTCTCCCGAGTTGCGACTCCTATGACAGCTTTGACCAAGAAGGATCAAGCGTTCATATGGACTGATCAGTGTCAGGTAGCTTTCGAATATCTAAAGGAGAAGTTAGTAAGTGCTCCAGTCCTTTGTCTTCCAGCGGAGGGAGTCTAGTTTCATGTTTTCTGTGATGCTTCACATCTGGGGCTAGGCTGTGTTCTCATGCAGCAAAGGTCAGTTGTTTCTTATGGGTCTCGGCAGTTGCGTCCCCATGAATGCAACTATTCCACCCATGATCTTGAGTTGGCAGCCGTGGTGTTTGTGCTGAAGTTGTGGAGACATTACCTCATTGGTGAGCTCTTTGTGGTTTTCACCGATCATAAGATTTTGACGTATGTTTTCTCCCATCGTGACTTGAACTTGAGGGAGCGTCGGTGGATGGAGTTTTTGCAGGAATACGACTTTGAAATATTGTATACACCTGGAAAAGGGAATGTTGTAGCTGATGCATTGAGCCGAATGTCACGTAATGATGTTGTGCATGAATCTGGTGATTCCTGGAGAGTGATGGAAGAGCTATCAGCTTTGCATCTTGATATGGGAGAAGTTGGGGGAAGAGGTTGTCTTTTCCAGATGACGGTGCAGTCATCCCTGATGCAGAAGGAGGAAGAGTCTCAGTTGGGTGATCTAGAGGTGGAAGTTTGGAGAGATAGAGTTGTATGTGGTGAGGCCCCTGATGGTTGGTCGGAGGATGAACAACACCGAGTGTTGTATCATGGAAGGCTTTTTGTTCCCCTGTCGATGCGCGAGACCGTTCTTTGAGAGTTCCATAGTTCACCCTTGGCGGTACATCCTGGTGTGACGAAGATGTACCGATCCTTGAGGAGTCAGTTTTGGTGTCCTGGGCTGAAGCGTACAGTTGCAGAATGTGTGTCTCGATGTTTAGTCTGCCAGAAGGTGAAGGCCGAACATTATGTTCCTGGTGGTCTTCTCCAGCACTTAGAGATCCCTCAGTGGATGTGGGAGGACATCTCAATGGAATTTGTTACAGGTTTACCTCGAGCTCTGGGAGATCATGATGCTATATGGGTGGTAGTGGATCGTTTAACTAAATTGGCCCACTTCATAGCAGTCAAGGAGTTGAGCTCAGTGGAGGTTTTGTCGAGGCAGTATCTGGAGGAGGTGGTGAGGCTCACGGAGTACCTAGGACGATCATTTCTGATCGAGATCCTCATTTTACCTCTAGGGTGTGGAGAGGTCTCCAGCATGCTTTTGGCTCTCAACTGTGCCTTATCACTGCTTTTCATCCTCAAACGGATGGTCAGACAGAGCGAACAATCCAGACTCTTGAAGACATGTTGCGCTCTTGTGTTCTTGATTATGGAGGTTCATGGGTGAAGCACTTACCCTTGGTAGAGTACGCTTACAATAATAGTTTTCACTCTACCATCGGCGTGGCGACATTTGAAGCCTTGTATGGCCGGCCATGCCGATCTCTGTTGTGCTGGACTGGGGTCGGAGAGTCCGCAATTCTCGGACCAGAACTAGTGCAGAATACAACAGAGATGGTTCAAGTGATTCGTGAGAGGATGAAGACAGCACAAGATCGTCAGAAATCTTATGCTGATCAAAGAAGGAGACCGTTAGAGTTTAATGTTGGGGATCATGTGTTTCTGAAGGTGACTCCCCATCGTGGGCAGCGAAGGTTTGTTCGTGGAAGTATGCTTTCTCCCCGTTTTTTGGGCCTTTCGAGGTGTTAGCTCGTGTTGGAGGTGTGGCGTATCGAGTAGCACTTCCCCCTCAAATGAGTCGGATACATGATTTTTTCCATGTATCGCAGCTCCGTCATTACCTTCATGATGAATCTCATGTTATCGATTGGGGAGAGATCGATATTGATGATGATGAAACCTTCGAGGAGCGACCTGTGGATATCCAAGACCACAAGGAGAAAGTGTTTCGTGGGCATTCTATCCCCTTAGTTCGTGTCTTGTGGCGACACGGTGGCATGGAGGAGAGTACCTGGGAGCGTGAGTCACAGATACGTGCTCAGTACCCAGAGTTGTTCAATGTGTAACTCCTTTCATGTAATGATGTTTCCTCTCTGGTTAGATCTTTCATGTTTTTTATGTACCTTTGATGTGATGTTATGTTTGAATTGTTTGGGTATGTATTTTTTGTTGCCGGATGTCATAGTTTTGTTCCAGCTTTCGAAAAACTCATGTTGGTTTTTCCCTGAGGGGTATCTTATGGGGTGGTTGTTCGAACCCCTCTTTTCTTCCGGGTTGTTTTTTAATTCTCGAGGACGAGAATGTTTTGAGAGCTATCTAATGTAATGGCCCGGACCTCTCCGGTCCATTACTTTGTGGAATTTTGGTGTTGGAGGTGTTCCGGGAGGTCAAGGGGACTTATCCCCAACACTTTGCCAATTTTCCAGTTCTGTGAACAGTGTTTCCAGTCTTATGAACAGTAACAGATCAGTCTGACTGATCGGTTTCACCGATCAGTTTCACAGATCGGTCTGACAGATCGGTCTCACCGATCGGTCTGACAGATCGGTCTCACCGATTAGTTTCACAGATCGGTCTGACAGATCGGTTTCACCGATCGGTTTTACAGATCGGTCTGACAGATCGGTCTCACCGATCAGTTTCACAGATCGGTCTCACCGATCGGTCTGACAGATCGGTTCCACAGATCGGTGTGACAGATCAGTTTCACAGATCGATTTCCCAGATCTGTTTCACAGATCGGTGTGACAGATCAGTTTCACAGATCGGTTTCACAGATCGGTGTGACAGATCAGTTTCACAGATCGGTTTCACAGATCGGTGTGACATATCAGTTTCACCGATCGGTTTCACAGATCGGTGTGACAGATCAGTTTCACAGATCAGTTTCACAGACCGGTTTCACAGATTGGTTTCACAGATCGGTTTCACAGATCGGTGTGACAGATCAGTTTCACAGATCGGTTTCACAGATCGGTTTCATGTACAGTAACAGTGGGTGAACAGTGTTTCTAGACTCCTTCAGTTTTTCCCTTTTTACGTTTCCTTTAACGTAAAATACAGTTAAAGCCTTATTTTAAGGGGTCTTAAGGCCGTTTCAAAAGCCATAAATCATATATTAATCATTCCTAAGGCTTGGAATGTTTTACTTGGTCAAACCACGTGGGTTAATGCGATCCGTTTTTAGTGGAGAATTAACCGGATCTTAAACCGTCTCCCCATTAAATCTTAAAAAGGGACGAGATATCATTATTCCTTGTTCTTTCCCTTTGTTCTCGATTAAGAGGCACTAGAAACTTTCAATCCTTTCCGTAGAAGTTGCACAATCAATCTTTACTCCTAGGATTGGTTCCGCTTTGTTTTGATGCAACCAAGCTGTGTCGATCAATCTTCGATATAAGGTATGTTGTATCGTCGTTCTTTTGGGGTTCATCTTCCCCTATCCTCCTTTCAATAATTATACCATGAGATTTCGATGATTCTAATGGGTTTTCTAATGGGGTTGGTTGGTACTGTCATACCGTAGCATCCTCCGGTGGATGCAGTTGTCGCGAGGGGAGGATCGTGACCTATTGTGTGGATAAAGAACGTGAGGAACTGTTTGAGGTAGGGGATTTATGGCCTCTCTAATTGTATATGTGCAATCGTAGAATTAGCATGATTTATCCCTTTGGATCACAAAGAAATTGACCTAATTAAATACTTGAACCGGATTAAAAGAATTGGTTGATCGCATGTTGTTGCTTTATACCGTGATAACGGTTTTCCTCATGTTTTTCCTAGATATAGTGATATCTATGTTTTCTTTGTTTTGTTGTTCGTTCATGATAGAGATTGATAATGAACGTAAAGCTGGAATTAATTGTTAATTAATTGGCTAAAGATAAAGAGGCATGTAAATTAATCTATTTATTGTCATTGTTGTAGTTTTTCTAATTTGAGGATAATCAAATTAGGGAAGTAAGAATGGTTATTTAATTGTGATAGCTTGCTGATTAGGTATCCATGATTGGAACCTATGAATAACAAATCTGTTAATTCCATATGGATTAGAAAACAGATTATGTGGGAATTTCAAAAGGGTTTTGAGTTACCCACTTGCTTGTAAGTCTGAATGCCTTGTTAAAGGACCGAGAGCCCATTTTGTGATGTTTGTTTTCCTGCTACTTGTGTTGTGATGTGAGCCTGGATGGCTGTTGTGATATGTGGAGGCATGGAGACTTGTGGTTATGGCAGTGGATGACGCCTAGTGTGGCGAGATGCATCGGTTTATGCATATGGGTGTCGGGGAGGACACCAAGGGTGATGGTATGAGATGAATGTGATGTTTTGATATTAGTGGTTTGGTTTGGTTGTTTATCTGCTTTACATTTCCCCACTGCTCAAGGCAGCTGGTCTTGCTTACCCTCTTTCTGAAGGAGGCGAAGACACGCGGGGTATGCCACGTGCTTTCCGTGTTTAGCCTCTCGATGGAGGATGGTTCTATGCTCTTTCTATAGGCGGAAAAGACTCGACGGGTAGTATATCTACTCACTGTGTTGAGACTCCTTTGTGTTCAGAAGCATAGGATGCTTTTCTAGAATGGCTGGGAATGTGGAAAAGTAATTTGGTAAGGAATTTTTGATTAAATGGTGAAAAATCCACGGGGATGAAGATGCTGGAATTTAAAGGTGATGTGAATCTTAAAAAGGAGCAGCTGTTTTTTAATGTGATGCCAATTCAGTTTAATGTGGAATTGTTAATTCTTAATTAATGTTTAAAGAATTAATTAACGTACAATGGAACTGATAAAATGAGAATGGAGTAATCTAATAAATCTCTTCAATTGGTTGTGTGCCTATAGGATACCTAGTTTTTGAAGTAGCAGCCTGGAGTCTGAGAGACGTTAGCTGCAGTTGTATCTATGACTAGGTAATGCCCATAGTGTGGATGTGAGAGAGATATATATATATATATTCTGTACTTTTTGTGTTTCTATACGCTACTCCATCCTGTCGGTAAGGGAAACTGACACCCCTGGGATTCTGAGCCCTGGGGGTGTTTTCCCCAACATTCTGATGGGAGGTTGAATGGATGACTACCCCCTTTGGCCCCGCTCTCTTCTCCTGGTAGATACTGGTGCCATGAGGCACAATGGTTAGTTACCCCATATATGTGTGTAGAGGGCTGTAATGGCGTGTGGTTATTCACACACATATATTATGGATATAGTATCCTATGGATTACTATAGGTGTAACATGTATAGGCTATGATGGCTTGAGGATCCTTACTCTGTGTATGGGTTGTAATGGCTTGAGGTATTATACCCGACGTATGATACACGTTATACGAGCTATGGTGGCTCCCGGAAACTACCTGGTTACTTTGGTTGTGAGGATGGTGTGGTGCTTAGCCCAGGTGTCAGCGGGTAAGCCTATGTGGTGCACGAGGTGCAGATTGTGGAGCTTAGCTCAGGTGTCTGCGGGCAAGCCTTTGGAGAGAGATGCACAGGACGTATGTAATTGGGGAAAAGCGGAAAACCAGTGGGGAAGTAGTAGCTGGGTACCCTTGATATTCTTTACTACATGCTATATTCTTGTATGCGTTACTTGGTGAGAGTAGCCATGGTGAGGTTGGGAACATAGTATACCTGTTTAGGTGACGAGTTAGTATCACTTGTTGTTCACTGGGCTTTAGCATGCTTTCTTTACCTTTGCACGAGAGGCATGGGGAGGATCCTACTGAGTATACTGTTATACTCACCCTATGTACATATAAACTATTTTTCAGTTCACTTGGAGCAAGTTGGAGATCAAGCGGGTTACTACTAGCTTGTGGTTGGAGGAGGAGCTGTTCGGGCTTGTGGTCGCTGCCGTTTTTCTTTCTTTTGGGTACTTTTAGTTTTCCCTTTCAGTTGTAGTACTTTTGTATGACATTTCATATATGTACTTGGTTTCCTTTTATATTTCAGTTATGAGTTGGAGTTGGTTGGAGTCTATTCTATCTCTCTCTTCTGCATGTGTTCTCTTAGAGGGTAATGCCTCCCATTTGTATTTTATTATACCCTCGGTGCTAGTCGCCAACCCGGGGCCTACTGGAGGCGGGACTCGGGGGTCATTATCTCCCTTTTCACATTGCCGGCCCAGGAGGGGTTCACTTTGTGGGGAGGGGGTCGTTACAGCCTTGAAGCTGCTACTAGAAGATCCCAGCCGAAGCTATCACCTCCTACAGTAATCTCACACAACTAGAACCTATGTGTAATTGTCTAATCCTCACTTGTAAGAGTCTCTATCCATAACGATCCAGCCAACGGCTCCACTGGAATCTCCATGCTCCGTACGAGGGTAGTAGAAATAAACGAATGAATGTCATCTATAAGTACAAGGAATAAGGTAGCGTAGACACAGATTATACATCATATCATCTCTGGAGCACCATGGTCAAGGGCCTCAGCTACCAGGTGCAGATATCACCCCTGTCCACCTACTCCATATGGTAGGGTGGACCACCTGTTGGTGGTGGCAATAACACCTCGAATCATCACCCACCACTAGCTGCATGACCATATCCTATGCCAAGTATGCATGCTCCCTGTTTACCTCCTCGATCGTTCCTCTATCTCTGGCTGGGTGGTCCTTCAACTGTATGCTGATTATCCGTATGGTAGGTCGGCCAGTCATGAACCATGTGACCATGCCCGCCACATGCATAACACTACTTACTCCTCACATGACTAGATCTATCTCAGGTGCCCCAATAACCAACACTAAATCCTATGGTTTCCCACATGTAGGTCTAGTCCTCTTGGACCTCTATGACATCAATCTGCTACCATATGCAGAATAATATGATACATGACGGCTGATTGTGGGTCTTGCAGTAGGTGACTACATAATGAGAAAACTCTTCACTAAGAGGGATCTCTTTAACACCACCGCCTGTGTCGGGATGCTGAGAGAAATAATCGAATCCCTAATCACCTACCTGAGTCCTTGATCAATGGTATGGGCCCAGAATAATGGGTCCCACACCATATCAGTGGATTAGTGTGGGAGGTCGGTGAACCTCACTGATTACGGAGCCACAGTCATGCTGCCTTTCCGCAGATGAAGAAGATCATGTATATGCACTATGTGAAGGCTCACAGTTACAAACTCTATTCGAAATAGGCTCGCAAAATCTACCTTAAGAAGTGTCACCTCTTCATGAACCTACATAATCATGCTCCACCATCTACCTGTTGTTTCCTGTAGAATACTGACGACAATGATCACTATTAGATCAGCTTGTGTCCCTACAAGTTAGAAGACTCTCACCATGGCCTCTAGCCAATCCTCAACAACCTATGTGTCCGTCTCACCCTTGAACCTAGGTAGCCTCTGGCTCTGGAACTCGTGAAACGCACTCAAGCAGCGTGCACTCTCTACTGCTGGGGCTGGTGGCATCAGTTTTACAATGGGTAATGTTACTACTGTTGCCCCTAGTGGTGCCTCTATTGAAAAAGGGAGCTGCACTAAGGCCTCGTCGCTCGATGGGCTGTCACGACACACTCTACCTAGAACCTGTGCTAGCTCTCTATTTGGAGGAATCTTGAAAATAAACTAGTGCTCCGTAGTCAATTAGATATACTTAGTGACCCACCTCAAAGAGATCACAAAGTAATCTTTTCAAAACACATACACAATCAGTGTTTTCGGGAACTGAGTTAGAAAACCGAAGTCAGGGTCCTGGTGTATGGATACGTCGACTGCCGCACCCACACTGGATTTCCAAAACAGATAACCACAAACATAAAACTTAACACTATTTCCATTAAAATATTAGAGTCCATTTTTCTACGGTAGAACCGACTATTTTGTTACAACTTTTTCACAACCCATTCCTCATGGCCCGTGTTAGGGATACCCCAATCCTGCCTTCCATAGGCCTGGGGATGGTGACTAGAACCAAAAGGGGTATCCTCTAAAAAATCAGAAGGCATTGCATTTTTAGTCTACAAACTCACACAACTAAGCACAAAGCAGGATACAAGCACAATGTTAAACTATATATAGTAAACATGGTCTGTACAGAAAGTAAAAATGGGCTAGAATACAAGCCCAACTATAAAGTACAAGTTAAATGAAAAGTACAAGTAAATAGAAATAGCTCTCGAATGTTCGCCTCTATGGTATTCCTCGTCTAAGGTCCACCTTCGAGTTACCTCCAGTCCTAGTACTCTCATCCTCAGTCATCATTGTCTGTCGTCTCTACCGAACACAACAAGGCGCGGGCATAGACTGTGTAGGGGTTAGTATAACGATACTCAGTAGGGTACCCAAGACCCTCAAAGGTCTCAAAAAATCCACAAAGGATATACCAAAAAACATGAAAACAACTGTCAAACCTACTTTGGTATATTCCCAAACATATACCTTAGTTGTCCAGTATACCAATCTCAATCATGAGAAAACCCAAGGCCCAAATCAAAAGCCCAAAGATCTACCATTCCAAGATGAAAATAATACCACAATGGTAAAGGATCAGCACACATTTGGTATATGATAGGTATGGTCTTAAAGATGATTATATATAACTACATAATCATCTTACTATTTTGAGAGGCAGACCCACGTAGGATCCTAAATCACCAGTACCAAGTAGGATCCTAGTACAGTAGTCCCACGTCTGATCCTATAGTATTCCCATGTGGATTCCTACAGTGTATCCATGTGGGATCTTGAAAAATAGACCCACTTTGGATCCCAAATCATAGACCCACATAGGATCCCCTTCTCAAGTTGCAGCCAGCTACCGGGTTCCCACACTATCCTCACTTGTATCCGTGAGGGTACACTCCTCAAGCCACAGGTTGATACTCCAACTATCACAAAGTCCCATGAAGAAGTATTCTAAAGTACCTCCACATAAAAGGGGTATCAACAGAACATAAGATGTGTTTATTAGATTCCTGGTCTGTATGTTATTGGATTCTTAGTCCTGAGAGCCCGGTTGGGATTGTGTTCGATCCCACCCGACCATACACCAATATCGTCCAAAACCCATGTGGGGTACACCAAAACGACTATCTCTATCCATGGTTTCCGGCTCCATAGATAGGTTTTCAAACGGAAGCCTGTAGCTCAAGTTATATCTGAATGAACAGAAAGGGGTTGAAGCTGGTTCGGGTCCAGTCCGACCCGTCCTGGGCTGACCTAACCCGCTTGGGTTGGACCTGGCTCAACCCAAGATCAGACCAGGGTCCGAACCAGCCTATTGGATCCCACCTGACCTGCAGGGTCCGGCCTGGCCTGCTGGGTCCGACACACCAACACGGCTCATCCCGCTGGGCGACCTGCGCTAGGCGGCCCACAGGAGGCCTACGACTGGGTGGCCCCATGGTGGGGTCAACCCTAGCTACCACCAACGGGGAGTCACCCCTAGATACACCTAAATAGTCCATCCATTCAGGTTGGGTGGCCGTCTGGCAAGCGCCACATGGAGTCGGTAGCTCGCACGTGGGGCCTGAGGTCCCACTCGGCTCCCCGGCTGGCCGGATGACCAGCCCACCTACACTGCGCTTTCACACACCGCGCCACACCAGCAGTAAGAAGTGAGATGGCCTCACATCCTTCACCGTAGTAGCCTCCTGCCACTACCCCAACAGGACCGGTGGTGTGGACGCATGCCGCCACCCCCTTCACGTGGCCCGCCATGCACCGACCGCCACACATGCTCCAACGCGGCCTATAGGCCACGTCCCTCCTCCGGTGGTGCAGTCGCGCCGCCGCCGTCATCGCGGCTGGCTGGAGTGCTGACTGCCACTCTCAAGCCCTTCCGACACCAGTATCTAATGACGTTCCTTGGGACACCAGGTGTGCCCCGGTGGCCCGTGCCTCATTGTGAAGACTCCCGCACTCATTTCAGGACGTCACCATCGATTCAAGACCACCATGGTTAGAAACCTCTCTAACCCAAAACAATCCAGGAATAAAACCAAAATCTACAAGGGTTGCGAAGAGGTCGATCCATGTTCATTTGGCCCACACTCTCTGCGTTAGAACGGTAGTAATTGGCATAGTTGTTCTTAAATAAAGAAGAATGACAAGAACAAAGTAAGGGGCATACAAAAGAAAAAATCCCTACCTTGAAGATTCATTAAAGTTGGTGAGGAGGGGAAAATATAGACGTTGGTTTTTCATCATTAAAGACATTACTTGTTGGAGATCCATCAACATAGTTATTTTATGGAGAAATTTTTGTCGAAGGAGAAGAGTTATTCCTCTAAGGGGGTTTCCTCCAACAGGATCCTCTACCAAGATTCTCCTCCAGAAAAAACCAAGTTCCCCCTATCCAGGTGATGAAGTGCCTCCCCCTTAATTGGTTGGATTAATGACTTCATTTAATGAAGTATTTAAATAAAAAAACATCCTTTTTGATTAATTTACAAGATATTTCACCATTGACATCAAAATAAAAACCTACCGACCATAAGAACTAAAATCAATCACATGTGTTCTTAGAAACACAGAACGTGTAATTTAGTAGTTTGAACAAGAAAAATATTTTCCATAAAATCATAAAGTACCCCACATTATCACCTATAATCTCACCCATTCCATATATTGATGAGTTAATCATGGTTCTATTATAACTGAATGTTGATATCTACCCATCACATTTCCAAAATAGAATTAATCATTGAGGAGCATAATTCCTATAAAACAAAACACATAGAATCATAACCCAATCAATAAAAAGATATTATTTATATTTTTTTAATATCCAGTAACCATGACCACAAAATTCATCTTTAAATTTTCTTATATGATTTTGATGATTTGATCATGATTCAAAAATACCAAAAAATATTCAAACCACCCCTCGAATCTGGGATGATATTAAAGGATATGAAGAAGAGAAGAATGAAATCAATGAAATATTTTGGTGAATATCACAATTGGATAACATGTAACTTTAAAAAAGCATTATTAGAGATAATTAATAATATATATAAATTTTTCATCAATAATAAAATCCACACAATGATTAAACTGTATATTTACTGGGATGTGAAAATATGGGGAGATAACATGGATTCATAGCTGATAAATTAAAACATTCTTGAATTCATGAAGAATAGGGTGTATATTTATAAATAAAAAATACCAACACTGTTATTAGATTGATCAATAAAAAGAAATATTTCTCATTTTTTCTGTTGTTGGTGGGAATGAAAAAACCCTATTGTTTATGGTAAATCCCTCATCAAACTGATAATCTATTCTCATTAATATGTCATTTAATAATAAATGGTAATTATATAGGGTTATGTCTCCTCTACAAATAAATATCATATGTTAATATAGATAAACCTGTATATTATTTTTAATCTAGTTTTATAATAAATTCATCCTTGGTTAAATAATTAATATATTAAATAAATTAAATATTTAATTCTCATAAGCCATCGGCCATCGACTACATATATATATTTGAAATCCAAAATGTTAAATAAATTATAGGGAATAGCCCATGTTTTGAATCCAACCATAGTTTAAGACTTCCCATTCATGACACTGATCAATATGGAAAACCATTATTTAAAAATATATGTGTGTATGATTTGATATATTTAATATTTTTAATATATCAATTATGGGGTCATGTGACACCAGTAACCACAAACCAACTCTAAAGAAAAGCAGATATATATATATATATATATAAATAGAAATATAAAAAGGGAATGAACATTAAAACCATATTTTTTAAAATACCATTTTCCCTAATAAAATAAAGGGTTTTAGGGTATTGAAAAAAACATGCATATCACATATATAGTCATATAATACCATTTTCAGTGTACTTTTGTATATCCAAAACATATATAACCTATAATAATGTGAAAAACATAATAACAAATCTAAATTATCATAATAGATTATAAAATTGGTCAATATATCTCGTATTATTTATCTTTACAGTTGGATATATCACATTTCACTCAACTCAAAATGTTTCTAATTTCTTTAATATTACATAATTGAGTAACCATGAACCAAAGAATTAATAAAAGTGGGGAAAATTTATACTGGTTAAGAAAAACCAATTAAAGGATTAATAATATACCAATAAACTCTCTATTTTGACTATTCCCATGAAATGTGTATGGTGATAATCAATGTATAAGTCTCACATGTATGGAACCATGTTACTCTTAAGTCATTTTTTTACTACAAAATTTAAATCCCATGAATTATGAGGAAATATATGTATTAGTTCAATGTTTTATATTCATAATGAGTATATTTATACAATTATTGTTACTTATGTTTATTTATAGAACATTGTATATCCAAAAAATGTCTAATCAAGATCATTTTAATAGTTCATTATCAACCATGAAATTTCATGATTATCATTATTTAGAGATAACTCAATGTTTTGAAACCAAGGGTGTTAATAATCGTTATGTGTATTTTATTTAAAAATTAGATAACGATGAATGAGTTATAAGTATTTTATTTTATAATATTAAAAATAAATTTACAGTGTGTATTCCTTATATTTTAATTGAATGAATAACATTAGGAAATATAGATATGAAAAAATACATAATATAGATAGTTATGTATATATCTTAGACCAATGGGATTAAAAAACAAATGTTCCAAAAACACGTTTTGATTTTTCAATGGAATAACCACATTATAATTTATATTTTCATGAAGAATATTTACCTTTACCCACTCAGAGATCTGTGTAAAGATATAATGTATACTAATTTTTTTCTAGACAATTTGGGATATTCTATTTCTTTAGTAAGGGAAATAATCATATTATTATAACAATCATGATATTAAATGTTCCCTATATATGTAAATATTCTAATTCAAATAAAACACTAAATAATCTAAAAAAATGTAATTCACCTAATCTGATTTCATGATTTATTCACCCTTTATTATAGAGTAATTTTCTTATGCAAACTTAGAACTATCCACGATCACTACTACACCATTATGGTAATGGATTATAATTAATGTTATGTTATGAAATAATTATAAATTCCAAAAATGGATTTTATACAATGCTTTATAATGATCCCATACCAACCTTAATAAACCAATAAAACATAATTAGTTTTTATTATATTTTAACAATATTAATTATTTTGGTCTAATGGTATTTACCAAGAACCAACTAGAAAATGATAGTTTTTATAAATTTATATCAGAAAAAATGTTCTTTAAAAAACAGAACATATAATAATAATCCCTTATTTCTAAATATTAATGTATCTTACTCATAGTTTTGTTTCTATATCCATAAAATCAAACTGGTTATTTAAAAGGGTCTTACCATACAGATATAGAAAAGCTCTATTCACCATGTTAACCACTATATGTTTATTTAGAATTATTCAATATAAATGTTTTGAAATAAAAAATAAAACCTTATCAATAAATATCTATATAATTTGATGCCCCATATGCATATTTTTTCTCCCTTGAAATTCCCTAATAATCATATACCCTACAATGTCTAAATAAAAATTAAATATTTAATCTTTTTAAGATGATTAGTTTTTTTAAAAAAAAATTAATCTAATGAAAGTAATGTTTTAGAGAATTAATCTTGTTATAAAATAATTATTCGTATTTTTGTAATGAAAACAAAATAATTAATTTTTAATTAAAAAAATTGAATCTTTGGGATGACTATTTAAAATATAAAAAAGAATATTTTCAACTTTGATATCAAATAATGATAATCGAATAGCAAAAATGTTTTCTATCTATTATATACACATATTTAACCATATCTATATTAAGTGACACATATTTTCCATCCATATGATATCTATTATAATCATATTATATTAATATGAAAAAAAAAATTTATTTGAATTTATAATATCTACTCAATAATGTGTTTCCACACAGTCAATAGCACAACAATTTTATAACTCAAAAAGCCTTATAATATATAATTCTTACCATCCAATTAAATTTTCTTCTAGAATACCCATTTTCATCTAAGACGGAATACCCCTTTATATAGACCCAAACATGATAAAAATATATTTAATTAATTTCATATTCATGACCTCTTTCCCTTTACTTGATAAAAAAACAAAAAACATTCTTTGTGACATATATTTTCATCAAGCTTGTATTATATATAACTATCACTTCCTTGATATATATATATATATACATTATCATTATGAACCCTAATTGTATTTTTAGTTTCCTATGCATCATGAGTCAGTTTAGTTATATATTTTCTTATAAGAATATTTCACTATCTATCTCAAAAACATATCATTTTTATCAGTATTTTAATATACTAAGATCCATCTTCCTGATGTTGGATCATCTGAAGACAATTTATTTCTCATTAAATACCACACAATGATCCATAAATAAATTTTCCTCATACGTGTGATTGAAATCAAAAATATTTTCTCCTTAGGATAGTATATATATATTTCAAATTTATTGTAAAAATTATTTGAAATATTTGGGTTTCCATATGTTAAAAAAGAAAATTTTCTTAAAAAGGAAAGATGGGATACCTCTAAATCCATATATCACATATTGACTTATCACTTTCTTAATATTTAATAAAATTCAATACCAAAGTAATTATTTATAGGGAATTATTTTATAATGAAATATCATGTCTTTATTGAAGTATGATTTATCAAACTATGCCTTAGAATACCTATTTTATTTTTTGGAAACGCATTTACATTGTGGTTTTCCCAGAGGAGTTTTTTCTAAAACAATCTCACTCTGTTTTAAATGATCAATGGATTTTGGTATTATTTTTACATCACCTTAATATGATTTAATTACATAAATTCTTTCAAGATTTTTATTATATAATTCAATTTTTATGATATTCAATTTTAAATGTATTTAAACATATTCCGTGTCAAGATTAGGTATAAATATATATAGAAATCATTAATAATGTTATAATTTAATGATACCAAAAATTTAATTATTTTATCATAGAAGATATAAAACAATATTTATTATGTTCATTAGATATCTATTTATTTATCTTTCTTTATATCAAATTTGATTGATTGTATTTCATAATAAAAATATTTGAAATTTAAAATTATTAATTTTTGGATGTTTTATAAATTTATATATTGAGTATGACAATGAATAAGGTATTTTTAAATAAATAATCTTGAGTATATTATTGTTAATTTCCTGAATAATTGGAGAATATTTTAAGAACATGTTAGTACCCCAATAAAAAAACTCATTCTCTATGTCCCTCAAGAATATATACCTCCCCCTTCTTTAAATCCCTTGTTTTTCTCGAGCCCTTACTTCTTAGAAAAGGGGTAATTCATATCCCTTATCAATGATTCACAAGTCATAAATAGATATATTTATATTTATAATATAAAAATGGGATTTAGAATAAGTTTGATGATTCTTAATATGGTTTTTTATTTTTAGGTAATTATTTTTCCAATTCCCTGACTCATGAAGTGGTCACATGATCCTACCATTAAAACACATCCTTTATATTTCAAAAGATTTAGTGATCCATTATAGTTTCAAATAAACACACTTTAATTATTCAACATTGTGATTTTATCTTATTCATTTTCACCATAAATATAATATTTAAACGATAACCCCCCATGTCATTTTAAATAGTCTGTAACATTTATATACATCAGGTAATAATGAATTTATTTTTTATCTTTATAATTTAATACAAATTAATTATATCTATCAAGTTAAATATTATTGGGTAAAATATATATAAATATTGACCCTAATAAGGATGATATTAAACAATTCTAATATGTATTCATTTTCACCAAGTGAAATACCCTGAGAGTTTTTTTCTCCATACTAGGGTCCCAAAGACTTACAACAACAAGATAGCTTGATTCCTTTCCCCTCACTAGTTTCTTCATTGGAATTCATTAGAGGTGGTTTGGAGTTTTTCTAATTCAACATATCTTCAGTGATTCATTTTTTTTTCATCCTTGGATTAGTTGATATCTTATCATCGTTAAATGTATCTTTATTCCCAAATAATTTTCAAACTTTTGGTGATAACATGGTGACAACGACTCTAATTTTGCAGCATTGTTTTGGATGGTATGTTCATATTCTCACTTTTCAGAGATGGTTCTATTTCATATAAAGTATCCTTTTCATCCAACCAACATTTCAATTCATGGAGGACGTGATTCCAGGAGGACAACAATGTCCCTGACACTTTAGGATTAAACATTCTCTAGGGTTTTGTGTCCCTGGATTGGTGTGATGGTATTGGTTCTTTTTTTTCTATTGATGGATATCATATGAGTAGTTAGATGTTAAGTTTGCATGGGGTTGTATATCGATGGGAGTGGTGATGAGAAATTACTCAGACGAAGATAGTTTATAGTCCAATGGACTTTACCGGTGAGTCATGAAAATATATGGATTCTTTTAATTCAGGGTTGTTTTGTTTTTATAGTGATATTTGGGTATTCTACATTAAATTGTGGGACAATTGGATTGTTGGGTTTCTAATGGCCTTTTAATTATTGGTTCTATCTTGTGCCATTTGGTTTTAGAGTATTGTTTTTTGGTTTCATGTGTGTGTGACCTTGATGGAGGGATGGGTCTTCTGACACACATGATCTGTTATCTTTCTTATTCCTATTGGATAAATGGGAATTATTCCATAAAATGTTTTCACAGTGTATTGGGTATATATTTATGTTGTATAAGGTTCAATGAGTCATGGGTTATGCGATTCATTATCATTTGGGAAAGTTAAAAGGGAGATAGAGAGGTGTGTCGGCTCATATCATTCATCCCTACCCTGAATTTTCCGTGTTTGATTGATGGGTTATCTCCCACATTTTATTGCCTACCAGAAGACAACATCTTGGTGAGGGTATACATATTATTTGACTGATTCCACTATTGTACTATCTAGAAGAGAGAAAGACAAGAGTTTTTATGATACATTCCTTGATATTTTCTTTTATTCAATTATTTTGGACCTTTATAGAATATTTGGTAAATGTTTATTTATGGAAATAGTGATTATATGTATTTAGGGGTTCCCTATATAGCCATTTCTCAAATGGTGTTTTTTATTTTTTATTAAATAAATTGGGCTTCCATGAACATGTTAAAAAAAATTTGTTTAAGAAGGGAACTTTGACTATCCTTATCACTACTATACTCAATCATATTTAGAGTACATGTATAGGAAAATTTTCTTCTATCTATTTTACCTAACAATAGTGACTTGGACACCTTGTATCACTAAAGAAACACATACTCACTATATAGTTTCATTATCATTTTAATTATATCAAAAATAATATGTGTTGTGTTTTTTTCTAACACCAATTTTTAAAATAATAATATACAAATTAGGATAACTAGTTAGTTGTTTTAATAATTCAATTATAAATTTTTACCTTCTTTATTAGTTGTTTGATGATAAAAATTTCACAAAAAGGGGTTCTCTAATTAATGGATAATCTACCTATACATGATAACTATTTGCATTTATGATATTGATTGAAGAAACTATAGCCATATTTTTCATTTAAATAAAGAGACCTTAAAGAGATTTTTTTGGGTTCATACATTCACTAATTTTTAATCGATAATAAAAAATTAAATCTATTTAATACAATGTTTATATAAATATTAATAACATATTTTTATTAATTATTATCCAACTAAATTAATAAAACTAAACATTATGTTGCTTCAATGGTTCATGTTCTTTTTTCATTATTCTTTGGGTATCCTTTGGATTTTATCTCATGGAGATTCTATTTATGAAGGAATTTTTTATCAATTAAAACAATATATAGACTTTGAATTGTTGGGAGAACTAGAACACACATAAATTTATCTAATAGATCAATTAAAATCTATTTTAATGTCCACATAGTCCTATATGTTATTATATACATCTATATAACAATTTTTCTAAGAGGGAATTTTTTTAGAAACCATACATATGATAAAACCTAAATTTATATGTTCTGAAAAACCCAAATTTTTTTATTAATGTTTTGTAATATTTGATTATTGTGATAAGAATTATTATTTATTATATTAGTGATATTTTAGATGACTACATCATTTATTTTTCATATAAATCAAAACTATAAATCACTCATCATAGATAACCCATTTCTGAATGCATGCTTCGAGTTATTCAATTTATGTATGTCATAAATGTTTAATAAAACTATTATATTCCAAATATATCATTGTATATCCATTTATATAACTAATGAATTACATTATACATCAATTATACCGTAATTAGTTTTAATATTCAACAATATTCAAAAAGTATAATAATAAGATGATCCCTGAACCACCTTAATGGTATTTATCTAAATTTACAACCAATCCAAAATCACACTCATAAGTACATATGGTGTAAAAAATAGTTACCCTACAAATTTCTATATAAGTCATATAATCATAGTTTAGTGAGAAGTCTAATTGAAATTTCCCCCATCAAGAAAAAATTCAAGAAAGTGATTAATGTTTCACAAGTGATTTTAAATATGAATATATTATAACGGATGGGAAAATATTAATTTAGATTAATAAAAAACCAATAAATTTACTTCAATTGATCTTAATTAAATCATACATAATTCTAAACATGAAAAAATATATGTTCATGGTATAAATTCTAAAAGAATAAGTGAAATATTTTTTTACAGTCAAAAAAATAGTAAAATATATAATTTTTGTATTTATTAATGTTAATATATTAAATTAATGTAATGAACTTTTTATAAATTTAGCATGAATTATATATAAATATCATTATTAAACCATTTAATATAACAGGATATTTCACTATAAATATTCATTTAATGTTTATTCATAATTTTTTATGATGATAAATTAATATAAAAATCATATTTAATCAACAAATATTTTAGAAATATTTAATAATAGTGTTTGACACTATGTTGTTATATGAGTTTGATATTCTTTCAATAGTATTTATAAAATATGGTAAAAATAATTATTTAAAAAAAGGTAATATTTTGACTATTATATTTGATATTATAAAAGAAAAATTATTTATTTAATATTCAATGAATGTTTGATATATTATTCATGAAATAATATATGTAAATTCTATAATAGATACAAATAATGTTATTTAAATTGAATTTTTATTAATAATCAGATTTATATATGGAAGGTATTACAAAGAATAATTGAGAAAGAAAAATTTTCATGGAGTAGTGTTGTGTGTCCCAAAATATGGATTATGCATACCTAACTGTTGAATGTAGTATAGAATAATGATGTCACTAGTAATAAAAATTAATATCTGAATGAGTTTCATTCAGTTAGAGAACATTATTAATGTTCATAATTATAATATATTATATTGGAAGTACGTTGAAGGGAAAAAATATATAAAAAAATTATTGTATGAAATAAATAATTAAAAACATTTTTTTGAACTGGATCTGAGCTAATTTTTTTTAAATAGAAAAATTTAATGAGATGTATCAAGTTGAAAAATCCCCAGTTGTGTATAATGGTTTCCAAGTAAAAATATGCACATTTATATATATCTAGTATGACTATCATTATGTAATTAATAATGGGTTAGGTAATTAAATAATTTTTTAAAGTATATGGAAAAGATATTGCTTGTAATGAATTTATGTTAAAGAAAAGGTCACACACACAATTCCAGATTGAAATAGAATATAGTGATTTGTATAATAAAACTATAGTTATTTTTATTTAAATTTATATCATAACTCTAAAATAGTGAATCCATTAGATCACAACCTCACAGAATCACTAGTTAACTGATCAAGATGGTAAAATTGAAATTTTAATAGGGAAAACTATATATAAGAAATTTATTGATAAAGAAAATTATTATTGGAGGATTAATGAACCTATGCATCATTAATATTAAGTCCCCAAATAATTTCATAAATGAATCCATTTATAAAAGCTTAAGAAAACATGAGATATTCTACGAGAGAATTTTTATGATATTGAAGGTATAAATAAATAGCTAGATGAATGTATAAATAGTCTTTTCATCAAATTGGTGAAGGATTGATGTATTTATTTGGGTATATCATTAGCATTGATAGATATTTATTTTTTGAAATAAAACACATAATTTTGTGAAGAATATTATATAATAAATAAAATCAATGATAAAATATTTTCAAAAATAAAATTAAAGGTGAAATTAATTTACCATGGCCATAAGAAGAATAGTGATTTCCCATTTATTAAGGATATGTAATGTGTTCAAAATTTGCACAAGACAATAAATAAATTCAAATAATGAATTATTTTTAATATTATTGAGAAGATAAATGATTATAATTTAATAGAAATTTAAAATTATGTATAAGTAGATGAAATAGAATTTAAAAGGGTTTATGACACTAATAATATTGAGGAATGAAAGAATAAATATAGGAATTGGTTTTAATGTTTTGAGGATTTTGGGATCACGAAGAGAACTTGTTTTTAATTTAAATGATTTTTTATGATTCCTATAATTTTTTTGAGATGGATGCATGATCTGTGATTGTCATGGTTGTAACTTATCAGATTGGGATAAACTAAAATATTTGACAACATGGTCCTCCAATAGGCCCTGATAGGTGTTCCTGATCCCCACATTCATGCAACTGGGGCTTATTCATCAAGGAGAATATTTTGGGGATTAAATTTTCACCTAAGAAATAAGAAAAAATTAATCAAAGACACACCACAAATATAGTGAGGGGTGTTCATATCCTGGACATCTATACTAAATATGATAAGTAGTTCAAAATAAATAATGAATCTAAAATGAAATAACTAAAATAAAAATTTCTAACTCATTTTCATAAATTAAAATTTATAGACTTGACACAAAAGTAAGGGTGTAAAATAAAACAATAGAATTATAATTACAGTAGGCTAAAGTGGATAATCCTCAACATCTCAAAAATAATTTTTATTGAAATTAGACCCATAAGAAAATTATATATGGATCATAAGGAGTCGAAACTGTAAAATACCACCTCTCAAAGTTAAAGTGTCCATTAGTTAACAATTGTGAAGAACCTATAATACTAAATTATACAGATGAGCAGCATAACCCATGAGGATCATGTTGGGTCATTGATAAATATACCTATTGAGATTGTTGAGTCAATAAGGTTTTCCTTATGACTTTTCCATTACTTCTTGTTTTGAAAATCACAAACACCTTATACTTAAGAAAATATTATTATTACCCCCATATGTAAAATTTACTTATTTAAGGAAATTTACCTTAACTTAGATTTTCATGTACATAGAAATATTTTTTATTAAATTCAAAAAAAAACTAGATTCATAACCAAATTTACGGAGCCTTATAATGAAAAATTTGGACCATTCTGTTTTTTAGGATCCGAATTCTGGATGTGATCTGTAATGTAGTTCTAATCCAAATTCCGGACTCCAAACACTGAATAAGTTCTAATCCGAACTCTTAAGCAGTTCGACTCCGAACTCTAATGTAGTTCAACTCTGAACTCTGATGTAGTTCGACCCCGAACTCTTAAGTAGATGGACTCCGAACTCTTTAGTATTTCGACATCGAACTCTTAAGAAGTTCGACTCTGAACATTTAAGAAGTTCGACTCCAAACTCTTAAGAAGTTGGACTCCGAACTCTTTAGTAGTACGACTCCAAACATCTAAGCAGTTTGACTTCAAACTCTTAAGAAGTTCGACTCCGAACTCTACAGGTTCAGAATCCGATCTCTGGTGAAACCAGACTCCAAATTCCTATAATATAGAATCTGAAAATTTCTTAACTCAGACTCCAAACTTCTTTTTGGTTAGACTCCGAACTTTTGACTTACATACACTCCGAATCTTCGATTATCTTTTACTTACATATACTTCATTCCAAAAAGATGTCGTACATTCAGTTATAGATAGTTTGTTATAAAACAATATCATCTTTTCTGTTTCTAATTATCCATTGGCTGAGTTACACGTGTACAGGTCCATCCGAATTTCATGGAAAATATGACCGTTGGAGGAGGGAGCAGACCGTTGGAAATTTTACTACAAATAAGAGCTTATTTGAAAGAGTTCAAAGACAATGAAATTGATAAATCTAGAAACCACACGCTTTTAAGGTGATTTCTAGAGAGAGAAATCTTTTCATGCCTTGTGTGTACTGAACCGCTCATTCAGTTTTTTCTTCGTGCGACTCCGAATGTTGGTGATTACATTCGAGGACTTCTGGGGATAGGAAGACAGAGGTTTCCAACACCTTGAAGTTGAGGGCTTCCTTGCTGAGGAAGACAGAGTTTTCCAACACCTTGAAGTTGATGGCTTCCTTGCTAAGGAAGACAGAGGTTTCCAACTACTTTGAAGTTGAGGGCTTGTGGGGATAACAAGACAGAGACTCCGATCTTAGTATCGAGGGCTTACCCTAGTGTGGGTAAGACCGAATTTCTTGAAAGTATAAATCAAGGGACCTTTATCCAAGGTTGTTGGATACCCTTCTCTTTGGGGTAAAAGATTTATATCTTGTTACTTGTAGTTTTACTACTTGTTTTTTTCTGATGAATTTTGTATTTTAATGAAATTATAACTTTATTATACTTCCTTACTTGTACTCTGTTTAATTTAGATTCTATACGTTTTAAGGTAGAATCTCATATTGTAATATTTTGTTATGTTTCAATTTCCAGAACCATATTTCTGGAACCTACTTTCGAAATCTCTTTAAAATTTTAAGAAAGTTCATAGGACATGAAGTTTATAACTTCATTCCTTATTCCAAAATCTCATTTGGTGTTAGAGGTGTTGTGAATTTTCTTAGTTTATCTTTTTTAAACTTAACCCTTTCCTTTGCTTAAGGAAAACATAGTTATTCGTAAATAACATTAAAGGTTACAAAGGAATTTTTAAAGTATACCATTCACCCCCTCTTGAATATTGAGCATCTACATCATTATTTCGATCCTACAATTGGTATCAGAGGAGGTCTCTGAAATACTTGTACTCACGTATATGTTTTTCTTGCTCACTTTTTCATTCCGAACTTTTTCATTCCGAACATTATCATTCAGAACATTGTTATCATGATTTTTTTCTACTAACAAGTTTGTGTGCCGAAGGTTATTTTAAGTATGGCAGGATTAAATGTTGGTTCTATTGATAATCTAAGTCCTACAAGACCACCAATCTTTGATGGTAATGATTATGAGTACTGGAGAGATCGAATGAAAACTTTTGTTATCAATACTGGAGTGGACAACTTTGTTATGCTTACTGGAGATTATAAAATTCCTGATAAGGAAGTTAGAACTTCTACTAACCCGGAAAAGAAAGAGTGTCAACTCAATTATAAGGAACAAAATACTTTACTTTGTTCAATGACTAGAAATATATATACCCAAATTTCTTCTTGTGAAGCAGCTAATTGTATCTGGAAGAAGTTATAGGTTACACACTTTGGAACTTCTAAAGTGATCGAGACTAGGAGAGCTATGCTTAGAGCTGAATATCATGCCTTTAACTATCCGTATGGTGAACCAATTTGTAAAGTTCAACAAAGATTTATGACTATAGTTAAAAACATACCGTCTATGGGAGAAAAAGGTTTATATGATGAAGCACTTGTGGATAAGATAATTGATATTATGCCCAATGAGTGGGAATCCAAAAGAATTGCTATAGATGAGAACAGGAAGGTCACTCAAATTTCTCTTGATGAGCTATTTGGAACTCTTCTCAAACATGAAACCATAATGAAGAGAGATGCTGACAACATCAAAAAAATGGAAATGGTACTATTTCTTTTACAACAACATCAAATCAGATGAAAGCTAAGACTCCTGAACGAGTAACCAAATCCAAGTCTAAGAAAGTTATTTTCTAATCTGAATCTAGTGAGAGTGAAATCTCTGAAAATGAGTTAGCAAATCTTGCTCGAAGGATGAACAAGATAGCTGGCCAAAGAATTTTCCAGTCCAAGTACAAGAAAAATGAAAGGAAAGATAGGAAATATGGGGAAGTTATTGTTATGAGTGCAAGAGAGCTGGACAAATTAGACCAGATTGCCCTTTTCTCAAAAATAAAGAAAGGAAAGAAAGGAATTTAGATAGGAAAAGAAAGAAGTATTATAAAGACAAAGCTAAGAATGTTTTGAAAGCTAGTGACACCTAGAGTGCCAATGGTGGTGACTTTTCAGATGAATCTTCTGATTATGAATCTTTAGGACAGAAGAATCTTGGTCTTATAGCCAGATTACCTATTCATAATCATTTTTTATGTCTAAGGTACGAAATTCTGAATCATTGACCAATGTTTCTTTAAATTATAATGATAGTATGTATTATAACTCTTCTGATGAAGAATCCTCTTCTAATGAAGAAAATACTTTACCTACTTATGAAGAAGTCTCTAGGTTTGCTGAACTCCTTGGGATTGAGAATTCTAATCTCAATAAGAAACATGATAAGGAAAACTCTAGGAATTCTATTCTTACAAAAGAGATATCAGATCTTTCTATAGATCTTGATAAGAAAAATTCTGATTTTGAAGGTATTCCAAAAAATCTTGAGGAAGTAAGTTCTGAGAAGAATAAACTTTCTAAAGAATTAGAAAAAGTAATTTCTAAGAAAAATGTTTTCGAACCTAGATCTAGTTCTAAAACTAATGATTTTGAGGATAAAAACTTGGTTATAAAACTCAAGTCCGAAATTTTTTCCTTAAAGAAGTGTTTATCCAAATTTACCCATGGTAAGGAAAATTTTGATAAAATGTATTCCCAAATAAGACCTTTAAGAAATAAATCCAGATACGGTTATACCCATGCAAAACCATTTTTTAGTAACAATTATTTTGTTCCTCAAAGTGCCCCATTTTGTACTAAGTGTCAATGTGGTGGTCACTGGGCAAAGAATTGTTCCCTAAAAAAACCCAATCCTTAGGATTTCACAAAGCTTAATTTTCCAAGAAAATGTGGGTCCTAAAATAATGTTATCTGGTAATCTCGGATCCAATCAAGTTTGGATACTGAAAGTCTAATTATCTTCTTGATTTCAGGAAAATAAAGAGAGTATCAGCAACAATACATGGTACATGGGTAGTGGATGTTCTCGGCACATGACTGGTAACAAAAGCTATTTTGAAAATATTATCAAAACGAAAGGAGGAAAGGTAACTTTCGGAGACAATTATAATGGAGAGATTGTTGGTATTGGTAATATTGTTCTTTTAGAAAAAACTTTGATTTCAAATTTTCTTTCTGTTAAGGGTCTTAGGCAAAACCTCATTAGTATATGTCAGTTATGTGATGAAGGATACCTTGTGAATTTTTGGAATGATAGGTGCTTAGTTCACAATTCCAAGGAAGAATTTATTCTCTCATCCAATAGGAAGATAATGTTTACAATTTGAACCTAGAAGACCTCAGGAGCCAATATTTACCTTTCCTAAGTGAAATGGAAGATCATTCCTGGTTATGGCGTAAAAGATTTGGTCACTGTAACCTTAGAAACCTATGTAAACTCTCTAAGAAGAAACTATTTAAGGATCTACTGGAGCTTAGATTTGATTCTTCTAAAGATTGAGATCCTTGTCAATATGGAAAGAAACATAAATCTAGTTTTAAATAAGTCGGTGAAGTCTCAACAACTGATACATTACAGTCAGTGCACATGGATCGTTTTGGTCCAACACAAACTGGAAGTATTGGAGGCAAATACTATGTGCTTTTTCTAGTTGATGATTACACTAGATTTACTTGGGTATATTTTCTAGAAAATAAGTCTGAAGCTTTTTCTTATTTCAAAAGTTTTAGTTCTCAAGTAAAAAAAATAGAAAAACCTGCCATTGAAAACGATTCATAGTGATCATGGAGTAGAATTTCAAAATTTTGATTTTGAAACTTTTTGTAGTAGAAAAGGTATTACTCACAATTTTTCAGCACCTAGAACTCCTAAACAAAATGGTGTAGTTGAGAGAAGAAATAGAATTCTTCAAGAGATAACTAGAACCATGTTGAGTGAATATTCTATAGCTAGACATTTCTGGACTGAAGCTGTAAGTACTGCTTGCTATACTATAAATCATGTTTTGATTAGACCTTTTCTTAATAAAACCCTTTATGAGTTATGGAATGGTAGAAAACCAAGACTATCCTACTTTAAGGTTTTTGGTTGCAAAGTATTCATTTTGAATACTAAATATAACTTACATAAATTTGCACCGAAATATGATGAAGGAATTTTCTTAGGTTATTACACAACATCAATGGCTTATAGAGTTTTTAATAAAAACACTTGTACTATTGAAGAAACAGCGCATGTAAAATTTGATGAGTCTGATCCTTTTGTTTTTAAACAATCCCAGCCTACATGCTCAGATGTGTTTTCAAAAACTGATTATCAACCATTGATTGAAGAACCTTCTAATAAGGAAAATGTTCAAGAATATACTTCTGAAATATTTACCCCAGAAGACTTTCTACCCTATATTGATGAACAGGCTTTTCAAAACCCAAATCAGGTGTTTCATAAGAATCATCCAAGTGATAGTATCATTAGTGATGTAAATAAACTTGTAAGGACTAGAAGTTACTTAAGAAATGAAGTAGAACATCTAGCATTTCTTTCCCAATTAGCACCTAAAAGAACTGATGAAGCTTTAGGAGATGATGATTGGATCAAAGCCATGCAAGATAAACTAAATGAATTCGAAAGGAATAAAGTCTGGACTTTGGTTGAAAGACCTAAGGAAACTTCTATAATTGGAGTAAAATGGGTTTTTAGAAATACATGTGATGAAAATGGAGTCATAGTAAGAAATAAAGCTAGACTTTTTGCTAAAGGCTATAATCAGCAAGAGGGAATAGAGTATGAAGAAACCAATGATCCAGTAGCTAGACTTGAATCTATCCATATTCTACTTTCCTTTGCAGCATTCTTTAATTATAAACTTTTTCAAATGGATCTGAAATGTGATTTTCTTAACAGTTATGTTCAAGAGGAAGTTTTTTTTGAACAACCTCCTGGATTTGAAGATACAAAACATCTTGATCATGTTTTTAGACTTACCAAAGCTCTGTATGGCCTTAAACAAGCCCCACGAGCATGGTATGATAGACTAACTAGATTTTTTCTTCAAAATAACTATGTTAAGGGAAATGCATATCCAACCCTTTTTATAAATAAAGATAAGAAAAATGTTTTGATTGTTCAAATTTATGTTGATGACATTATATTTGGTTCAACTCAACAATCTTTAACTGACTCTTTTGCAAGTCTAATGAAATCTAATTTTGAAATGAGTATGTTGGGTGAGTTAACCTTTTTTATGGGTTTTAAAATTTCTCAAAAACCAGAAGGAACCTATATATCTCAATATAAGTATATTAAAGATCTTCTCAAAAAGTATGGTTATGACAATACTAAGAGTATAAGTACTCCCATTGGTACCGCAAACTCTTTAGATCTTGATGAAGCTGGGAAACCAGTAGATCAAACATCTTTTAGAGGTATGATAGGAAGTCTGCTTTACTTAACAGCTAGTCGACCAAACTTAATGTTTTCAGTATGCTTATGTGCAAGATATCAATTCTAAAAATCTTTTCTGATGCTGACATTCGTGGATGTAGAATGGATAGAAAAAGTACATCCAGAACATGTCATTTTTTAGGGGATTCGTTAGTTTCTTGGTCTTTCAAGAAGCAACATTATGTAGCACTTTCCACTACTGAAGCCGAATATGTAGCAGCTGGAAGTTGTTGTGCTCAAGTATTGTGGATGTAACACAGACTCAGAGACTATGGCATGAGTTTTACTAAAACTCAAATTTTTTGTGATAACACAAGTTCCATTGCCCGTAGTAAGAACCCCTCACATCACTCTCATGAAAAAAACATAGATATTAAGCATCACTTTCTTAGGGATCACACAAAAAAAGAGATATTATTCTTCAGTTTATCGGAACATAAGATCAACTTGCTGATATCTTCACAAAATCTTTTCCCTCCGATAGATTTGAATATATTAAACAAAAGTTAGGAATGATAACCGTAAGGTAATCATTCTTCATTGACTTCTTTTTGAATAATTCTCTTAATAATACTAAACTCATTTTCATAGGGGGAGTACATTTTTTTAAAAAAAAACTTTTCGGAACTAAGATTTTCGGAATGAAATATCTGGAACTGAAATTTTCCGGAATGGAAATTTTTGGGACTGAAAACTTCCAAAATGGAATTTTCGTACTAATAATTTTCGGAATTGATATTTTCGGACTAGGATTTTCAGGTTTTCGTACTGGAACTTTTGTAATGAAGTTTTTTTTCAAGAAGAATATTACAAATTTAGAATAATATTACTTGTCAATCTGTAAGTTATGATTTTCCTACTCATAGTTTTGTAATCAAATTTTTCTTACTGGTATATTCCTTGTTTAGTTTGGATTCTAGTTTTCCCTCAAATCCGAATGTTTTCTTTAAAAAACCTCAAAAGATCGGAGTCATTTTTTTCACTTGCGGAATTATTCTCAACCGTCAGATCAGATCAAAGTATTTTCAACCATTGGATTACTTTTGGAAGACCAACGGTCAAATTATTTGCCTATAAAAAGGGGGTCTCGAGACTCTTCCCACATCGGTTTGCCAATATTTTGCGTCTCGAATCTCTGAAGATCCTCTTAAGGCCGGTTCCGAACCTTGTGAAGCCGAACTGAATCCTACAGTTTATTTCATTCCGAATGTCTGTTAAAGAAACCTCTCAAGATATGTCAACTATCAAACCAATTTCAAAGTGGTTAGTTTACAGAGAAAGGTTAGTTCATCTGGATGTTTATATGCTTGATTCTCTTATTTCAAAGAATATTATACTGAATGGATGGGAAGATGTATGCATAGAAAAACCAGATAAACAGGATCTGGATTATACTAACTTGTTGATAGAGTTTTATGAGTCTATTTCCTTCTTGGTGGAAGATGGTAGAGAAAGGTTTTATTTTAACTCTTATGGGAAGAATTATAAACATTCTTATACAAAGACAGCAAGCCTGGTTGGTATAGCATATGAGGGATAAGCTGAATTCTGTTCTCACAAACATCCCGATGTGCAAGGAAGTTTCAATAAGGATAAGGCACTGACGTGCCTTGGGCTTAAGGATGATTCAACAACTAAGATTTCTTAGATCACTCTGAATAATAGAATAATTCAACTATGGTTGTAATGTTTTCTAGTTCCATGAAGAGGAGATAAAGACAATATGAAGAAGAGTTATTACTATGTCATAGATTTTTTGGTAAATCTAAGAAAGATAAATCTGATAAGGCATGTCTTGGTTACGATCAAGAATATCAAAGAAGGAAATCTGAGAGCTAAGATTATGATGTTTCCTGCCTTACTGTCTATGTTGAGTGTTCGGTTCTTAGAATCTTTCAAAGTTGCCTAAAAATCAATGATCCGGAATTGCAAGCTCATGCTTGTTAGTTATGATATGCTTAAGAGAATTAAGATGGTATTTTCTAGTGAATCTGGATAATTTTACCCCCTTTCTGTGGAGGAATTTGAAACAGCTGAAATAGAATATCCAAAATCTTCAAAAAATCAAAGGAAGAAGAGAAAGGCTAAGAAAGTAGTTACTGATGAAAAAGTTCCTCAGCCTAAGGAAACTGAATCTGCACCTCCCAAGCCGAAGAAGCAGAAAATATATACAGATGAAGTAGAAGAAAAGTGGAGGAAAGATAAAGAAATGAGGATGGAATGGGATCCTCAATTCGGACTGGACCCTGCTAAGGCTAAGGAATTAAAAGAAAAAGCTGCTGAGGAGCTATAAAGGCAAGTGAAGGAAAAGAAGTTGAGAAAGAAGATGTATGAAGCTGAACTAGTGCAATCTTTGCTAAAAGATACAGAGATAGCTTCCGAAAGGCTTCTTGTTCCGGAAACATTCGGTGTTGAACCTTCTTTACCAGAAAATCCAGCAAAAAACTATGTCACTCCGGTAAAGGACTAGGGTAAAAGAATAGTTGTAGAAGCTGAGAAAGAAGTTGCTGAAGCAGCAGAGGAAGAAGAAGAAGAAGAAGAGGAGAGTAAAGATCTGGATACCTTGATCAAGAAAGTACATGACTACAAAGATAAGCCTGAATCCACAAAGATAGTTACCTCAAGCAAGGGAGATGAGGAAGCTATCAAGAAACATCCAGAAGAAGAATAAAAAGCGAATGAGGTGTTTGATAAAGAAGAATCCTATGAGAGGAACTTTCTTGAGGAAGGATAAGCAAGATAGAAACCAGATGAGGATCTGATTGTTCATGTTTCTGAATCTGAGGAAGTATCTCCAAATGTGCAATACATTCCAAAATATGATAAAGGGAAGCAAACTCTAATGAAGACACCCATTAAAGATGTCATCAGAATGAAAGAGGTTGGTGGTACCTCTAGAAGGAAGCTGATTAAAGTTTAAGAAGAGGAATCTCAAAAATAAGTTTCTGATTCGGAATCATCATCCCTCAGGCAGGATTTTGTGGTTCAATCTCTGAGAAAGTTGGTGGAAACTATTCCGATTCTTCCAACAATAGATTCTAGATGCCAGTTGCTGTATCAATCTATGAATCAAAAATCAGAATCTTTATCCATGGTAATGGATAAGTTTGTGAAGTTGGAAGCTGAACAGAAAAGTTTTCTGATCGATTACGACTTGCATAGGAAGTCCTGCAGTAAAGTAACGAAGTGGTCCAAGAGAGTTGATGAAGATTTTGTTCACCTTGAGAATTTTCAGGCTGAAGTTCAAAATGCCTTTGAAATGGAGGATAAATTGGTTAATGAAATTTCTGAGAAGCTGACCTAGGAGAAAAATTTACGGAATCAACAGTTCATGGATCTGAATGGGAAACCTAACTCAGTATCTCAAAATTGGAAAACTGAAAGAGATTTCCAGATTGAGTTTCAACAAAATATGTAAAATCAAGATGAGTTGTTGAAGTTGCAGAAAGAATCCTTGGAGGCTCAGGAAGAGGCTTTAAAAGCTGAAGAAGAAAAGGTAAAATCCATGGAGAGGCAACGAGAGGAAGATCAAAGAGACTTGAAGAAACTCAATTCCTTGTTGAATCAGCTCATTGCGAAGGAAAAATAAGTCAAATTAACCCACTCCGATATTTTTTTGTAGTTGTATTTCCTTGTAATTTTTTTCCCAACTCTAAATAAATGGTTATTTGGTTGGTTTCTATCTTGTTATATACTAATGTTTCAGGTAGTATATTTTTTTTCTATTCCCTTCAATTCTTTTTGAAAATCAAAAAGGGGGAGAAGGAAAAATAGCTATTCCTACGGTGGAGAAAAAAAAAATTTCTAAGAGAAATATCCTTAAAGAAAGGGGGCGTTTCCCACTACGATGTTTTTTCATTCTTACAATAATGAAAACTCTACTCCGGAAACCCAGAATACAATCCTTAGAGTTTCAATGCCTAAGGGGGAGTGAGATTTATTCACTTCTATATATGAAAAAAGGGAGATGAGTTTTAATTTTCAAAGTCTAATGATATTTTTTCAAAATCCATATATACTTTTTCAAAAGGATGTTTGTGCTTTCCAAAAATGGGGAGATTGTTGAGTCAATAAGGTTTTCCTTATGACTTTTCCATTCCTTCTTGTTTTGAAAATCACAAACACCTTATACGTAAGCAAATATTATTTTTACCCCCATAAGGAAAATTTAATTATTTAAGGAAATTGACCTTAACCGAGATTTTCTTATACAAAGAAATATTTTTTATTAAATTCAAAAAAAAACCGGATTCATAACCAAATTTCCGGAGCCTTCTATTGAAAAATTTGGACCATTCTGTTTTTTAGGATCTGAATTCTGGATGTGATCCGTAATGTAGTTCTAATCCGAATTCTGGACTCCAAACTCTGAAGAAGTTATAATACGAAGTCTTAAGCAGTTTGACTCCGAACTCTGAAGTAGTTCGACTCCGAACTCTGAAGTAGTTCGACCCCAAACACTTAATTAGTTGGACTCCGAACTCTTTAGTAGTTCCACTCCGAACTCTTAAGAAGTTCGACTCCGAACTTTTAAGCAGTTCAACTCCGAACTCTTAAGTAGTTGGACTCCGAACTCATTAGTAGTTAGACTCCGAACTTTTAAGCAGTTTGACTTTGAACTGTTAAGATGTTTGACTCCGAACTCTACAGGTTCAGAATCCGATCTCTGGTGAAACCAGACTCTGAATTCCTATAAAACAGAATCCGAACATTTCTTAACACAGACTCCAAACTTCTTTTTGGTTAGACTCCGAAGTTTCTTCTTACTTACACTCCGAAAGTTCAATTAGATTTTACTTACATAAACATCATTTCAAAAGGATGTAGTACATTCATTTATACATAGTTTGTAATAAAACGATGTCATATTTTCTGTTTCTAATTAACCATTGGTTGAGTTACACGTGTACAGGTCCCTCCGAGTTTCATGGAAAATATGATCGTGGGAGGAGGGAGTAGACCGTTGGAAATTTTCCTATAAATAGAAGCTTATTTGAAAGAGTTCAAAAGACAATGAAATTGATCAATCTAGAAACCACATGCTTCTAAGGTGATTTCTAGAGAGATAAATCTTTTCATGCCTTGTGCGTACTAACCCGCTCGTTCAATTTTTGCTTCGTACGACTCCGAATGTTGGTGATTACATTCAAGGACTTCCGGGGATAGGAAGACATAGGTTTCCAACACCTTGAAGTTGAGGGATTCCTTGTTGAGCAAGACAGAGGTTTCCAACACCTTGAAGTTGAGGGATTCCTTGCTGAGGAAGACAAAGGTTTCCAACGACCTTGATGTTAAGGGCTTGTGGGGATAGCAAGATAGAGACTCTGATCTTTGTATCGAGGGCTTACACTAGTGTGGGTAAGACAGACTTGCTTGAAAGTTTAAATCTAGGGACCCTTATCCAAGGTTATTGGATACCCTTCTCTTTGGGTTAAAAGATTTATATCTTGTTACTTGTAGTTTTAATACTTGTTTGTTTCCGCTGTATTCTGTATTTTATGGAAAGTATATCTCTTTTATTCTTCCTTACTTGTACTCTGTTTCATTTAGATTCTATACGCTTTAAGGTATAATCTCATACTGTAATCTTCTGTTAAGTTTAAGTTTCCGGAACCATATTTCCGGAACCTACTTTCGGAATCTCTTTCCAGTTTTAAGAATGTTCATAGGACTTGATGTTTATAACTTCATTCCTTATTCCAAATTTTCATTTGGTGTTAGAGGTGTTGTGAATTTTTTTAGTTTAACTTTGTTAAACTTAGTTTTTTCCTTTTCTTGAGTAAAACATACTTATTCGTAACTAACTTTAATGGTTCCAAAGGAATTTTTAAAGTATACAATTCACCCACCTCTTGTATATTGAGCATCTACATCATTATTTCGATCCTATAGAAATCTCACTATGGAATTTATTTAATAAAATTAAAAATTAATTTTGTAAAATTCTAGTTTAAAATATATTTAAAAATAAAAATTAAGTTGAAAGTGAAAAATGGACGAGATGTGATGTCACATTTTATTTCAAAGTCTATTATTTATAACCATTCCGCTTTTAAAAGTAAATGAATATAATTATTGAATGAAAAATCTTGAAACCAATTATTAAGGGTTATATATACAATACATGTAAAACCCTTAAATAAAATCAAACACCATTTACCATTTTTAAATACTTTTTAAAAATCTATTTTCAAATCACAAAATAAAACCATCATTCATATCATGATATAATGAAAGTAAATATTAACTGATACTATATCAATAAAGCATAAAAAAATAAAAGGAAATAGAACATAAGTACCATTAAATCACAACTGACAGTGGATAAAAGAATCATGAAATGATAATCCCCTAGAAAATATCCCTAATGAGTAATGGAGAACAAAGGAAACTCAATTTTACCATAGGGAAGAGAATTATTGACTTTATAGAAATGGGTACAACTACTAGTATATGTTTCATCAAAAATAACCAAATCCAACCAATTATCTGACACCATAATCATTAGAATAAAAATCTGAACCAAGAACTATCTCATTTTAGAGTGGACACTTATAACTTATGTTCTGACTACATTCACATACGTATAAAATACTATCTGAGCTCAGGGTTCCCATGTTATCATCCACACATAGGTGTGTAAGCAATCACCTGAAGCATCACATGCATCAATAAAAAATAAAAAAATAAATCACAACCTACCTATTACTCCATCAAATGAATTAATCAATTTTATAATCATGATTACCCCTAAAAAAATTCACATTAATAATTAAACTCCACCACTTAAAAGAGAAAAATCCTAACAATGAAATACTATTAAAGTGGACGAATTTTCTGGGAAGTAAGAAATGTCAATTTGAAATCCATTTATAATGTGTCAAACATGGCCTTAAAATAAGATCAAGATTCCATGATTTACAATAAGGCTTTAAAAGTTAAACATTTATCTTAGAATAAAAAATAAATTTAAAAATCATTTAGAAATGATGTTTTCACAAAACAAAAATATTTTTGATCGAAAAATAACCAGTTAAATCAGCAAATTATTTTTATTACAAATTTTAGCATTTAATCATTCACTTAACACTCTTAAATCATAATTTAAAAAATTAAAAACACATAAATTCATTTAAATTCATATATAACAAGTGTTTATATGATTAAAAGTAATTTAAAATCTCCCATGGATACTGTAGATAACCATAAATAGATATAAAAAGTTTTTTTAAAGCTTAAGATGAAAAAGAAATTATAAAGGAAGGTATAATATAAAAATATATACCTTTAATAGAGTGTAACCTATATCCTATGACAACATATTCCCAAAAAATGAAGATGTTGATATGATTTAGCCATAAAAATCAAAAACCCCATGATTAAGGTCACTTTGATTTCTAAAATCTATAAAACACAACCCTAGGATTCATGGTAGAATGTAAAAAATGAAAAAATTAATTATGGAAGACGCTGAGAGTTTGAGATATGTATTGAAGATTACGTCAACCTTTTAGGCACAAACAATGGGAAACACAAAGGGAGGAAGTTACAATAATGGAAGAAGAAGATCCATGCATCATGTGGGTTTTATCATGACATGGGGAATAAAAAATCCACTAGGGTCTAAAAATTAGTATGGGGGGATGGAATTTATTTATTTTTAGAACTGAACACACTGGATAGTTTTCTAAACCTTTCACTAACCATGTAGTGTCCACTAACTTAAGAACCTACAGATATATTTTTTGGGTTATATGGTGAGAAGTATCCAATTTCCTTCTATGTGGTACACTGACACTGATAAGTTGGTCACTGATATTTCTTGGATACTTAACATAGCTTGGAAAATCATTTTCTAACTTTGAAAAATTACACAGTTAATGAATTAAAGGTTTTAATAGATGGACACATTTTATACTAACCATTTGGAAGTCATACATATAGTGATTCAACTATAAAACATCAAAAAATTTATATAAAACCATAAAAAACATTACAAAAATTATATAATCTTATAAATAAATAAAATTGTGGGGCACTTAATAATTTTGTAGTTATAATTCTCCCCCCATAATACTTCCATCCATTATCAATATCTTAGTAAATTATAGAGAACATATGATGATTAAAAAACATATAACATGATAAAGATTGGTGATACTAGAATATACCATAATGAGAAGAAATCATTAACCCAAAACTTTCGTAAATACCATTAGATAACACACAAATAACGCTTACAACACACTCGAATGATATTTGATGATCCCAAAAGATACATATGGATTTGAGAACACCAAGACATACTAAGGAATTCATATCAATTATAATTTAATTAAAATTTTGGATCATGCTGGGAAAAAATATCCAAATGAAATTACATTATGAAAAAATCATTTCCATAAATTAGACAAAGAAAGAAAGTGTTACCTAATCGATCCAACAAACTATCCCAAGAAATTGATAAAAAATACATGAGGAAAACATAAGAAAAGGGATACTCCACGGGAATATAACATGAGCTAACCATAAATGCATCTCCCAATAACCTAGGATTAAATTTTCCAAAATTATATCACCTTTCAATACACAACAATATGGATCTAATTCTGATTCAGGGAACTTGAATACGGGTAACCTAGAATATCACTGATGGAATTCCAAACTTACTCAAATTGATTTTATAATTACACCTATGGGTCTTCTGATAAAATATATGTAACTCCAAATAGATAATAACTAAATATCATTTGTTTTAGATACCCAATAAACAACATAATTCTTCCATGCTCAATATATTAAAACCTAGTTTCTAAATCACATGCCACCAAAAATATAGTGACCATAATTTTTGTTCCATAACTATTACATCATTTTAATATAAACAACATTATGGAGATAAAAATCCATTTTAGAAAAGGATTAGTTTATTAATGAAATTTGGTGCATATCTAAATTATAAATAACGAAACATGATTTTTTATAAATTATTCTTCTTAATCCTACTAAAATCTCACACACCAATTAGTATATATAATATCTTGAGGATATACATCAATGAAATGGATGAGATAAAATCCTAGTAGGATGATGAATAAGGGATGTGAATCAATGTAACATGGGTGAGCATAATCATCATAATAATTTCATTAGAGAAGAATCATAATCAATATGATGACAAAAACATTTGTTAAAGGAAAATAATGTGTCAATGCGTAAAAGTGAAACATAATGTCATAGTGGAAAAATACCACACATAGTTGTGGACAAAGATAGAATCATGTTCACAAATAAAATATGTGAATATTCATTACATCATCATTATGAATAAATATATCATCTGTTTTTCCAATATTACACAAAATCTCATGAGATACATCACATTACTGTATAAAATGGAGGGATATATAATTATGGGCCCACCTATTGCCTCATAATATTTACATAATTACATATGCCACATATGAAAATTAATAATCATAGTCCTTATGTAAATAATTTAATATAATGAGGTTCTTAAGTATTTTAAAAATAATAAATTCATGAATAATATTTTGTGATAAAAAATGGAGATCATACATAGGAATAAAAGATCATTTATCTTAGGATAAGAAACAATTCATGAGGAGTTGAATAATTATTTTTGGAAAGAAAGATATTTTTGGAAAATAATTTTATTTGGATTCAAAATCAAGGTGGAAAAATTTATATCCCACAAATATAGGGAAGAATAATGAATTTACATTTACCAAACATTAATGGAATATCCATACTGAAATTGATGTGAAATAGTAAATACCTAATGAAATGAAATCGGGTTAAATAATACCCTTATCATAATTCCCTCTTTAGTTTTTCTGTTTTTTCCTCCTGAGTAATATACATATATTTATTAAAAATTGATCAAAAATTAAAATATTTAAATTTTTTCTATAATTTATCAATTATTTTAATTTAGTTATGTTTTTTAATTTTCTTGTTGATATGCTAGTCTTCTTGATATCGAGTATTAACTAAAAACTCTCCATTTTTCATTGTTTTTGATATTTTTTTCAATGTAACTTGTACATTAGTATTAATTAATTCTAGGAGATTATATTACATATAATTACATGATTATATATTACATATAATTATAATTTTCATCCAGGATGATGGTTATATTTTTTGTTATCGGAACATCAATGTAGTTAGTTAGGTGACCATTGACTTGACTTTATCATCAGAGCTGTAAAGGGAAGCTTGAATTTTTTTTATATCATAGATATGATAATTTTTATAGTTTAAAATAATATATATGTTGTCAAATTTTTTTGTAATAAATTTTATATATTTTTGGGTTTTAAAGGGTTGATGATAAAAGAAAGGGAATAAGAAGAAGATGAAAGAGAAAAATTGCTGAGTTGATATATGCTTACATAATCTTCTATGAATGTTCTATTTTAAAAAACTAAAACTACTTTGATGATTGGATTTAGATTACTCCAAAAATTACCTAGTTATTTAATGGGGATTGAGGGGGTTGATTTTTTAGAGGGTTTTCTTCTGTAGGATATGGACATATGATTTTTCAACCGAAGGGTGTGGGTTTATTTATACTGGAGGAGAGGTGTATTTTCAGAATTAAATATTAAATAAAACAACATATCTAAGGTAAAACATGTAATGGGGATTTCATGAAAATATAAATTACATATAAATATATTATTTTTGTTTTATTTATTTACAAGAATTTATAAGGTAATTAACTTCTTTTTCAATTTAAATTGTTATTATTAAGGATTAATGTAACAATATTTTTTAATGAAATACGTTTTTCATAGTTTTTTATAAGTAAAATAATATATAGTATCATATAATTCACATTTATTTTAAGCGACAAATATAATTTATAAAATCTTATTTGTTACATTCTTCTCCACTTTATAAATTTCAACCACAATATTTTATCCCATATTATCAGTTGAGAATAATAGAGGATACAAATATTTAATTATTTCTTTTGTTTCTCACATAATGTCTTCATACTTGTGGTTCCTCAATAACACATTAACATGGTGAGTTGTCTTTTTTCATTGATATTTGTCTCTACGGTCCATGATATTCACCGATTTATCTTTATATGAGATTTTATCCTCTAGTTGGACCACCACTATATTTAGTCCATGTGATAGATTAAGAAAGTACTTTCTCTAGAGTGATATGTAGAACATATATTGAAATTGATCCATTTTTAGTGGATTTGAAAGCTAATATTCCATTGATCCTATATGACCAATGATCTCAAAGTGTCTAATACACCTAAGGATGTGTATCCCATTCATTCTGAACAACATGACTCTATCTCATGGTGATATTTAAAAGAAAAAATTCTTTCCATCTTTAAAGTCCAATTCCTTTCAATGGTTTCACCACGAATCTTTTTTTGGACATTGAGAAAATTTTCAATATTATTGGATGGATATATCCTTCTCTATAAACTTTTGAAAAATAATAGGTCCAAAAATCTTTTACTTTCAAAATTTATACAATCAATTTGGAGTCCAACATCGGTTAATATACAGATCATCATATATAAGAGCATGAATACATGAGTGGAAGCTTTTGTAATATGAGAATTCAACCAATGGTAGAAATTGATCCCATCTTCCTTGGAATTTCATTGATCTGGTTTTTATAAATTCTTCGAATGTTTGAATATATCTCCTAGATTGGCCACCATTTTGGGGGGGGGGGTTGTTCATGCTATAATTCAATTCAATACTCAAAGAATATTGAACTGTTATAAAAAATTTAAATGTGATCCTCGGATCATAATCAGAGATGATCAAAATTGGTCATGCAGACATCCTCTCAAAATTCATCATGTATATCATGGGATGTTTTCAAGGTGATCAATGTTCTTGAATTTCAATGAAGGGGTTTTTTGTTGTTGTTTTTATCAACAAAAACCCATATCACATTATTTATTTTGAAAATCATTTGCATACTAGTGAAAATAAACATGGTGATGTTCTATCATTTCCATATGGGTATAAGAAATTATTGCAACATCAACTTGGACTAATATTACAGTTATTTAAAGTGATGGAATTCCATGCACCTTGATATATACTCTATAATATCAGTATTCATGTTGTCCAACTAGAAGTGTTATCGATGATCGGATTACATCTTGGTATATCAATGATGGATAATGAAAGGTGATCTATGAACACTATCTAACAGATCCTTTTTTATCTCTAGTGATGAAGGCACAAATATAGATGTTCTAAATCAAATTAAACCATAATCATCGATGTGGTACTCATGTAGATTCCGTTCCATTACTACTTTCACCTTATTTTTTATCCCAAGATCATCCCATTGTGCCTACATGATTTTCTATTAGATTTATTATTGGGAAATAATTTGGTAATGAAAGAATGTATTCCCTAAAGATATTATTTAAAAATTAATCCATTGTATATACATGAAGACGAGGTCAGTCTCAATCTACATCATGGATAGAGTATCATGTTCTTTTTTGATAAGAGTATTAGATACCCTATTTAAATTTCCTAGATGGTAGTGAATAAAGAAATAATTTTCCTTAACTATATTTAACCAAATTCTTTGATTCAATTTTAGATCCTTATGAGTGAATATATTCTTTAGATTATTATGATCAAAATATATGTCATACTTCTTAGAATAGAGATAGTGAATCCAAATCCTTTGATAAATGATCAAAGATTCTAACTCCGGATCCTAAATCAGATAGTTATGATATTGTATCTTCAACTATTATGAGGCATAGGATATTGGTTTATCATTATTCATGATTAAAATACCCTTTATATCTAATTAAGCATCATTGTATATCACAAAACAATCTCCACTTATTGGTAGTCTAGGTACACATTCAATGACATTCCTCTTCTTGAGATCCTTGAAGCTTTCCTCACATTGTTACATCCAAACATACCTTACCCAATTCCATGATAGGTTATTTAATGGAATCATAAAAAAATATAAATTTATAAAAAAATATCATTAGTAACCAATTAACCCTATTAAACAAAGTATTTTTTGATACTAGGGGGTATGTGCCATTAATCAATTGAATTTTACTTTGAATGGTCCACATAAATTCCATAACTTTTTATCATCTGTCCCAAGAATGAAACTTGTTTAATCCAAAAGTCACACTTTCTGAAAATATATTACATTTTATATTTCCTTAATATCTCTCGTACAATCCATAGATGCTCTTCATGTTCCTCATTAAAATTTGAGTAAATGATAATATCATCGATAAAAACTAATTTTATTTTGAGGGAGTCTCTAAAGACTCTATTTATTAAATCCATGAATATTGATTTGGAATTGGTATATATGATTGGAATCATTGTAAAATCATTATGCCCATACATTATATAGAAGTAATTCTTTTAAATATCTCCATAATTCACCTTCAATTGATGATATATAGAATGAAGATCTACCATTGAGAAGTAATGAGATCCTCATAGTTGATCGAAAATGTCCTAAATCCTTAGAAGAGGCTACAATTTCTTTATAGTAGTCTTATTCATCTACCAGTAATCAATACACTGCTGTGTTGATTCATTCATTTTTTTACAAAGAGCACTATTACACTCCATATAGACACACTTGGGTGTTTGAACACTTTTTCTAAATTATCTTTCAGCCACTATGTTAACTCTTTCAATTCATTCAAGGCAATCCTATATGGGTATTTTGAGATATATGCATCTCCATATATGATCCCTATTAATAAAATTACCTGAAAATATAGGGGATGTTTTGTGACTCTTCAGGATTATATCAATGTATTCCTTCAAAATTGGAATTCTTTATAGGTTGATACCATCCTTTGATATAAAATTTTTGGGAATGTATCCTCAGTCACACTCTATCAACACAAATATTCTTGAGGTATTTTACAATAGTTATTCATGATATTTCCTTTTTTGTAGAGGACCATTAGATGGTCCCAAATATAGAAAGGTATCTTGTTTTCCCCAGAGCTGATGGGTTATTTATATGATGACATTCAATCCATTATTAGTATGGTATTTAATTCTACGAAGGGAAATATTATGAGATGCACTATAGGATAATAGTACAAGATTCCAACACATTATTTAAAATATTAAAACTACATGGTTTTTTTATAGATATGTATACTTTATTGTATCGTGGCTTCAATTGACTAGTTTTGGAAAAATTAATGGTTATTAAGGAATGCATATAATCAGAAGGAAATAAAACATTTTCCATTCTTGATTGAATTAGAAGTGTACCTTGTATGAATTAATTTGATCACTTCTCTTCAGTAGTAGAGATGGATGAATATTTCTATAGATCTTTTAGTTTCAGTGGTTGAGGATGCTGATTACCCCCAAAGGACATTGTTTTAGTACTCTGGATTGTGTAGTACCCTTTGTCCCTATAGTTGAACAATTAAACCATGGGTGGTGCATTAGGCTATACCTTCAATTATAAAGTTTTTTTGGATAAAATCTTCAAGTATTTTAGAGTTCTATAAGATTTCTTTCTCTCTACCCCAGAGTTATATCATTTACCAATCCCTTTGAGATAATTCCCATGAAGTTTCTTCCCACATTTTTGACATGTGGGTAGTTTGATCTGCTCCGTTACTTATTCATTTAACCCACCATTTTGAAATTCCATTATTATCGTCTCATTTAAATAACCATGTGACAATTATCTAAAAACCATCTCCAATTTTAGAAAACATTGAACCACTTGTTCATAACTCCCAATGTCTCAGAAATTTACTGCCTTTTTGATGGTGTGGTTTTAAACCACTAAAGAATCTGTCTAATTTTCTATCATTGTTGATAAAAAAACTGGGGGCATATCTTGATAGCCTTGTGACATTTTTCTTTAAATTCAAGATAGATAGACCTTATACTTTCTCCAAATCATTTCATTCTCTATCAATTTTTGTTTAAAGAGTTTTTTCAAAATACCTGTTATGAATTTTTTTCTATAATTCTTCTCACTCAATATGATCCATTTCTTCCTTTGGATTGATTTCCTTTATCAATTCCAACCATTTATATGATTCTCCATTTAAATGATAAAATCCTAGAGTCACCATTTCTTTCCTTGAACAATGTGTCACATACAAGATCTTCTCCATTGAGACAACCCACAGTTTCATGACTAGTGGATCAGAAGATCCACTAAATGATGGTGGACTTGTCCTCATAAAATACATAATGAATAGTTGATCCATCACAGGTGAATGAATACAATACACATGGTTTAAGTGATTATTAATTGTTTGAGATAACAATTCATTAATTTCCATGATGGTTTGAACTCCACCTCCCATAGAATTGGGGATATCATTCAAACAATCATTGCATTATTCCTCTTATAGTTTGTAGGATATGTTTCTCCTAGTTCCCAGGATTTTCTAAAATAGAAATGGTTTGAATAAAAAAAATCCAATAAAAAATTAATAAATAATATATTATTTTAGGAAATTCACACTAATGGAATATCTTATTTTAACCATATATTTATATTTTTCTAAAACAATGTTTATTTTTTATTTACATAAAATTATACCTCTCCTGAGGGATGTCACTAATTTTCTACTATCCAAATTCAAAAATTATATAAAATTTTAATTCATACCAACCATAGAAACCCTAGTTGTTTTCATAACTATTAAATCATTTTTATATAAAAAACACAATAATGATACAAATCGAGGATCAAGAGGATATTTTTATTTTGAAAATTATTTTCATATATAACTTGTATATAATAAAAAATAAAGCATTATTTTAATACTTTTAATTTAACCTTTTAAAATTTCATGTAATATTTAGTAACAGTAATCACTAAAAGATATACATCAATAAAATGGGTGATCTAAAATCATAGTAAGAGGATGAATAAGGGACATGAATTAATATAACATTGGTGAGTATAGTCATCATTATCATTTCATAATCAAATACTCATCATTAACAATTTTTTTTAAAGTTGTGATAATGGCATGAAATGTGACAATTCATAAAAATGAAAAATAATTTCATAGTTTTCTAATACCACATATATTTTTAAACAATGATCAAATCAGGTTCACATAGTAAAAATGTGACTAATAAAACAATATTACTATGATAAATATAGCATTATTTTATGAAATATCACACTTTACCCCATGATAATGATCAAATTACCCTATTCATTAGAGGTTTTTATAACACTAGGCCCAATTATCACCCTGTGATATTTAAATAATCATGCATTCCACATAGAACATATAAGAATCATGGTCATGAAATTACCCATTGAAAGGAATTAATTTATTAATTATTTCATAAATAATATATTAATAAATAAACATTAGGGTCCCCAAAATGAAAAAATAGAGAAAATAATTTTGAAGAAGAGATAATTTTTTTGTATAATTAACAACACATGAGGCGTCAAAGATTTTTTTGGAAGTATTTTTTTTCTTCATAAAATCAATGTATTAGGTTACTATTCCACACCCTTTGGATACTATTCCGAATAGTTTAATTACTTTTCAATCATTCAAATTATCTTCTATAAATACTCATACCTTCATTTATTCATTATTAAAATTAACCTACTCTCATGGTTCAGTGTTTTTATTATTGGTAATCTTGGTTTCTATACTTATATTTTGTTTCTTTTCTATAGAGTTAAAAGTGGGGGCATTGATTCTAGTAGATTATATTGATAAGTATTTTCTAATTTATCTTTACTATTTTTTATTTTATTCCAATTGAAATGTTTATAATTTTAATTATATTAGTTGATGATTTAGGTAACAATATTTATTCCAAAAATATATATTTCATGGATTATTTACATAAATAATACTATATAGTATAGTATAACGCACATTTTATTCATGAAAAAAATATAATTTATAAACTCTATGATGCTAAAAATGAAACACCAAAGGAGAAGTAAAAGTTACCACAATGATAAAATAAGCACACAAAACCAAAAGAGTAGCCCAAATCTCACAATCAGTAATATATAACTACTCAAGAACAACTGAAAAAGAATTATATTATGACTTCTTAAAAAATGGAATCTTCCAAATAAATATAAAAAATCAAATAACTCTAACCCAAATCAAACCCGATACACCAACTCTAGATACCCAAATAGTATAACCCTTGATATGATCAAGTTGACATCCTTAAAGAAAAGACACCAATGATCTCGTAAAAAAAGGATCTCACTATAGAAATCTCAAGTGGGGTTAAAGAACGCAATAAATTCTATCCTCAACAGTCAATTGAATGTTCAGGTACGGACAACAATGAGAAATACAACACCAAGTGATCAAGAGAAACACCTGATGTGTTTCCCCCAAGACATACTTTCCACCCATTTTGAAGTCCTTATGGGGAGTCAAAAATTAAATAAAAGTGAAAAATAATTATACTAGTTCATGAACCACACATCTAAAAAATCCACAAAATAACTCTAGGATGAATCCAAAAATTAAAATCCATGAAACATGGTTCATAAGTTACACATCACAAACCCCACGTTCTCATTAAAATTATTAACCCCCATAATGAATTAAAAATAATTTTTTTAAAATAATACACATGAAAATAATTTATTTAAATAATGTTATTAACATCACATATGAATAATCTATGAAATAATCTCACACATAATTGAAAATTGAAATTACCCATCTTTTAATAAGGAATTTCCATTGACACCTTTTTATAAACAGGTAAAATATTTTTTATAAAATCCCAAAAAACATAAAATTTTCATTTTTTTGGGATATCTGGAAAAAATAAACAATTTCCCACAAACAAGACTCCCTATGTCATCATTCAAAACCAATATTATTTTCCCCAAACTAATTTTTTGAACATAAAATAAGTTTCAAAAAATCCACATTAAATAACATATCACACATCCCAAAATAAAATTTATCCCATAACATTAATACATAAACATAAATTATTTAGATAATATTTATCATTGGGAATCACATTAAAAGGGTCTAAATATTATGGAAAAAATGAAAAACTATGTGTTATTTGGATATCTATTTCATAGAAATAATCATGTATCAACCTCTAATAATTTTTAGATATAACCACTATGTGTATGTTCCCAATCAATATCCAGTATCACCTAGAGGGGGAGGGGTGAATTAGTGATATATAATATTCTTTTATATCTCCTTATTAGATATATGACCTTCACCTCATGTTAAAGTGTTATCAATTTCAATGCTAAAATAATAATCACACATCCATGCAATCATAAGAATTTATAGGGTTCAAAACTCAATATAGGTTACTACACCCATGGTATGGTTTTGACACAATACAATACCACAAAATCTACTAGAAATAAATATTTTTTTTGCAATGAAATAATTTTTATATTACATTATACTCATGTAGAACTATGTTTAATACAACAATTCATGTTATTTATGTATAAATAAATGATATAATACAATTTATGTAACAAACTTGTTATAGCGCAACTTGAGTAACTTTCATAAATAATATCTTCAAACTATGTCTTCATTTTTTTAGCCAGAAGAATTCAAAAACTTCTTAAAATTTTTAAGAATATTCAGTCAGATTCTCATCTTCAATTTCTCAATAAAATAACATAACCATTTCTAAATACCAGTGGAAGAATTATAAACATATTGAACCTTCTAACAACATCAACTTGCATCATAATTTTTTCACAAACATTTTTATGATTCTCATTCCCCTATTTTATTTCTTCATTACAATTATGGAAATGGATTTTTTATTACATTCCTGTACAATAATTGAAAAACAAAAAGTAACACATATGAAAACCAAATGAATTCTCATTATAATGATCAGAACCAACTGGTCATTATGATTTCATCATTATAATAGAGACAATATATTCCTCATTAAATTTCTCTAAACCAAAGGAAACATATTAAAACCATTCTTTGGACTTTTTCAACCATTTCTATGATCTCCATCAAAATAATTTTTAATGATTCAATGAGTTATCATTTTCTTCTTTTCTAAGACTGATGTATTTTTTTTGATGAAGTCATCGGTGTTTGCTCTAGTCCAATAGTCTTGAACCAATTGACAAAAAATCATGAAAAAATAGGGTTCTTCTTTTAATTTTAAAAAAACATAATATAGAAAAACAATTAATCTCGATTAAAATGGGTGATTACATTGTTTATTTATCTTTTTATTATTTATTCACATATGTCCCAGAAAAAATTTCATCTTTTATATTTCCTTTGACTGAATATAATTTAATAAAAAAATAATTCTTTTGATGACCGGTGGAACACTATGTCTGATGAAACAATTCATGTATCATTGACTTCAGTAACATCCTTATTTTCCTAATCAAAATAGAAGTGAAATTCTAGCACATAAATTCATTCATTAAATATCAGTTTGTCATGGTATATTAGTTTTATTGATAACGAGAACCTTTGATTTCTCATGTTACGATCAACATTCTCAGCCTTTAAATAAATGTTCCTATGTTTTTATCATACCTATGGACTAAGACTATAAGTATTATTCTTTGCAGCCATCATTATTCTATAAACATCAGGTACTATTATGACTTCCTAATGATTTTGAACACATTATAGATTAGATATATTACTGTATGACTTGTAATGGAATGAATTATAACTTTCAATCATTCCAGAGGGTCATTTTAACACAACCATACATCAATACTATTATAAAAACCGCCTTTATTTCATTAGGCTTTAATCACTTGTTTTGAGATAAAAATGATTTTTGTGAAATAATGAACCATAAATCATCATTATAGTTTTATCATAGTTATTCAGACTCTGATATATCCCCATTACGATCATGACTTTCATTCCATTCTCAAGGTGATTCTAATGATCCTTTTATCCAAAAAAGAGCCTATGAGTCCGATGGACATTCTTAAGAATTTAGATTCTGAACAGCTGAATATGATGGTTATTCCAATTGTTCAATTTTAAAAATTGAATTTATTTATTTATTATTTTAGAACCAAATACTTCAATTTCTTTACAAACTTCTTTCATCATCCAAAAACCTTCTACTACTAAATTGGTCCCAAAAATCTCCCTCTTTGGATTTTTTTTTCATACAAGGTACATGAAATTGTAAAATTTTTTACCTAATGAAATGGATTACATATACATTATTCTAAAAATTCATGAGCTTACTCATTATAGGAAACAAGAGTATTTGACAGGAAAAACAGGTTATCAAAAATTAGTGATCACGAAAACATCTTCATGTTTTCTTCAAATCATCATTCACTTATTCGACTTTCCTGTCAGTCTTTGTTTCCTATAACCATCAATGATATAGATGTAATAGTTCACAAACATACTTGTTATATTTACAACATTCCCATAACTCCCCCTATATACATGCTTCCTAAATAGGTTTGTCACTTATTCAATGGATATATTTATGAAAAAATTTTACTCTTGAAAACATTATCCAAATACTAGATAGGATAGGGGATTGAAACACATACCTTAACCTTGATAAGAAATAGGTTGGATTCCTATTTTCATCCTTATTTTGTGAAATGGTTCCATCAGTAATGGTTTTGTGAATATTTAAGCAACTTGTCCTTAAGCAGGAACATAATCCATATTCAATTCAATATTCCCCACATTCTCTTTATCTAAATGATATTTGATATCAACATTTGATGAATAAGAATGTTAAATTGGGTTTCTCAAAAGGGTGATTTAAATTTTATTGCCACAATCCAATAGAGATAGAAATATTAATTTAAAAGTAAAATGTTTTAACTAAGACTTAATCCAAAAAATTCAGGTTTCATCTTGAGAGTAAAAGAAATACTTAGCTTCAACTGTGTTAGGTGTTTCTAAATTCTATTTCCTTATTTCCCAAATAACAATAATTTTCCACCAAAGGAAAACTCCACTAGATGAGGATCTTAAAACTACTACCTATCTATGATGTAAAAATTACTATCAACGATTCCATTTTTAGAACCCATCTTCCTCAAAAAAATCATCAATCTGGAATTCCATTTCATTGTTTCTTTTTTTATACCATAAAAGTGTATCTTTAACATATACACATAGTTTTAATATTTCCAAATATAATAACATGGTTTATCACTATAAACATACACATCAAGTTCACCATTCAAAAATATTCATTGCAAATACATTTGAAAAATCTTGTAACATCATTTTACATAAATAGAAATAAATATTATTATTGCTTCTAATCTCTCAAATATTGTAAAGGTTTCATAAAAATATTTTCATAATATTTTTAAGTAACCAATTAACACCCATCATTATTTATTATATATCACTTCACCATTAACATTTATCTTGTTTAGATGAAACCACTTTTCACCGTTAACATTTTTCAGTCTTTTTAGATACGAGTTCCCACATATAATTGTTTTTTATTTAATCTTTCTATTCATTTATTGCCTGAAACAATTATTAATACTAAAGAGCTTCATTCAAATCTTTTGGGTAAACATTTCAATTGAATTTTTTATATGATAAAACATTTGATATTATTCATGTTTGGATGTTTTTTTTCTGATTAGAAATAGATTTATGAGATTCCACTTGCTTTCAAATAATGATCAGTGATTTTCAAGAATCATCTGCATCACTAGAAACATATGAGTCTGATTATTCATATTAAGTATTATTACCACTATTTTCATACTTATAATAATACTTAGTAAATTTTTTTTCCTATATTCGTCTTCCATATGTATATGAGGACCTTTATTTTCCTCACCTTTTTATTGAATTTTATATAAACCGAGTCATCCAATCTTACTAAGTATTTGTTGAAAAATATGTAACCACTTCGATCTGGAACATAGAACAAAAAAATCCATCTCCACCTCTTTGGTCAATATTTCCAATTTTTCCATATTTTTTTCTATGATCCATGGACCCCCAAAAACTCAAATGTGTTCCCAAATTGTTTTTCTATCCCTAAAATATTTTATATAGAGTCATATTTGAAATTGGTATGTAGAAAAATCATCTATCAATATACAAATTTTTTTTATTGGAATGCCTATAAATTTAATGTGAAAGGCCATTTTGAATTAATGTAATCCTTTTTATTGCAACCAAGCATCTATTTTGAATCTCAAAAAACCATTTTTTAGGAATAAAATGTGTGATGAACTCATTCTGAATTCCATGATTCTCAAGATAACTTTTAAGTTATTTATTTTGGTATTCACAAAAATTTTCATTTCATATTTTCGTATAGAATAATTACATTCCTTTTCATATTTTATCCTAAAACTATTAAATATTTTCATATCTTGTGACATCGGTTTCATATACATAACACTAGTAATGTGAGAAAAGTTATCAATGAAACTGATGAGGTGATTATCTTTATGAGTTGATTATTTTCCCATTGGACCACATATATCAGAATGACTATGTTTCTTGGGTCATTTTAGAAAAATGTAAACTTTATTATACACTAAATTTTTAATCATCCATTTTTAATAAGTTATGCAGCACCAATATCTTATGATTGAAATATCATGAATTCCACAAACACTATCTATCTTTAATTACATACTCATGTTTCTTTGACACATGTGTCCTATTTTTTTATGTCACAATTATTTTCTTCTAGCATGTTGAAGTTTCAAGGGTTTTTATTTCACCATCTTGAAATAATTTTCCTTTTATACATTGGCCTCATGTAATAGTAATTCCATATTACTCTTTTTTCACAAAAAACCCCATCTTTTTTGGAAGAAAACGTTTTTACATTCATCAAAGTATTATGAAACCATTAGAAAATTGTGTTCTATCTTCTCAACATGAAAATAATTCTTGCTTTTCAACATTTCTTCCCAATTGATAGCTAATCAAACCTCTATAGTTATGAGTGATCTATTATTAAAAAATATAAGTATTCATTATTTGATGTATTTTACATTTTTGACAACATTAAGTGTCTTGTCATATGGGAAGAACACACACTATAAAAAATACGATGTCTTTCACCTTTTAATGTTTTGTGTGTAGTTTCTACAACAAGATTGATTTCATTCCCTTTATCTTTATTATCATTCACCTTATAAGAATTTTGAACAATATTTTATTATGATGAAAAGAAAAAAATATATCATTTTATAATATTTTATAGTTTTTTTAATATTTCAAAAATAGTTTCCAAATAGTGGATCCTATTTACAAATTTTACATCAAATTTCCTTGTTTTCCTAAAAACATAGTTCATAGAGTTATTCATTAATAGGATTCAATTCCTATGAAATATTTCCTTCTATAATTTTTTGGTTAGTGTTAATGTTGTAGGTTAAACCAAAACATAGTTTTCAAGTTCTTAAAACCACCCCAATAATAAGAACTATACATTTAATAAATATTTTCCTCTAAAACATCCATACTATTTGGTCTTGTGACCATGTTTCTTAGCAACCTTCTTATTAGTATGTGTTTTACCACTAACCACTCTTTTATCAACATGAATATTCTTTTTCTGCATGGTTTTCTATTTAGCATTGTCAGAATCAAAATTATTAGAAACCTTTTTTGGGCTCAAAATGTTTAATAAATCCTTACTACATCAATTTAGTGGACTTGGGAAAACTCACATATTTCCCAGCCTTCTTCATATCAGTAACAACTTCATCTTTTCTATCAACCTTTTAAGTGATTTTTTTATTGTTCTCAGGTTTATCTTTTACTGATCATTCACCAAAATTTTGTATATAATAATTAAAAATTGTCACCCTTTTTATAAATGATTTCTATTATTCTTTTAGATTAAATTCAAGTTGAGTTTGTTCTTCTTAATAACTACTACTCCCAAACTCTTCATTATTCATTGTTTCAATGAATGCATTTTCCCTATTCATATTAAAATATTTTTGGGATTCAGCCTCAATATCTTATTCTTCATTATATATATATAAGAAAATTATTCTTTAGGATTCTAATTTTTTTTATCTTTACCTTTAGAATAAGATTTATCTTTATGAACAGGTTTCTCCAATGATATTCTTCTATTTCAAGCATCATCCACACAATCCTCTTCATTATTTACTCACAGAAAATTAGGCACAATGTGGCCAATAGCTCCACATTCGAAAAATTTCATCAGATACTTCTCCTTATATTTACTCATACATATTTTCACATATTTATAAAAAAAATCTGAAACTCATTAATATATTTAAATATCTTATTTTTTGTAACAAAATTAGTAGATTATTATTCAATATGAATATTTGACTTTTTTTTCTTGGAATCCTTGAAAATAATTATATACAAAATAGAGTTCTAATTTTCATACATTTCTTCCTTCTCTTATCAAAAGGTATGATAGTTATTTCTAAAATCATCCAAAGAAAATGTTTTTGGATCCTTGTCTTCCAATGAAGAAAATATAGCATAAAAACATTTGTAATAATTCTCTTGATCATGCCAACAACTATAGAATCTTATAACTCTTCACCAAGACATCTAATAATATTGAAATTTTAATTTACCAAGGAAATTATGACACAAGTAGATTTATATTCACCCATCATGAGATCATAATACTTCTGCCTCAAAATTTGTATCTTTTCCTTCATTAATTTTATATTTCCTTCAAAAAGGATTTCCAGCTTCTCCTATGCACCATTGGTTTAGAAAACGACATTTATGATTTAAAAATAACTTTCAGAATGTGATTAGAGAAAAACATTCTTGGGTCCTACATCATTCTCAATATTCTTCTTTTAAAAAAATTTAAGTGTAACATTAATATAAATAAGGGAAAATCCATTCTGTGCAACCTCAAGAATATAATATCCAAGAGACATAAGATAATGAAACATTAGATCTTTCCAGATATGATAGTTTTCACAATCAATGTATGAAATTCACTACAGTTCAACAAATTCATATCTTCCATTACAAATTATATTTAAAAGCATCAAAAATTATTAAATAAATGTATCCTATATATCTGATAACATATGAATATACCCAGTCACGATCAAGCATCATTTAGTGGGGTGGGGGTGAATCAATGACATATTTTTTCTTTTAATTTACCTTCATTCTGAAAAAACTCATTCCTCCTATTAAAAATTCATCACATTATCAAAAGAAAATCACACATCAATATGAAAAAAACAATTTTCAAGGTTTACTATAAGAAAAGAGTTTTTACATCATTGTTATTGTTTAGAAATAGTAAAATAGCACAAAATACACTAAAAAACAAATATTTTGGGTTAAATAAATTGAGAATGACATTCCCTTACACTAGTATAGAACTATGTTCGATAATATAGTGAATGTTCTTCAAGTAGAATGAATTGAAATCATACAATTTTTGAAAAAAAACATGTTACAGTGATACTTGATCAATTTTAACAAGTAAGATCTTCAAAATAGTTCAATTTTATACTAAGTAGTAGGAAATAAAATTTTAACCATTTTAATGACACTCATTCTGAATTCCTAGTCCAATTTCCCATAACCGATTTCTCAATCACATAATATAACTTTATCAAAATAGTGTTGAAACAATCATGAACTTATTTTATCTGAGTGTAAAAGTCTTAGAAGGATTCCTAGACTGATTATTCATCTCAATACAGTGATCAGATGTGTATAATACTATCTCTTATGCTTTCTCATTCTATCTAGAAAACATCCTTAGGTAAGCACAATACAAACACTTAATATCTATATAACATGAAAACGTATCTCTCTTATTCCACACACAATACTTACTTCATATAGTGAAAAGTCCTATCCTCTTTTATAGGAATTCCAAATGAGGTTTTGGAGGGATTCTAGAAATCATTCCCTCTCAAAAATATTTCATGAAACAAAATTTCAACTTGAATTTTCAGGAGCATATTTACCTCCCCACTAATTATCAACTCTTCATTAATCATTTTAAATATTAAAAAATCATTAAATATCATAATTAATCTCCCCAAAATGATTTCTGATTATTATTCCCCATTATAATTTATTTATTATGTTGAATGAAATATATTTTTTGTTCTGTTTCTCCACCCAAATTAAAAATCACACAATAAGACATTTGAAAAAAATGTCTTCTCATTATGAAAACCATAATGAAATACTCATTATGATTTATTTACTATAGAGGATTCAATATATTCTTCATTACATTTATTTACACCAAAAAATATCTTAAATCCAGTATTAAAACTTCTTCAACTGCTTCTATGAAGACAATGATAACACTTTTTATGATTCAATTAGTACTTCTATTCATTTTTTCCTAGACTGATGATCTTGTTTTTGATAAAGTCATCACTGTCATATATGATGTTGTATTATTGTACCACATGATAAAAATACACCTTAAATAAAGAATCAGTGTTTCATTTACGTTTTGACCCTGATGATAATAAATATAAACAATTTTTCTTGATAAAATTGGTTGACTTCCTTTTTTATTGGTCTCTATATCTCATCATCACATTTTTCCTAACAAATGTTTCTTATTTAATAATTTTTTGGTACCATATATTCCTCAATAAAAAAATTATTCCTCTGATTATTGGTGGTATGACACATGCAGTGGACCAATTCTAGTAGCTTCATCATTAGCAACTTCTTTCTTTTCTTGATTATAATAACAATGAATTTCCAGTACTTAAAATTTTCCCATAGAGAGTTATTACTCATGGATTATTGGTTTAGATAAAAACCATCGCCTTAATATTCTCATAATATGATAAACCTTTGAATAATTTTAAAACTTATTCATCTGGTGTTCTCATATCGATGGAATGTGACCATAAATATTCATTTTTACAAACGTTTTTCTTCTACAAGCTTCTTCTAGTATCCCAAACTTCATAGGATTTCGAATATGTTACAGGCCATGTTAAACAACATCTAAAATTAAATGGAATGTATTAGAACTTATCATCCTTAAACAATATTATTTTATAACAAATGAACCTCAATATGATTGAAAAAACTAACCCATAATTTTATTTGTCTTGCTTCACAAGTTTCCCAGATGACTTCTGATTTTTCTGAAATAAATAACAGTAAATAATCAGTATATTTTTATCACTATCGTTCAGTATCCAATTCTTCCCCATTATGATCAATAATTAAATTCCAGATTCAAGGTGAGCCCGATATTCATTTCTTCCAAAAAAACATCCAAAAAATATGATAAGATTTCTTAACCATTTTTCATTATAAACACAAGAATATCATGGTCAGTCCAATTGATGAATTTTACAATTTGAATTTATATCCTTATTCATTAAAAACAAAAAAAAATTATTAAAAACATCATTCTTTATCCAAATCCCCTCTATAGGAAACTTGGTCCCAACAATAGCTTTCTTTTTAATTATTGTAGCTATACAATTTGACCTTGTGTTATTCGAACTATTTCTATTATCATTCATAAATTTTTGGATTCAATGATGAAGATCATTTATTATAGGGGGGAAAATGCATAATAAACAATAATTAAAACAAAATAATAAATTCTAATTTCAATTCCACATTTCCCTTCATAATTTAGGTTTCATCAAGATAGGTGGGGATCAAAGGTGTGTCGTGATAAACTTCTCGAGTTCTGACAACAATGGTTATCTCATTTCTACTAGAAAACCTCAAATAAAAATTTATTTACCACAATATACTAGTATTTTAATATGAACCTAGGATATGATATAATTTAAAACAAATCAGATCAGGTTGAGCTGATGTGTTTCTGGATCCGGCTTCGCCACTAGGCCCGAAGGGAATTCCTAATCCCCAGGTAATGATAACTAGTTCATGGGTACAAATGAATAATATTGTCATAATGATTTTTTAAAAAATTAATAAATATAATATTTTATGAGAAACTATGATTCAGAAATAGGGTGTTATTATCTTATATCACCATGCTAAAGAAGATAAAATGTTCAAAATTAATAACAAAACTAAAATGGAATGAAATAAATAACCATTTCAAAATAACTTCTATAAATTTAAATTTTTATAGTAAAATAATAAATATAAAATGGAAACAATATTAAATACAAATTTAAAATTCAAAAGTGTTTTGTATATAGCATCTGAAAAATAAAATTAATGATTTCTTAGTACAACAAGAAAACTCGATGTGGTACATGGACACCCATTTCCAGAAAAAGAACTATTTTCCATGAAATGAAAAAGTGAAAAGAACTGGAAACCTTAAAAAATAGAAAAAATTCACAATTCAATAGGTGCAGGCAGGCTGTGGGCTAAACATTATCCATGGGAATATACCCAGAACTCAATATTATACCATTATAAAAGAAATTTCCAAAATTTATGTAAGAAATATATTAAAGAAAAAAATTTTAAAAGAAAGAACACATGACCAATTCCAATAATATATTATTTCATAATAAACCTGATTAGAATAAATATCCTATACAATAATCAGTGGAATAGAACTCTGTTTATTGTCCTTTCTCATGCAAGAGGGGAAACATGTAGCATGTATGACTAATAGTGTCATATAAGTCAAGAACTCTTTTATCATTGGGTTCCAGTGTAATAATTCATGGGGAGGTTGTTACTATATTATTAAAAGCATCACATGCATCAATAAATCAATATAAATACATTAGGAATGTTCCAATTATGATCTTAAAGTACACCTATATTCCAATATTTATGACTAGGATATAAATTTTAAACCCTAAAATTACAATCTAAAACACATTTAGAAATAATTGAAAAATATTTCCTCTTTTGGAAACCAATTTTAATACTAATGAATCCTATGAAAACAATTACAAAATAACTCATAGGAAAAATATATATATTTTAAAAAATGATTTTTGATCAAAAAAACCTTTTATATTTCTAAATTTGTTTGGGAACCCATTTTTTAAAATTTAATCATACAATTGGTTCTCGTAAATCACCCTAATAAAATTGAAACCATAAAACTAGCAGCATTTTGTTTATTCTATGTGATGAAAACCATAAAAAAATTAAAACCCATCATGGGTATTGGAGATAACAATAACTAGGTATACAATGATTTTTTAGAATATCAATTATATAAAAACATTCCAAAATAAGCGATTTAATAGAAACAACCACATTTAATCAAATGGAATATATCATATACATTAAAAAAATCTCAAATGATGAAGAATACAATGAATATTATACTAAAACATCAAAACCCATTATTATATCCACTCAAAATGATATAATTGGCCAACCCCATCCATATGGTTCATTATAGATGGATAAACCAAAATAAATGAAATAAATGATGAGGATATGAGTAGTGACCTATAGGTTTTTACCATTATATTTTGGGATCAGACAAGGGGAACACTATGGGAGTAAGAGATGGAAGATGGGTTTATGGAGAGTAATCTACAAAAGGGAAATGGATGGTCCTAGGAGAAGAAAAGATAACAATAAGGAGTCAAAAAATTGGGTGGGGGTAAGGTATTGTTATACTTTTGAAAACATAGTAGAACAAACGGGTTGAAAAACTATGAGAAAACTGCGTGAGATACACTGTGTTAAGAACTACACTCCACTCTATTTGGGTTTCACGATTAGTAGTAACCACAAAATAAGTATTTTGGTCACTCCGACACCAAAAATATGTCACATAGTTTACCTAGGATCATTACACAACATAGTGATCCATTTTCAGAAACATCAAAATCACACAATCATATAACTTTAGGATTCTCATGATCACCAAATAGATTTTTTTAACCCTGTATGAAACCCGCACTTAGATATTAGAAGTTAAAATATAAAAAATATAATAGAAAACAATCAGAAAATAAAAGTAAAAAAATAATATCCATCAAATAAAAAAGCGAATAGGGATTTTTAAATTTTTTGTTACAATTATCTCCACCAAAACACATTCTTCCCCCAAAAAACCTTTGGAAAAGGATAGTGGAAAACTAAGCCTTATATTTACAATATCTCAAGAAAAAATTGGATGTATGTGAATCTAAAAAAAATATAAACTAATGATATCAACAAGGAAAAATTTATAGATGAAAAATATAGAACATCCCAATATAACATCTATTTTTTCAAAAAATAATTCAACTCACTAATAAGAGATTTATGTCCTCAAAAATATTTCAAACTGTTAAGGTCTCTACAAAATTTAAAATTTATATAAAAAGGTCGATAAAATGAATACAAACTATTTAGGAGACATAAAATTTATAAAAATAAATTTTTGTTAAATACCCAAAGGGAAATAGTTTTTTAAAATAGATAACTCCATAAATCCATAAAATTAGGTCAAAATGGAAATTGAAAAACCTTTAAAAAATGGGATACTCTAATTGACTACAAAGAGGTCCAACTAGAATGGTGGCTACAAAAAACAAGAAGAAATGATAAAAAAATGAAACAATACTCAATATAGAAAACATTGCTCTGACCTTGGGTAGTGGTTGTTGAAAAGAGGGTATCTTAAAGCATCACTACTGGAATTCCATGAAGAACCATCACAAGGTTTCCATGCTCAATCAATCCAAACAATGATCCAAAAATAAAAACCATTAACATAACCCTGATGGAGAATATAAGAGTTACCACAAAGCAAATAGAAGAAAGTGAATGGACAATAGTTACAAAAATACCCTAAGATACACAATATAACTACTCAAACAAGTAGATAAGATGTGCCTTAAGAGGTCTAACAAAATACAATTTTATAAAGAACTATAAGATAAAATATTACTCCATTCTAAATCATACCCAAGATAATTACTAAACAAACCCACACTTTTAATACATATATATTACATCTTATAGAGGAATATTCACTACATAACCTAAAGATACATGCATGAACTGTACAATATTAGTGAATTTGGAAACATTGTCACATAAAAAAGCAAATAGATAAGTGAGTTAAATAATATCCCACTCTATTCTACGAAACTATCACCCTTCATATTCATTTTATATGTAATACATTTATTCATAACTTGTGGTAAAAAACTGAAGATAGGGTGATCACAAATGATCAATAGTAGTAAACTAGGGAGATACCAATATAACATGAGCATAAGGGTGTGATAAAATTATAATAACATTCAAAAACCATTCCCAAAATATCGTAAATTATAAAATTGTTTAATGGTATAAATATTGGCAGTTCATAAGGGAATAATCAAAATGAAATTTAAGAACAAAGTCAATGATTTCATAAAATATTCATAAGACATAGATTTTTGGCATACACAAACTAATATAAAATCATTTCCACAATATTCATGGATCATTTTCAAAACTATCATATTGGAATTTTATCACTCACTAGACCATCATAGTTTTCAAGGTTTACCCCCATGGATGTTATAGTGGATAAAATCCCTTACTGAATGGGGTTCATTCCCCATTTTTACACATATATATAATGATGTATCAATTTTTAACCAATTCATTAGAAGAATATATAATTTTTGGAGCACCATTCACATAATGAATATAATAAAATTGTGTTACAAAAGAACCTTAAAATTTCATCATTTCAGAAGCCATGAAATTAAATGGGTTTCATTAAAATTTCAACATAAGAAATCATATATAAATGAAATGGGTTTCATAAATATTTCATCATTCCATTATATATCATCCAATATAAAAAGAACAAGAGTCAAAAAAATTAAATATCATAAATATAAACCATATAAAAAATTAATAATGAAGGTATAATTGGATGATATCCCCAATAAATCTTATGTAACATCAAATTATCTCATCATAGATGTAAATTATTTTATAATTTTACTTAGAAATCAAATTGACGAAAACAACAATTCCATATTGAAATCATAAATTTATAATACAATAATTTCACTAATATTGATATTTTTTTTGAAAATAACCTTGAAAAAATAAAATGTAATATTAGAAATCACAAAGTTGAAATGATGATGGGAAATACTATTCATTACATACACTTTAATTCAATGATTCCTTTCAAAGTTTTCAAAAAAAATCAAAAGTAAACCTTTCAAAAAATAACACCAAGATTAATTTATAACAATTTCATAAAAAATCATAAAAGGATAAAAATTAATTTAAATAACCAATAGAGAATATTAAAAAAAGTGTTTAATTTTTTTAAAACTTGGATATAAAAGTTAAAGGACTTTCGATCAAAGATAGAAATGAATCCACTTTTCAATAAAAAAATTATTTTGGTATATTTATTTCATATAGATGGAAAATGGATGAGATGAATATATTATGAATATATAATCCAATGATAATAAATATCATTATGTTTAGGAGTTTGAGACACAAAATTACATCATCGAAAACTTACTCATAAATAATATCAATAAAAATTGTTATTATAACATAAAATCATTACCAATTTGGTAACTTTTCAATCAGAGTCGAGATGAAATAAAAAACATATAATGATATTTATATACCATAATTTATATGATATGAATCATAAAATACATTTATGTGCTATATATACAAAACCCAAATGAAACTTGTACCGAATATAGCATGTTTCACATAGAAATAAATGTGATATTAAAATACCTTACAACATTGGTAACTTTTGAATCATTAGATTCATGATAGGATATCGTTAATGAAAAAATTAAACATCATTATAATGATAAAATTCATGATATAAAGAATATATGGGATTATATATACCCCTCACAATAGATTATTGGTTCATAACAAATCTTATGTCCCAAAAAAGAGGATTTCAGACCAAATTCATTTCTTGTAGTCTTGAATTTATTCATACACATTTAAAAACCCAATATAATAAATATATTTATTTTATAAATATATTAAAAAACCGTAGTCATATGTATCATTTCATATATTTGTTTCTTAACCATTTATCAGCTGGTTGTTAACAATTCATTGTGAAAATAACTATTTCAGATAATGACTACTTTTTTTTTCAAGTATATTTTCATTCGGTATCATTGGTCCCTACACTCTGACTATGGTAACTTAATATCCATAATTTTAATCTTGATTTAAATATATTTATTTATCATTATATACATATTTATATCCATCCTTAGAAATTATAATTCTAAAAATGAATTACACAGTTCTTTGAGATGGTAGACAATACGTACACATGAACATCATATTCATCTTTCTATATATATATTGGAATAATGTTAAATATTAATTATACATTAAAGATTAAATCCTATAATTAGAAATTATAAAATTAATTTAATAATTTTTTTAATACCATCCATGAAAGAAATCAGATCATAGTGCTTCATGGAGGTGATAGTCCACACGTACACTTGTGTCACTTTATCGTTTAAAATATATTTGAATTCAAGAAGTTAGATGTGATATTATAGTTATACAAATGTAATTAGTTTATATATGATATTAAAATTTTAAATCCATCATTATATCTAGGAATGGGAGGAGTTGATGAAAAGTAATTAAATTGGTTCATAATGTAGTAGTCCACCATACTCACAATTGGTTGTTTTGTTTCCCATTTGATATAAGAGAAATAGATGTATGTTATTCCAATTACAAAATAATGTCTCAATATATTTAATATAATTATGTAAATATATATATATATATATATATATATATATATATGTATTTGAAAAAAATTTGTTTAATGTGGAATAATAAATAAAATAAAATGCTTGGTTAAGAATGATACCTCTTTTTCCGACAACCGCCTTAGGTTATCACAAAATGCATTGATATTAGGATTCCCTAAAAAAATGGACAATGGTATATGAAGATAGATGTAGGTAAGGTATTTGGGTTGGTATTTTCTAAACTAAAATTAATTGAATGTGCTAATATGAAAGGATAGGGTGTTCCTTTTTATAAGTGAGGGTGAGGGCACACTTGTAATGTTTGAAAATAAAAAATTATACCCACGTATTAAACTTAGCATAGAGATCCAAAATTTCTAATTATCTAGACTCATATGATATATGGTATACATAAGTCTATTTAATAGGTAGTAGGAATTTTCTTGGTCATTTTACCCCCTATTTTATAGTTTATCTCTTTATAAACCCATTATAACCTAAAATGTGGTAATGTATTTTTCTTACATATATTACTATTTATTATGAAAAAAATAAGTTTTCATTATTAAGCAATATTAATTTTTATTATTTCAAAAATTCCTTATAGTTTTTTTTTGAAATTCCATTCATGGATGTTATATAATTTAATTTAAAATTAAACATGAAAATGTATTGAAGAAATTGTTTTATAATGAATAAGATTTCATAGGTATACAACTTTTTCACATAAAAATAAAAAATTAAAATGATTAAAATGAATTAAATTAGTTTAATAATATTATTATTAAATAATTTTTATTGAAATCTATGTTAATACAAAATAAAACATTAAAAATCTCTAAAATAAATATACGTTTTTATTAAAAGATAATAATTTCAACTATTCATAAAAAAATTAATTTTTTCAGATTATTGTCAAATATAAACTACATGTTAATTTTGAAATATTTATTCTAAAAAATAATTTATTTTTTCAAATAAATTTTACTAATGAGTAAGAATTATATTTTTTAATTTTCACCAAAAATCATTGAAAATCAATTTTTTAGAAGAAATATATTTTCAAAGAAAATAAATATTATATAAAAACTTAATTACATATTTAATATTTTTTTATTTATTTAAGTCATTATAATTTATTTCAAAAAATTAATTCATATTCATAAATCCCGATTTAATGGATTCATTATAATGGCCACCTTAATTAAAAATATCTTTAATAGTAAATTATAGTTTTTTACAACCTCGTTTTTCATTTAACTGTGATATTAAAGAAATTAAATATTATTGAAATATATATATCACAAAATATTAGGGGGTTATGTTTATACAACACTAAAATTAATTCATCCCATGATATTACATCACTTTGATACAAAAAATGAAGATACTTATACCCTATTATATCCTTATTTCCCCATGCCGCTTCTTCAAGTTGGTAGTTTCACCACAAAACTCTAACAAGGTGAGTATTATTATTTCGTAGCACTTTATCTGTACTATATAGAATATATATATGTTGTTAAAAGTATAAAATATCATTATATATAAGTAAAAACTAAGATTTCATTACCTATGAAGGGTCAGATATTTACTTACTCAAGAGACATACATTGAAATCACCTTGGACTTGAGAGCGGTTCAAAAGAATTACTAATTGATAAGATACCTTCACTAGTCAATGAATAATATTGATTTGGAGAATATACCTAGGGATAAATATTCCATTCATCCCAAATCACATTACCTTATTCTATATTGGAATTCACTAGAAATCATTCTCACCAACAGCAGACTATAGATCATGCGAATGATTCTTACTATAACTTTTCTATTAACTCTGAGATTATTTGATGTGTTATTGAAAACATATAACTTTATATTCCATTTCATCATGGAGAATATGTCTTGATAGATTTAACTCTCTATCTTTATCCATGCATATTATATTTCTATACTAAATTCTATAAAGGGATTCATAGGATCCATCTTAATGATTGAGATAAAGGTATTATTGAGATAAAACTCAAAATGAGGAAGATATTTATCCGAACCACCTTAGATATTTATAGAAAAGTATCTCGAAACCTCCTCCTAGGTTTTAATAGGTCTCTCAAACACAACCTCTATTTTGGGATGATAAGTCATGCAAAAACATAACTATCTATCCCAATCCTACAAAATACTTCTCCATATCTTCAAGGTAAATCTTAGATCTTGATTAGTACCAATAGAATGTGATACACCATGCTATCTTACCGCTTTCATAACGTATATCATGGAATAAAAATCTAGTGATAAATATTATATAATATTATTTGAGCATGATGGGTTTATAATGTGACTGAATACAACCAATATATTATTATTCCCTTTAGATGTTATGGGGAGTCTGATGAGAAAGTCCATGGTCATTTTTCCCATTTTCCTTGTGGCATGGGAAATTAATATATCATCTACTTAGGATTTTTATTTTAGACATAAATATCTGATATACCAAGAACAATAACACGACATATAAAATATATATCTTCATTATGTCACACAAGAAATAATCTTTTTATATCAATAAATCATTTCACATCCAGGGCATATAGACAATGAAGAACTATGATCTTCCTCTAACAATTGATTCTTTGAATTTGGTATATATTTAATTCCTAGATGATTCCATAACCCTACTAGTTAGTAATAATTAATGCAAAAACCAAGAGTAAATTTGATATTATTTAATATATAAATATCTTCTTTCAATACCACATTAATATTCACTTGTATCAATAGTTTTAAACTCATTAAAGAATGGAAATATTTCTCCAATTCCTTAGGGATTTCCATATCCATGCTTTAAAAATCCATAAATAATATATATTTTTTGGTCCTTATCAAAGATAATCCATTATGATATTTTATAATCAAATCATCAGCCATTGTATTTTCATTCCTTGGGTGGAAATTTATTGAGATGTAACACCCAACGATTTCATAATCAGTTATTCTCTATAAAATAATTCAATAGCTTGTGCTATATGCAACATCGAGTTCGAGCACACCACGACTTACCAACGTATCCATTCAAAAAGAAGATATGAATAGTATTAACTGAATTTTTAATTTTATATAATTTTATATTATATAGTATGTGTTTTCAGACATAAAATAAGAACAAATTCATTTTTTTAGATAAAATAAGTATTTTTAAAAAAATGAAATTTACCACCTTTTAATTGAAAACCATTTTTAAAACAAATATTTGACCCTTTTATATATATTAAATTTAATGAAATTGAATTCTTATTTAGGATCATGAAATAAAAATTTATTTTGTATAAAAATTTGGTACTTTTCTGATAACTTTTCTATTTTGATGATGACTAAAAAATAATAAATTATAAATGAAAACAAATTTTTTAATCAAAATAATTTATTGTGATAAATTATGAATTTCAATGGTTTGTAAGTATAATTATATTATATTATTATCATTTAATAATATTTAAGTTATAATAAGTAATTTCACATTTAAATTTGACCTAAACACATGTCAATCTTTTGATAGATTTTACTTTAAAAAACCTGCTTTTCAGTTTTGACAACGGTAATTAATTTTAAATTAATTAATTCAACTTATATGTTTTTTATGTTTTAAAAAATAATTAATTTTGGAATTCAGAATATTAAAATTATCTTATGGTAAATTTTTGGTATTTTTCTGAAAGCATTCAATTTTTTATGAATAGTGAAAAACACTACGTTATAGTTTAAAAATGAATTTTTATTTAAATAAATATTTAACTTATTTAAATATTTTCAATAAAAATAGATATATAATACCTATATAAGTTCAATGTAATTCATAGGATTCATTTTATAATAAAATTAAATCTATAAATTTTTATTGAACTTTTTACTGTCTTTTACCCACCATCTAGGAGCATTTGAAAACTTGAAAAAAACACAATTTTACCACTTCTATGAGTTGAATTTCCAAAATCCAAGAGACATGGTTAAAATTATTATATAAAATTTTCTTTAATAAGATAAAAATAATTTTTGGCAAATAGTAACTGTTGACTTTTATTTATCACGGTTAAATGTAAATAGAGTATTTAAGGGTAAAAATGATATTATAATCACCTTAACACATGTCCTAATTATATTGGATAAGTGTAATTCAACCAAAAACAACCATTGGAATTAAATATGATCCTCTTTGGTCCACTTGGATTAGATTAGGACATTTATTATTATTTTATTTAAGGAAGAGCTAAAAGTGTTAAATTCAAGGTTTAATAACTAAACCAGTTTTAATATAAGGTTACACCTAATGTTATATTGACTATAAATTTTCATTATATAGATAAAAATATTTCCAACATAATTGAATTTTATTTATAATTTTTAGAAATTAAATAATTTATTTTATATATGACACAATGATGATGCAGTAATTACCTTATTAAGGAAATATTGAAATAGTTGATATTATAAATATCCAAATAAATAGAGACTTCTGATTGAATACACTAATTTTAAAGGTTAACATGACAATGTAGGGTTGATAAAATAAATTTTATTTGATGTGATAACGTTTTTATCCCTTTCAAAAAAATCAAATACTAAATAGTGTTAAAATTGACATAATTGAGTTTTTAAAACAAAAACTATATTATTAATACATATAATATTCCTAAAAATCAATGGTTCATCCAAAAAACATTTATAAGGGTATATATATTAAAAATTTACCACTTTGGGTTCTCCTGTCTTGTTATATTATGTTTATTAACCATATTATATAAAAATACAAATTGAAATGGTAAATATCAAACTATTTAACTAGGAGTTAAATATAAAAGATATGGTTAATATGGTGACCTAAACCTATATAAAACCTATTGGTTGAGAGTTTTTCGACCCCTATACACCTTAAAATTTAAATAAATCATTATATATCCATTAAAAACTAAAAATGATTTTATTATAAAATAATATTTCAAGCTTTTCCTAAAGTGCCTCTCACCCCTCTTATGAAATGGAACTTCCTCTTCTCTCAAAATCACACCTCCAAAAACATTTGAATCTTCCAAACCCTGCCAAAATATCCTCAAAACATTCCCCACATCATCATTGAGCCCGTAAATTGATTCTAAAGCCATCTTAAGGAGCTCTTTTGATCAAATCAAATGTAAGAACCCGAAGAATACATAAATATTCCATCACCACTTTCAAGTTCTTTTCTTCTTCCACTTCCTTTTTATTTCTTGTCTCCATACCAAAATACTAAATCAAGTAACTTATAGATATTGTGATGTCATTTTAAATATGGTATAACCATATTCGTCATTCTATCCATCCTATAAATGACAAAGTCACCATACATGCGTACGTACGGATTACAGTCTCCATGTCGTGGTGTAGTTTGTTATTCAAATACTTCATTATTTGGATGGGTATAATAATGAGTAAAAATGATGTAAATAATAAATAAAATATGTTAATGATATTTTATATATTATATTCCATCCAATTACATATTATTTCACCATCGATAGAATGATATTGTCGCTCATGCGTACGTACAGATTACTGCAATATCATTAAAAAGGCAATATTAGAAGATCATATATGATATCATATTTATTTATTTGGTTCATTTATAATTTAATAATAATGATTTCAATATTATAAAAGAGGTTAACTTACCCTATACTAAGGAAAAGTACAAGGTAAGGGGTTTCTTATCTCACTTTTAATTCCATGAGATTTCCATTTTTCACCACAAATATATTGAAGGTTGTGTATTGTGGATTGCAATTTGATATATATTATCATTATTATATTTTTAGTAATGTTATTAAATGAATAATTTTGTGGTTATTAACTTTTGTTCATATGAATCGATTGATTAAAACATTGTAAGGGGTTTTCATCTCAGTTTTATTCTCGTGAGATTCATGCTATATTTTCCAATATTACCTTTTTTGTGGTGCATGTACTGCCAATGATTGTATTTTTTGTTGAGTAATATACATTAATTTATGTTTATTTACATCAACATTGTATGATCCTTCTTCAAGGGGTTGTATGTTTTGTATGTTACCAAATCAGTAAAGGATTTTTAAATTTCAATATCCACTTATTCGATATTATGAAAACTTCATTGATTACTATACTCCCAGATTATTTGTGAAATCACTATTTATTTACTTATGTAGTAATTTCCACTCTCATTTGCATGGACATACTTTTTTTTACCCCAAATCACTCCATTGATAAATTCTCATGTCATTGATATAAACTTGAAATGAGTAATTTTAACTCAATTTCTATTCATTGAGTAAGAAATCCATGTCATTAGTGTTGTTTTGACAAGAATATGTGTGAATTTCATCTGATTGATTTATAATGAAAATACAATAATATGGAGTAAATTTATATTTTTCACACATAATAGTGTCATTGATTTATCCTTAACCTAAAGATATAGTCCTTCTAAAGGAATTCATCTCAACTTACATTCCATTGATACTTCTTTGTCATTATGCACCAATTCAGTTTTATTTGGTGTATATACTGTAATTTCACATAGTATATCATGAATCCCTTTATTATCATGATATTATAATGTTGAGATTACACCAGTTATTTGTACTCAAGTATCTCTCATTTATTTAGGAACTCTAACTAAAATATCATTTTAAATATATTAAAAATTTATTCTTCTATATCATTCTCATTAATTTCCATGTTTTAAAAATGGTTTTAAGGTTTTATTTATTTGGAAATCATTATTTTAAAATTGAAATTAATTTTAAAAGTTTCAACGTGGAATGTGACACATTGATTCAAAAATCTATTTGAAACAGCTTCTTGATAAATAGTGGTACTTTTATGTGTTTTCATGAAAAAGGTATTTTTCTCTGAAAGACTTTTACAAATAATTTTTTTACTATTTCAACATCCTTTATGGGATGTTATTATTGATCTAGGTAAATTTATTATCCTAAAAATATTTCATACATTATTGAAGATTTTATGATATGTTTGACTGTGGATGTGTTATTTTTATACCATTCATGGTTTATGGATAAAGTATTAACATTTTGTATGACAATTTTAATATGAATTTTTATGTTATGTTTAAACCTTTTCATATGAGAAATGAATTGGATGAAGTAAGTGATGGGTGGAGACCTCTATAGCTCCTTGAGGAATCGACAGGTCCCATGAGATAAACTATTGTCTTGGAACAAGGCCTTGATAAAATCTTATTTGTAGTCTTGCCACAAGGAATTGACTATGTGGTTATGAAAATTGGAATTATGCATTCCATTATTATGAAAGTTTCTTTTGATATTACATGTGATTACTCAACTAGTAGAATATCAATGTGAATAAGTAAATGGGATTATTTGATTTTATCTTTTCTATATTATGTGGAATTTTATGTGTAAAAGGAATTTGTTTTAGTACTATATATTGCCTTAAATGTTTATTCTTACTTATGAGATTTCCCACAATATTGTTGTCCTTACTGAGCATATGAGCTCACTCATTTCTTATGTTTTATTTTTCCCAGTACATAAATAAGTATATTAAAATTAACATACAGGAATATGATAAGGAATATAAGAGTGTTCAAAGGTGACACAATGTTGTTTTTTTATTTTAATTATGTAATGTAAAAAAGAATATATGTATCAAGTACTTCCAAGTCTACTAATCTGGTCGATATTTCGGTACATAATTCCTTGTATCATACTAATGTTTTGTAATAATGAACCAACTCTGGGTAACTGGGGTTGGGACATTACATTTTCTATCACATGAAGTTTATTACTATCCATGGATGCTAGATTTAGAAAAAAAACTCTGATTAAGAAACACTACCCTAAGGTAGTCTTGGAGGATTAATTTAGAAGGACATCCCAAATTTTTCCAATTTAAATATTATTTGGGTTTTATAATCAATACATCCCTGTTTGGATACGAGTAGGTAGAGGTGGCATTGGAACGGATGTACCGAGTAGTGAAAACTTTGACAAGGAGTTTTGGGCATGACCTGGGTTATCCTGGTACACGACAATGAGACTTTGTGCACTCTTGGTTATGACAATCCCGGGGGATATTATTAGGATAATTCACATTTTCATAAAAAACCGATTTGAAGGATTTTAATATAAGATGAGAATAAGTAACACTGGTTAATCCTAAGGCAACTTATATTGAAAATGAGGTGTTATGATATTCTCTAAATGATTTTATGTCCCACACTATGCTTTCCTGTGATAGTCCAACGCTGGATTCCAAGGAAGCCATAGTAACATTGAACAAGATGTACAAGACGGGCTTGGTGGTGGAAATGAGAAACGAAATGGGATATTGATTGGTGTAAAAGATATCGTTTTCAGGCTAAATCAGTTTTCCAAAAATGTTATCAAAAACATATATATTTACCAACTCCAGAACACAACAAAGAAGAGAAATGCGAAAAATGATATGAGCTCCAATAGTGGAGACCGTGGATGAATGAAATCTCAATTTCCATCATTCATGAAATGTGGATGGAGACAACAGTCACGACCCTCCCTCGGGGTCCGTGATGTGACTACCCCAAGCCCGCCTTCCATAGGCCAGGGGCTGGCGACTAGCACCATGGCGTAAATCCCGGTAAAAAGGGAAGGAATTGCCTTTGTAAAGTAAACAAACAACACAGAGTAAGCATGTGGAAAGTAAACACTAAGTAAAAACAGAGTACAACTGAAGTGCAGAAAAGTAAATGGGCCAGTATACAAACCCAAACTTAAAGTAAAGTACAACTCGAAAGGGAAAACAACAACTGTAAAGTAAAAGCCGCCACTCCGAGCTGTCCACTGGAAATCCCACCCGAAGGGTGGGTACAGACAGCTCCACTGCTCCACGGGTCCCGTCGTCCGCTCCGAACGCATCCCGCCCAGTGGTCCAGCTCCAGGTACCGTCCTGCTCTGCAAGCCTCAGCCAAGATCAACGCTGTCCGTCGTCTGCAACCAACATAATGTAGTGCAGGCATAGCCCGTGCAGGGGTGAGTATAAGCTACTCAGTAGGGACCCCGAGACCCCTGAAGGTCTCTCAAAATCCACAAAGGATAAATCACAAATAAAGGTATAATCACAAAGTAACAACCGACACTGCTTAGGTATAGACCCATACATATACCTAAGTCATCAATTTCAAATACACTCCAACCTCCGAGCCCAAGTACAACTCAGTCCACACAAGAAAGTAAACGTATTCCACACAGGAAAGCAAAACGTAATCCACACAGGATAGCACAACACAATCCACACAGGAAAGCAACAGGATTCAACTCACACAGGTATACATCTTCAAAAGATGATAAAGATGATCTCTGATCCATCTAAGTCGTCAGACCCACGAAGGATCGATAGGTAACTAACCCCCGCAAAGACCCACACAGGATCGGGCCCACACAAGACCTGTAGGCGCTGGTTCACACAGGACCGCTGAGCGCAAAGACCCACACCGGATCGGGCCCACACAGGACCTATAGCACTGATCCACGTAGGATCGCTGAGTGCTGTAGTCATCGTCGAATCCACATAGGATATCTGTACTGTTGTCGTCGCAGTCACAGTAGCAGTAGTAGTAGTAGTAGCAGTCACAGTAACAGTCGCAGCCAGCACTAGGGTTCCCGCACACAACAAGCTCGTTCGGAGGGTCCGCTCCACGAGCCGAGAGGCTGATACATCAACTGTCACAAAGTCTAGAGTTGATGTATCCAAAAGTTCCGTATCGTCTACAAGAACTCAACCTAACAGAAGACGCGTCGATCGGACGCCCGGTTTGAGAGTTATTGGCTTTTTCGTCGCAGGGGCCCGGTTGGTTTTAAGGAAAAACCAACCCGACCGTACTCCACCTGTGTCCAATCCTCGGGTGGAGTATGCCAAAAGATCCGTCTCACTAAGAGGAACACAACAAAGCTGACGGTACGTCAATCGGACGTCCGTAGCTCAAGATATGAGTGTTTCCGCTCCGAAGGCCCGGCTGGTTTCGTGAACGAACCTACCCGGCCAAACCCAAAGTATTCCAAAACTTTGAGTGCGATAAACCGAATCGACCGTCTCGATCCAAGGATCGCGTATCCACTGACGGTTCGTCAATCGGAGGTCCGTGGCTCAAGTTATGGCCAAATGACCGAAGTTGTTTCGAAAACGGGGGGTCCGGGTCCGGGCCGACCCGGCCCGACCCCCCTGGGTCGGCCCGAACCGGGCGACCCGACCCGGGTCCGACCTGAACCGGCCGGCGGTGGTCCGGCGCGGCAGCGCAGCCAGGCACGGCGGCGCGGTCTGGCCTGGCGGGGCGGCCCGGCCGGCGGCGGTGCGGCCTGGGGCCGCACGGGTGCAGCACGTGTGGGGCAAGGCCCCCGCTTTTGTTGGTTGGCGGCGCGGCTTAAGAGCCGCGCCTTTTGGAGAACCGGCCCCCCCTCGTGGGGGCCTTCTTTGAAGAAAACTGGGGGGCCGCCTGCCCCCCCTAAAAGAAACCCCCCCCCCCCATAAATGGGGGGGGGGCATTTGTGATGGTCGGGGGAATTAAATTCCCCCGCTTTTTCCCTTCCGGCCGGTCCACCTGGCCGGCCGGTTCTTCTTCAATGGACCAGAAAAGCCGGTCCTCTTTCGGCTTCCGACACCGGCGGCCCGGCGAGCCGCCGGTCTTCCCGTCTCTCCGCGGCCCGGAACCGGCCGCTGTGTTCGTCGTCCGGCGCGGTGCGACGACACCGCGCCCCTCCGCCGCGGCCCCGCTCCGGCCGCGGCGCCTTTGATTCCCTTCGACGCGGCGCGACGGCGTCGCGTTCATGATAAAATTCCTGTGGCGCAGCGCGATGGCGCCACGTGATTATAGCCTTGCGATTCCCGCATGGTGCGATGGCACCACACCATCTCATACATCCGCAAGGAAAATAATAATCACCACGAACAAAGGAGGGGGAATTCGGCCGTGTTTGTGCGGTCCGACCCCCCTCTCGTTAGATGGTAACTCTTAAATATTTAATCACAAGATTGTCATTCTAGAACCAAGAACGAGAGTAAAGAAATAAACCACAACAAACCCCTACCTTGGGTTCAAGTTCGAAGATCGTCAACGACCCTCGGAAGACAACGTCGCGGAGGTTGGGCGTCGCGGTAATCGTTCGTCCAATCCGATGAGGAAGAGGTACGTCCGAAGAGGTACGTCATTGGCGAATCTTTGTAAGCTGAAGAAGGATGTCCGAGGAGGAATCTGCGTTCCCTTTCGTTGACACGGAAGGCGTCTTCGATCTTCGGATACAATCGGCTACGAAGAAGAGAGGAGCAGCGTTCTTCGTCGGAGCTCGAAGGTTCTTCGCGTTCTTCGTCAAGCTTGAAGAAGAAGAAGAAGAAGAAGGAGAAGGCTTAAAAACTCTCAAGAGGCTAGAAAATTATAACCAAATAAAATAAGCTAAGAGATTATTTTATTTAGTCAACCAAACCTTTTTGAATTTCAATGGTTTGAAAAAGTTTAAACAACTCAACCCAATTAATAAGCTAAGTTGTCAATTTCATTTAAAAGGGGAGTTAAGGGAGTTTTGAGAGGAGATGGAAAGTTGGGTTTCGTGTGGGCCCCAACACACTTAATCCTCCCAAGGGAGGTTAAGTGGATGTGGGTCCCACCTTTAACTTCCTTTGAGAGGAGTTAACCAACATGTAAGAAAAATAAAAAGTGTTCCACATTTTTATTTAACATTCTATAATTTTCCCAAAAACTAACTTTCGTCCCGCAATGAACGCAACTTCGGAAAAGGTCTACTTAAGAGAATATCGGCGCTGCGAGTTCATTGGTGTCCTCGGATTTCAATTCCGAGCACCGGATCAAAAGATAGAAATTCCCGCTCGTTCATTCACTGAACGTACACGAGCCAAGCTTCGGAAATTGATTCCAGGCACTCCGGGCCTCGGAATCAGGTGCCGTCAGAAACCGCGTTCTTGTAAAATTCCAAATAAAATTATGGAAAAAAAATATCCCTTGAATTTTATGAGTCTTTACATTACACCCACCTCATGGATTTACGTCCCCGTAAAGATACAACAAAAACTAGGAGAACAAATGAGGGTATTGAGCATGCATCTGAGCCTCCCGCTCCCATGTGCTCTCTTGGAGGTTCCCGTGCTGGCATTTGATGCGCACAAGAGGAATCGATCACCCACGTAGGACCCGCTCCTGTCGATCCTCTATCTCTTCTGGGACCTCCGTAAAAGTCACCCCATCGTCAACATCAAGCTCCCCATGGTTAATGATGTGCGTCGGATCGTGCACGTATCTCCTCAGCTGAGACACGTGGAAGACGTCGTGCACCCGGTGCAACTGAGGTGGTAGAGCCAGGCAATAAGCCACCTCGCCAACCCTGCTGAGGACCTGGAAGGGTCCGATGAAGCGCAGAGATAACTTGCCGCCTCGGCCAAATCTCTGAATACCACGTCGAGGTGAGACCCGCAAGAAGACGTGGTCACCATGCTCGAACTCTAGTGGCCTCCGCCTCCTGTCAGCGTATGACTTCTGCCGGCTCTGAGCTATCCTCATCCGCTCCTGGATGACCTGGACCTTCTCTGTCGTAGCCTGGACCATCTCCGGTCCCACCAGTGCTGACTCCCCAGGGTATGTCCAGCACAAAGGAGATCTACAAGGTCGGCCGTACAACGCCTCATACGGTGCCATCCCGATGGTGGAGTGGTAGCTGTTGTTGTATGCAAACTCCACCAAGGGTAGGTGGTCCTCCCAGCTACGACCAAAGTCGAGGACACATGTGCGGAGCATGTCCTCGAGAGTCTGAATGGTCCTCTCCGTCTGACCATCCGTCTGAGGGTGAAAGGCTGTGCTCAGACGTAGCTGCGTCCCAAACGCCTCCTGTAACCCCTTCCAAAACCGGGAAGTAAAGCGAGCATCTCGATCGGAGATGATAGATAATGGCACATCGTGGAGCCGCACAATCTCCTGAACGTAGAGACATCCCAATATCTCCACTGAGCCCTGCTCTTTGATGGGTAAGAAGTGTTCCGACATGGTGAGTCGGTCAACAATCACCCAGATAGAGTCGTGACCTCTGGAAGTGTGTGGAATTCCAGTCACGAAGTCCATAGATATGCCGTCCCACATCCACTCCGGAACCTCCAAGGGCTGTACCAAGCCCTCGGGTACCTGATGCTCTACCTTCACCTGCTAGCAGGTGAGGCATCGAGAAACGAACTCTGCTATAGACTTCTTCATGCCCGGCCACTAGTGCTGTCGTCTGAGGTCCTGGTACATCTTTGCCACTCCAGGATGTTCCGCCAAAGGAGAAGTGTGAAACTCTCTTAGCACTTCCTCTCGCAAAGCGACTGTTACCATGGTAAGTCCTCTGAAAAGGATGTCGTGCTCTGCTCCAAGGGAGAAACCATCAGGTGCATGTCCCGAGGATATCTGTGCATGCCGTGCCTCACAGTCAGCGTCCTCACGCTGTGCCTCTCTAACCCGCTGCAGTAGTGGAGGGGTGAATGTGAGAGACTGGAGGAAGGCTGCTACATCTCTATCCACGAAGGATATCTGTAAAGAGGCTAGCTGCTCTGTCGCCTCCTCAAGTAGCTGAATTCCCGTCCTCCTGCTGAGGGCATCAGCTACCACGTTTCCCTTCCCAGGAGTATAGACTATCTCAAAGTCATAGTCCTGGAGGAACTCGAGCCATCGCCGCTGTCTCAGGTTCAGGTCCTTCTGCGAGAAGATATACCTGAGACTCTGATGATCAGAAAAGACTATAAAGCGCTCGCCCATCAGATAGTGTCACCATGTCTTCAAAGAGAAGACCACTGCTGCTAACTCCAGGTCATGGGTAGCGTAGTTCTGCTCATGCGGCCTAAACTGATGTGTTCCATAGGCGATCACTGCCCGCTCCTGCATCAGAACACATCCGAGTCCGGTCTCTGATGCATCACAGTAGACTACGTACCCTACTCCTTCCTCAGGCAACCTCAAGATAGGTGCGCTGGTCAATCTCTGTCTCAGCTCCTGGAAGCTCTGCTGACATCTATCTGACCACACGAAGGGTTTACCCTTCTTCGTCAAAGCTGTGAGTGGTGCTGCAACTCTAGAGAAGTCCGGCATGAATCTACGATAGTATCCAGCTAGTCCCAAGAAACTCCGAACCTCAGTCACGCTCCGGGGTGGCTCCCATGCTAACACAGCCTCGATCTTCGCAGGATCCACTGCAACTCCCGCCTCAGAGATAACGCGTCCCAAGAAGTGGACCTCACGTATCCAGAACTGGCACTTCGAGAGATTACCATAAAGCTGGTGCTCTCGGAGTGTGTCTAGTACTACTCGCAAGTGATAGGCGTGCTCCTCCTCAGTCGTCGAGTAAATCAGAATGTCGTCGATAAAGACCACGACAAACCGATCGAGGTATGGCTGAAAGATACTATTCATGAGAGACATGAACACTGCTGGAGCATTGGTTACACCGAAAGTCATAACCAAGAACTCATTGTGTCTATACCGACATCTGAAGGCCATCTTCTGCACATCCTCGTCTCTGACTCTAAGATGATGATAACCTGACCTGAGGTCTATCTTCGAGAACCACCGTGCTCCCTTGAGCTGATCAAAGAGGTCATCAATCCTCGGTAGCGGATACGTGTTCTTCACTATCACCTGGTTCAGGAAACGATAGTCAACACAAAGACGCAAGCTCTCTTCTGCCTTCTTGGCAAACAATATTGGGGAAGCCCAGGGTGAAACACTGGGTCGGATGAACCCCTTTCCCTGCAAGTCCTCCAACTGTACCCATATCTCTCGAAGCTCGGCGGGGGCCATCCGATATGCTAGAGTGGATTTCGGGGCTGTCCCGGGTTACAAGTCAATATAAAGTCTACCTATCTGCGAGGAGGTAGCCCTGGAATGTCTTCGGGAAAAACGTCCGCAAACTGATCCACCACTGCAGGAAAACCAGGACTCCGCACGTCAACTGCTCAAAGGATGAGGCTAGCCATATGATGAGTGATGGGCTGTCCTCTCCTCCGTGGAAGTCCATCCTGTGCTGCTAAGGCTCCCTTCTCGCCAGTGAAGGTGAACCTGCTCCCATCGGTGCGTACACATCGCACCTTGCGCCTAAAACAGTCAATCTACGCATGGACCATAGATAGCCAATCCATGCCCAAGATGACGTCGTAAGGCCTCGACGCTGCTACAAGAAGATCCCAGTCGAAGCTCTTGCCTCCTAGAGTAAGCTCACACTGCAGACACCAGTGCGTAATCGTCGAGTCTGCTCCCGTAGGAGTCTCTAGCGGTAAGGATCGAGCCAACGGCTCTGTCGGAATCTCCGAGCTCCGAACAAGGGCAGCAACTATGAAAGAGTGACTCGCTCCTGTGTCTATAAGAACTGCAACAAGGGTGGAATAGACACAGATAGAACCTCGAATCATCTCGGGTGCGCCGTGGTCGTAGGCCTCTACTGCCTAGAGCTGTGCCTGTCTCTGCCCTCCAGCTCCCTGTGGTCGGGGTGGACCTCCTGCTGGTGGTGGTGGCAGAGCCTCAAAGCGTCGCCCACCACCGGCTGCTCGTCCAGCTCATCTGCCTCATCCGCCTCCTCCCTGCGGACCGCCACGGTTGACCCTCTGCCTCTACCTCGGTGGTCCCTCAACTGTCTGCTGCTCCTCGGCACGGCGGGTCGGGCAGTCACGAGCCATGTGGCCCTGCCCGCCGCACGAGTAGCACTGTCTGCCTCTCGAATGACTGGCTCCTCGCTGTGTGCCCCGCACTGTTGATCTAGTTTCTTGAGATCGTCTGCCTGAGGGTCTGGTCTGTCTGGACCCCTGAGTCATCCGTCGACTGCCTGCTGCAGATGACTCTGCCACGTGCCGCCCTGTGGTGGGTCGCTGCGCTGGTGTAGACTCAGCAAGGAAGATCTCGATCAGAAGGGCCCGCTCCAGTACTCCTGTCTAAGTCGATATGCTGAGGGAGATCAGCGATTCCCTGATCTCGTGTCTCAAACCCTGATCGAAGGTTCGGGCCCCGAAGAACGGGTCCCGTACCATGTCAGTCGAGTAGCGCGAGAGATTAGTAAATCTCGCCGAGTACTGAGCGACCGTCATGCTGCCCTGCCGCAGCTGAAGAAGCTCCTGGATACGCACCGCACGAAGGGTGGCTGGGACGAACTCCGAGCGGAAGAGGCTCTAAAAGTCCGTCCAAAGAAGAGATGCCTCATCGTGCACCTGGAGCATCATGCTCCACCATCGTCCTGCTGCTGCGTGTATTAGGCTCACAACAAGGATCACCATGAGGTCTTCTAGTGTCCTCACTAGCCTAAACACACGTACCACTGCCTCCAGCCAGTCATCGGCTGCCTGGGGGTCCGTCTCCCCACAAAACCTGGGCGGTCGCTGGCACTGAAACTCATGCAGTGCGCTGAGGCGACGTGCATCGTCAGCGGTTGGTGCTGGAAGCATCGGGGGCTCGGCAGGTAGAGCTACCGCTGGTGCCACTGCTGACAAAGGGCCCTACAATGAGGCCTCATCGCTCGGTGGGCTGTCGTCACACTCGACTCTCGGAACCCTAGCTGGCTGCCGTCGTGGGGCCATCCTAAAAAGGAAACAGGTGCGCCACGGTCAGAACAGTATACCTGGTGAGCTGATATAAAGTAATCACAAAGAAAACATTGAAACACACACGCAATCAATGTTTTCGTGCATTAAGTCGGAAATCAGAAGTCAGGGTCCTGGTGTACGGATACGTCAGCCGCCACACCAACACTGGACTCCCTGGACTGAGAACCACACTCAATACGCTAAACATTATTGCTTCACATAGAAAATATCAGAGTTCGCGGTAGAACCGAACTCCTCTGATACCAATTTGTCACGACCCGCCCTCGGGGTCCGTGCCGTGACTACCCCAAGCCCGCCTTCCATAGGCCAGGGGCTGGCGACTAGCACCAAGGCGTAAATACCAGTAAAAAGGGAAGGCATTGCCTTTGTAAAGTAAACAAACACCACAGAGTAAGCAAGCGGAAAGTAAACACTAAGTAAAAACAAAGTAAAACTGAAGTGCGGAAAAGTAAATGGGCCAGTATACAAACCCAAACTGAAAGTAAAGTACAAATCGAAAGGGAAAACATCAACTGTAAAGTAAAAACCGCTACTCCGAGCTGTCCACTGTAAATCCCACCTAAAGGGTGGGTAGAGATAGCTCCACTGCTCCACGGGTCCCATCGTCTACTCCGAACACGTCCCGGCCAGTGGTCCACCGCCAGGTACCGTCCTGCTCTGCAAGCCTCAGCCAAGATCAACACTGTCTGTCGTCTGCAACCAACACAACGTAGTGCGGGCATAGCCTGTGCAGGGGTGAGTATAAGCTACTCAGTAGGGACCCCGAGACCCCTGAAGGTCTCTCAAAATCCACAAAGGATAAATCACAAAGAAAGGTACAATCACAAAGTAACAACTGACACTGCTTAGGTATATGCCCATACATATACCTAAGTCATCAATTTCAAATACGCTCCAACCTCCGAGCCCAAGTACAACTCAGTCCACACAAGAAAGTAAACGTATTCCACACAGGAAAGCAAAACGTAATCCAAACAGGATTGAACAACACAATCCACACAGGAAAGCAACAGGATTCATCTCACACAGGTATACATCTTCGAAAGACGATAAAGATGATCTCTGATCCATCTAAGTCGTCGGACCCACGAAGGATCGATAGGTAACTAACCCCCGCAAAGACCCACACAGGATCGGGCCCACACAGGACCTGTAGGCGCTGGTTCACACAGGACCGCTGAGCGCAAAGACCCACACAGGATCGGGCCCACACAGGACCTGTAGCACTGATCCACGTAGGATCGCTGAGTGCTGCAGTCGTCGTCGAATCCACACAGGATCTCTGTACTGTCGTCGTCGAAGTCACAGTAGCAGTAGTAGTAGTAGCAGTCACAGTAACAGTCGCAGCCAGCACTAGGGTTCCCGCACACAGCAAACTCATTTGGAGGGTCCGCTCCACGAGCCGAGAGGCTGATACATCAACTGTCACAAAGTCCAGAGTTGATGTATCCAAAAGTTTTGTATCGTCAACAGGAACTCAACGCAATAGACGGCGTGTCGATCGGACGCCCGGTCTGAGAGTTATTAGCTTTTTTGTCCCAGGGGCCCGGTTGGTTTTTAAGGCAAAACCAACCCGAACGTACTCCACCTGCGTCCAATCCTTGGGCGGAGTATGCCAAAAGATCCATCTCACTAAGAGGAACACAACAAAGCTGACGGCATGTCAATCGGACGTCCGTAGCTCAAGATATGAGCGTTTCCGCTCCGAAGGCCCGGTTGGTTTCATGGACGAACCAACCCGGCCGAACTCAAAGTATTCCGAAACTTTGAGTGCGATAAAGAGAATCGACCGTCTCGATCCAAGGATCGCGTAGCCACTGACGGTTCGTCAATCGGAGGTCAGTGGCTCAAGTTATGGCAAAAAGACCGAAGTTGTTTTGAAAACGGGGGGTCCGGGTCCAGGCCGACCCGGCCCGACCCCCCTGGGTCGGCCCGAACCGGGTCGACCCGACCCGGGTCTGACCCGGCCCGGCCGGCGGCGGTCCGGTGCGGCGGCGCGGCCCGGCCGGCGGCGGTGCGGCCTGGCGCCGCACAGGTGCAGCGCACGGGGGGCAAGGCCCCCGCTTTTGTTGGCTGGAGGCGCGGCTTAAGAGCCGCATCTTTTGGAGAACCGGCCCCCCCTCGTGGGGGCCTTCTTTGAGGAAAAATGGGGGGCCGCCTGCCCCCCCTAAAATAAATCGCCCCCCCCCCCCCTCATAAATGGGGCGACATTTGTGATGGCCGGGGGAATTAAATTCCCCCGGGTTTTCCCTTCCGGCTGGCCCACCTGGCCGGCCGGTTCTTCTTCAACGGACCGCCAAAGTCGGTCCCCTTCCGGCTTCAGACACCGGTGGCCCGGCGAGCCGCCGGTCTTCCCGTCTCGCCGCAGCCCAGAACCGGCCGCTGTTTTCGTCGTCCGGCGCGGTGCGACGGCACCGCGCCCCTCCGCCGCGGCCCCGCTCCGGCCGCGGCGCCGTCGATTCCCTTCGATGCGGCGCGACGGCGTCGCGTTCATGATAAACTTCCCGTGGCGCGACGCGACGGTGCCACGCGATTATAGCCTTGCGATTCCCACATGGTGCGATGGCACCACGCCATCTCGTACATCCGCAAGGGAAATAGTAATCACCACGAACAAAGGAGGGGGAATTCGGCCGTGTTTGTGCGGTCCGACCCCCCTCTCGTTAGATGGTAACTCTTAAATATTTAATCACAAGATTATCATTCTAGAACCAAGAACGAGAGTAAAGAAATAAACCACAACAAACCCCTACCTTGGGTTCAAGTTCGAAGATCGTCAATGACCCGCGGAAGACAACGTCGCGGAGGTCGGGCGTCGCGGTAATCGTTCGTCAAATCCGATGACGAAGAGGTACGTCCGAAGAGGTACGTCATTGGAGAATCTTCGTAAGCTAACGAAGGAAGTCTGAGGAGGAAGCGGCGTTCTCTTTCGTTGACACGGAAGGCGTCGTCGATCTTCGGATACAATCGGCTACGAAGAAGAGAGGAGCGACATTCTTCATCGGAGCTCGAAGGTTCTTCGCGTTCTTCGTCAATCTTGAAGAAGAAGAAGAAGAAGAAGATGGAGAAGGCTTCAAAACTCTCAAGAGGCTAGAGAATTCTAACCAAATAAAATAAGCTAAGAGCTTATTTTATTTACTCAACCAAACCTTTTTGAATTTCAAAGGTTTGAAAAAGTTTAAACAACTCAACCCAATTAATAAGCTAAGTTGTCATTTTCATTTAAAAGGGGAGTTAAGGGAGTTTTGAGAGGAGATGGAAAGTTGGGTTTCGTGTGGTCCCCACCACACTTAATCCTCCCAAGGGAGGTTAAGTGGATGTGGGTCCCACCTTTAACTTCCTTTGAGAGGAGTTAACCAACAAGTACGAAAAATAAAAAGTGTTCCACATTTTTATTTAACTTTCTATAATTCTCCCAAAAACTAACTTTCGTCCCGCAATGAACGCAACATCGGAAAAGGTCTCCTTAAGCGAATATTGGTGCTGCGAGTTCATTGGTGTCCTCAGATTTCAATTCCGAGCACCAGATCAAAAGCTAGAAATTCCCGCTCGTTCGTTCACTGAACGTACCCGAGCCAAACTTCGGAAATTGATTCCGGGCACTCCGGGCCTCGGAATTAGGTGCCGTCAGAAACCGCGTTCTTGTAAAATTCCAAAAGAAAATTAAGAAAAAAAATTTCCCTTTAATTTTATGGGTCTTTACAACAACTATGAAAGTGTCACAATGGAATAAATAAATTATTTATGTGTGTGAAATAAGGAAATAATGTAAATAATTGTCGATGAAAAATTAAGAGTTCTAAGCACTAAAATATGAATTATCCCAAAAATCCATTTACAGTCATTTTCGGAAAATGTATGGGACCTGGGGATTACCCAAGTGAAATACCTATTCTATAGGATAAAATATTTTTTTGAGGAAGAACCTATGTAGAAATAAATCGATGGAGAAATGTTTAAAATTTTTTGTGCTCAATGTTGATTGGATTACCTTGGAAGAATTTTCACTTGTATGTGCAACCATGTTGTTTTTAATGTGAAAATGCTATTTTAGGAAGAATTATCTTTTTTATTGTTGATATAGTTATAAATAACCATTTGGTATTATATGATCCTTTAATTTGAGGCAATTAAAATTTATTTAATTTAGGGATTAAAATGCGAGGTATGAGATAAAATTTGTGGTGAAATTAAGTTATGGTTATTTTGAATAATTTTTCACATTTTGGAAATATTATAAAATATAGTTTTTGAAAAAGGGAAACAGGAAGACCATGTGACAACACGTCACATCAGAAAAAGCTACGGGAATCGAACCCACAAGCAGAGTGCGATTTGGATTTATCGCCAACCACTGGAACACGTGAAGTACCAGGATAGTGTGACTAATTATTTTTAGCTAAATGATTTTATATAACAATAATAAGTTAATTTGGGATCTTATGTCTTATCAAGTGGATATCCGTAGTATAACAAATTATTTGCAGATTAAGAAATAAATGTTATTTTGGAAGATGTTCGCTCTGTAGGGAACACTATATGCCTAGGAAAAATAGAATACTATGGGATTTAATTTGACGAGTAATGGTGGATTTTTATCTATGGTTTTATAATGAATTTATAGTGATTTGGGGTTTTATGGAAATGAATAACCTATCATAGTGAATATATGTGATTAGGTTAATTACTTTCAAGTACTTGACTTTAAGATTAGTCGATGTTATTTGGAGATACCATTTATCTTGGAAGGCTGTGTCCTAAAATTCTTCTATCTTTTGTGTTTAAATATTAGTTTGTATTATATTGATGGATTTTAGGGATTTTTTTTAATTTAATGGTATTTGTCGAACATGGGGTATTTTTCGTTTAATTTTATAAATTTAGATTAGTATTTCTTTCTCGAATGGATCATCCTTTTTTGGGGATCATCTGATATTGAACTAACCATTTGGGTTTGGTTAATCCATAAAGACAAGGTAAATATATAGTTTATGTTTCGTTGATTATGTGATTCTCTAGAAGTTGATTCTAGTGCTTCAGGTGTGACCATGTCATCATGAATACTCATCATCGCAAAAAAAGGAGATTTAATGGTATAATTTTTTCAAAGGATGAAACACTACTTAAAAAGTAAGTATATCTCTTTATGTTATTAGTCATTCCCATAAATAATTCCTCAAATTTATGAAATGGAACTTAAAACAAAAAACGATGTCCATTTAATTTTCCTACTGGGAAAATAATAACCGTTTATCCTATCTAAAATTTGCAGTTTTTTGGTTGTTAACTTTCTCATGATCATGTTCTCTATCCCTCTCCTTAAAATCTTGACACTTAGTTTATCTTCCATATCCCTGTTTTCCTACATGGAATCCGAGTATGGGTTATCTTGGGTGACCTTTGTACTTCTCATTCTTTCTTTTAATGTGATAGTTTTATTCACCCTTTTTCCGATGTGGGACTTTCAATGAAGTTACCAAAAAAAATCTTAAAATTTCAAGGACCCAATTTTTAAAAAGGGAGGAAGAATGTAACACCCCCATATTTCATAGTATGTTATTTTCTTTAAAGTAATTCAATAGCTTCTGCTATACACTACATCGAGTTCGAGCGCACCACGACTTACCAAACTAGCTATTCAAAAACAAGTTATAAATAATATTAACTAAATTTTGAATTTTATATAATTTTAGAATCCATATTATGGGTTTCTCAGACATAATATAAGAACAAATTCAATTTTTTCAGATAAAAAAATTATTTTTCAAAAAAATGAAATTTTACCACCTTTTAATGGAAAACCATTTTTCAAACCAATATTTGACACTTTAATATATTAAATTAAATTAAATTAAATTCTTCTTTTAATCGAGGCATAATAGTTTATTTATGATAATATTTTTGTATCTTTTTTGATAACTTTCATATTTTGATGAAGACTAAAAAGTACTAAATTTTAATTGAAACAACTTTTTTAATTGAAATAATTTATAGTAATAAATTATTAATATGAATGATCGGGAAGCATAATTGGATTATATTTTTATCATTTAATACAATATAGGTCATTATAAGTAATTTCACAATTAAATATGACATAAACACATGTCAATCTTTTGATTGTTTTTTCTTTAAAAAAATGATTTTCGATTTTGACAACATGAATTAATTTTAAATTAATTAATGAGACTTATTTGTTTTGAATTTGGTAAAATAGAACTAATTTTTTAATTTTAAATATCAAAATTATCTTTCGGTAAATTCATGGTATTTTTCTGAAAACATTCAATTATTGATGAATAGTAAAAAACAATGTGTTATAGTTTAAAACCGACTTTTTAAAAATAATTATTTATTTTATTTAAATTTATTTTAATTAAAAATAGATATATAGTACCTATATAAGTTCAATTTTATTCATTGGAGCCATTTTATAATAAAATTATATATATAAATTTTTATTGAGCTTTTTACCATATTTTATCCACCTTCTTTGAGCGTTTAAAAATACGCATAAAACATAATTTTATCACTTTTGTGATTTGAATTTAAAAAAATTGAGAGAATAGATTAACATCAGTATGTTAAATGGGGTTCAATAATATGAATATAATTTTGTTGAATAGTAGATTTTGACTTTTATTTACCAAGGTCGAAAGTAAATAGAGTAATTAAGGGTAAAAATGAGATTATAACTACCCTAAAACATGTTGTAATTCTAGTGGATAATTTTTATTCGACCAAAAAAACCATTGGGAATAAGTTTTAAATACAATGTTTAATAACAAAACCATTTTTAATTTATGTTTACACAGAAGATAAATTCAACTATAAATATTCATTATAAATATAAAAAGGTTTCCTGAATAGGGGTATTATATTTATAAATATTATACATTAAATTATTTAATATATATATTACATAATGATAATTTAGTAATTACCTTATTAATGAAATATTAAACCAATTGATATTATAAATATCCAAATTAATATTTATTGATACTTATGATGAATTACAGTAATTTTATAGGTTAATATTAAATTTTAGGGTTGATCAAATAAATTTTATTCTTACGTGATAAATTTTTATGGCTTCCAAATAAATCTAATACGAAATAGTGTCAAAATTGACATAATTGAGTTTTTAAACAAACACTACATTATTAATTGATATAATATTTCTAAAAATCTAATGTTTATCCAAAAGACTCTTATAAAGTTATATATATTATTGAAGAACCACTTGGGGTTCACTTGTCTTGTTATTGTATGTTTAATAACCATATAATATAAAAATACTATGAGACATGGTAAATGTCAAACTATTTTACTAAGAGTTAAATCTAAAATTTAAGGTTAATATGTTGACCTATACCTTTAAAAAACCTATTGGTTGAGAGTTCTTTAACCCATCCTGACCTTATCCTTAAAATAAATCATTTTTGAGCCATTATAAACCGAAAATAATTTTATGATAATATAATATTTCATGATTTTCTTAAAGTGCGCCTCATCTCTCTTATAAAAGGGAACTTCCACTTCTCACAAAATCACATCACCAATGCCATTTGGCTCAGCCAAACCCCAAAAAAATATCCTCCCAACTTCCCTCACATCAGCCTAGAGTCCTTATATTGATCTTAAAGCCAACCTAGTGAGCCATTTTGATCAAATCAAAAGGAAGCGCCCGAAGAAGAGGTAAATATTTGATCACTTATTTCAAGTTATTTTCTTCTTCAAATTCTTCATTCTTTTGTTTAAATACCAAAATAATAAATCCTTTACATTATAAACATTTTGATGTAATTATAAATGTGGTATAACCATATTCGCTATTCTATCCTTCCTATAAATGACAAAGTCAGGATACGTGCGTACATACAGATTACCGTCTCCAAGTCATGGTGTAATTTGTTATTCAAACACTTCATTTTTTGGATGGGTATAATAATGAGCATAACTAATTTAAATAATAAATATAACATGTTAATTATTCTGTATATATGATATACCATCCAATTACATATGATTTCAACATCAATATAATGATACTGTCGCTCGTGCGTACGTACGGATTACCGTCTCCACAAATGTGATACGATTCATTCCCCATCATAATCATTCAAGAATAATTTTCATTTCATGATTAAAAAAATGTTTATGAACTTAATATCATTCTGTATATGAATGAAATTTAAACAACACATAAAAAACATGACTTACGTAACAAAATATATAAAGGAAAATGAATCAGTTAACAAAAAAAATAATGATACTACTGATATATAATTAACAATGCAATATTATAACATCATTTATGATATCATATTTATGTCATTGGTCCTTTTAAAATTTAATAAAAATTATTTCACCATTATAAAAGAGGTTATGCTATTTTATACTAAGGAAAAGTACAAGGTAAGGGGTTTCTTATATAACTTTTAATTCAGTGAGATTTCTATTGTTCACCAATAATTTTTTATATGTGGGTTATTTTGTACTGCCATTTGATATATATTATCATGATACTCTATATATTCATTATATTTTTTGAATAATTTTACGGTTATTAACTTTGGTCATACGATGTGATTGATTACAACTTAGTAAGAGGTTTTCATATCACTTTTATTCCTGTGAGATTCAAGCAATATTTTCCACTATTACCTTTTGTGTGGTGTATGTATTTCCCATGATTGTATTTTTTCATAATATACATTAATTTATGGGTATTTACATCATCATTGTATTATCATTCTTTGATGGGGTGTATGTTTCGTAAGTTACCAAATTAGTAAGGGAATTTAAAATTTCAATTATTACTCATTCAGTTTTACGCAAACTTCATTGATTACTATACTCCGTGATTATGTGTAAAATCACAACTTATTTACTTATTTAGTAATTTAAACTCCCCATTGTGTGAAGATACTTCTTATACACATAATCACGCCATTGATAAATTTTATAGTCATCGATATAAACTTGAAAAGAGTAATTTTAACTTAGTTTCTATTCATTGAGTTAAACATCTAAGTCATTGGTGTTATTTTTACAAGAATATGTGTGAATGTACTATGATTGATTTACAATGAATATCCAATCATAATGAGTGGATTAATATTTTTCACACGTAATTATATCATTGATTTATCCTTAACCTAATGATAGTTTCAGTATAAAAAATTCATGTCATCTTACATTCCATTGAGACTTCTTTGTTGTTATGCGCCCATTCACTTTTATTTAGTGCATATACTGTACTATGACATTGTATAACGTGAATACCCTAATTCTCCTGATATTATAAATTTTTGACAACCACGACTATTTTTAATCAAGTGTCTCTTATTTGGTTAGGAACTCTAACTAAAATATAATTTAAAATGTTTTAAAAATTTATTCTACTAAATCATTCTCATTAATGTCGATGTTTTAAAACTAGTTTTAGGGTTTTATTTTTATGGAAATTAATGTTTTAAAATAGAAATTCCATTTAAAAGATTCAAATTTGTATGAGACACTTTTATTTAAAAATCTTTTTAAATAGATTCTTGATAAATAGTGATACTTTTAATTCTTTTCATGAGAAAGAGATATTTCTCTCAATGATTTTTACTGAACATTTTCAACTATGTTAACAGGTCTTATGTGATATTATTCTTGATTGAGGTAGATCTATTATGATACAAATATTCTATACTTTATTAATGTTTTTGTGATATGTTTGACTAGGGATTTGTTAATCTTATACCATTCATGGTTTATGGATAAACTATAGGCATTCTGTATTCAAGATTTAATATGAATGCTTATGTTATGATTAAATATTTTCATATGAGGAATACATTAGACTTAGTAAGTGAAGGGTGGAGCCCGCTATTTCTCCTCAATGCATCGATAGGTCTCATGTGACAAACTAGTGTCTTGGAATAAGGCCATGACATTGTCTTATCTGTAGTCTTGGCACAAGGCCTTGAATTTATAGTAATGAAGTCTAGCATTATGCAATCCATCATTATGAAAATGGATTTTGATAATGCATGTGATTATTCGACTAGTAGAATATCCATGTGAATAAGTAAATGGTATTATTTAATTTTATATTTACTATATTATGATGATGTTTATGTTAAAAAGGATTTTATATTAGTCTTATACATTACCTTAAATGATTACGCTTATTTATGATAGTTTCTACTATATTGTTATCCTCACTGAGCATCTGATCTCATCCCTTTATTATGTTTTATTTTTTCCAGGATGCAAAGAAGTATATTATGATTAACCTACAGGAATAGGCTAAAGAATATAAGAGTGTTAAAATGGGACACAATGTTGTTTTTTTGATGTAATGTAAAACATATGTATATATCTAGTAATTCCAATGCTACTAAACTGATCAGTCTTTCCGGACATGATTCTTTGTATCATGACAATGTTCTGTAATAATGTAGTAGCTCTGGGTAACTATGGTCGGGGAGGTAAATGAGTAGTATTATTCATTAATATATTCGAACCATTTTATCTGGAACATATTTAACTCATTATATGTTAATATATACATTACAACATTATGATTATTAAATGTATCACACATGTCTCTATATTGATAATAATTCCATACCATTAATTAAAATATTACAACAGTTAACTAAAAATAATAAATTTGATTGATTTTATAATGAACCATCAATTTTTATGAGGGATAAGATATAACCATGACATTTTATATTAAAATAGACCCTGAAACTAACTTTGATGCATCATAAGAGATTAGAAAAATTTCTGCACTATTGAATAATGCAAGAATAGTTGTTCTGACTTACCTTCTCTCCCATTACTTGAAATTTATTTCATACTCATTTGTCAAAAACAAGAAAGTTCTAGTTTCAGTGAAAAATGTTAGTAGATTGGGGATCCATATGAAATTATCCAAAAGTTTCTGATAATAACCATCCAAAATGGGAAAATTTCAGATATAGGTCATTGTGGTGGGTTTTAGTCAATTTTAATAAATTATTCTTGGGTGGATCTTTGTATACATCGTCTATTGATTTTAAATGACCAAAAAATTAAATTTTTTATTCAAAAAAATTCACACATTGTAACTTTTTCATGTAGTTTTTCCTTTCTTGCGTTCTTTAGGACAATTCACAGGTGATCTTACTGTTTTTCCCTTCTCTTGGAATATATAAGAATGTCATATATAAAGACTACCAAAAATATATCAAGGTAATATATTGAGGTTATTCTCAATTAATACAATAAGAGAGTAGAAAAATTTATTTGACCAAATAGAATTAATATATATTCATTGTGTTTAGATATTTAATTTAATGTTTTCTTTTACATATGATTATTCATGAAAAATAGTTAGTGATATCCATAATGCGGTTAAATCTTGGAAAATGATTGATCTCATTAAAATTGATCAAAAAATTCCTCAATTCATGATAGGGTATACTTTTTCTTCATTGTGATATTTTTCATATTCTGATAATCATAAAAGAGTAAAATAAATTGATATTTATTTATCATGAAGAAAAAATGCACACCATGGTTACAAACATGACCCAATGAATCCATTCTTAAGAATTCAGTACAGTTTATTCTTCAATTCATACAACAAAATGAATGAAATTATAAAGGATTACTTTAAAATAACTATATCACTAAGTATGAGTTCTATTATGAACTCAAATTCAATGTTATGTTCAATAATTAGAAAATATTCTTTAAAAAAATATCAGACTATAACATAATAGGCATATAATTTATATCGAGTTTCTTCCCAACCATATGATTTAAAATCTACCTTTGAATGGTATTCTAAACCCATAAAATTAATGTGACTTCCATAAAATATTTATATTATCACCACCCTGATAGATGATCCTTGGTTGGTATGGAATATCCAACTTTCCTTCACATCCTCAAAAATTGACTTGAAATTTATATAGGTAAATGCAATAAATTACAAAGATAACATGAAATTTTCCTAGAGGGAGAATAATGATATTTTTAGAAATAGATTCTCACTAATATTTTCTAGATAAGATTAATATACTTGAGACTCTATCATAGTTGTATTAGGGGTTTTCACTACTAACTCAATGGATCCTAATTGAGGATATTAATTTATATTACTTAATAAATTTCATTATATAATGAAATTTATATAAATAAGAACAAATAAGATGAATCAATATTTTATCATACCAGTCACCATGGAACATCATTGTTCGGTCTTAAATCACTTAGTAAAACAAAAGTGGTCAAAATGATCATCATGAATCATTGATCTGTGGTACTAATCTTCCACTGGATTCCAAAATCTTGAAACCTTATGTTTAACGCATTCCATTCATTTTTACTATCTATTCAAATCATTCATGATGGTTTGTAATGTAACAGTCGAGATTTTTATGATAAATATATTGTTTTTATGTAATATACGTAATCATAGGAATCTTTCACTATATACAACACTAGCTTGGATTGCTTTACATTCAACCGTGGACTTCCTCAATAGCTTGCATTGTATGCAATACCGAGTTTCACTAAACAATGATATGCTTTTAAAATATTATTAAAACTGGCCATTATGAATAGTAATACCCACTTTTTGAATATTTGTAAATTTTTTCTTTCAAAATGGACTTCATTTTTGGATTCGGAGTATCGAAATTAGTCTAGGGTGAAATTTTGGTATTTTCTGAAATCTTTCATTTTTTTGATAAATAGTGAAAACACTAGGTTACTATTTAAAAATTGACTTTCTATTTAATTAATTATTTATTTTATTTAAATTTATTTTAGGTCAAAAAATATATATAACACCTATATAAGTTCAATGTAATTAATTGGAGTCATTTTGTAATAATTTTAGATATATAAAAATTTTGTTGAACTTTTCATCGTCTTTTACCCATCTCCTAGGAGAATTTGAAAATTTACATAAAACATATTTTTACCCCTTCTGTGAGTGGAATTTCGAAAATCTAAGAGACATGGTTAATATCAAGGGTTAAAATGTTGTTCAATGAGATGAAAATAATTTTTGGTGAACAGTAATTGTTTACTTTTTTTTACCACGGTTAAAAGTAAATTGGGTAATTAACGGTAAAAATGATATTATTATTACTCTAACACATGTCTTAATTCTATTGAATAAGTGTAATTCGACCAAAAACAACCTTTGGAATAAAATATGACCATTTAGGCCCACTTTTATTAGATTAGGACATTTAATATTATTTTATTTAAAGAATAGTTAAATTAGTTAAAATCAATGTTTAATAAATAAACCATTTTTAATATAGGGTCATAGATAATATTAATTCAACTATAAATATTAATTATAAATATAAAATATTTCCTACATAATGGTATTTTATTTTTAATTTTTAGACATTAAATAATTTAATTTATTTAAGACACAATGATGATGGAGTACTTATATTATTAATGAAATATTGACATAATTGATGTTATAAATACCCAAATAAATTTAATTTGAGACTTTTTATGAATTCCACAAATTTTATAGGTTAATATGAAATTTTATTATTTATTTAATTAACTTTTATCTAACTAATCATTCTATTATGAGTTTCACAAAAATTTATTACCAAATTGTGTCAAAATTGACATAAAATAGTATTTAAAACAAATATAATATTATTAACTGTTATTTTATTTTTAAAAATCTAAGGTTCGGCCAAATGACTTATATAAGGTTATATATATTAATAATATACAATTTGGGGTTCGTTTGGCTTGTTATAGTAAGTTTATTAACCTTATAGTGTAAGAAAACAAGAAGACACGGTAAAAGTAAAATTATTTAACTTAATGTTAAATTTAATAATAAGGTTAAAATAGAAACCTAAACTTTTCTAAATTCTATTGGATGGGAGGATTTCAACCCATACCCACCTTATATTCTAAATAAATCAATTTTGAGCTATTAAAAACCGAATATGACTTTATAATAAAATAAAATTTTTAGTTTTTCCTAAGGTGCCCCTCCCCTCCCATATAAAAGGGCACCTCATCCCTCTCTTCCTCACACCACATTGAGAGTTCAAGCTCGGCCAAACCCTGACGATATATATTATCCACTTCCCTAGAAACCTTCTAGAGGTCCTGGTCCTCTTCAAAGACCATATTTAGTGCCCTAAGAGGAGTTTAAGAAGAGGCGCTTCAAAGAAGAGGTAACGTCTGTTACCGATTCTTTGAACTTTATTTCATCTTCTAATTATTCTTCTTTAGTTGTTTAATTTTGAAGTAATAACATCTGTATCACTCATACAATGATATTATATTATAAGTATGAAACAACCCAATTTCACTATTTATCCATCCTACGGAAAACGAAATCACTGTGCATGCGTACATACGAAATACCATCTCCACACCGTGGTGTAATCTATTTTCCACCACCACCTTACTTGGATGGGTATAATGGTGTAAATAATAACAATATATGATTATTTTAATGTGATATTGATTCTGAAATAGTATACATACACTCCAATACAATTCCACGATCACGGGAATGATATCATCACTCCTGCATACGTACGGAATACCGTTTCCAAGATGTGATGCGACTCGTTCTACATGAACTTCGTTGGATAATGATTATATAAATTGAATGAATAAATATTATATATATTAAACTAATACAATTCTGGAAATGAGGTATCTATAACATAAAAATAAGAATAATACTTTATTCAAAAAAACACGCATAAGAAAAAAAAAGTAATAAACACCCGAATAACAAGTAGCAATGAAATATTACTAATAAGAAGCTAAGAATATGACCATATATGATATCATAACAATTAGTATGATTATGGAATAATTCAATGACATTATTTAAATCATTATACAGTAGGTTCAAACACTTACGAAACAAATCAGACCTAATCTATGGGAAAATATCGCAATCTCAATTTTTTCCGGGATTGTTTATACTTCAGAATTTAATGGGGAATATTTATCATCCACATCCATGTTTCCTCAATGAGTAATATTATTTATATCCTCCTACAATTTTTTAAATCCAATTTTACCCTTCGGTGAGTTTTTAGTAAAAGATATGAAAGGAATCCTTTGTTATTTTTTGTACGAGGTACTTTTTGAGTTTTCCGGCCAAAGTACGAGAAGAATGTTTATTTAACTTATACGGTATGAATGGATTTTTAGAATATTATTTCCATAAATATTCCTTAACAAGTTTTCAATTTTATTTTTAATAAACTTATTTTAGTTTAAAATTATATGACATGTTAATAAATTGAAATATTTTTGAAGTAGAAAGGATATATTCTCCAAGAATGGAGTTCAAGTGTTTTATCAAAATTATTTTCCATATAAGATAATATAGGGTTATGTTTCTATACCTATTTTTACATTATTTTGATTATGTTATGATTGAATTATTTTTATGATGTCCTTTTATCTTATATGGATTGTGTTATGATGGTATGATGATTAAGAATCTCATTTTTATTACCATGGTTATGATATGATGTATGATATATGATTTTGTGGCACACATAAGAATGGTTTCATTATGAGATGGGTGGGATCTATATCTCCCTCCAATGCATTGGGTAAATATTTATATCTCTTGAGATAGACATAGCTAGAATGATAGGTTAATCTAGTTTTGTGAAACATGACTGAAACGAGGAGTGAACTCAGTTCAGATATGAAATTTTTCCGCTATGATAGTCTTGGGAACGAGTCTTGACTACTATGAAATGATTCCCCATGATTATGTGTGTATTCCACAAAGTTTCATGTTTTATTTTATGATTATTGGGATTACATTTCACTCCTTTTATTTATCCCATGTTATGAAATTATGATATCTTTTGCCGGTTAAGATTTCTAGAATGTTATGTTCTTATGAATATGATGTAATTGATATTTATTTTGTTTACCCTTACTGAGCATTTGATCTCACCCTTTTGTATGTTTTCATTCCCAAGTTAGGACAAATTTTTTTAATTATCATATTCTAAAACAGACTCTAGATATGATGAAATAAATGGGAGGAAATGTAGATGCTTTATGAACTAGTTGTTTATGTTTCCCAGTTTCTAAAGACACTATAACTATACTGTCCTTTCATGGTTTTGTTGAATGTTGTAATAAGTGTGCTTCAATTTTGAAGCAATAAAAATGTAATGTGTGGGTCGTTATATATGTTATCAGTGTCAAAAGAGGTAGGAATGTATCCGATCCTTGGGAACTCTCTCTTGTGAGTGTTGGACGAAGCATGGCTCTCTGCCCAAGGGCTTCATGAGGAAATAGATACCACTGGGGATGGTGGTGTGTCCCACCCAGGGGGTGTAGCCACCCTTGGAGTGCCCTGATAGGTATCAATTATAGTCCACTAGAAGTAATTCCAGACCGTTATAGTTGGTATCAGAGGGAAGGTATAGTCAACCTTTGGAAACTAGGATGTGAAAGCCATAGTAAGAACCCTGAGGATATATCTAAGCATAGCACACAATCGTAGTGTTTTAGAAATGGCCATGAATAACCTATGATAAGACCTTAAGTATGAAATTTTATTCTTGATTATGTGGTTTTCATATTATAATTTGTGTTGATCACACTATTCTTCTTTGTTTTAGTCAATGGATGGATCCCAAAGGAACCGTGTTATCGCGGAATACAGAGGGCAATGAAATGATTATCCCCCTGAGAAACCAAACGTTATAGGAGCTGGAATGAAAAATCATGTAGCCATACTCACACAACTTTCTCAAGATATGAATCATGCATGATTTCCAAACGATCAAAGGAAAGAGAAACATTCTGTTGAATCCTTAATGAGGAAGTGTCCACCGCCATTCAACGGGTCTACTGACCCATTTGTGGTTGAAAGATGGATCTATACCACTGAAAAGATATTTTCAGTTCTTCAATGTTCTGAACATGATAATTTCATCTTAGCAGTATATCATTTGGAAGGTGAAGCTAATCAATGGTGGAATCTTATGAAGAATACGAGGCTAAGAGATGAAATTGAGTCCATGGAATGGGACGAGTTCAAGAACTTTTTTTTAATAAACACTTCCCTCATATTCTTCAAAAAAATATAGAGAAGTAGTTTCTTGAACTGAAGAAAAAGGATGATGAATCAGTTTGTACCTACAAAGAAAATTTTACAAGACTTGCAAGGTACGCTTCTAGGATTATTATCCAACCTGAGAGTTAGATCGATCGATTCTTTAGTGTCTTAAAACCAAGAATTCGAAAGGAGTTATCCATAACTAACTTCAATATCTATGAGGAAATCATTCAATGTGCTCTCAAAGTTGAGATGGAGATTGGAGTAACCCATCAGTCATATGGCTTTGATAAGAAGAGGAAAATGGAGTTCAAAGGAAACTGTAAAGAGCACACTGAAAAGAAGATGAGTTTTCCCTTATGCTCAATGTGTGGGAAAAAACATGGAGGGAGTTTTCTTAACGGGACACATAAATGTTTCAAATGTGAAAAGGAAGGTCATCGGGCATTTGAATTCTGCAATAATGGGAAGAAAATTTCTATTGATGCGAACAATGAAAAGGCTACACAGGGTGTAACTCCTACACTCCAATGTTACAAGTGCAAGAAAATTGGGAATTATGCTAATCAATTCCCTAATACAAGTTTTTTTTATGATGATCGACATCAACAAACTCTTAAGGCTAAAGATAAAGGAAAATAACTTGTAATTTCTATCAGTGATGTGGAGTATGAGAATGAAGTGGTGAAAGGTACACATACCATCCACTCTAAAGTAGAAAATGTTTTATTTGATTCTAGATCCTCCCACTCTTTTATTTCTGAATAATTTTCTTAGGGTATCGCCATATTACCTCAATAATTAGATGTTGAGTTAGCTGTGAAAAACCCTAATGGCACAACAGTCACATCAAAAGTTTATAATTCTTCTCTGATTGATGTTTGTGGGAATGTGCTTCTTGGAAATCTTGTGATCCTTATTATAGTGTAATTTGATGTGATTTTTGTCATGGATTGACTTTATTTATATGGAGCTCATATCAATTTCCATAGAAGTGAAGTCATATTTCATATTCCATATCAATATATGATTGTCTATCGATGCATGGATGAACATAACCTTCCAGTGGAAATTTCTTCCATATTATGGGTATTTATTACAATAAATGAAGGTTAATTATCTCAAATGGTTGGAGAGAAACTCATGATTAATAATATACCCATTGTATAAGAGTTTGATGATGTATTTCTAGTGGAATTTCTGGGTCTTCCACCAAATCTTGAAGTTGAGTTTTCAATAGAACTCATACTGGGTGCTTTGCATGTATAAAAGATACCTTATAGAATTCCCCCAATTGAGTTGCATGAATCGAAGAAGCAACTCCAAGAGAATATTGATAAGGTATTCATAAGCCATAGTGTGTCAACTTGGGGAGCACCTGTTTTGTTTGTTAAGAAGAATGATGGATCAATGAAACTCTGCATTTATTATCGAGAACTTAACACGATTAGTATCAAGAACAAATATCCTCTCCCATGAATTGATGACTTATTTGACCGACTACGTGGAGCTCAATACTTTTCCAACATTGATCTTCCTTCTAGGTATCATCAATTAAGGGTCAAAAGGGATGTTATACCAAATACGTCATTCCTTACAAGGTATAGACACTATGAATTTATAGTGATTCCATTTGGTCTTACTAATTCCCCTGCTATCATCATGGATCTGATGAATATAGTCTTTAGATACTATCTTGATCAGTTTTTGGTAGTATTTATAGACTATATTCTTGTATATTGAAAGAGGAAGGAAGAACATGAAGATCACTTTATAATTGTATTGAAGACCCTGAGAAAGGAGAAGCTTTATGCCAAATTTACCAATTGTGAATTTTGGATTCAAAAAGTTGCATTTTGAGTCAGATAATCTCAAAATTGGGGATATATATGGATCCAACAAAAACAAAGGTTATCGAAATATGGTCGAGACCTACAACAGTAACTGAGATCTGGTGTTTTCTTGGTTTGGCTGGATATTATTGACGTTTTGTGAATGATTTTTCACAATTATCTAATCCACACAGCAGGTTGACTCGAAAAGGAGTTAAGTTTGTTGGGACAGAAGAATATGAATAGAATTTCAAGGAGTTGGAAAGAAGGTTATCCAGTGCACCTTTACTCACACATCCTTGTAGTGGAGAACGGTTTGTGATCTACAATGATGCATCCAAAAAGGGGCTAGGGCGTGTTCTTATGAAAAATGATATGGTGATATCTTATGCCTCACGACAGTTGAAAATCCATGAGCAAAATTACCCAACTCATGATATGGATTTAGCTACGGTAATATTTTCATTAAATATTTAGAGGCATTATCTTTATGTTGAAAGGTGTGATATTTATACTGATCATAAATATTTAAAATATATTTTCACACAAAAGGAGCTGAATATGCGCCAAAGAAGATGGTTGGAGTCGATTAAGGATTACGACTTCTCAATTCATTACCACCCAGTGAAAGAAAACAAGGTGGCAGACGCATTAAGATGACAAGACCATACAAGCTTATCCATGATGAGGATCACAAAAGATCCAATATTTATGGATTTAAAAAGGATAGATCTTGGAAATATAATGGAAGGGGAAACATCATATCTTTATCAAATGAATGTTAAACCATATATACATGTGATGATTAAATAGGAACAGTAAGAGGATGTAGAGTTACAAAATAAGGTGAGAAATGTTCTGGAATTCAACCTTGATTGTGATGGGATAATAATGTTCAGGAATCGGGTTTGTGTTCCTCCCATCCCAGAATTAATGAAGGAGATGCTAGATGAGGCTAATAATTGTTCATTCTCTATTCATCCTGGAAGCATAAAGATGTATATCGACCTGAAAGGGTACTTCTGGTGGGATGGCATGAAAAGAGATGTTTCTAAATATGTCTATCGATTCTTGGTTTGTCAAAAAGTTAAAGCTGAGAGACAGAAGTCTAAGGGGATGTTACAACCATTACCCATACCTAAATGGAAATGGGAAAACATCACTATGGAATTTGTCACTGGACTTCCTAAAACATCCAATGGAAATAATTCTATCTGGGTCATAGTTGATCGTCTTTCAAAGTCAGCACACTTTATTGCTATTAGAGAAGATTTATCTCTAGATAAACTTGCCAGGATATATGTAAAATAAGTGGTAAGATTGCATGGAGTACCACTTTCCATTATATCTGATCAAGATCTGAGGTTTACCTCAATGTTCTGGTGAAGTCTTATGCATACTCTAGATACAGAGTTGAGTTTCAGCACTACTTATCATCCTCAGAAAAATAGTCAGTTTGAGAGGACAATTCAAACTCTAGGAGATATGTTAAGATCATCCTCTATGTATTTCAAAGGTGGTTGGGATCAACATCTAAATTTGGTGGAATTTTCTTATAATAATAGATTTCATTATAGTATTCAGATGGATCCTTATGAAACTCTCTATGGAAGTAAATTCTGATCTCCAACTTGCTGGGATGAAGTTTGGGAAAAAAAGCTATTAGGACCTGATCTTGATGATGAGATGGAAGAAAAGGTCAGATCTATTCTACAACACATAAGAGCAGCTCAGAATCGACAAAAAATTTATGCCCACAACTGAATAAAAGACCTAGAATTTTAAGTGGGTGGTAAAGTGTTTTTACGGATATCTCCTTGGAAGAGAGTAATGAGATTTGGAAAGAAGGCAAATTTGAGCCCTAGGTATATCGGTCCTTTCGAAATACTGGATAGTGTTGGGAAGGTATCTTACCGATTGGTACTTCCACCAAATCTCTATCAAGTTCATGATGTGTCCCATGTATCTCTCCTGATAAAGTACATACCCGATCCTTCACATGTACTCGGCTAAGAAGTTGTACCGCTGGATAAAGATCTTTCTTATGAAGAACAACATATAGAGATTCTGGATCATAGCGAAAAAATTCTAGGGAATAATACCACTCTCTTGGTGAATGTTTTATGGAGGTATCACCAATTAGATGAATCTACATGGGAGCTTGAGGATATGAAGAGGGAGAGGTATCCTTATCTGTTTGTTACCAAGTGACGAATTTCGAGTGTGAAATTCATTTTAAGGGGGGTAGAATGTAACACTAGAGATTATTATGATAAATATTTTTTTTATGTTATATACATCATCAAAGGAATATTTCACTATACACAACACTAGTTTGGATTTATTTACAGGCAACCACGGCCTTCCTCGATATCTTGCATTGTACGCAATATCGAGTTTCACTAGACAATGATATGATATTAAAATATTATTAAAACTAGATGTTATGAATAGTAATACCCAATTTTCGAATTTCTATAAATTTTATCATTCAAAATGGAATTCATTTTTGGATTCAGACTATCGAAATTATCCAAGAGTGAAATTTTGGTATATTTCTGAAAACATTCATTTTTTGATGAATAGTGAAAACACTAAGTTACTTTTTAAAAACCGACTTTTTATTTAATTAATAATTTATTTTATTTAAATTTATTTTTGGTCAAAATTGACACATAACACCTATATAAGTTCAATTTAATTCATTAAAGTCATTTTATAATAATTTTAGATATATAAAAATTTTATTGAACTTTTCACCGTCTTTTAACCACCTCCTAGGAGAATTTGAAAATTTACATAAAACATAATTTTACTACTTCTGTGAGTGGAATTTTGAAAGTCCCAGAGACATGGCTAATATCAAGGACTAAAATTTTGTTCAATAAGATGAAAATAATTTTTGGTGATCAATAACTTTTTTCTTTTTTTACCATGGTTAAATGTAAATAGGGTAATTAAGGGTAAAAATGATATTATTATTACCCTAAAACATGTCTTAATTCTATTGGATAAGTTTAATTCAACCCAAAACAACATTAGGAATAAAATATGACCATTTAGGCCCACTTGGATTAGATTAGGACATTTAATATTATTTTATTTCAAGAATAGTTCAAATAGTAAAAATCAACGTTTAATAACTAAAACATTTTTAATATATGGTTATGCATAAAAAAAATTAGACTATAAATATTCATTAGAAATATAAAAAGATTTCATACATAATGGTATTTTATTTATAATTGTTAGACATTAGATAATTTAATTTATTTATGACACAATGATGAAGCAATAATTATCTTATTAATGAAATATTGACATAATTGATGTTATAAATATCCAAATAAATGTAATTTTAGACTTTTTATTAATTACACTAATTTCATTGGTTAATATGACATGTTAGTATTGATTTAATTAACTTTGTTCGAACAAATAATTCTGTTAGGATTTTCACAAAAATCAATTACCAAATAGTGTCAAAATTAACATAAAATTGTTTTTTAAACAATTATTATATTATTAATTGTTATTTTATTCCTAAAAATATAAGGATCGTCCAAATGACTTAGATAAGGTTATATATATTAATAATAAACAACTTGGGGTTCATTTGGCTTGTTATAGTACGTTTATTAACCTTATAGTGTAAGAAAACAAGAAGACATGGTAAAAGTAAAATTATTTAACATAAAGTTAAATCTAAATGATAAGGTTAAAATAGAAACCTAAACTTTTAAAAATTATATTGTATAAGAGGATTTCGACCCATCCCCTCTTTATATTTTAAATAAATCAATTTTTAGCTATTAAAAATAGAATATGACTTTATAATAAAATAATATATTTAGTTTTTCCTAAGGTGCCCCTCTCCTCCCTTATAAAAGGGAACCTCCTCCCTCTCTTCCTAACACCACTATGAGCCTTAATACTCGTAAAACCCCTTAAAATGTCTCTTCTACACTTCCCTAGAAACATACTAGTGGTACTGGTCTTCTTCAAAGACCATTCTTAGTGCCCTAAGAGGAGGTTAAGACGAGGCGCTTCAAAGAAGAGGTAATGTCCGTTACCGATTCATTCAAATTTATTTCTTCTGCTACTTCTTTAGTTGTTTCATTATGAAGAAATAAAATCAGTATCACTAATATGTTGATATGTTATTATAAGTATGAAACAACCATATTTCACCATCTATCCGTCCTATGGAAAACGAAATCACCGCGCGTGCATACGTACGAAATACTGTCTCCACACCGTGGTGTAATATATTTTCCACCACCACAATATATGGATGGGTATAATGGTGTAAATAATAAATATATATTATTGTTGTAAAGTTATATTGATTCTGAAATAGTATACATACACTCCAATACAATTCCATGATCATGGGAATGATATCATCGCTCATTCGTACGTACGGAATACCGTCTCCACGATGTGACGCGACTCGTTCTACATGATCTTCATTTCATAATAATTATATAAATTAAATGAATAAATATGATATATGTTACACTAATACCATTCTGGAAATGAGGTATCTATAACCTAAAAAGAAGAATAATAATTTATTCGACAAAACACGCATAAGAACGAAAAGTAATAAACACCCGAATAACAAGTAGAAATGAAATATTTTTAATAAGAAGCTAAGAATATGACCATATATGATATCATAACAATGATTATTATTATGGAATAATTCAATGATATTATTTAAATCATTATATAGGAGGTTCAGACACTTACGAAGCAAATCAGACCTAAAGTAAGGGAAAATCCTACAATCTCGATTTTTATCCGAGATTGTTTATACTTCAGAATTTACCAAGGAATATTTATCATCCACATCCATGTCTCCTCAATAAGTAATATTACTTATATCCTCCAAAAAAATTTATATCCAATTTTACCCTTTCATGGGTTTTTAGTAAAAGATATGAAATGAATCTTTTGTAGTTTTTCGTTCAAGGTAATTTTTTACTATTTCGGCCAATGTACGAGAAGAATGTTTATTTAACTTATACGGCATGAATGGATTTTTAGAACACTATTTCCATAAATCATACATTAAAAGTTTTCAAGTTTATTTTTAATCAACTTATTTTAGTTTAAAATTATATGTCATGTTACGAAAAGAAAAATGTTTTGGATGTTGAAAGGATATTCTCCTCAAGAATGGAGTTCAAGTGTTTTATCAAAATTATTTTTCATCTATGATAATATAGGTTTATGTTTCTATCCCTATTTTTACATTGTTTTTATTATTTGATGATGGAATTATTTTTATGATGTCCTTTAATATTATATGGATTGTGTTATGAGGGAATGATGATTAAGAATCTCATTTTTATTACATGGGTTATGCTATGATGTATGATTTATGATTTTATGGCTCACATAAGAATGGTTTCATTATGAGATGGGTGGGACCCATATCTCACTCTAATGCATTGTGTGAAGATCGATATCTCATGAGATAGAAATTTATAGAATGGAATGTTAATCCGGTTCAGTGAAACATGACTGAAACGAGGAGTGAACTCGGTTCAGAAATGGACCTTATCTGTTAAGATAGTCTTAGCAATGAGCATTGACTACTAAGAAATGATTATCTATGATTATCTGTGTATGAAACAAAGTTTCATGTTTTAAGTTATGATTATAGGGATTACATTTCACTACTATGATTTATCCCATGTTATGAAATTATGATCTCTATTGCAGGTTATGATTTCCAAAATGTTATGTTCTTATGAATATGATGTGATTGATATATCTTTTTTTACCCTTACTGAGAATTTGAGCTCACCATTATGTATGTTTTCTTTCCCCAGGTTAGGAAGAAGGTTATTACTTTGGATATTCCAAAAGGGACTCTAGAAATGATGAAATAAATGGGAGGAAATGTAGATGCTTTATGAACCAGTTATTTATGTTTCCCAGTTTCTAAAGACACTATACCTATACGGTCCTTTCATGGTTTGGTTATATGTTTTAATAAGTGTGCTTAAAATTTGAAGAAATAACAATGTAATGTGTGGGTCGTTATATGTATTGTGTTTTTTAATTTCAAAAACACTCCCCATGTGAGAGCCAATCCATGTATACAGAAAGGCCCAATGTTTTGCACCGGGTGAGGATAAATTCGAAGAATAATTCACCATTTTTATGGTAATTACACCTATGTAAATCTTTGGGAGTGTCAAATCCATTTATAGTACCAAATAAGTATATAATTTCATCCATACAACTTGATCTATACTTAAGAAAAATTCAAATATATTTTACTATACTCTGTATAGTGGCTAGGGTTATATGAATATTTTTTTGATCCAGTTTTCCAAAGGTTGACTAATCCTTTCTCCTAAACAAAATTTGAAACCCAAAAATAATAATAAATTAATATTAAATATTACTAGATTAGTATTCATTATATTTTATAATAATCCATTCCATAATCATATAGGTCTAGTGGATTTGAATATGGAAACATAAAAAAAATAGTTCATAAGTTAACTACATCCTCTCTCACTAAGAAATTTATAACTGTCACCTTTCTAATATGTATCATAAATATACATTTCTTCATGGCCTGTTGAAATGAAACATAATAAAGGGAGATCATAGACGATTCGTAAGGTTAAATAAAAGAGATCACAACATTAAAAGAATATAAGGACTTGGGAACATGAGATAATATTTTTAGAACCATATGATATATATTGTAGATCAAAAACCAGAGACTTGGAATAAATATTGTTAGTTTAAAAGACACGAATAACAATTTATTCAAATAATAAAATACAGAAGATAATAACATTATTATAAGACATATATTTGTGAAATAAAAATAATAATATAAAATAATTTCCTTAGTAGTCAAAGATCACTTTATAGACTATCATAATTTAATGGGTTTGATCCCAAAAACTCTCATAGTAGTCAAGGTTCGCTCCCACATCTATCATAATTGACAGAGTCCCTTACTAAACTAGTTTCACTACCCAATTTGGTATTATTTAACTCACGAGATATTAATCATTACACAATGTATTATAGGGATTTATAATTCCAGGACAACCAATTTAATAGTGAAAATCATATATATTTATGCCATAAGATCATAAAATATTCAACATATTAGAACCAATTTAAACTAGTGGTTCTAAAAATCATTTCATAATTTCATAACCCATTGAAATAGAGCAGGTTACATAAACCGTTCATCAATTCATCATACCATTTACCATGGAAATGGAATATGTTTCATAAAAATATTATTCATAAAAAATAATACTTATATAGATAGAATAATGATGTTATTATTAGATAATATATCCAAAAAATCTTATGTAACAACAAATAATGTAACAATACATGGAAAATGATTTTGAAATATCTCTTGGAACATTTCTGGATAAAAATATCCTTTCCACATTGAAAACACTTTATTAAAATCTAAAAATACCCCAAATTTTATAGATTTTTTTGGAAAATAATCTTGAAAATTTATAGAGGAATATTGAAAATCATTTAGTGGTCATGATCATGAGAAATAAGTTATATAATATACATGGTATGATAAATATTTATTTCATATTTATAGTAAAAAGTTTAAAGTACCTCATTTAGAAAATGTAAAAACCATTAATTTTACTTAATTTTTTAAAATCTCAAAATAGGGTTAAAATTTATTTAAAAAAATAAATTTATAATATTAATAAAAAAATTTAAAACTATTTTATAATAAATTTACATGAATGTAAAAATATTTTTGGATAAATAATAAATAATGTAGATTTTCAACTGAAAAGATAATTTTAGCATCTTTTTTAGTTAATGGGAAGAAAATGAAAATAAATAATTTATTATATAGAAATAACTATATTAGATTAAAATTCATGATATTTTGGATATGTATGTTATAATATTTCTTCATCCTAATTATAATGATAAATAATCATAATAAAAATAGGATTATAACTTAAAAACATTACCACTTTGTTGAATTTAAAATTATAATACCCATGAAATAAAAAAACCAATATCGATATGTATATCCCATAATTTCCATGATAATTATCATAAAATACACTCATGGTATGTATATACACAATAGAAATGAAAAATTTAATATATATAGAATGTGTCCCCTGAAAATAAAAGTGAGGTGAAAAGCCCTAAAAATATTGGATACATTTGAATTGAAATCCTCAGAGAAGAAGAAATTTAATTTTAAGATTAAATTTCATGATAATAAATTACATAATAATGTAAAATTAAAAAGGGGTTTTCTATACACCTAAAAAATATGACAGGTGAATAAAAAAACTGAAGTCATAAAGAAGAAAATTTGAGACAAATATCCTCTTCAAAAAGTTTCAACATTATTTATATACATCCATTTCCCTAGTTCCTTAAATATAGGTTTATTAGAATCCTATTTTATAAAATAATCATATATATTGTAACATATTTGGTTTAACAAAAATATATTATCACCCATTTGTTAACAATTCTATGTTAAAATCATTGTTTTGGTTAATAATTACATTGTTTTTCAAGTAGGTTTTGGTTTTGTATTTTAGGTTCTTACACTTTGATTATGGTTAAATTATATATGTTATGTTAGTCATGATAATTATATCATATATTGTCATCGTATGAATATTTATATACATGGATAATATTCTGATATAAAAAGATAAATTTCACCATTTATGGAGATGGTGAGCTATATATACGTATGAATGCAAGTTTCTTTATTTGATAGATTTAATGAAATAAAGTTAAAAATTAGTTTAACTTTATTGATCAATTTTTTAATAAAATTCTGCATATTTATTAATTAAATTTTTTTTTTCTATATATATCAAAATAAAATGAAAATCATATAAAATTTTTCGTGGAGACGGTAGTCCACATGTACTCATGAGTAACATTATCCTTTCCTAAATGGTTTGAATGTAAGTAACTATATGTGATATTATAATTCCCAAAGTATAATTATATATAAAATATTATTTAAAAATGTTAAATACATCATTATATACATTTATTTAAGGTAGTGATGCAAAATTAATTATATTAGTTTGTGAGGTGGTAGTCGTACATACAATTGATTAAAGATTAATTTCCCATTTGATATAAATGTATGTTAGTACACTATACTAATAAATTCTCACTATATTGGAGATAAGTATGTTTTTATATTATAATATTTTAATAATATTTTAAAATGGTGTAAGAAGAATAAAAACAAAAACACATTGTTATCAATGATGCCTATACTTCAGACAACCTCTTAATGTTAGTTAGAAAAGAATTTAGAGGACGGTATTCTAATAAAAAATTCTTCTAGGATACCGGGATGAAATTATGTTATTTATTTGTTAGGGAATTATTTTATCCAAAAGGATTCGGATGTGTGAATAGTTTAGGAGAGGCACTTCTTTTTTATAAGTGGGGGAGATGTCACACTTGGTTTTTTTGAAATGAAATTGATATAACTTTGGTTTTAAAATTGAAAAGGATAAAAAGATATAATTATAGGACCTTAGATGATATATGAAATATCTTGGGACATAAAATAATAATTGGAAAATGGTTTAGGTTATTTCAACCCTTATCATTTTAGTTTAACCCCATAGAAAACCTGTTTTTACATTAATCATGGTAATTACTGTTTTTATATTTTTATTAATCATTAAAATAAGAAATTATATTAACATTATTTTATAATAAAAATTATTTTGATTTTAAATATGGAATAATATTTTTAGAATTCATTTTTAAAATTGGAAGAATTTAATTTAAAGACAAAACTGTTGACATGATGAAATAGATATTTTCCAAAGAAAAAGGTTTCCAAAGTATAAGATGATTTTATATGAATGTTGAGTATGAAAAAGATTATAATGAACTATATTAAATTAATAATAATATAGTTGAAATAATTTACCTTTTAATTGTATCTTAAAATAATGTGTAACTTTTAAATGAATTAAACAAAAATCTTGTTTTGAATATAAAATATTAATTTTCAATATTCATCAAGAAATTAACCATTTCATAAAATTATAAAAAATTCACTGAAATATAATTTTGATATGTTGATTCCAAAAATTGAAGTAATTATTTTACAAATATATCACATTAAAGGTATAAAACATTAACTTTAACATTTTTTTACAAAAACCAATGTAAATAATTTTTTGAGATGAAATTTGTTTTTAAAGTGTATAAAGTCTTTACAAAAAATATTTACCCATTTATCAACATATCATATTCATATAAAACCACTATAAATATTTTTTTAATTTTTTAATTCATATTAATAATCTAAAATTTAATTAAATGGTTATTACAGTCACCTAAAATAATTATATTTTTAATATTATTTTTTTTGTGAATTACAACTCAGTGTTTCATGTGACATAAGATCATAGTGAAATTTAAACTATTTGAAATAATTATTTCCTAAAATCTGAAGGTGTTACACATACTCCAGAATCCTATATTGACAAAACATTTGAGATAATAATAATAATTTCACTAAATACATGACCCCAAAAAACAAGGAATAAATGTTACTCACTCTAGAATGCTCAAGTAGAGATAATTAACAAGGAAGATTATGGCCTAACCATATGACCCTCTGTCTAGGAAGATATATCCACTGAAGAAAATACACAAGTGAAATTAAGAAAATCACCATTAGTTATATCCCTTGAGGTAAAAAATCTATTATTTTTCAATACCTTTATGAGAGGTTGGAACAAACTAACACAAAACACGAATTAAACTTGTTCATTTCCCACACATCCCACTAAGTAGTCCCATCAAACTAGGGTGAATATCCTAAATAAAAATCAATCAAAACATGAAAAAAAAATTCCTCACCAAAAAACCATGCCATATATTTTTAATTAATAGCAACCATTAATGTATTCAAAATCCCTTTCAACAAAAGCATACATTTCAAAATAATTTATTTTAATAAAATTAAACACTTCACCTTTGAAAACCAAATAGAAATCATTTCAATCATTATTGAAAATTAAAATTTTATATTGCTATATACGATATTTCTAAATATTTATTCGCATAAATGGATTCAATTATTTATTAAAAAAATATAATGTCAGTTTAAATTATTCATTTATTATAGAGAATGAACAAAATAAACTGTTTCTCATTAAAATTTACCTATGTTCTCATTCTAAAGAAAAATTGTTTAATGAAAACAGTATATTTCATAAAAAATATATTTATAAAAACCCGAAAAAAATATCGCACCTCCCAGAAGTATTTGTCTATAATACCAGCACATCAGTTGGAATCCATAATTTATTCCCATCATAGGGAATTAGTTATGGGAAATTAAAATATTAGAGAAAATATAATGCAGAATGAAACAAGATTAATCCCCAAGGTTAATAGACCACACAAATCTCATATATCATCTCTAAATACTTCTAAAACTAACTTTTCAACCATTATAAGGGTTTTTATGCTATATATTCTAACATTATGTGACTGGTTCCTTTTATTTTATCATCCAAAACTAGAGGTCACCATAAAGAAACTCATAAGTGTGGGGGAGTGCTAATACATTATCATAAACAATAAATAACAAAATCCAAAATTCCAAATTCAAATCCTCACTAACCATTGATAGCAATGTTTTATTTCAATGGGTGGTGATGAAACCCATCTTCATGATCTACTTTTCATGGTTTGATGAAAACTATATTCCTATTTTTACCAAAAAATACCCAAAATAACAACTGGGTTCCCATTGAAGTATAGGAACTTATTATGAATATATTATTTTATACCAATAGTAACTTTTTATCCTAGGTTGACCCAAATCGTCACCCAACCCAACCAGGCCCTATGCCTTGAAGGGGTTTTTGTACCACATGGTCTAGCTACTAGTGCTTGGGAATCAGATAATGAGACATTTAAGATGATTTTAGTCATAAGAAAGAACCAAATATACATTAGAGTCACAATGATAATCTTGTCTGGTTTTCCTATATTAAGGAAATGTATTATAAATGTGATAATATTTTCTAAATAAATAACAAATCAAAACATTATATTACTAAAATAGATATTTCAGACCCAATTTTCAATGTAGAAAGATACAAAGGTTTAAAAAATTAATATACAACAAAATATGATAGAATTATAAATATACGAACCAATAATGTAAAATAAAGGGTATCCTTAATTTAAGATCAAGATATATATACAAAAATTTGTAAATATAGGGTGTTGGAAAAAGGTAGCTTGTATGATATTACAGAGAAGTATCTATATTACATTTACTAATAAAAATTTTCGAATTATAGTTTGAACTACATAAAGAAAAAAATATTTTACATGTCTTTTTATAATGGAAAACTATTCACTTAAAATATCACAAAAAATTCATCTCTATAAAACTATAATCAATTTAAAATATTATTTATGTATGTTTATAATGGAAAATATTTAAAAACATAATATTGGGTGAGCCATACCTTATACATAAAATCATACATTTACAAAAAAATATCATTTAACTACATTAAAACATTGTGGAAAAGTAATTATCAAATAACCCATTTTGAATATTAATCATAAAATTATGAAAAATATGTAACAATCTATCAAAACCTTATCAATATAGCATATGGGAAAATGAAGTAGTACACAGGTCCCTTAAAATTAAGCCAACATAAGGACAAATAGAACATGTAATGGGAATACCCTAAACAATATGACAAAAAACATAGAACTTATGAAACTCACTAGGCCCTAAGATAATAAGTTTTGTAGAATTTATAGAACTTAGTAACAAATATTGAAATATGTTTCATATTAAATAGCCCAATCAAAACAACTTACCTACACCAATATTGTTGGAATGATACTACCAACATATCCCTCTCTCAATCAAGATGGAACACTAGTAGAATGTCCTTCCAAAAAGGTAGAATAATAATAGAATGTTCCCTTAAAATAGGGTTCCCATTAAATAAACTATATAGAAGTGAGTAATGAATCATTGGAAGTATCACATGATCTAATTAAAAATAATAATAAATCACCTCTCACCTCAGGTAGAATCACCATAAAAACTAATTCTACAATCACGCATATGATTTTTTTGAGATAATAGTAAAATTATGGCACATAATGTGGAAAACCCTAAAAAAGAAATACTAATCATGGGGAACAATTTCAATCGAAAAAGAATTAACAAGTTCAAATCCATTTTAAAACATTCGTAATATTAGTTAAAATAGGGTTTGGATGCCCTGATTTAGAAAAATGAATTAAAAGTTAATCATATAACTCACACCAAAAAATATATTCGGAATTCATTTAGAATCATTTCCTTTTTTGGAAATGAATTCATATACCTACAACTCTTGTTATGTAAATAAAATAATTTTTCTTAGAAATATTTTTTTCAAAATCCGTTTTCATAAAAAAAAATCCACATAATTTCACTAGATTATTTTGGAAACACTTTTAAAAATTTACTCATACATTTGGGACACATAAATCAAATCCATAAAATTTAAATCATAAAATCCATAGATATCCATTTTTTCCATGTGATTGAAACCATAAATTAAATTTTAAACCCATTGTGTGAACTATAAATAATCATAATGAGTTATAAAATTATTTTTATAAATCTCAATGAAAAAAATATTTTAATAAATAAGAGATTATTGAGAAACCCCATCCATAAAATGAGCGTAACATGTCTCCTATGATGGAGGATTACAAAACAACAAAGAATATGTTAGTAATTAACCCCCAAAATCAGAAGGCGCATGATTTGGTCCACTCATAATACTTAAATATGCCAGTTATAGACTGATGGGTCATGGGAGAAGGGTAAATGAGGTGAAAAGCTAGAAATAAGGAATATAAGTAAAGGATGATTGAACTAAGAGATTTTAAATTGAGATTCCATGATTAAATAAGGGGAAACACCAAGGGAGGAATTTAAAAAGGAGATTAGGAAGGATAATCATCTGTTTATGAGGTTTGAATGATCATTGAGGAAGGTAAAGTAACTCGAATGGTTTAAAAACTGGGGGATGGGGATAATGTAATTTTAGTTTTTTTAATACTAGGAAGAAAACATGTTTTTCAAAACAATGCACCAACCATGATTATGACAGTGACAAAAGATCCAATCTTTTCATGGTTTGTGATTAACTATCATTAGTAATTTTCAACCAACCATGTGGTTTTCTACCACAAAAAAAACATGTGACATGGTTTAATTGTAGACTCCATACACAATAGAATACCATGCACTAACCATGAAAATGTTCAGTGAAAAAAGGAGTGTAGTTTTTAAATACATGAAATAAGAGTTTAGTTACCCCGGATAAGACACACCCCATTGATTCAATACTATAACATTTGAAATTTAAGGGGGAACAACATTAAACTAAAGGTAAAATATAAAATTATATATATGAATAAAATTACAGGTAATGTTAAAATATAGTAGTATTAATTCACTCTGGCATATATATTTCTACCTCCAAAATGATATTGTTGAATTATGGAGGAAATTGAGCATTAAAATTCAAACATCTCAATAAAATGGTTGGTGGGTTGAAAATCATGAACACACCCTAAAAATAAGTAATCACAAACCAAAACTATTTCTTGAGTCCAATAACGAACATATTTATAGAAGATCTAATATATTATATATAAATTCAACACTTTAATAAGAGGATCCAAGACTGAGGAACAATAAAATCTACTAAGGTCTATCCAATATTTAGTATGATTAAAAATGGTGTATTAAAGGAAAAACACTCCCTAAAAGACATGAAATTAAATAAATAAATATATATTTAGAGATTACCCAATTAAAAATAATTTCATTCAATCAACCAATAAATCTTTCCCGAAAACCAAATAAAACCCATATTAGGTAAACACCAACTAAAAAGAGATACACAAAATGAATAAAATAAGATTTAACCCTAATAACATCAACCATAAACCATGAAAAACATAATCTAAAGTGGGAACATCCTTCAACAAAAAACAAAATGAATCTAAACCTGGGTTGAAGAATATGAAAAGGGGTAACAAATAACGTCACTAATGGAATTCCATAAATGGTGCACCGAAAAAAACCCGAGAAACTCTATCCAGAGTGAAACTAAAAATCATATGTTATGCACTTACCATAGGATCCACACAAAGCATCAATTCTAAATAAATCACCACTATGTCCCCAAAACATAAGCCACAACAGAAACCCACAAGGATAATATAAGAGATTCCCCAAGTCAATAAGAAGAACAAGAAATAACAAATGAAAACAACATATCAGAAGTTACAAAATATAACCACTCAATAAAAACTATAAACTAAATTACATAAAATAAATAATAAAATCTAATCCACTGAAGAATGATAAAGAAAAAATTAACTTGCACCCAGATCACACTAAATACCACTACTTCAGAGACCAATATAGAAAAATTATAGATATTCTCTAGATTTTTCATTGAATAGAGTAACCTATGGACCATAGAAAAGATAGTACATAATCATGAATTATTATATAGGGTTATAAAAGAAATAAGTTTCTATGCTCACCGTTTAATCCTCTATCTAGGTATAGACATCATCTCGAGAGACTACACCCATTTGATGAACTAAAAAAACCCGAGGATCAACACTTGAGATATATCATCCATACTTCAAGAAGTCCATTATTATAGGTATGAAATAAATAATAGAAAAAAATAATTCATCCAATTTATATAACACAAATAAATATATAATCCCCTAGAATATAGGGGGAGATAATAAAATAAATAATATTTCTAAACATTGTACTTTATTTACAATTTAAAAAATCCACAATTTCTATTAAATAATACCTACCTGAACTAAAGGATTCAAAATAAATTTTTAATAAATAGAATACAATGAAATGAACTATTTTAATAAAGCATGTCAATTTGGTATTTTAAAACCAAATGAATATAATTTCACATTTTATTACACATTAAAATTTTTAATTGATAAATAATGAATTTCAATAAGTCATATTATTATAAACATGTAATTTTTTTTTCAAACAATAGACCTTAAAACATTTTATTTCTTTCTTTTAACCAAAAAAATGTCTAAAAATTCAAATTGAAACTCAAATACAGTGATAAAATCAAATAAATATGTAAAATAATATAGAAATTTAAAATTAGGGTGTTATAAAATGCCACACATTGAATATTGATTTTGGAACCCAAATGATTTTTCTATTCTCCTATAACTCCAGGGTTTATATCCCATGGAGGGGATACTCAACACAACTATTCACATTTATTACATATGTATAGTTATGTTTTATTTCTAAATAATGAAACATCAAGGTAATTATTTTTTTTTGCAAATAATGAAAAGTGTATGAGAATGAGAACTAATGAAAAAGGGATGTGGCCCGTCATTGTATACTTATTTCATTAACTCTATCAAAATATCTCATTTATATATTCAATTTAATATTTATCTTAATGAGTGGATTGTAGTCTATCTCCACTCACCCATCCATAGTGTTTTCACCCTGGGATATACATGAATTAAACACTATTCACAACCTTAGCCTTCCCAAGTGACCAAGGTGCCTCGATTACTCAGAAATATAACTTAATTATTCTATGATACATTGGAAATATATAATATTGAGGATTATAACTATAAATACTAAAATATAAATAAAGTGAATATGATATATACATAATCACAATAGTTATAACATATTTAACTAAGGAAAACTGATAGATCCTCATCAAGAACAATCATAGAAATTTGAAGTATAAACTCATTAAATATCAATAGTAGGGAACTTATAAAAAGAACCACCATATGTTTAAAATTCCTTCATCGTATCCAAAATGAGAATGATAATGGTGAAAGGGGATAAACAATTTATCCATTTGATAGTGTCTTTTTATCTCTTTTAGTGGGATGAATGTGAAATCCTATGTTTTATTATAAATTATAAATTTTACAACGTATATTTTTCAAGTAGGACATGAGAATTGATAGATTAACTCTAGAATATTTAACCAATATTAATTATCCTCTAAAGTATGTGTGGTTTCCCCATGATACTTGGGTGATCTTGATATATATCATGCAGGGTTTCTACTATTTTATCCTTAATTTGTTTATAATAAAAAGATGATAACATTTTTTAGTTTTAAAGACATATAGGTATCCATTAAATTCTCATATATCACATCCAGTACCTAAATAGTTTATTTGATTCTTCTTGGTGTTTCCAAAGAGATTAAAGGAGCTCACTAATAACGATCCACCAGTTCTTAACATCACATGAATGTGTGAGAATGAAAACACATTAAAATATGTGATCCTAGAAAATGAATGATATAACCGATTTTTAATTGTTATTACACATAAGTGGTTCCTGGGATAATGAGACTTAATTTTAGGTTCCAATTATAATAATTTATCTTTATAATTTTTCATAGTCATAGTTAAATTTTGAAAACTATTAATTTTCTATTTTAATATTATATGGGTTATAAATAGGTTTATTGATTCTGATATAGTGATATTCTATTCCCCGACTAATTTCATACGATGTGGGTAGATTATATTTTTGTATAATTGGAACATGGGTATTTAATCCCACAAGATAATCATCTTGACTATTTTAATTTGACAAATATAGAAATTAATTTGACCATGGGTTTTAGGGAATAATAATCTAATGTGATTAGGTATTTTTTACTTTTTATTCTTCTATGGAAATTCCCAAAGAAAAGTTAATAAAATTTTCCACCCAAAACAGATGAATAAATCACATTGGTGATTAATTTTTTGGTTGTTAATCTCATATATATCACTAGTAATGGAAAGATTTAGACATGGTGACTAACCCATGAGTTTGCTCATACACAAGGTGTATCATCCATTTTATTAGACATACATAGATATATAGTTTTCCCATTCAATCCTGTTTTCCACTATAAAATTCATGTTTAATTAGACATATTCCTTCAATTCCATATAGGATTATCCAATTTTTCTATAAATAAAATAAAATATATTTTTAATCCCAACCATTAAATATTTTATTATAGTAATATCAATTTGATTATAAAATGTTTTATTTAGGTTAGTTATACATTAAAATCACTATTCCCTTAATAATATAAAAAAATATTTTTTAGTATATTATAATAACAATAATATAATAATAAAATAATAATAAAATTATATTACATACTAAAAATTTAAAAAATTAGCACATGATCATTCAATGAAACGAGAAAATAAAATTTTCAAAATGTTTATTGGGGTCCCATTTATCCTAACGCCAGTAACATGGTAATTTTATTTCAAAATAAGATAAATTAATGGAGTAAAAGAATTCATAAATTGAACCTTAATTAGTGTCCCTCTACTAGGATTCTTATTCTATTTATCCTTTTAAACCTCCTTAATATATTCTATATAAAATTTTAATATATCATTTTATATTTCTTTATATAAATATAAAATTCTGTAAATATTTATACTCACATTTTATTTATGAATTTATTATAATTTTCCTAGCTATGTTTTATTCAATGAAAATATTTGATGAGTAGGGATAAACTTGACCGTGTATTTTCAAAGTGCAGTAATCCCTAGAGAGTATTTATGATAGATCAAGAATGGATGTAGAGGTTGTTAAATTACATCAAATTTCACTATTTTTATTTTTTAATTATAATTACACGCACATATTCATTATTGACTTAAAAAACCTTTTGCTTATTTCTTATCTAATTGTCTAACTCATGATAAAAGGAGATTACAATATGTAATTTAGGAAGGATCTCAGAAGACTGAATTATCAATAGTATTGAAATTTTCCCATCATGATGTTCATAAATACCAATTTCTTGGGTAAATGTGTCTATTCCTCTATTGTTTTTTACAATAACCTCCATACATTTCAGTTTCAAAACTCATGTTATGATGGTTCTAATTTGACTCGTTTATTTTAAAGTGAGGATAATGATAAAATTAATTAGATTTTTATTTTTTTATTAATTCTATAAATAGGTGAAAACATATAAAAATAAAATATCATTAAAATTAATTAGAGCCTACCAACCACAGGTCCCCCAACCCTTATCCATTAAAATATTTCTTATAATTAACAGCAAGTACATGTTAATTAAAGGTAGAAAACACATTACATATATAATAATAATGGAAAGAGGAATGATAAAACCTAAATTAATTGTCTGGATTAATTCATTGTATTATTTAAATAATTCAATGTTATATTCGACAAATATTTTTTTCTTTAAAATCCAAAAAAAGAAAATGAGTAAATGATAATATTATTAAAAGGTATATAAAATAGAAATTGAATTATAATAGGAATACTAATATTAGTTTATCCCACCTAGGAGAGGTTATATTATTTCTTGATACGACTTTAATGTAATCATATCATTCATTATTAATTTGAGGGTGGGTCTTGTGTGAATAAAAAAATTATATCATCTTCTATCCACAAAAAACCATTTTTAATTTACTTTTAGGTTCAAATTGGATTTATAATATAGTTACTCTATGTCCCTTCTAAATTAAAAATAATTCTTACCATTTTATGGAGTAGATAAATGTTGTAGGTTTCCTCATATTACTCTCCTTTTACATAATCTATATAATATTCTTGGAATTTACATGGGTTCCCTTAAAATAGTAATTTCATTTGTTTTTCATATTCCTCCATATCAATATTGGTGGATATTATTTCTCTTCATGGATTGGAATGTAAAAATCCTTATTTACTCCTTGAATTTTTAGAAGAACCAAATGATCTGTTATTTATTCATTATTTGATACCACTTACATTTAAATTTATTTATTATTTCCGAGTAAGAACATTATATAAGATTAATATGAAATTATATAATAAGGATAATCAATCCATTATAAGTATGAATAATGTTTTAAAAAGATAAACCCATAATAGAATTATCACCCCCTTGGATTTTAACACAATGTTTATTCTTTGGGTGAAATGACTTGATGATTTTTTTAGCGTGGGAAAGGTAGAAGACCAAAAAAAATTATTAAAAGCAAAACACATCCAGAAGGTATTCATTATCCTTGGCTAGTTGTGTTAGTGTTGATTATATGGTATTAATATTTGGGTTGGTGTATTAAATTAAGATTCAATAAAATCAAAATTGTGGGAATTTTTACTACAATTATACCCATTATTTTTGTTGACAATTAATTTCTCTTCAAAATTAAATTACACTAATAAAACATTGGAAAGAGAGATTAGTGGTCAGTTCAATTATTCAAGATATTCTTCCTCTTTCACAGAACAGTATATCATAAAATTGTTCTAGTTTTCTTGTTTATGTTCTTCTTTAATCTCCATAAATTATTGTACCATAAAAAGTTGATTGATTTATTAGGTCATTTAGATAAACTAGATCAATTTATTGTTGAAAATTCTCTACCTTCCAGTGAGGGTTGATATATTGATCATTATTTTTTTAATTCAGAATTTTTTACCAACAAATTTATCTTATCAACCCTTTCCAGATAAGAATAAAAATAAATCTTCATTATGTAGTAAATAGACAATTAATTTTTCTCAACATAGTTTGAAATCATGAATAATAAGATTAATGGATTAAATACAAAGATAAAAATAGAATAGAAGGATAAAGAATCCACATAATATGAAAAAATGTAATGAGGTACTGATTCACACAAATATTATTTCAGATACTTGATGCTATTAAATGAGTGATTTTCATTAATGATTTATGTTCCATGTGGTAGGAACCATAAATATGAAAAAACATAGTAAATATTTCATCATGGAGTTACCCATCACCTCCATTTATATTTAACGCAATTTAATTATTATTTTTTATATAATGAATGACATCAGAGATAGTGTGTCTCTGTATGAATATTGATTTGTAAATTAGAATTAAAAGTAGAAAATAAACATCATGGAACGTCCTTGGAAAATAATGTCACTATATTATAGTACCTTATAAATGAATTCACTCTCATTCTCAAACTAATGAGTGGCCAAATTCATCTTACCACTAACCCTTCCATTGGGTTCCTGTATACGGACCTAACCATAAACATTACAAAATATTATGGTTTATGTCAATATTTAATATTATTACGTTTTAGGATCATTATATTTTATTGTTTTAGAGAAATATTCTATCACCCTAAAATAAATAAATTTTATAACAACTAATGTACTCTTCCAAACACTATACATTTGTTTAAAAAAATATTCATGATATAACATGTTTTTTGTCACGACATAAAATTATAAAATTCATCGTAAACTCATACTTATCTACAATAATACCTAAAACAATATAAAAAATTTTAAAATGTGGAATTGGAAAAATACTCTTTATTAGAGAAATATAAATATAATCAAAAAACAAGTTAGCTCATTATTACTTAAAAACATAATTATTTGTCAAAACAAATCTTTTGTTTAAATTTTTTTTGTATGAAATAAATAAAATTATGTACACAAATATTTTCAAAAATACATTTTTATTTAATCATAACGTTAAAATATTCCTTATAAATGATCCTTTTCAATCATGAAAATCCTATAAAATATTTTTCCTGAAATTTGTACTTTTAACCTTTATAAAGATGAATATTCTTAAATTTAAAAATAATATCATGGGTAATCAGATGTGAGCCTAACATGATGTATATGGTAATATATGATCATGGAAACATTGTAAATATGAAAGAAACAAAAAATTACATAATCATAAGTCAATACAATCTTCCATGAAAACATCATTTGGTGGACATAGTATCATCATGGATTAGGTTTAAAACCTAATTCCAAACATAATCTCTCTTGAGAAACTATCATTTGAAAAGTTGTTGGGCTATTAATTGGGTTCCCCCTAATCACGAATTAGCCCAATTCAACCCTGGACTGGGCACCTAAATTGATCTTTGGCATAGCCTAAAGGGCATTCCCAATCTCCATATACTGGAAGCTTATATCAAGAATAATATAGTAATCAAGGGAACAAATTCATCAAAATATAATCATTAATTAAGTAGGGGAATGAATTGGAATTCCAAACAAACATTCATATAAAATTAAACTGAACATTATTTACACATGAAACTGAAAGTATAACAAAACTATGCAACAAAACCACCAAACCTGAATAAAAAACTAAAACCATGTGAACCCACTAGTCACTCAAAAAAGAAACGATTACTCATCACCCAATGTCACCAAAATCGAGATGAAACTAGCAAAATGTCTAAAACTAGAAGAAAAATATAGGCATGAGTATTAAAACATAGTAGGGTAGATTGATATTCGATTACCAATGAAAATACATGAAAATAAATGAAACCTAAAATTCATTTTCTATATAAAATATATAAAAATATGTTTTCCAAATTATGTTCCATGATATTAAAATTACCTGACAAAAACATGCTTGTTTTATAAACAAGAATGCAAGTAACAATTTTTCAAAGAGGTGAAACTTCAAAATGAAAATTGTTTTACAGTGGTCTGCTTTAATGAATGTAAAAATTTATATAAAACCCAAAGGATTCTGAATTTACCCACAAAACACATCATATTCTAATGACGTGTAAAATATATCCATTGATCAAAAGTCACGAGAACACCACTATGCATTGGTTCGTTGTGGCCCTCAGGTACCCCATATCTTAGTGTAAAAGTAACCATAAAAAATATATATTCTCGTGAACATGATCCAATACTAGTATAATCATCCATAACATAGTTTTCCCCATCATCATAATCATTATAGTATAGTTAGGTTTGTACCCATCCAGATCATTATCATACTAATACATATCCGCCAACCTAGATACCCAGGTTTTCCATTTTGGTGATCAAACAAGTTACAAATATATAAAATAACATTTTCTCATGAATATTACATTTAATAATCATAAACACATCATATATACCACACACATTTTCATATTTCGTTCATAGATCAACAAACCACCTAAAATTTCATAAAACAATTTCGAGAAGTATAATGAGGTAATTAATATAAAATCCATTCAAAAAATTTCATTTAAGGAAAAAAATATTCAAATAGAATATCAAAATATATTTCCCAGCCATAACACTATTTAATAAATTAATTTCAGGGACCATAAAATTTCCCCAAATGATAGAACATGAAAAACACATGGAATCCATTTTTACAAAAAAATTCCAAACCAACCTTTAATAATTTCTCAAAACTATCAGGTTGGAAAGGAAAAATTTTCAATTTTTGTAGTGAGGTGTGTACACAAAATTTATACCATAAAACTGCTTTAAAAAATCCCTAAAATTATTCAGGTTATAGAACAAAATCACAACCATTTTTATAAGGATTCGAAATGGTCCATTTTCCAGACACTCGGGCCAAAACATGTTTACCACCAAAAAACATTTTTAATAAAACAAAAACTACCTTCAAAAGAAATAAAAAGTAAAAAAATATTCAAATTTCATGATGAAAATGTATTTATAAATCAAGTCAACGGATTTTAAATCAAACTAAGCAAAAAAAATCTAGCATTAAATTTTCCTTACACATGTCATGCACTTTTAAACTAGAAACATATTTTAAGGACATGAAAATGGATAAAATACCATTTTCATGCCAAATATTTATTAAATCTACTAAACCATTTTTAAAATACTATTAACCAGATGCAGAAGCTAATAGAACATTTAAGTGAGCAAGTGGTGTGCAGGTTTATAACATAACGACACTACTTTTCATAAAACATGTCATAAGAAACAATTTTTCACACCAAGAAAATAATACCAAGATGAAAAAATAGTAAACATATATATTCGGTGTGATCAGTAAGAAAATGATGAAACATAAATTATAAAGGCATGTGTACGAGATATCCTTCCTTAAAACCCTGACAGAATGGAATTGAAAACCCGATATCACCAGTTGTGGTTCCCAACACTATATATATATGAATACAAGAACTAAAAAACCAAAAACCCATGAAAAGTCATGTTTCTAAATAACCCTTGGTCATTAATGACCAATATAAAATAGGAAACCAAAATAAAATGGATGTAGAAGGAATAATGTGGAGACAAAAGATGGAATCGTTCCTTAGAGACTGGAGAACTCTACATCTTCCATTTTATATACACCATTAGTGTAAAGGGATTGACTTGGAACAACTTGTAGAGGCTCCTTATGTATATAAGAATCATGGAATGAATATTTTTTTGTGTAAATATAAAAAATGAATGATTCATGAATGAAACAATTTACCTTACCAAATATGTATGATTTGACTATCCTTAAGAAATTTCCCATATTACGCGACTAAGATGAGATCCAAAGAGATAAATGGAACATTGGGTTGAGCCTATATCTATTGGCCCCGATAAATATTTGGAATGAACAAAAAATATAAAAAAATCAATTATATATAAAAGCAAAAAAATATTGTTTTTAAAACTAGAAATCGGATCACAGGTTGGCCCAATATCTGAATAAATAACTAAATTCCATCATTATTGTGTATTAGTAAGGGAGTCCAAAAGGATATGGTGGTTTTAATAGGCCATTTGAGTCTATATGGGATGTGTAATGATTGAAAAATATTGAAAAACAAAGGATTTATAAAAGAATCAATTTTTTTAAATCCTACAATGAGATCATGGTAGGCCCAGATCTTGAAGTAACCACCCTTTTTCTCAAAAAACAGTCAAACAAGGTTTAGGTAACCCATGGTAGTATGATTAGACATAGATAGTAGTTTAAAACTCAATTTTAATATCTCCCAAAAACCCAATAAAGGGATCAGGATTTACAATGAACTGGATCAAAACCAAGAGATGAAAAATCACCGGGTTTGACAATTATACCCACCATTGAAGATTTCTGCCCTCAGAAACCACTAAAAATTCTTGCAGATTGATCAAAACCTATGGATTCCTTATAAAAATGGTCCAGCCTATGAATATAGTAACACCCCCATCCACCATTAATGGAACATAACCCTCTTACCGTGACCAAAACACCAACCCCAAACCACTTCTCGGGAATAAACTGAAAGATCGAGTCATTATATCCTTTACCAAAACAAGAACCATATTTGTTGTCCCTTCTCCAAGTGAACCCGAGGATAAAAAAAATCGATGAGCACTCAAAAAATCCAAATATTCTATGGGTGTCCAAAATAAACTCCCCACCATTAGGAAACAACAAGCACTTGACAAATATTTAGGGGGAAACTCTACGAGACCTATGGTGGATCTTCCCAACATTATGAACCAACAGTCAATGACTAAATGAGAATTAAACGTGAACTAGGGATGAGGATATTCAACACTGGTCCACTAAAAATATCATCAAATAACTTACCAACCCATGTTAATAGGAACACGACATGAACATTTAAACCCCACACTTCTGAACAGATGGTACACGAACTGGGAAAACACTCTCTGCAGGGATCCTAACCCCCACCACTTGGGGAGGGGAGGGAAGGGGAACCAATAATAGGTCCACTGAAACCAAAAATAAATAAATATAAAAACTACCTCGCTACAATGGTAGTGGAAAAATCTTAGAAATACTACCCGTAGTCATATGACTCCTAACTATGAACCAACTTCACTCAAAAAACATTGGCTAGAGCTCTGATGGATGAGTCATCTCCTGCCTCATAGTCAGTATTTGATAATACCTAACTAGAACTCTTCCCCTTAGATCCACATATTGACACATAACACTCCTAGGACAAAATAAAAGATCAAGTGACATAATGAATCCCACATCCACAAACAACAGACTTTTAACCAAACAAGAATGTGGAGATACACAACATTATTTTTTGTCACTCTAAATGATGATAAAAAAGGAAAAGGTATATGGAGATACACATCAACCTCACCGAGAAAAAAAAACCCAAATGAGAGATACACCATAATATAAAGGAACTTTAAATAGATCCCAAAAATCTCTCAACTTCAACAACAGGTTGAGGCCTCATTCAAATAAGTTGATTTAACGTTTATAATGAATACTCAGGTTGATCATCTGGAAATATATCCAATGGAGAACCATCCATGGCTATATCCCGACATCCCACATATCTTTAGAAACACACTGAACATTTCTCCAAAACCAAGCCACCAATGAGATCCCATATAAATACACAAAAAGATTTTGACTTCCATATTGCTAGGAATCATATCTAATAAACAACAATTATTAGATATTGAAAAAACCATATATATAACTATCGGTTTCAAACAAACATCACAATTAAACTGATTAAAACACATTCGAAAAAGAAACCTACTTGGGGGATTTTTTCATTCACTAATGGTGTTTCAACAAGTCTCACTGACATGCGTGTTTCCATGCCACCCTAGGTACCAAACCACAATGACATAAAAGCCATTCATCCATATATCCATAAAACTATGTATGTGAGAACCCATGAATGGAAAATATATAAAATAAAATAATCATCACTCCAAAAATAATCATTTACCTTACAATCTTACATTAACAAGCTAATCAAAATTCATTTTTATATTTCACAAAAAATACCACACTTCATCAAGAACCATTTTATTAAAAACCCAATCTATTTCATTTAATAGAACTCCCAAAATCATCCATTCAATTCCAAATACCACTTTCCCATTTTTAGAAAATCAGAAAGGTGTCTTTTTAGTATCTGACAACTATAAAGTCCAAAACCACTTTTTAGAAAAACACCAATTGCATAAAACCACATTTAAAAAACTAATTAATTAGATAAATACACTTTCTAATAGCCCAAATATTTGTCTCACAAAACAAAATATTCCAAATATTTTATCATATTAAATTTGGAAATCCTATTTTACAATTTTCAACAACAACATTTCCTTATTAACCAATTTTCACTATTCTCAAACAAGGATTTTCAAAATCAAATTCTGAATTCAAGAAAATTCCAGGAGACCCACAAAAGGGAACTAGTGTTAGTGGGTGACTTGACCATATGGTTAGTGGACACATGATAAACACACCACCAACACAGATAGCCTTATCAAACCATTCTCTGGCTTTACATTCCTTTCCAGGCCCTATGAGTTCCCAAAGACCATTATTCCAACTCCCCTTGTCATATCACAAATCAAAAAAATCAAAATAACCAAAGAGACTAATAAAGCCAGACATCCCATAGACACCCGAGGGTTGGAAGGAGAAAGAGTTCATGACACTCTTCTCAAACTAGACCCTCAACTCATAACATTTCTAATCAATATACCATGAAATTCCTAAATAACCAAGGGTGCTCTAAAAATAATGGTCTACTAGGATCCAACCTCTTATGATACCATTTTTTCATGAACCATCTTAAACTGACCGCAAACTGAGAACCTAAACTGATCTAAGGAATGAACTGAAGAGAGTTCCTGATCTCCATGGGCTGGATACTAGTGTTGAGAATCAAAAGCGTACTATACGGAAAAATTTCACCCAAAAATAATAAATAACACAACAGTGAAATGAAATTGTGATCCCAACATACATTTATATGAAATTGAACCAAACATTATTTATAGAAGAAACTGAATGTATGACTAAAAAATACAACCAAATGACCATACCTCATCACCAAATTAACACCATGTGTCCCCACCATTCAATCTCCAACACAATGAATAATCATCACCCAAAGAGACCGAACTCATGTTGAAACCTATATAAGGGCTACAATAGAATAAAACAACAGCCGTGATTATTAAAACATATTAGATTATCCCGATATTCTATTCCCAATGAACATCCTATAAAAAAATATAAACAACAATTTCAAGTATGAGATACAATATATAAAATTATTCTTTTTAAATAAGGTTACATGTTATGAAAATTACCTGATAAAAACTAGAAAGTTATATAAACAATAATGGTTATAACAATTTTTGAAAGAGGTGAAACATCAAAATGAAAATAGTTTTTAAGAGGGTTGATTTAAAGAATGTAAAATTATAAATAAAACAAACCTTTTGGTGAATTAAACAACTAAACAAACCGCATTTTGACTATGAGTATAAAACAACCAATGAGAAGAAGTCATGGGAACACCCCTAAGCACTAGTTCATTGTCGTCCCCAGGTACCTTGTATCTTACTGTAAAAGTTACCATAAAAATAACCACTATCACACACATGGGAAACTAGTAGTAGGATAAAAAATACACAAGTGGTACCAAACATCATTGTATTCATATTTTAGTTAGTGTTTTCATCATCAAACTTGTTACATGAAATGGGGAAAGAATCCCTCCGAATCACTATCATACTAGTATACATCTGCTGAACTTGATACCCAGGTTTTTCCTTTTTTGTGCTCAAAAAAACTTATGCTACTATAAAATACCATTTTCCCATGATGGTTTCATTAGAAAAACATAAAAACATAAAACATGCCACAAACATGTCTCACATTTCATTCATGGATCAATAAACCACCTAAATTTTTAATAAAAGAATTTCATGAAGTATAATGAGGCCTTGCAAATAAAATCCATTCAGAAATAATATTTTAAAGATAAAACCCCACTAATACGATATAAAAAAATATTCAGAATCCACAACATCATTGAATAAATCAATTTTAGGGACCATAATATTTCCACAAATGATACAACATAAAATACACATGGAAACCATTTTTATAAGAACAATGAAAAATTATCCATTAAACATTTATCAAAAATAACATTTTCTATTAGAAGAAATTAAATTTTAATATATAATTTTATACACACAATTTACAGAAGAAAAATAGTTTCAAAAATACCTTAAAACACTCAGGTTACACATCCTTACATGACAATTTTTGTAAGGATGCCAAACATGCCATTTTCCGGCAACTCGGGCCAAAACATGTTTACCACCAAAATAATTTTTTTTATAAAACTGTTAATACTTTGAAAATCCATTAATTGGAACCAAAATAAAATTTTTAATGCATTCAATGTATTTACATATCCAAACAAATTATTTTAATTTTCACTAAGCACATAAAATTCAACTAGACAATTTACCGAACCCAAGGCATGAAATTTTAAACAAACTACTTATTTTAAGCACTTGAAAGGGGATAAAATACCATTTTAGAGCCATAAAATTATTCATTCGACTAAAAAATTTAAAAATACCATAAACCATGTGAATAGGCTAATATAACATTTATGTAAGCAATACCTATACATGTTTATAACAAAACAACACTACTTTTCCCAAAAATGATGCTTAAACAACCATTTTTCACACCAAGAAAATTATCCAAAGGCAGAAAAACAAAAATAAACAAATATATAAGGTTCTAAAATAAATAAAATGATGAAACATAAATGATAAAGGCATGTAAAATGGGATATCCTACCTCAAAACCATGGTAGAAAAGAACAACACACTAGATATCACCCACGACAGTTCATAACACTCCAGATCTAAGAAGATCAAACATAAATGAAACTAAAACACTTAAAAAATCATGGGAAAACATAACTCTAGAAATTTAATTACTATTTTAGAATATGAAGCCGAAAAAATGGATAGAGAAGTAAGAGGGTTGAGAAAGGAGAAGGAATATCATATTGGAAACCAGAGAACTCTAAATCTTCCCTTAGAACTATACACATAGAAGAAAGGTAAGGGATTGGAACATATTTGAGAGGATAATTAGGTGTAGAGGAACCATGGAAACAATTTTTGGGGAGAAAGTAGAAAAAATTAATGATTCATGAAAGTAAAAAATTACCTTACTAAATCTAGATGATTTCACAAGCCATGGGAAATTTCTCTCTATTCCGTGACTACGATTAGCTCCAAATAGGGAAAATGGAACATTGTGGTGTGACTGGGGTTCTTGGGATTGAGTAAGAGGTTGAATCATAGAAAAATACAAAAAAATGAATAATATATAAAATAAAAAAATTATGTATTTAAAACAGGAAATGGGCCCATTGGCTAGCCCAATACCCAAATAATTAACCAAAATCAACCATGATAATGAATTACTAAGGTGGTAAAAAACAATATAGTGGTTCTAATATGTTAGGGGAGGCCACTTGGGAATCTTAATGGGTAAACAATGATGAAAAAGTTTGGATTTTTAAAATAATCAATTTTCTTAATATGGAAATGGGCTCACGATTGGCCCAAATCACGATGTTACCACCATTTTTCAACAAAAACTTCCAAAAAAGATTTTGGGAACCCATGATTGGATGATTATAAATATATTTTAGTTCAAAATATTAAATTAAACACACATAAAATCCATGATATGGATCATGATTTCAAAATAATATAATCAAAATGAAGATGTAAAAAAACCATGATTGATAACACGTCATGAAAAATTCATGATTATGTGTTTCATAAAAAGAGATCAACCATATAGAAGAATAAAAATAATCAACCATTTATTAAAATAATATGCATAATATTTCATTATATCATAATGAAAATAAATTTCTTAAATAATTAATTTAAGAAAACAATATAAGGTATATAATACCCCATAAAAATGAAGGAGAATAATCAAGGAATATATGTGAGAGAAATATATAATAATGTTAAAAAAAATACATAAAATTGAATATGGGAGATTAAAAGTGATTTAAATAGTGGATTATGATAACCCAAAGAAAAACTTATTTAGGGATATCCATTACACCCATATGAAAAAAATATACATATACCAAAATATCCATTCCATTTAAAACTAGTTTTAGAAATACTGATAATAAAGATAAATATGGTTTTTTCATTGAAGAAAAAATGTTTTTTATAAAGGATTACAAAAAATTAAATTATTATTACATCCTTCAAAAATAAATCATTGATGTTTTAAATGATAAAATAGAACAATATTTTTGTCTTTTGTGGTGAATGTCAAAACGTTCTGTATAAAATAATTAAAATTATTCCTCATGAAAATCATTGAAAAAAATTAAAAATAAACCAATTTTTTATTTATAATTAATTTATTTATATATAAAATAAATCATAAAATAACTACTAGAATATAGAAATGTGAGATATATATTTATAAAATAAATCATTAAAACATCTTAAACATTGTTTTTAAATAAAAGATTCCCAAATATAAAACATTAAATGAATCCTTTTTAAAAATATTATAAATGAATTAAAATATCCCAAAAAATTCACTTATCCAACACTATATCATGAATAATAATTTTATTTTAAAATTTTTTTAACATGGAAATGTACAAAATATAGTTGGAATGGAAAACAAAATTTTTTTTTTAAAATAACTTCCCCTACATGAGGCTGACTCATTGTGTATATATTTATTTAACTGAACAATATCCTTATGATAAATAATTAATTTATTATGAATAGTTCTATATATTATTTACTATTTTATTTTGTTTATAGTTAGTTTTTATTCAATTACTTAATCATTTTGGTTCATGTCATACATTTTGCTAATATTCGACTCATATATCCAAAATCATTTTGCTAAACTATGTGATTTCATATAAGATCATTATTTAAACATTAAAAGAATAATAATACTATATAAATTATATTTTTATTAAAATATATAAAATTCTAAAATCAATTATGATTTATGGTTATGAAAAATAAACTACGTTACAATCGTGGAGAGGGTAGGCCACACACATGCATGAGTAACATTTCATGTTTTCAACGGTTGGGATGTAAGGATTGTTTTTATTATAATACCTCTAAATAATTATAATTATATCATAAATATAATATTATTCCTTTTAAAAAACATATATATATTATCCATGTGGTGCGGTGATTAAAAAATCAAATAGTTTCATAGTGGCGGTAGACCCCAAGTACGCACGAATGACGTTTTTATTTATCAAAGAATAAAAATATATGAAATGTAATATATTTTAAATTTATAAATTTATAAATAAATCAATATTATAATATATTTTATTTTTATATAAATTTATAAACAATTTTTTTTTGACAATAATGGATAATTAATTACATCAGTTCACAAAGAGGTTGTTAGCTTTACACAAAAACAATTGTTCTATTTCACATTTAATGGAAGATGATACAAATATATGATATAAAATTAATAGAATGAAATATATTTATATTGTATATAATAATTATAATATTTCATAATTTCTTAAAAATATTTTCATATGTTGGAAGAATTAATGAATTTAAAATAACTAGTCAAAAGTTATACCTCTTCTTCGAACAATCATTATTTCTATACACCCTAAGACCTCTTAGGTTATTATTATGCCTAAAAAATACCACAATAGTGAGGGGAGAGATATTTTATGTTATTAGGGAATTTCTTGGATGATATTAAGGGCTTCATAGGAGTTAATAAAATAGTAGAGGATGTGCCCTTTTATAAGAGAGGGGTGGGGCAACTTTGGAATTTCTCAACGTATTAAATTAATATTAATTATTTCCCATATAAAAATAAACAAAAGGTTATAATTAAAAAATAGGATGACTAAAATTCTATTTTATTTCATATAATAAAATCTTAGTAGGTTTAAACTATGTTTTGACCCTTAACCTTTTTAACGCCATGTCATCCTTTTTGAAAATTATGGAAAAGACAACATTTTTTATATTTTAGGTCTAAATATAGTTACTATAAAATAAAAGTTAGGAAAAAAATTCCCATGTGTTCTGTTTCAAACCATATCCTATATTTTTTCTGAATAAAGTTTTTTAAGGATTGTAAATATTTTAATAAATTTTTTTTATAGAATATCAATAGTGTCAATTTGGAACTATAAATTTAATTTGACTTTGAAAAAAACATGACTTCATTGTAAATCATATATAATCCATTAAAACATCCAAAAAATGTATATTTCTCTACAAAATCATGTAACATAATAATTTAATTAAATTATATTACATTTAATATTTTTAGAATAATTTATTTTTTAGTTATGTTAATTGAATTAACATCGTGTCGACTATGCATATTTCTTTAAAGAAATTAGTTCATTAAATAAAATTGAAAATAAATTTCTATTATAAAAAATCATTTATATCTAAATTTTAACTTATAACTAATCTTGTCCTTTATTTACCCTTTTATCAAAATTTTAGAGATAATAAAACAAAGATAACGATATTTTTGACTTCTCAATACCTAAAATAATATAAAGGTAAAAATCAAAGAAATTTGAAACCATATTGAAATAGTTTTGAAATAAAGATGAAAATGGACGAAATATTCTCATGAAATTTGAAAAATGACATATTATAAGGGGTTTTTTTCATTATCATATTATTATTAACCTTAATTAACTAATTTTTCCAAACCCCAGTGACACATATCTAATAAAGTCAGTATTCATAATGAACAAAATAACAAGGAACCATTTTGAAGATTTGGACCTCTTTATTCCAAATATTGATCCAAATTTTTCAGGATTTAATTTGTGTAAGTGTTAGAAATTAATTTAGGATTAAAATGAAAAAAAATCAGAAAAGGACTTGTATGTATAAAATGATTTTATGACAAATTTGAAAATAATACTCATTAAAAAGATAATTATTGGATTATTTTTAATCAAATTTAACTAAAAAATTTGTAAAACAATAAAAAATCATAATTCTACATTTAAAATTATTTCAAAAAATACTTTTTTTTAAAAAAAATAATATTTTTAACTATTCATTATAAAATCAATCGTTTTAGAAAAATCATAAAAATTTTATATAATATAACTTTAATGTTGATATTTCATAAATGATAGAATTTTTATTAGATATTATTTTCATCAGTCTCATAAAATTATTTATAATATTTTCAAACAATAATAATTTTTTTGAAAAAACATATATTTAATTAATAAAACGATTTTTCTTAAATTTTGTGTGATGATTTACCAATAAATTGAAAATAATATTTTAATAATTAGAAAATTAACATATATTTAATAATTTGGTTAATCCTGTTTAGACACAGAAATTATAGAGAAATGTTATAAGGTACATATTTAAATATTAATATTTTTATACTATAACCCAAAATTATTAAGCCTCGATGTTGCATGTTAAGAAATATATCTGGAATAATACTCTTTTAATTTTTTTAATTATGTTTCATATTGGGAATTATCATAAATAAAAATGAAGAAGACTTTCTTTGACTTCCGAGCATGAGGGATAATGCTCAATTGATCTTGAATCTACCCTTACTCCACTCCCCCATTTGAGAAATGAAAAAGATTAGGGGAGAGAACTATGAAATCCAAAAGATGAAGAAATTGGTCAATAGATATACACATTCATATTTGTAACCACATAATATTAATATAAAACTAATGATTCCTCATGAATATTAAACATGAGAAGTATAAATATAAACTCATTGAAAATCAAGTGCCTGGATTTAGGGGTATCTCCTTAAACAGACCACCAAAGACCTCGATGGTCATATTTGTAGCAAAAGAAGTAAAAAAATAAAAGCAACGAAAAATAATTATTGTTCCTTTAGAAAGTGGGATCATTTCCCATTTAAATGGATAATAAAAAATTCATGAGCTACCTATCTATTTTATAATGATATCCATGTGGTTATATGATGACATGATGTATAATCATTTATGAATTAATGATTTTCCTACTGTATTTACTTATCTTATATTAAATTTATTGTTACTTAATGACTCTTAGGTGAGTTTCATATCAACCATGTAGGGGCTTCCAGCTCATTTACCCTAATTTTTCCATACAAAAAATATGTGATTTTTAAGTGTAAGGGTCTTTGAATGGATGACACATCAACATGAATCACATACACAAAATCCTATACATGTCTCAACCGATTATGATACTTTTGGAGGGAACCAGTGAGATCTTGCAAGATAATCAATGGGATCACATTTCATAACTGTTGTGAGAGTCTCAAAATTATTATAAATTGAGAATTTTATGTCTGAAGCAATCATAACTAGTCAAAATGGATGATTCTCATGCTGTAACGTTTGCTTTGTAAATAATAAGTAGGTTTTGGTTCCCTTTTGAATCATTTATATAAGGCTTCATATTTTTTTATTTGACATTAAATATCTCATTAATTTCTTATTTCAATATTAAATGTGAAGTCCATTAGTTGAGTTTTTCCCACGCATTTATATCCAACCAATTGAATTTATATGTATCTCATGAAATGATTGATTTAATCTATCACTAAGTTGATTTAATGTAATTTTAAAATTTCATTTGGGTATTTAATAAATTATAAGAATCAACTATACAATTTTTATTTAAGGTGAGTCAATATTAATATGAGATAGTTGTTTCATAGGTTATAATATTATGTTAGTGGATTCTTGGTCTAGCTAATCACACAATACATTTCACCGGGAAAATTTAATCACATTAATGTACACATATGTCAGATTTAATCTTATACATGCTTTATGTTCATTATTTTAATCACATGAGTCACTCTAGTGAGGTAATGATTTCCATGAAGCTACTGACTTGTGATGTTATTCATATATGATTTGTCTCCTTTATGGGTATATGCATTCATATAATAGTATTTTCTAATTCAATCCTACATGTGACTCTATATTTTTATTTTTATCACATGAGGCACTTCAATTCTCTTTAAAATTAACTTATTTATCTATAATACAAATAAAATTTGTTTTTTATCCTGATCATTCAATATTTATGGGAATTAGTGTTTTTACACAGTCAAATTATGTATATAAGAATGTTTTTAATTGAACAAACTATTCAAAAAATAAAAAATAAAATTTATTTATTTATTTTATTAAAAAAATATAAATAAACTAAATTACATTATAAAAATTAAGAAAATTCTGGTTTAATCATTATATTATTGATTTTTATTGATTTTATTCTATTGGTATCATTTTTTTACTGGGGTAATGCTAATGTGACATTATTTTAGAAGTAATTTTGGGAAGGGTGCATTCTGGGTTTCAGAATTTCGGTAATTGTATGAGGTTGTGTATGTGTGTGTGGTGATGTAATAAAAAATTATATTATACTTAAATTTTTAGTTGAACCTGGTGAAATAATGTTCCATTATGTATTGGATTGGTATTTATTAAAACATTACTATGATATGTAAGAGTTGTGATCTTAATAAAGTAATAAAAAATAGACACTTAATAATGTAAATTAAGGGATTTGAAAAACATATAAGGAATTCCCAATGTGGAATCACACCTATATTAATATATTATATAGTTTTTGGAGCTTGTCTCTATTTAAAATTATATTAAAACCTAGTGGTTGTAAATTTTCATATATCCAATCCAATGATCATATTCAATATGTTAAAAACCTTGAATAATATTAGAATTTAATTTTTTATAGTTTAAATTTTCAATTTTAAAAACATTATTGATATACAATATGAAGTATCATAGAATAATAGTTTATATATATATGTTATTATTTAATTACATACCGACGTGAAATAGGATAATCTATGTAATAAAAGTAATAATAAATATTTTAAGATTCATGTATATATAGTATATTAATCTTAGAAATCATTTTAGGTAGGATTTTTATTGATGGTTATAAATATAAAACATAGAATAAAATACTATGTAAACTCTAAAATATTAACAAGTATGACTCTAAATTTTTAGGGGTAAAAATTCCAATTTTTTGATAAAAATATGTGTATATGAAGAAGTATAACACAAAAAATTGATCCATTTAATAGATTTATTGAATTTGATTGGATTATTAAAGAACACAATGATGTGATTGAGGATGTTGATATTTCAAAAAATAATAATTCCTTGAATAATATAACAATTTAATTATATTGTTTTAGTTTTAAAATAATATGAGTATATTATAATTTATTTATATTATTCTAAAAGTACAATAGATAACTGTTAAATAAGGACAATGAAATGGTCCAAGAATATGGATAGTACCCCATAAGATATGGATTTAAAATTCAAAAATAATAATGAATTGAATAAGATCATTATGGATGTGAATTTAAGTTTATGTTTTTTCACTCTAGTATTCTTAGGATAAAAAAGCACATTCTATAGATAATTATCCATTATGAAATTTTTTGTTTGGAAAATAGATAAATAATTTTCAGAAAATTTAACAATTAAGTAAAATAATTACTATGAAATCTCTAAAATAAATGATTAGATTAGATTATAATTGAGAATTAATAAAATGTTCCTCAAATGTATAAAAAAATTTATATTAAGAGAATTTGAAGTAAAAGAATTTGATTTAAATGAAAATAAAATTTAATATAAAATAGATAATAAATAAAATACTATCATTATATTGATAATTCAATCGAGTGAGAGGGAAAAATAGTAAAAATTGAAGAAAATTTGTCTTGTGTTTTATAATTGTCAATTTTGTAAACATAAGGTACATGATGTCGATATACTGAGAATGAAGAAGATTATTGAAGTATTTGTTTTTCAAATAATGGTAATATTTTTGTTTCAAAAACAATTTTTACCCCCTTTACATATCCTCATGTATTTTCCATCATTTTCACTATGACATAGAACCATTGATGCACTACTCCTATCATTTCAAATTATTAGTTCAACCTTCGAGAATATTATTGGATTTATTGTATGTGGAATGATGGTCCATACATTGGAGAGGTGAATGTGGGAATATCTATTATAATCTTGGTTTTACTATTTTTTTAAATGAAGGAAATATTTAATACCTCTTTATGGGAATCTAATATTCAATTACTTATCCATTTTTTTGTTGGGTTAGAGAAAAATATAATCCTTTATGAATCTAAAGTGAGTTCAATGACTACATTACAAATTTTCAACTATTTTAATACAAATTATCTAATCACATAGATTTATTTTTGATGTTTTTTTGGAATATTTAAACTAGTGGTGTATTTACATCCTCAGGTCATAATTATTTTCCTTAACACATCTTTTAGTATGCCACCTCAAAAATTCCCTAATATTATTATAGAAATACTGATAAAAATGGCATAAGTGTAAATCCCCGGTTCATAGAAAACACCTTTTTCCGTATTCATAGAGATGATAAGGGGTTGTTTTTGGTTTTTGATTCCCCAAAAGTATCATAATTTTTCCAGATATAGTGGTAGTAGGTCAGATAATGGTACTAGATACAGTAGATGGTTGATCTATCTATATCAGGTTGACTAATGTTAATATTCCTAGTAGTTGGTAGGTCTTACAGAAGTATGTTGGTCTCAAAATAGCTTTCATAGTAACATTTGGGTCTCATTGTTGTTGGTTGGTGTCATAGACCTATTATTATCTTCCAAATTTCCTATTTCCCCATAATTTAATAAGTATTAATTTTCATCATAAATATGGGTTTAAATCATTAAATAATTGAATTTATGGTCTTTTTTTGAAGAGTATATTTATACCGTTGGATTTTTAAAATAAGAATGCATTTGATATGTATTTTTTCACTTGAATTAAATGATATCCCCATTAATGTTTTACCTAATTGAAATCTAAATAGTATCACAATCACATATATAAAAATGATCATTTATTACTTAGAATATTTATTTGTTTTGATTGAGTCTTCACGAATTAGTATATTGTTTTTAGATCATTAATAGTTGTATATATCAACACGAGCCACACTATTTTCATTTTTGGAATGTTAAAAAATTTGGTTCAAACACTATTTTAATATAGCATAATGTAGTGGTTGAGGTCGGTTCTTGTTCCCATTTGTATTTAATTATTCTCAAAATTTTTTGAATATTTTTATAAATCTATTATATTTATTACATCAAAACACTGAAAAATCATTTTCTCATTCCTTACTTTGTAGTGAAGTGTGTTTGAGAGAATCCTTTAATGGTTGTTGAATTTTTGTTTTTCATATTTTATGTGTAACCATAAATTTATATTTATTTATATATTTATTTTAAATGTTGAATTAACCTTGATAAATATTGATCTATATTAAATATTGTACTATGGTTTTTTATAGCGTCCACATGATTTTTCCATTATTATAGAAGTTTGAAATTTTTTCTATATAGTGTTCTATTTATGATTAGGTTATCTTTTAGTATATTTCTAATCCTGAAAATTGAAAAAGAAAATAAATATAATAATTCTTTTTGGATAAATATTATGGAAGATGGTAATTCTTTTTGGCTAACTAATAACGAGGCATGTTAATAAAAATTGATATTGCATATAGTTTTTTGAAAGTTAAAGTGATGCTTAATATAATATTTAAATAATTCTTCTACATATTGTTAGATGATAAAAAATGTTTCTTGTTATAGTAACCAATGATAAATAATTGGTTAATCAACACTATTAAAAAACTAGTTATTTATAAAAATAATTTTTTGGGGGCTGAGAGAGCCAATTTTCTTGTAAAAGATGTTCCCTTTATTTTCAATACCTATATTCCCTATTGAATATTAGTGTTTTCCTTGATTACTTGTGTGTTTTATCAATATGAGGATCCATGATTTGTGAAATGATTTTATCCATGAATTACTAATGGTTTTATGAATATGAGTGGGTAGGTTCGGTTTTACGATAGTAGTTGACACTTGTGTGGGCATGACGAATAGTGATATGCATCAAGTTATCAACGATGGCACTAGGATGGATGAAGCTTGTTAATTGTAGATTTTTAAATTATTTTAATATTGAAATATATGATTATATATTAAATGAATCTTTTTAGAGTCTGAATGGACATGTTTCTTTTTTATCCATTCTTTTCCCCTAAAATTTATATATCTTTTTAGGATTTTTTCAAGTATTTTATTTTTTTGGTAGGTTATGATGATTGCAGGAGTACTTGGAATTATTGAATGATAGTGTTAAATAAAATTAAACCTATGGGTTTGGTGTGTTAATGTAATGAAAAATGATTATAATTAAAATCTAATTCATAATAGGGATTATTCCATAAGGGAATGAATACTACTGGTAATTAATGTAGAAAGAAATGGTTAATGGAATAATTTTATTAAATGATTTTTAAAAGGATTATTTTATTTTAGGATATGATGCTCTTATTAGTGGAATATGTGTGTTCAAGAGAAACTAGATATAGTTTTTTATGGTTAGGTAGTTTTCCATTGCACGATTTTGAGAATTGTGTTTGTCCTATATGTTATATAATTTCATACAACAAACACTCATGTTGATAGGGTTACTAAAACTCAATATATTCTGGGATTGTGTTTTCCCCAACATCAAGATTGGCATGGAATAGATGAAAGACTAACCCCTTTGGGCTCACTCTCCACTCCATATTTTTTATGTGATGTTAAAAAAATTGTTATCATTATTATATATAACTATTACATGGTTATAATGTCACATGGTAATTTCACACAATAATTTATATAGATATAACTTACTAAAGATTATTTAATGTTTTTGTGTATGTGTTGTGATGGAATGAGGTATAATAAACAATGTAGAAGATGTAGTATCTATCATATCTACTTTTATACTATATAGAGAAATGGATGAGGTGTTATAGACGGCTAATGATCTTTGATGATGATATGATGTTGTGATGCACGAGATTCATGGTATTATAAAATTTCTTCACGTGTATTTGGGAAGGCTTATTTTTGTAGAATGATGGATTGTGATGTGAAATGTTTGGGAAGAGTAGAAAACTAGTGGGGAAATAATGAAAGAATAATCTATTTGATATTATATTGGTTATTATATGATTTCATTTATGAGATTCTTAGTTAGAGTTTCATGGAGTGTTTGGGAACTTAGTACACCAAATTAATTGGTGATTTACATTCATTTTTTGTTTATGGGGATTTAGTATGATATGTTTATCTTTATGAGATGATGATCGAGGCAATATCTTATTGAGTATAGATGTTATGGTAACAATACATACATACATATATATTTTTTCTAGACCACATGATCAAGGTGGTGATGTAGCCAGAATTTACTAGCACTTGGTATTGTATATGCTATTTTTGGTGTTTGAAGTTTCCATAAATGAGTTAGTTTTTTACTTACAGTTACGTTTTTATTTGTTTTAGTTTTTATGAAATTATATTAATATATTTGTGATCTATTTTTATTGAATTTCAATCTTATGGTGATTTTATCTTATCTTTATTTACTCATGTTATTATTATAAGGAAGCCTCCTATATATGTGTATGTCATATAATTTTTTGATTTCACTAGATCATGCCGTATTAGTTGAGGGTAACTAGATTGATTATCTATATTCTACCACTTTATCCCTAGGAGGGCTACATTAGGGGTGTGGTAGGGTCATGACTAAGTAGTATTAAATGTTTATATTAGGGTATAAGATTGATTTTGGAGGTAGTAAAAGGTGATAACTACTTGGTTGGGTTGGTCAACAGAGTTAGAAATAGTTAACACATGAGGTAAACAATGGATACCGACTAGGAAACTTGTTTTTAAGTCCCCTTATGATCTGATTTGAGGAATATTTTTTATTGATCCTACAATGTAATGCGATACTAGTTAATGGTTAGATACATAGGAGGGGACTACACATCATTATTTCATTCACCCATGTTCAAAATTGGTAGAATGTAGGCTTATTTTAAACATTAATTAAATAATTAATATTAATTATTCCATTTTAATCATTTCGGAGTCCGTAACAATTTTTTATTTTTTAATTATGTAATAATGTAGGTGTTATCATCAATTTTGGTTTAATTAAATACTACAAGATATTTTAATAGATCACCAAAGGTAGGTGATCAATGAAGATAACCCATAGAGGAGGGAACTCTGAGAGTTTTACTGCTAGTGTTTTTAGATGTATGAGTGATCCAATTTACACTAAGTTATAGAGGACTGGTTAGAGGAGGTGTTGATATCCTTCAGTAAAATACATGCTTAGATTGAACAATTGGATTTTTTGGTACTGAAAATTCATTGTCGAGTACCTAAAAAGTTGTGTATCATTCTATTCAGGGATCATGAGATGTTAGTTATCTCATGAGAGGATTTTCAGAACCATTTTTTAGATGAGATTCATTGTCCAACTATATACATAGCAATCTCCAAGAGCTGCTTACCCTTTAACAAGGTAAATCTAACATGTGAGACTTTAGGATCATGTTTAGGACCCTTTTTAGGTATTCTCTTGTTGTATTTGTAAATTAAGAGGCACAAAAAAATTGATCGTGTATTTTCATCCATAGATCCAACTCTAATTTAACGCATTTATGTTGAAGGAATATCTTATAGTATTATGGATAGAAGTGGTTATAGAGGGGATAATGACAAACACCAAATCATTATGAGAGGGGATTCATCATGATTCCCCATGAATAAATTTATAGTATGAGGATCTCAATTTAATATATTAATTTGTTTTAGGATAGCTGGGGCAATGTCATATACCTATTCATTCCTTTATCTATAGGTGGAGGATCTCAAGCCCCATCCAAGGGACCAAAAATATGTTTGTCTTATATAGGCTATGTTAATTACATCAAGGAGTGCCCAAACATTTTCAAAATAATATTTTTAGAAGGTATTCGACTTTAGGTTACACTTTTTTAGTAGTTTTTGTAGAGGTATCTGTAGTATGGAGCTCCAAAGTTTCACTAGCAAAGGGGATATGGGGTAGGCTGAGGATAGGCCAGTGATTCTAAGTGTCCCCATAGTGTATTGTGTGATGGTAAGTGTAGTATTCATTTGTCTTATAATGGTTATAAAGTAGTTCATGGTCTATTTATTACATTTTAGTTGCTAGTTATAGGAAATCCAAATGTTTTTTGAGGTTCCCTTTTATTGTTTCTCACATGGGAATGAGTTTTTTATTTCAAGAGCATTTCACTCCATCGTATCACCTTACCTAGTCTATGAATACATAATTGAGTTGTAGAGGTTTCCATTACCACTGGCTTTGATTACTCTAGTTGGAGGTTGGGATTAAATTTTTGACTAATGTATTCACTATATTCTAGTGATAGGGAAACACTTATCTTAGGGAGAAATCCTATGTTTTATGATATAATAATATAATATTATTTGTGGGATGGAATAGATCTATTTTTTTCATGATATCATATATTATTTATAGCGAGAAATTTCAATAATTATAACAGATAGTTTTCATATTTTTTGTTGAGGGAAACCATAGATGTTCTATAGGCATGTTTGGACCAAATATTCCATGATTGTATAGTAGAATGAGATTTATTTTGATGTTAAACCAATGTTTCTTCCGGAGGTTATGGAAGAGTACATATATGTTTATAGTAAGTGGGTTGTTCCATTACCCCTGGAAAAATATTTAGTTGGTAATAGACATATAGTCAAGTGATTCACTTATATCAATGTCTCTTTATAGGATAGTGGATTTTTATATACGAGATTTTTGGTTATAGACTGATGATATTTAGTATTTTGGTTTTGTAAATCTGAGTGTCTCACCATGGGTTAAATATGTTTTTATGTAATGAAGTATGATTTTTAAGTTCATCCCTGGATAAAATATGATCATTTAAACGATGTGATAGAGAATAATAACTATCCTCTTATGTGAAAAAATGATCTATTTGTTGAGATGAAAGGATCTTGTCGGTGAAGGACTAGTGTATTCCAAAGCCTATTTCTTAATGTTATCATGGGTGTTATGATTTAAATTTAATTTCATTTGGTGTGATGAAATATCTAACTGCGTTTATGGGATTCATGATCATAGTGTTCTGAGAGTTCATGGATCAGTTCATTATGGCTTTCATTGACAATATCTTTCTATACATCAGGTATGTCGAGGAACATGTAGTGAATATAAAAGAATTATTGGTTTGTCTTCATCATAAATAAATTATCTAGAATATATATAAGTTTATATTTATTTATTTTAAAATTTAGCACTAAGGGAATGTCATTTCCTAGTGTCATGTAGCCATTGACCTTTGAATATCAAGGAAATTGTTTCTTATAAATCCATTAAACTTTTTCCAAAGGAATGAAGTTTCATTATACGTTCAAGATACTATAAGAGGATTATACCCAACTAACCAAATATTGGGAATCCTATGACAACATTGACCAATAAGGATCAAGACTTTTTGTAGACTGACTAGTATTAATAATATTTCAAGTATCTTAATCAGAAGATAATCAACATGAATTATCTATATTTTCATGAAATGTGATTTCAAATTTAGGGTTTCTATGATACTTAATGTTTTTCCTAAGGTTGATTCATGATGCACTAAATGTCATTTTTTCATATGGTTCTCATAATTTACACCCCCATGAGTGTAACTATAACACCCATGACCTCAATTTGGAAATAATTCGGTATTTCTTGATATTATAGTGACATTAACTCATCAATTAAGTATTTTTTGTTTTCAGAAACCACATAATATTTAGTTATATCGTCTACCAGGATTACCTAAACCTTCAAAAACAATGATATATGTAATTATTTTAGGTCCATTACTTATCGAATTCATATACATTAGAAAAGTGTAATGTTTTATAAAGTGCACTAAGATAGAAACCAGAAAATAATTTTTTTTGTTATGGATATTCCATGATTGTGATAGAAGATATATATACAAAATATATTTATATAAGAAGGTTTTTTGGTAGAATATTCCAATTTTTGGATGACAGTATTCTCATTTTTGGTATAGTAGTTAGATGATTCATAGATCTAGGATTTAGATGCAGAATTCATGTGAGACTGAGTTGTCTGTGGTGATGCCTCTAATATATGATATGAGGATTATTGGTAGTTTTTTTCTTCAGGGAAGGAATATTATTCTATTAGTGATAATCATGGTTATTTTTAATTTAGTTCCATAGCTCACCCTTTGAAGTAAATCCAACTATGAAATGGATTTAGCATAATTTGAGAGGCCAGTTTTGGTGGAATGGGATGAAGCATATAGTTTTTGAGTTAATTTCTAAATGTTTACACTATGATAATTATAATTGTAGACATTGTGTTAATAATGGGTTACTCTATCCATTATATGATTCTCAGTTGAAGTGGGAGGAAATTCTAATGGACTTCATCACCATTTTTTCACAATCATTGGGTTAATTTGACTCTATAGTGGTTATGTTTGTCCATTCATTGAAATCAGGACACTTAAATGTGATAAATCAGTTTATCTAGGTGAAATTTATATCAAGGTAATATTTGGAAAAAGTAGTGAAGAACTATAAAGCCCAGATTATGGTCATCTCTGACTAATATCAATATTTAACCTCCTGGGAATGTAGAGATCTCCAAAATGAAATTGCCTTTTAGTGGTAACTTAATGCTATTTTTTATCAGTAGAGGCATTCTAAATAATATCACACCATCTTGACTCTTGGTGAAATATTTCACACTCGAGTTCTAGATTTATGGGGTTCATTGATGAGGTGCCTTACTTAGGTTAAGTTATCTAATAATAATATTTTTCAATCCACCATTGGAAGGTCTCCATTTTATGTTTGTACAACCAAAAAATCCATTTCTCCATTATACTATACTATGTTTACGAGTCAACATTTCTAAAACTAGAACTATTATAAATAATCTTAGAGATGATACAATTTATTTGAGAGAGGTGAAGAGTGGGGAATGGTCATAAAATGTTCTATACCAACCATAAAAGGATACCTCTTGAGATCAATGTTCAAAATCATGTGTTTTGAAAGGTGACTCCTCATCATGGTTAGTGAATGTTTGTTAATGGTATTAAACTTTATCCTTGATTTGTTGGGAATATGGAGGGGTTGTATTATATTTTATATATAGAGTGCCATATAATAGTTCCCCTGTAGAGGAGCTAGTTTCAAGATGACTTTTCTATGTTATAACATCTCTTCTATCTTATTGATAGATATTAGTTCATAAATTGGGGTAAGATCAATGTATATAATGATGAGACCATTAATAAACATCCTTTGGAGATCAGATACTATGAGGATAAATTTTAGAGCAGGAATGTTTTTTTCTTGGTTCATGTTTTTTGGAAACATGGTGGAGTGGAGAGAGAACCTAAGAACATGATTCACATATAAAAATTATTAATTTAGATTTTTTATTTAATTTTACTTTTGAATTTTATTTTAATGTGGACTTGTAGTGACCCAAAGCATGACGTACATGGACATTACATTACTTTTACGGAATACTTAATACAAAACAGAAACCAAAACTCAAGGATCGTAATACTTTAGTGTCTTTGGAAACTTAGAACGTAATCTTCTAATCATGTTGAAAGATCTTCAAAATCTCCGATAAAGATCTTACCCTTTTTTCTTACCTTAAACCATTCTTTATATCCAGGGGAAAAGAAAACATGAAAAGGGTGAGATTAAATGCTCAGTAAGGGTAAACATAGAGAACATAAAAGAATCCATAAACAGTTGAATGCAAAAGCATGATCATAAAATCTAAACATCAAAATCATGAGCAAGGACATAAATCATGGAAGTACGTAAGGCTTATATCATAATGTATCATTGATCATGATAAAATAGAATGGGAATAAAACATGTGATTTTGGAAACCATTAAGCACATGATATGATTTCCATAGTATCCAAGGCATTGCTTCAAAGACCATCTTAGTGGACAAATGCCCTTTCTTAATCAAGTTCACTCCTCGTTCCAGTCCTATATTACTGACCCAGATTAACTTACTGTTCCAGACATGTCTATCTCGTGAGATATAAATCTTTACCAAATTCATTGGAAGGAGATATAGGTCCCACCCATCTCATAATGAAATCATTCTTACTTGTGCCACAACATAAACATATATCATTCATCATAACCCAAAAAATAAAATGGGTTTCGTAAACATCATCCCATCATTACATAATCAATATAAAACAAATTGATATCATTTAATTTTAAGAAAAGTGAAACCATGTAAATAATAGAGACATTATACTTGAAACATACACATATGAAATAATTTCCTACTAGATGGAAAATGGTTTTGATAGAACACTAGAAATAAATTCTTAAAGAAAATATCCTTTCTTATTCAAAATCATTTTATTTTCACAAAATGCCATCCAATTTTAAAAGAAAAGGATTTATTTGAAAATAGACCTTAAATATTGTAGAGTAAGCTTCATGAAAATGAGGCGTTATAAAATCGTAAAAATCCATTCATGTCGTATAAGTAAAAAAAACATTCTCCTTGTACTTTTTTCAGAAAAGTCAAAAAAGTACCTCATAACATAAACGAAAGAAAGATTCCTTACATACCATGTAGTAAAAGTTAAAAATGGGTAAAAAGGAATTTAAACAGACAAGAAACCATTTTTTAGAAAATATGGACATGGATGATAAATATAACCCCAGTAAATACTTACGAATAAACAATCTCGGATTAAAACGAGATAGGAAAAGTTATCCCTTAACTTATGTCTGATATGCTTCGTATGTATCCGAACCTCCTGTATATTGATTTAAATAATGTCATTGACTTATTACAGAATCATATTCATTTTTATGATATCATATATAGTTATCTTATGACTTTATATTACTGATTCTTTTGTAAATTCGATGTAATAACAACGATTTGGGAAAATTAATTTCATTTATTGTACGCGTTTCTACTTTTTGTTCTTGATATTATTAATTATATCGTGATTTACTTAATTACAGAATTTATAACATGATATATATATACATTATAATAATTAATTAGTGGCTAACATGGAGAATGAATCTCATCGCGTCGTGGAGACGGTAGTCCATACGTACACACGAGCTATGATATCATTCTCATGATCGTGGAATTGTATTGAAGGGTATGTATAATATTTAAAAATCAATATCACTTTACAATAATAATATATAGTTATTTATTTACACCATTATACCCATCCATGTAAGGTGGTGGTCGAAAACAGATTACACCACGGCGTGGAGACGATATTCCGTACGTACGCACACGCGGTAATTTCATTTTTCATAGGATGGATAGAAAGTGAAATATGGTTTTTTAATATTTATAATAACATATCAGTATATAATTAATACTTATGTTATTATTTTATAATGATAGAAGTAATGAATAAGAATTATAAGAAGAAAGAAACTTTATAGAATCAGAAGAAGAGATTACCTCTTTTTCGGCGCACCTTTTTTAAATTTCCACTTAAGGAAGTATAGTAGGTATTTTGAGAAGACCAAAACCAGAGGAATGTAGATATAGAAGTGGAGAAGAGAAATGGGTTGTGGTTGGCTGAGATTCAAGGCTAATAGGGTGTGAAGAGAAGAGGGAAGGTGTGACATTTTTATAAGGGAGGAGAGGGGCACCTTAGGAAAACATAAAATATTATTTTATAATAAAGTCATATTCAATTTTTAATAGCTCTAAATTGATTTATTTAGAAGATAAGGTATTTATGGGTCACAATCTTCTAAAAAAATAGATTTTAGACATGTTTGGGTCATTATATTAACCTTATCTTATAGTTTTAACTCTTTGTTAATTAGATTTACATTTACCAGGTCACTTTGTATTTTTATATTATATAGTTAATAAACTTACCATATACATCCAAGAGACCCCCCAAGTAGTCCATTAATGATAAAAATATCATGATATAAGTATCTTGTCCGAACCTTAGATGTTTATGAATATTATAAAAATTAATAATATAATATTTGTTTTAAAAACTATTTTATGTCAATTTTGACACTATTTGGTAATTGATTTTTTTTAAAAATCATAACAGCATGATTAGTTTGAAAAATTATAATTAAATCAAAAATAACATGTCATATTAACCTAAAAAATTAGTGTAATTCATAAAAGGTCTCAAATTACATTTATGTGGGTATTTATAACATCAATTATGTTAATATTTCATTAATAAGATAATTACTTCATCATCATTCTGTCATAAATAAGTTAAATTATCTAATGTCTAAAAATTATAAATAAAATACAATTATGTAGTAAATCTTTTTTAGCTTTCTAATTAATATTTATAGTTGAATTTATTTTATGTATATCACTATATTAAAAATGTTTTAGTTATTAAACATTGATTTAAACTATTTCAACTCTTCTTTAAATAAAATAATATTAAATATCCTAATCTAATCTAAGTGGACCTAAATGGTCATATTTTATTCCTAAGGTTGTTTTTAGTCGAATTAAACTTATCTAATAGAATTAGGACATTTTTTAGGGTAATAATAATATCATTTTACCATTAATTTCCCTATTTACTTTTAACCGTGGTAAAAAAAGTAAAAAGTTACTATTCGCCAAAAATTATTTTTATCTCATTCAACCACATTTTACTCCTTGATATTAACCATGTCTCTCGGTGTTTAGAAATTCCACTAACAAAAGTGGTAAAATTAAGTTTTATGTAATTTTTCATATTCTCCTAGGAAGTGGGTAAAAGACGGTGAAAAGTTTAATAAAATTTTTATATGTCTAAAATTATTATAAAATGATCCCAATGAATTAAATTGAAATTATATAGGTATTCTGTATCAATTTATACCCCAAATAAATTTAAATAAAATAAATAATTATTTATATAAAAGGTCGTTTTTAAACAGTAACCCAGTGTTTTCAGTATTCATCAAAAATTGAATGTTTTAGAAAAATACCAAAAATCCACCCTGGGCTAATTTCGATATTCCGAATCCAAAAATGAAGTCCATTTTGAAAGATAAAATTTCAAAAAGTGGGTATTACTAATCATAACAGCTAATTTATATAATATTTTAATACCATATAGTTGTTTACTGAAGCTCGGTTTTGCGTACATCACACGCTATTGTGGAAGGTTGTGATTGCATGTAAAGCAAGCCAAGTCAGGGCTGCATGTAGTGGAAGCTCTGTTTTCTCTTGCATATAAAATAATCAAAACATATTTCATTAAACAAAATCTATACTTAATGTTGCATAGAATAATTTCCAATAAACGAACATGAAATTGTGAGTAACACGAGCCAATAATAGTGGTGCGTATAATGAAAGATAATACAGTGTTACGTATAGTACAAGCTAATCATAGTGTAGTGTATAATAGAATAAATCAATGAAATTAATAGAATATTTTTCATAAATTCTCGGGGTCTTACATTCTACACCCCCTTAAAATGAATTTCGCCCTCAAAATTCATCGGGGTTATAAATAGTTTACTACTTGAAAGTTTCATTAATAGAAACCCACATCATAAAAAGGAATACCAAAACATGACCTTAAAAACTAAAGTATGAAAAGTAATGGTTACCCAAATTAACTAATCACTGGGTTTCCACATAAGAGAACATAGATGAAAATATAGATATGGAAGAGAAATATAGCCATCAACTTCTGATGAAGAGTGGTAGAGGACATGGGTATGAAAAATCCGACAATCACAAATCCATAAATATGTGATGATTCTAAGGTACCATCTGATTCATCAGATATGAGAGCACTAGGACAACATTTTTTTTGTTATCAAGATCATTTCGCTAAAGTTGAAAAATTGTGGAATTAAAAGAAATACTTACTTGATTTTGGTACAATCTCACCGTTGGTCGTGCCTCGAACAATTTCCACTTCATATCTTATAGAAATTAAGTTGAATTTGTCTTCTGTGAAGTGTTATCATATTATGAAATAGAATGATAGGTCATTCCATCTATTTCTATCGCAAAAAGATTAGCACAATTTATTAAATATATAGAAGTCCATCTATGCCGATATTAATCGTATGTGGTTGCTAAAATGGACTTACACTTCATCTATCATAGATATTAATAAAATAAAACTAGTTTCTACTAACCAGGGACTTCCTGTAGGATAGTGGTAGGTGATAAAGGCCTGTCGCACTTTGGTTGTGGGTTCGATTCCCATGTCTTTGTCCGACGTGACGAGTTGTCGCTTGTTCTGTAGGTTGTCCCTTTTCTTAAACTACACTATTATAACATTCTATGAATAATATAAAAAAAATTATATCCTAAAAGAACACTAATTTATGTTCAACATAATCAATTCCAATAATTAGGCTTATCCAAAATACTTATTTCCAAACTTATAGTATAAGGAGAACGATTACAAAAAAGGTCATATAACAAGCACGTGAATACCATCATTTATCCCTCATATATCAAAAGTTATATCCTGTTGATTACATTCCAAACACATGAATACCTTAATCTTGTATTCTCTTGAAAAATGAATACCCATTGAATCTTAGTGAAAACATGAATGCTGTCAAAAGTTAACTCTTTCCACACACCAAAATCCAAAAATTCTATATACTCAAACCATGATATAACTTTTTCCATATATCAGTCATGAGCTCATGAATACTGTCAAACATTTCATTTTCTCCTTATCCCTTCATTATGCGAAAATCATATTTTTTCCAAAAATATCTCGATCACTTTCCATGGTTACTGGTACCATAAAATTATTGAAAACCATAATAGACGAATACATAAATATTCTAATATTCCACGATACTATATACAACATTATTTTTGAATCCCATTACATAAACACTTAATCATTCCACCACATCATTCTCATATTCAACATCACCAATAGTGATTGCATGTGACTTCCCTTTGTCCTTTGCCTTAAGTGGTTTCTCATGTCGATTATCATTAACCCTTGTATTAGGGAATTGATAGGATAATGCCCCATTTCCTTGCACATGAAGCATTGAAGTGTTGGTGGTGCATTCTATGAAGTCTTTTCTTTATTCACATCATTAGAAATGCTTTTTCCATTACTTCGACACTCAGCTACTCGATGACCTTCTTTTCCACACATAAAACAGTTTCTAGTCCCTTTAAGACAATCTCCACCATGATTCTTTCCACACATTGAGCATAAAGAAGAATTCATATTCTTTTCACCATTATTATGAGATTTCTCCTCAAACTCCATCTTTTGTTTCTTGTCAAAACAATAAGAAGGATATGTTACACCAACTTCTAGTTCTACCTTGATAGCACGACGCACAATTTATTCATAGCTACTAAAGTCTCTTATAGTTAATGTCCTTCGGAGACTTGGTTTTATGCCACTGATAAATTGATCAACTTTACTTCCACGTTGGATGATAAAGAGAAAAGCATACCTTGAAAGCCTTGTAAAATTTGCTTCGTATATACCAAAATATTCATCATCCTTTTTCCTAAGCTCAAGGAACTCCTTTTCCATCTTTGGTCGAAGAATACGAGGGAAGTACTTACTGAAAAACATGTTCTTGAACTCATCCCATTCCATGGATTCAATATCATCTTGGGGCCTTGGATTCTTAATTAGAGTCCACCACTAGTCTGCATCACCTTCTAAATGGTAAACAGCTAGAATGACTTTATCATGTTCCGAACAATGAAGTATGGAAAATATCTTTTCAATGGTACTGATCCATTGTTCAGCAACAAGTGGATCAGAAGACCAATTGAATGAGGGTGGACATTGCCTCATGAAGGACTCAATAAAATATTGTTCCCTTCTCTGCTCATTCGGAAGTCCCGAATGATTCATAGCTTGTGTAAGTATCGAAATAAGATTTTTCACTCCATCTCCAAAAACATTGGGTTATTCAGGAGGAAAATAATTGCATTACCCATTACATTGATCAACACGGTTCCTTCGGGTTCCATCAATCATCTAAAACCCAAAAATAATAGTGTAAGAAGAAAAAATTATGCTAGGAAAACAACATATTAAAGGGGGAGTACCTTCAATATATAAAATCTTAGGTTAAATTCTAAGATCGTTATTGTAATTCTAGTACTATAACCTATAAATATACTTATCCATAGGGACATCTCTAGACATACCTTAGAAATATATATAGGGATTTCACTAATGCTTTCCCATCCTAGTTTCCAATGGTTAACTAAACCTTTCCTCTGATATCAACTGCAGAGACCCAAAGCATGACGTACATGGAAATTAAATTTCTTTTTCGGAATACATTTTACATAACAAAAACCAACACTCCAGGATCGTAATAGTTTGTAGTATTTGTAAACTCAGAATATAATCTTCTAATCACGGTGAAAGATCTTCAACATCTCCCATAAGGATCTTCCCCTTTTTGTATTCTTACCTAAAACCTTTCTTTATATCCTGGGGAAAAGAAAACATAAATTGGGTGAGCTCAAATGCTCAGTAAGGGTAAAAATAGAGAACATAAAAAAATCCATAAACATTTGAATTCAAAAGCTTGAGCATAAAATCTAATCATCAAAATCTTGAGAAAAGACATAAATCTTGGAAGTACATAAGAAATATATCATAAAGGAACATAAATCATGATAAAATAGAATGGGAATAAAACATGTGATTGTGGAAACCCTTAAGAACATGATATGATTTCCATAGTATCCAAGGCATTTCTTCCAAGACCATCTTAGTGGATAAAGTCCATTTATGAATCGAGTTTACTCCTCGTTCCAGTCCTGTATTACTGAACAGGATTAATGTACCATTCCATCCATGTCTATCTCATGATATATAAATAATTACCCAATGAATTGGAGGGAGATATAGGTCCCACCCATCTCATAATGAAATCATTCTTACTTGTACCACAACATAAACATAAATCATTCATCATAAACCATATAATAAAATGGGTTTCATAAAAATCATCCCATCATAACATAATCCATATAAAACAAATGGATATCATTTCAACATAAGAACAAGGAAACCATGTATATCATAGAGACATTATACTTGAAACGTACACATATGAAATAACTTCATCTTAGATGGAAAATGGTTTTAATAAAACACTTGAAATGAATTCTTGAGGAAAATATCCTTTCTTTTTCAAAATAATTTTATTTTAACAAAATGACATGAAATTTTAAAAGAAAAGTATTTTGTTGAAAATAGTCATGAAATCTTGTAGATTAAGCCTAATGAAAATAAGGTGTTATAAAACCGTAAAAATCCATTCATGTCATATAAGTTAAAAAAGTCATTCTCCTCGTACTTTTGTCGTAAAAGTCAAAAAAGTACCTCATATCTTGAACAAAAGAAATATTCCTTTTGTACCATGTAGTAAAAGTTAGAAATGGGTAAAAAGGACATTAATCATACATGAAACCATTTTTTGAAAATAGGGACATGGATGATAAAGACAACCCTATTAAATACTTATGAATAAACAATCTCGGATTAAAACGAGATTGGAAAAGTTATCCCTTACCTTATGTCTGATATGCTTCGTGTGTATCTGAACCTCCAGTATAATGATTTAAATAAAATAATTGACTTATTATAGAATCATATTCATTGTTATGATATCATATATAGTTTACTTATGACTTTATATTACCCATTCTTTTGTAAATTCGATGTAAAAGTACCGATTTAGGTAAAATCGTTTCATTTATTGTACGTGTTTTGACTTGTTGTTCTTGATATTATTACTTATATCCTGATTTAAATAATTATAGAATGTATAACATGATTTATATATAATATATTCCTCATATAAATTTATTTATGATAGATCGATAAATGGAATGAGATACACCGTTCATGGAGACGGTAGGCCGTACGTACGAATGAACGCTGTTTTCATTTCCTTATTGAATTGAATGGAATTAAGTTGATGAAATACATATATATACATAAATTCAGTATAATTATTATGTCATATATTTAATTATTATATATTATATATACTTTATAATCATTAATGAATGGTTAACATGGAGAATGAATCTCATCGTGTCGTGGAGACGGTAGTCCGTACGTACGCACGAGCGATGATATCATTCTCATGATCGTGGAATTATATTAAAGTGTATGTATAATATTTCAGAATCAATATAAATTTACAATAATCATATATAGTTATTTTTTACACCATTATACCCATCCAAGTAAGGTGTTGGTCAAAAACAGATTACACCACAGCGTGGAGACGGTATTCCGTACGTACGCACGCGCGGTGATTTCAATTTCCGTAGGATGGATAGAGGGTGAAATAGGGTTGTTTCATATTTATAATAACATATTAGAATATAAGTAATAATTATGTTATTACTTTATAATTATACAAGTAAAGATGAATAAGTAGAAGAAGAAAGAAATTGAGAGAATCAGAAGAAGAGGTTACCTCTTCTTCGACACACCTCCTTTAAGCTTCCTCTTATGGAAGTAGAGTTGGTATTTTGGGAAATAAAGAGCCTTAAGATTGTTTCTAGGGAAGTGGAGAAGGTAAATGGTCATGTGTTTGCTGAGCTTCAAGGATAAAAATGGTGTTAATATAAGAGGGAAGGGTTGCCCTTTTTATAAGGGAGGAGAGGGGCACCTTAGGAAAACATTAAATATTATTTTATAATAAAGCCATATTCTATTTTTAATAGCTATAAATTGATTTATTTAGAATATAAGGTGGTGATGGGTCGAAATACTCTCATCCAATATATTTTAGACAGGTTTGGGTCATTATATTAACCTTATCTTTTAGTTTTAACTCTTAGTTACTTAGATTGACATTTACCATGTCAGTTTTTTATATTATATAGTTAATAAAAATACCATATACATCCAAGATACCAAAAAGTGGTCCATTAATGATACACATATCATGATATAAGTATCTTGGAAAAACCTTAAATTTTTAGGAATATAATAACAATTAATAATATAATATTTGTTTTAAAAACTATTTTATATCAATTTTGACAGTATTTGGTAATTGATTTTTTTGAAAATCATAACATCATGATTAATTCGAAAAAAGTTAATTAAATCAATATAAACATGTAATATTAACCTATAAAATTAATGGACTTCATAAAAAGTATCAAATTACATTTATTTGGGTATTTAAAACATCAATTATGTTAATACTTCATTAATAAGATAATTACTACATCATGAGTGTGTCATAAATAAATTAAATTATTTAATGTCCAAAAATTATAAATAAAATACCATTATGTATTAAATATCCTTTATCATTATAATTAATATTTATAGTCGAATTTATCTTTTTTATAACTCTATATTAAAAATTCTTTAGTTATTAAACTTTGATTTAAACTATTTTAACTCTTCTTGAAATAAAATAATATTAAATGTCCTAATCTAATCCATGTGGACATAAATGATCATATTTTATTTATAAGGTTGTTTTTGGTCGAAATAAACTTATCCAATAGAATTAGGACATGTGTTATGGTCACAATAATATCATTTTCCCCTTAATTAGCCTATTTACTTTTAACCATGGTAAAAAAAGTAAAAAGTTACTATTCATAAAAATTTATTTTTATCATATTGAACCATATTTAACTCATTGTTATTAACTGTGCCTCTCATATTTTTGAAATTCCACTCACAGAAGCGTTAAAATTATGTTTTATTTAAATTTTCAAATTCTCCTAGGAGGTGGATAAAAGACGGTGAAAAGTTTAATAAAATTTTTATATGCCTAAAATTATTATAAAAGGACTCCAATGAATTAAATTTAAATTATATAGGTATTATGTAACAATTTTTCCCTAAAATAAATTTAAATAAAATATAGAATTATTTATATAAAAAGTCGGTTTTTAAATAGTAACCCTGTGTTTTCACTATTCATCAAAAATTGAATGGTTTCATAAAAATACCAAAAATTCACCCTAGGATAATTTTGATATTTAGAATCCAAAAATGAAGTCCATTTTTAAATATAAAATTTAAAAAAGTGTGTATTACTATTCGTAATGGCTAGTTTATATAATATTTTAATAACATATAGTTGTTTACTGGAACTCGGTTTTGCTTACAACACACGCTATCGTGGAAGGTCGCGATTGCGAGTAATGAAATCCAAGTATTGGCTGATTACAGTGAAAGCTCTGTTTGTTGTTGCGTATAACATAATCAAAACTTATTTCATTAAACAAAATCTATACTTAATGTTGCGTAGAATAATTTCAACAAAAAGAACATGAAATTGTGTCTAACACGAGCCAAGAATAGTTTTGCATATACTAAAAGCTAATACAGTGATGCGTATAGTACAAGATGAACTTGGTTTAGTGTATAATAGAAGACATCAATGAAATTAAAAGAATATTTTTCAAAAAATCTTGGGGTGTTACAGGGCCTTTTTTGGATAATGATATAGTTCATTATTCCTTGATTCCCTATTTCTATTTTTTGATGTTTTTGATCTAGGGATGGTAAGGTAAAAAAAATTCCATAGTTTATGATGTATCCTAGTTAGATATTTTTTCACTTCTAGGAGTGGTTGGATTTTTAATGTGGCATGATCCCTAAGGTTTATATCTAGGGTTATTATTCTGACCATTATTTACTTTTTCTTTCTGGATCTGTTTCAATTCTCAAGGCTGTTAACTTTTTAATAGGTAAAAAATTTATTTCATCAATTCCTAAAATCCATTCCTTTTTTTCCATAGAACTAGAGGTGTAAAGAAGTTTTGTGAAATATCTATTTACTTGAAATTCTCATTTTTTTCTCAACGTAATTATAGTTGGTTAGATCATGGTAGTAGTCATGGTAGTAGGTTGGTCTCAATCTATATATTTTTATCATTATAGAATCAATAGTGGTAAATAATTTTTATATTATTAGTCATTGTATAATTCATTGTACTTGGTTGTTCTCACAGTAGAAAGTTGGTCTCAAGGTCATTTTTTTATATTTCCAATTTTCCCAAAAATGTATTAATACATATTTTTGTTGTAAATATTGTTTTGAAGCATATAATAATTGAAAATAATGTTATTTTAAGAGAGAGTATATATATTTCTGGGTTTTAAAAAAAATTAATCTTTAAATATTTTTTTATTTATATGAATTAAATGTGAAAGACATTAATTTTAAATTATTTTTTGACCTACTAGAGATCCATATGTGGTAATTTCATTGAATATTAGATGATGATATTCCAATATTTTGAATATTTTATTAATTTATTTACTTATATATGAATAAAAATTATATTTTTGGACCATGAATGGTCATACTCAACCATGAGAGACACCCAATTTGTGATTTGGACATGTTCAATAGTTTTTCTTTTACTTTGTTTTTCTATTTGTGTGCTGTCAATGCTTATGATTTGATTTAATAAGTTTTTTTAATTAAAATGAAGTAAGGATGTAAATTTGGGTATTATTATTGGATAATTATTAAAGAATATCATAATTATTGTATTTATATTGATAAATAGGAATGTTAATTGAAATTTTAATTCCATATACTTCCTTTAATGTGGAGGTGATTATTGAAAGAGTGTTTAAATAGTTATAATTGTTTTTGAGATTCTATACCATAGGTTTCCTATGGTTTTAACCCATGATAAATGAATATCGTAATTCAAGATGATAATTAACTATTTTATGATAAGTATAAATTTTTTTGGATAAGTTATCACATTTTCCTATAATGCATCTATTCTAGAGTTTTTAGGGTCTTTATGCAATCTTGACTATTTATTGTTTCATTTAATTCTTTTTTATTTTATCTTAATGAGGAGACCTACTTTTTGATAAGAAGTGATCCAAATATGAATAATTTTTTGGTGGAATATGGGTGGGTAAACATGGATCCATAGAATTATTTGACAGTTTTATTGCTAGATGGATGGTAATTTACATGGAGGTGTATGGGGTGTACCAAGGCCTGATGGAATGAGTTTAATTTGGGATTTCTAATTGTATTTTTAATGAAAATTAGGATGAATTCTTATTTATGAAAATGATTATAGTTAAAAAGTTTGGATATTTTGATCATGCAATCCTTTACCCACTACTTGACCCATCTAGTTATTCTTTGTTTACTCATATTATTTTGTGGTATCTTACGGAAATTACTAGAGTCCATAGAATTATAGAATGATAATGGTAAAAAATTGATCCCAACAAGGTTGTTAGTTGAATGTAATACCGAATGATAAAAATTCTTGAGGAACTATACGATTATTTGGATTATTCATTGGGGCCATGCAATTGGATAGTAATTACTGTAATAAGAAATTTTTAATGGATTATATAATTTAATTTATATTTTCATCAAATTTTTTATTCTAATATGATATATATTCATTAGTAGTGAAAGACAATTTTCCAATAAATGATAGTTTCAGTTAGATAAGGCATGATAGTTTCCCACTATGTTGTTGTGATCAATATGTATTTCATTTCATTTATATTATTTAATGTGATATGTAATCTATAATGGTAGGGATGTTTATCCCAAGTGGAATCTTGAAAGGTGTTTTGTCTAATATCTAGGTTGGAAAGGAATGGTTTTCTAACTACCCAAAACATCTCTCCTCTTATTTTGGTAGTTTTATATATTGGTATATACTTTGTTCATAATTTATATATATAGGGAAGTTATGTAATGTGGTCATTTCAAAAACACGCATATACAAATAATGTATCCTAATGATTATTATGTGTAGGTTGTATACGGTTTGTGATAGATTGTTGTATAATACCCAATGTATGGGTTGTAGTGGATCCTAGTACTTATTTATTACACTCAGATGATATGGATGATATGATGAATGAGGATCAATATATTTGGTGATGATGAGATTTTCTGATACTTGAGATACATGGTATGATGTTGTTTTCTAGGTGTCTTTGTGAATGCTTACATATGGAGGGAGATATATCTAGATATTTGATTTTTGGGATGATTGGAAAACTAGTGGATAAGGTGTAGTAGGGGGACATATTTAATAACCTTTTATTATTATATGATTACTTATATTTTATACTTGGAGAGAAAGAGATATATAGTGATTCGATACACTTAATATACCCTATTTTGTGACAAGTTAGCTTCACATGTTGTTTACTACGGTTGAGTATACTTTATTTATATTGTTTTAGAAATGGATCTAGGGATGATCCTACTAAGTACACATGTTTTGAAAACCTATGTATATATATCTATTTTTGTAGGACATCATGATATTTTTAGACTATAATATCCTATAGAGTCGTAAAATAACTATTTAGGCTTGAGATCACTGTTGAGGATTTACTTTTGGTAAATGTAGCATCCTCTGTTGATGTTTTAGATTGTATAATAATAGAGGTCTATATTTGGGGTAATTTAATTTATCTTGTTCATGATTTTTATTGTGGTTTTACCTTTTATCTCTTATATCATGTTATTCTTTTTGAATAATTACACCCATCTAAAAGTATGATATACCCTTAGTTCTCATCCAAAATTGTTCCCTATTTGAGCCAGTATTTTTAGCATTTTTATCTCTCTTCTCTCACTGGAATCCTAAGTGGGGTTCTTTTTTGAGAGGGTATGGTGACATGGGGCCTGGGGAGCCTACAAAGAAAAATATTTTTATTTATTTAAATGTTTTTAAAATTTTAGTTTCAAAATTCTTTGAATTTTACTAATCAATACACTTAACTAAACTAAGTAAATTTTTTTATTCCCTGTGAAATTTTATTTTCAATTTTTTACATGTCATATAATGTATTGGATGTATTAATGATAACAATTCGATAGTGGTTATTATTTTATATTTATATAAATGTTTTTGAAAACATATTTTTAATGTTTATTACCAGATAATTTGATAAAACAGGTTTCATACTAGATCCATTAATCAATTGGATAGTGATTATTATTTTTTATAGGTTCATTGACACAAAATACATGCATAATATAATATTGGTAAGGTTGGGTTTCTTTCTAGATTGCTCACCACATAGACAGAAATACATGTAGTCATTAGTATATTTAATTTAACATACATAAGAATACCTAATATAGTTTTGAATGTTGTTTTTACTACCTGTTATATGATTTAAATTTTTGTAATTGGTTTTACAGCCGATTATACGGGGTATGGTGGCAAAAAATTATTCATTATCTTAAAATAATTTCCTAAATGTTCCCAATTGGTATGTATATATATATATATATATTTTATGTTATCCAAGTTAGGGAAAGCACTAAAGCATGGGGGTATAAATTACATAGATCTTCTAGAGTTTTCCAACCATTTTGGTATTTTGATTGAATACATGAGTGGGAATGTTATGTGATTTTATTGGAATCCTTTAGGTAAATCTCATTTTTTGTATTCTGAACTTTTCAATATCTTCCCTTTCAAAATGGTGTTTTTATATGTTATTTTCGATCATTTATTTTGGTAATTACATTGTAATTTTGTTTTGGGTTTTGTAAGTCTGGTGTGTACATATATTCTGAGATCAATTTATTATTATTATCTTGACATACAAATAACCATATAGCGTATTTATTTTTTTGATTAATTAATTATTTTCATTTTCAATATCCAATATATGCTGAGGTGATGCAAAACTTTTAATGTAGACTTATAATTTGTTGGATTTATTATCAATGATAGAAACCACTTCCAAATAAACTATTATTATACCTTAACATTTATGTTATCATATGAAAACTGAGAATCCTTTATGATGTCTTGGGGTTCTTTAATGTAATTCATTATGTGATCCAATTCATTTCGTTATAAATTTATATGTAATTACATTAACGGTGGCCCGATTTGGGACTATTCAAGAGATAATGTCATTAGGAGTCAAGAAGTAAAGCCTAAATATTAATAAAAAAACACAATTATATTGGAATAATACGTTAAAAGGAGTATTATAGGGCATTCTAGGCCTATTTTTGACATTAACCTATTTTATTGAGTCGGATACATCATTTGAAACTCACTACAACTAGGAAGTAGTCATAAAGGATGATATTTTGTTTGATTTTTATGTTTCTATATTAATATTTTCTATCAATTTAGTGTATAATGAAATTGAATTATAGATAATAAATAATTATTATTTCTGTATTTTTTATAAGATCTTATTATGTTAATATTAATTGTCAATTTATTTGCATGAGTTATAACCCAGTTTATAATGATTATAATTTAATTCTTAAATGTCTATGTTGAAAGAGAGTGTTTTTTTATTATATAATATATGTGTTAATGTATATAAATAATATATTTTTTATAAAAGGGATATTTTTATATTATCATTCAGAATGTGTTTTGGTATTAACCAACTATAGTGTTGCCAGATGGATAAAAAACAATAATCCTCCCATTATTCCTAATGTTAACTCACATTACCCTGAGTTTAATTGACATATAAATTAATCTATAGGGAGGGGTTCCCATTGTTCGAAACCAACCATTGTTAATGTTATTTCATATTTTTAGTTTCACCACCATTTGACCTTTTGGGGTGATGTTTCCTTATAAAAGTATAAAATAATTTCTACTTGTATCCATTGGATATTAGATATATTTAAGAGCTATATATTTGAAATATATTATCTAATAACATTTACTCCTTAAAAGAATATTTTTCATGGTTCTATTTGATGAGTACATAATATAAGGACTGAGGCTAACCTGAAATAAATTATATAAGTCCTAATTTCAGTACTATTTCCTAAAAACACATATATGTGTGATGAAAATAGAATTCTAAGATTTTAGATAAGAAAATACGAAGAATATGGAATATTATAGAAAATTCATTAATCTACTTGAATTTTATACCCATATAAAAGGTTATGCAGAATATTTTTTTTTTACTTTGAGATGAGTATTAAATAATATCTGTAGACCCATGTGATTTCATTTAATATTATCAGAATTATAATGGTTATAATGAATTTTTTTATATATTATATTCGATTCGGAGGAAGTACTAATTAAATTATGTCACCAACTTTAAAATCTCGAGTATAAGATCCTATAATACTAAAGGGAAGGGCTTCAAGAGGTGATTTTTAATGTTGAATTGATTAGGCAATATAAGGTGGTAGTGGTTCTTATACCCCTAGCTTTGGAAATCAACAATTACTAATTAATAGTGTAAATGAATACTGTATATGAAGGCTAAATATACATTTAAATAGAAAATCATGACATATATCGATATTTTCAGAATCCTTATTGGATCTATAGGATAATTTTATCAAGAAGTTTCGTAAAATGGCCAAACCTATAAAATGAGTCTAATAGTCAGTCATACCCCTTAATTTAATGACATAATTCCACCACAAGTAGAAATAACGGAATGGGGAGTTAGGTGTGGTGGCCAATGAAATATGTATTAGTACCCATATCCTAAAAATTATTTCTATATCTAAGTCATGTTTAAAGAACATGTGGGTTATATTTAATAGAGAAGTGCAATGTTGATATTGAAGAGAGGCCTTCATATAAAATGTTGGATATCTAAAACATAGATCCAAACGTTTTATTACATTTTTAGTACAAAATATAAAATTATCCACCTAATCAAACAAAATAGTAGTGTTTGAATACAAAATTAAAAAATACATGACACTTGATACCAAAAGATTCTACAAAAACACAGTGATGGAAAATTTTTTCCATTCATTCACTTCCTTCAAATTTAAATAGTTCCCTCTTTTACGTTTCTAAGAGAACTGAAAAATGGGTGAGATTAAATTCCAATTTAGAGGTAACATATAGTTGAATCATACATAACAAAAACATTACATACAGAATATGGATAAAATAATGAATACCATGAATCCATAATCAACTTAATATTGATGGTATTCTATATCCATTAATATAAATTAAAACATGGATAGAAATAATCATTAATATCATACCGATAGAATGAAATGTTTTAGAAATCAAAAAATACTAAAAGGTAATGTTATAAGACTATTATCCTATAATTTTAGGAGGTATACACCAAAACCCAAACTTATTTGTCTCATTAGAACTGCCAATATATTAAGGGGGTATATAATTCTTAACCCACCCGCGAGTTCATTAAGTCCAGTGATTTCACCATAGAATCCACCATGAACTTTCATAATGATTTCTAAGTAACCTTTTCTTGGATCAAAATTAACAATCCATATAATGTGAAATAATAAAATAAAATACACCCCCTTTAATTAAATATTGTTGATGTGTAAAAGATCATCCCTTAATCAACATAGAATATGTTCGGGTATCATTAAGGTATTTTGAAGTACCGTCACCAAAGTAATATAGGGTAAAGAGCACATACATTGTGATAATTTAACCATGGAATGTTATATTATGAATCAATATTTCTCACTCGCATGATACTAAATAAATGTTATTAAAATTCATTTACAATGGTTCTTTATGTGTGTGGGAATATTCCTAATCATATCCAGCAGGATTTTCTCTCAAAAAATGTGTCCAGTGAACCAATAATCTAGTGATAGGGGGATGATTGATTCAAATAAAAATGAGCCATTTCTTGGTTGATTACATCAAGGATCATATATTCCATACACTACTGGAAATATACTATATCCCAACGGTTCTGAACCGTTGGGAAAGCCCCTCAAACCGTTGGGAAAGGTTTTCCCAACGGTTATGAGAACCGTTGGGAAGTAAGCCGTTGGGAAAAGGTTTTCCCAACGGTTTACTTGAAACCGTTGCAATAGGCCCATAGAAATTTAGTTTTTCCCAACGGTTCTCACAAACCGTTGGGAAAACTCAAATGCCACACATTTTCCCAACGGTTCCAAACCGTTGGGATATACCATGTGGAACAATTTCCCAACGGTTTTAAACCGTTGGGAATTGGTGAAGTCTTTCCCAACGGTTTAGAACCGTTGGGAAAAGACATGCTAGAAACTTATATGCCAACGGTTTGAAACCGTTGGCATACCCTATGCTGCAAATTGCAGCACCCTGCAATTTGCACAACCCCTGTCTATCACCACCGGTCATCAGGCCTCATTTTCACCTCATTTTTACCTCATTTTCACCTCATTTTCGATCCAACTATTGTACCAGTAATAAAATAAAACATACATATTCAATTACGAACAAATTCATACACATTTAACATATAATGGATCCTGAAACTATACAAATCCATAATTAAATTACAATTCATAAACATACATAATTCATATAGAATTCAATTTAAAATTTAGATGACAATTATACGTGGAATCTGAAATTCAATTCATAATATGATCGGTTTTTTCTATACCATATATTTTTACCTCAAATGATGTCCATTTTAAACAAAATACATACACCTGAAGTGATACCGGCCACACCGCACCTCAGATTGAGGCGGGGTTAACTCGTACACGTCACATTTGACTCATGGATCGTTGTGCTAAAGTATCGACAGAATCCTAATACGTTTGGTCGGTTTTCCGTATGCCAGTTGATGTTTTTCACTTAAAATGGCGTCCTTTTGAAACAAAAGACGGACACTATGAGTGGTGCCGACCACACCGCGTCTCCAATTGAGGCGGGGTTGATTCGTACACGTCACATATGACTCATGGATCGTTCTCCTAAAGTTTAAATGGAAACCGAATGCGTTTGGTCGGTTTTCCGTATGTACCTAAAATGTTGTACATTTTAAACAAAAGAGTGACACTTAGACTCATCCCGACCACACCGCGACTGAGATTCATCCCGGGTTGGCTCGTACATGTCACATATGACCCATGGATCATTGTGATAAATTATAAAAAGATTCTGAATGCGTTTGGTCGGTTTTGCGTATGCCAGTTGTTCTTTTCATTTATAATCATGTCCATTTTAAACAAAAGAGACATAGTTAGAGCGGTGTCGGCCACACCACATCTCAGATTAAGACGGGGTTGACTTGTACACGTCACATATGACCCATGGATCGTTGTGCTAAAGTATCGATAGAATCCGAATGCGTTTGGTCGGTCTTCCGTATGTCAGTTGATGTTTTTCACTTATAATGACGTCCTTTTGAAACAAAAGACGGACACTTTGAGTGGTGTCAGCCGCACCGCATGTCGGATTGAGGCGGGATGATTCGTACACGTCACATAGGACCCATGAATCGTTCTCCTAAAGTTACAATGGAAACCGAATGCGTTTGGTCGGTTTTCCGTATGTACTTAAAATGGTGTACATTTTAAACAAAAGAGAGCCATTTAGACTGATCCCGGTCACACCGCGACTCGGATTGACCCGGGTTGGCTCGTACACGTCACATATGACCCATGGATCGTTGTGATAAATTATCAAAAGATTCGGAATGCGTTTGGTCGGTTTTGCGTATGCCAGTTGTTCTTTTTCACTTATAATCATGCCCATTTTAAACAGAAGAGACATAGTTAGAGCGGTGTCGGCCACACCGCGTCTCGGATTGAGACGGGGATGATTGGTACACGTCACATATGACCCATGGATCGTTCTCCTAAAGTTTCAATGGAAACCGAATGCGTTTGGTCGGTTTTGCGTATGTCAGTTCTTTTCACTTATAATCCTACCCATTTTAAACAAAACAGACACAGTTAGAGCAGTGTTGACCACACCGCGCCTCGGATTGTGGCGGGGATGATTCGTACACCTCACATATGACCCATGAATCGTTCTCCTAAAGTTTCAATGGAAACCGAATGCGTTTGGTCGGTTTTCCGTATGTACTTAAAATGATGTCCATTTTAAACAAAAGAGAGCCACTTAGACTGATCCCGGCCACACCGCGACTCGGATTGAGCCCGAGTGGGCTCGTACATGTCACATATGACTGATGGATGTTGGGTCGGAGGTGAGTGTAGTTGATGTAGAGGCAAGGGATTTCTCTGGCTCCACCGGCTGACCGGTGCTGAGCCACCGGCTGGCCGGTGGTCTGGACAGAAGCATGCTATTCTGTCTGGGTTCCACCGGCTGGCCGGTGGTCAGGCACCGGCTGGCCGGTGGTCTGGACAGAAGGTATTCCATTCTGTCTGGGCCCACCGGTTGGCCGGTGGCCATACACCGGCTGACCGGTGGCACTTGGCAGAGGGCAAGGCCTTCTGCCTTGTCCACCGGCTGGCCGATGGGCTGGATCCGGCTGGCCGGTGACCTTACCGGCTGGCCGGTGGTCTCACACCGGCTGGCCGGTGGACTTAAAATGACGTCTTTTTGAAACAAAAGACCGACACTTTTTGAGTGGTGTCGGCCACACCGCGTCTCCGATTGTGGCGGGGTTGATTCGTACACGTCACATATGACCCATGGATCGTTCTCCTAAAGTTTCAACGGAAACCGAATCCGTTTGGTCGTTTTTCCGTATGTACTTAAAATGGTGTTCATTTTAAACAAAAGAGAGCCACTTAAACTTATCCCGGCAACACCGCGACTCGGATTCATCCCGGGTTGGCTCGTACACGTCACATATGACCCATGGATTGTTGGGATAAATTATCAACAGATTCGGAATGCGTTTGGTCGGTTTTCCGTAAGCCAGTTGATTCTTTTCACTTAAAATGACGTCCTTTTGAAACAAAAGACGGACACTTTGAGTGGTGTCGGCCACACCGCGTCTCCGGATTGAGCTGAAACCACCGTGAAACATTCTAATTATTATTCGTGACGTGTACGCGCAGACGGCACGTCAATCGGACGTGCGGTTTGCGCGGTACGGCTCAATATTAGTGTTTTAAGTGATGCGCGCGCTTCGTAAACGCGCGTGAGGGGGGTCCAAACGGGCCGAACGATGTCGGAATGGCCTGAAATCAGACGACAAATACGGGTGAGTGATTTCTGAAGTGGTCGAGCAGACGGCACGTCAATCGGACTTGTCGTGTGCCCGCGGTGACCGACAACGCAGTTATGGTGTCATAAACGGCCAGAACGGGCGTCCAACGGTCAAATTCATAGCGGACGGCCTCAGATTGATCTGAAACCACCGTGGAACATTTTAATTATTATTCGTGACGTGTACGCGCAGACGGCACCTCAATCGGACGTGCGGTTTGCGCGGTACGGCTCAATATTCGTGTTTTAAGTGATGCGCGCGCTTCGTAAACGCGCGTGAGGGGGGTCCAAACGGGCCGAACGATGTCGGAATGGCCTGAAATCAGACGACAAATACGGGCGACTGATTAAAATAATTCAACTCCAATACTATACTACGAGTCTAGATAAAACCAACAACTAGAATAGATTAAACATCACATGTCAAGTCAAAAATGTAACGGATCAATATGTCCCACATCAGCATCACCATCTCCATCATCATCATCATCATCGCCCTCGTCATCGTCCTCCTCATCGTCATCACCCTCCTCAACGCCTTCCTCCTCGCCTTCGCCCTCCTCCTCGCCCTCCTCATCTCCATCCTCTTCCGAATCAGACTGCTCGCCATCATCATCTTCAAGCTCGACATCGGCCTGACCACCACTGGAACTGCCACCTGGTGCACCATATATAGAATGTATCGACGACATGTATTCATCAATCGCTGGGCTGGCCTCTGCTGGAAGTGTTGGACGTAGAACTTCAATAAATTTCATAAATGCACTGTTTGCCCTTGCAGACTGTTCTGCCGTCTCTGTGGCCCTTTTCTCAGCCTGTTCTGCTTGTGCCCTAACTTGCTGCAGCTCGGTGGCACTACAACTCGTACCTGAGGCAGGCCAATACCTCGTCGGGGCTATCCTAGGTCGGCAGCGTACTCTGCCAGAATGATCATCTCCCAACACCTGATGTAAGTGATCAGATGGCCCAAAATTGTCTGCTTCTTGGGCATCGAGGGCCTCTAAAGCATCCTGTTACAAATATAAATATATTGTTAAGTTACGAAATAGATATTAAAATATAAAATCAACAGATTAAAACTTACAATCTGCTGCTGAGTCGCTTCGTTGACAGCACGTCCATCCTTTTTTCGTCTACTCGAGCAAAACAGTTTTGCTCGAGGCACACGTCCTTCAATATTTTGTACTTTCCTCTACAATGACATTGAAAACAAAATTTATATAAAGACTTCAGCAAATAATTAAATAATTGAGGAAAAAAAAGAAAATGTAAGTCGTAAAGAAAACTTATAAACAATTGTCATACCTGCTGCCTCTCATGATCCGGCATCGTCGTGCGTCCTAGTGTATGGAGGTATTTTTTTGCATCAATGTTTTTTTTATTTTTACCAGATGATTCCTAAATAAAATTCGATAATACAAAGGATAATATTAATGCAAAACTTGAAAGTTATTATTTAAATACCTCAAATGTAATTCATACCTTAAACTGGGTACTCGTCCAATGAGTAATCATCTGACGATACTGCTCTATAGGACAATCATCCACGACTGGTACCGCCTCTAACTCAGTGCCAACTCTAGCACGCCAGCCAATATACAGCTCATGCTTGTAGGCTCTCCAAAGCTCGCCTAAATCCTTTAGACGTTCCATTCGTGCACCCTCACCATCAGGAAAATTAAATCGAAGCTGAAATGAAAATATTAATTTATATAAATACAAAAAAAATTCATGGCATTAAATACAACAGATTTTTTTACCCATATCTCTGACCAAGCTCTATCTTTGACCTCATGTGGCAAATGTCTCCACGACAGCGGGCTGACGGGAATGATGTCGGAGTATTTGGCAAGCGTCGCCATAAAACTCCGACATTGCTGCCCTGTTTTCTCAACCATCTGATTGTCTTCATTATATTCCACCATAACCTGTGTGCGACGGTTCCACACCGAACGCATGCGTGTACGGCCCCGCCCCCGCCTCCTTTCAGTAGATGTATCTGTCATGAAAGAAAAACAAATATTTTATCAAAACATGTTATAATGAAAATAAATATTACTATAAAAATTTGATAGGGTTTTATAAATATACCTGTGCTAGTCTGATCAATGAGTGGCGCCGGATCCACAGAACCTGATGGAACACCCTCTGGTGGAACGGGAGTCGAAGACGATGGAATATAAAAGCTCGGAGAGACAGAAGTAGAAGGAAAAGAAGATGGAACAACTGTATGACCTGATGCTGACTGGGGAGTGGGAATCATCATGGGATGTGAAAATGATGGGGCAGAAGATGCAGAAGGTAGCGAAAACATGGGAGGTCTAAATATCCCGTGTGTCCCTAACGACACACCGGGATCAGAATGTGGGAAGGCTGAAATGTCAGTGGGAGGGGCAGGGTCTAGTCGGGCACGCGCAGCTCTACGTCCACCTCTGGTACGAACCCTCCTCGTACCACCGGCCTGAGTACTCGGACCAGTACTAGGCTCCTCGTCGAATAACTGTCGACGTAATGGTGGATCCTACAAAAAAGTTTACAAAAAAAATTAATCACATGACATTATATATTCTGTAAATATATATATATATATTTGAAATAAAGTACTCACTGTAGGCACTAATGGTGGAATGCCCAGCTCCTCCATCCGACGATTGTTCTCCGCCATTTTTTTTCTTCGTCTCTCTTCAATTGGCTTCATTTCCTGCATTGGAAAACAAATATGTAATTAATTAGAAAAAGAAAATTAATGTGTAAACCAAAAAACTAAATATATGAGGGAATGAGGGGATTCATTGGTAATTTACCTATCAATTGTTTTAGAAGAGCTTGAATAAATTTAATAAAACATACAAGTTGTAATGTTCACCAAGTTTGAAATATTGTTTGATTTGGTTTGAATACAGTTCAATTCCAAATTAGAAAATGCAATTCAAATAAAACAGCAACCAATAAACATTGAAAATTCACATAACGGTCAAGTCAGCTAAAACATATTTGTGATCAATACTAAATAAATATGAATATTACCAACCTTAACAACCCAACTCGAGGTAAACCAAAAGAATTGAGAACATGGATGAATGATTCTATATATTTCCAACCACAACTTCAGGTTCACAATCAACTCTGACAATTGAGCTATTGGAGTCATCAAAAGAAATAAATGGATTGGTTCCAATGGCAATAGGGACAGTGTCAATTCCATCATCAGCATCATCAAAAATATGTCTTGGAATTACTTCAACTACGACACCAAATTCAGGTTGAAGTTGATCTTTGACATAAAAAACTTGTTTAGCCATTGATGCCAACACATATGGTTCTTCGGTTGCAAGAGTGCGGGTCATATTAATTACTCGAAATCCACAATCATCAATAAATGTGCCATGTCTCGTCATCGAATCAAACCAATGGCATTTCATCATTGTGACTCGTCCATGAGAGTAATAATCCAATATTATTATTTTCTCAACGACTCCATAATAACCCACATTTTCAAGTCGCGGTCTACTATCTGATGCGCTGGCATAACAATCTGTTGTGGCAGTAACCATAATACCATCATGTTGTGTTCTCATGTTTTTGGCTCGTTCAGTGACAATAAATCTGTACCCATTGATAACAATTGATTTACAGTCACGAACCACGGTATTAGGACCAAAAGCCAAAGCTCTTATTTCCTCAGAGACAGAGTCAGCAGACAAACTCAATACCTGCAATATAAATGACAGCTAAACTTAAGTAAATATTGAAATAATTAATTTAAACAGTAATATTTTTACCTTCAATTTTAACCAAGCAGAAAACTCTTTGCTATGCAAAGTCTCTCTCCTTCTCAAAGATAAAGAACGATGCTTCCTATTTATCATTGTTTTATGTTCCCTGTAGATAAAAAAATATGAATAGTTTAACAGATATATATGTAAGATATACATATTCAATTTTGTTACCTGATATAGTCATCGAACAAATCACAGTTGAACAAAACTGTGCGATGTGCCATCTCCCGCTCTTCATTGCTTAATGTCTTCAATGTATATGATCCAGGAATTCCTCCTGTTTGAGGAAGTGATGGAAAACTGGGTTCAATTTGCTCATATTGTTCTTCTTCATTTCTCATTGGTCTGCTCATTCTTGTAGTAAGATCAGACAAATACATTGAACAGAAATCCATACATTCTTGAGCTAAGTAACCGTTCACGATAGAACCTTCGGGATGATTCTTGTTTCGAACATAAGACTTTAATGTGAACATATTTCTTTCAGTTGGATACATCCAACGAAAAGAAACAGGTCCTCCGAGAAGTATTTCAGTTGGAATATGGACAGTCAGATGCAGCATGCATGTGAAAAATGATGGGGGAAATATTTTCTCCAACTCACACAAAATTAATGGGGCATCTGTCAACATTTTTTGCAAGAAAGACTTCGACAACTTCTTAGCACAAAGATCTCTAAACAAATGGCACAACCGAATAACACCCACCCTTACATTATTGGACAAAAGATGACGGATTGCTATTGGAAGCAACTCATGCAGTAGAACGTGATAATCATGAGTCTTCAAAGATTTTAGCTTCAACTCTCTTCTGTTGACCCGTTTAGATATGTTGCTTGAATAGCCATCAGGAACTCTAATAGTCTCTAATACTTCCAAAAATTGTTTTTTTTCAGTAGGTGTCATCACATAAGAAGCACATGGAAGTTGCCATTTATTTTCATTGATACGCACAGGATGCAATTCTGGTCTGATGCCCCAATCCACCAAGTCACGTCGAGATCGTAAATCATCTTTTGTCTTCCCCTTGACATTTAGAAGAACTGAAAGCAACATTTCACATATATTCTTTTCAATATGCATTACGTCTAAGCAATGACGTAGCAAATTGGTTGACCAATAAGGCAAATCAAAAAAGATACTCCTCTTCCTCCAATTGTAACAGGTTTCTGTGGAAACATTCTTTCTCTTTCCAGATTTCATTTGACCCTTCCCGAACGAAAAACTGAAATCTTTCAATTCATTAAGCACATCAGTTCCAGACATACGCTGAGGTGGATCATCGGTCTCTATAGTATTATCAAATCTTCGACGATTCATTCTATATGGATGATCCTTTGGCAAAAATCGTCGATGTCCCATAAAACTGAAACTACAACGATGTTTCAGTCTTCTGGATCGTGTATTCTTCATACAAACTGGACATGACAGTTTCCCCTTCGTGCTCCATCCAGACATCATTGCATAAGCCGGAAAATCATTGATTGTCCACATAAGCGCAGCGCGCATCTGAAATATGTCTTTCGAACATGCATCGTATGTGCGCACACCCACATCCCAAAGAAGCTTCAACTCTTTTATTAAAGGTTGCATGTATACATCAATATCAATGCCAGGATCAGAAGGACCAGATATGAGTATACTCATGAAAGTGAAAGGTTTTTTCATACACAACCATGGGGGAAGATTATAAATGTGTATAAAAACTGGCCATGTGCTGTGCGAAGTAAGCATCTGCCCAAACGGATTAAAACCGTCGCATGAAAGACCCAGCCTCACATTACGCACGTCAGCTGCAAAATCAGGATGTCGAGCATCAAATCTCTTCCATGCAAATCCATCTGCAGGATGAACCAACTCATCATCAGTCTTCTTTCTCTCGGTATCATGCCATCTCATTTTTATTGATATGTCATCAGACATAAAAAGATTCTGGAGTCTGGGAATCAATGGAAAGTGCCACATTACTTTCTGTGGAACGCGGGATGGTGTTCCATCAGATTTTGACTTCCAGCGGGATGTGCCACATTTTATACAATCATTTCGTTCAGCGGTTTCCTCCCAGAATAAACTGCAATCTTTCGGGCAAGCATGAATTTTGTTTCTTGAAAATCCAAGTTCCTCAACTAACTTCCATGCCATATAGTGGTTTGAGGGAATATCTGCATCATCTGGAAGTAAATCCTTCAAGAGGGTAAGAATGTAATCGATTGCTGTATTAGAAATCCCATACATAGTTTTCCCATGAAATAATCGGATTAAAAATTCCAGCTTTTTCATTTTATCGCATTGCCGATATACTGGAGTCGTGGCAGCATCATTCAATTTTTTCACCCTATCAATATCATCATTTTCACTAGATGCATCAGCTGTCCTCATATCGAAGTCTTCTTGAGTCGAAATCCTTTCTTTTTCATGATGACGAATAAACGGAAACCGATCATCTAACAAATTCTCCATTCCAGTCTTTTCATTTCGATCATCACCAATTTGAGATTTCGTTTTCTCCCCATTGTGATACCACAGAAAGTAGTTTGCTTGAAACCCATTTTTGGTTATGTGGTAGCTGACTTCTTCACGGCTCAACCAAGGTCTACCAACACAATTGGAACATGGGCAGTGTATGCGACCACTATCTGAAGCATTGTCAAATGCAAAATCTATAAAGCTCTCCAAATTGTTTTGAAAATCATCTGAGATCCGATCGGTTTCATACATCCAACTTCTGTCCATTCTGTAAAAAGAATTTATATAAGTCATTTTGTCATAAACAATTCAATAGGCATTAACTATAATAGAATATACATTTAAGTAAACGATAAAGGAAGAAAATAATCAAGGTATCAACTACACATGTCAAAAAAACATACAAATGTGTTATTGAAAAAATGTAAAACCAACAAGAACTTAATGTGTTATATCACATAACAGCATGACTCATCCCATAACCATATTAGTAGGGTATCATGAACATGAATAACATCAACCTTGTGCCATCCTCCTACCCTACATGACCCCAACCACATGCCACATCTTATTATAGCCTTATCACATCACACCTCATCGAAAAACACTAGGGAAATCATAGTACATCTCACCTGAAGACACATGGACAATCACATCGCATCTTGCCTAAAAACACATGGTCAATCACTTTTGAAGAAAGAGTAGGGAATGTTGTACCCCACTCTCTTGGATTTTAATGATCACAATCACTCTCATAGTGATCTAATGTTGTTTCAAGTGTTCTTGTTAATAGGCATGATTTCAGGAGCAAGAAGTGGCAAAAAAAAGGAAAAGTGGACTTTTTTCAAGTCCACCGGCCAGCCGGTGTAGGACCACCGGCCAGCCGGTAAGGGCACCGGCCAGCCGGATCCAGCCCATCGGCCAGCCGGTGGACAAGGCAGAAGGGCTTGCCCTCTGCCAGGTGCCACCGGTCAGCCGGTGTCTGGCCACCGGCCAACCGGTGGGCCCAGACAGAATGGGATGTCTTTTGTCCAGACCACCGGCCAGCCGGTGGCCTCCTCACCGGCCAGCCGGTGGAACTCTTTGGAATAGTGAGACCTACTGTCTCACCACCGGCCAGCCGGTGGCCTTCCCACCGGCCAGCCGGTGGCTCCTGGGCAGAAGCTCTCTCCACCTTCCAAGGACAGCCCCGCCCACCCCCATGGACAACCCACCCACCCCTATGGACACCCCTACCCCCTAGACAACCCAACCACCCCCGTGGACAGCCCACCCACCCCCCTCGACACCCCTTCTCCCTATGGACAGCCCCCCACCTCCTTGGATAGCCCGCCCACCCCCCTGGACACCCCTACCCCCTGTGGCCAGCCCACCCACCCCCCCTGGACAGCCCGCCCACCCCTCCTTGAGAGCCCGACCACCCCCGTGGACAGCCCGTCCACCCTTGTGGACAGCCCGCCCACCCCCGTACCCCCCTGGACACCCCGTACCCCCCCCCCCCCCCCGGGATAGCCCCGCCCACCCTCCCAAACAGCCCACACCCCCCTCCCCTGCAACCCCACCACCACCACCTAAACATACCAACCCCCCTGGACACCCCACACACCCCTCCCCCACCAGGACACCCCACCCAGACCCCCAGGACAGCCCACACCCCCTGGACAACCCCACCACACAACAACTCACCATCTCACAATAACCATCGACACCATGTTACATCGACCAACCATCTCACCAAAACAACCACATATCACAATAAAAATATTGCACATCACAAACCACCGCACAACCAAAACCACCTCACCACATTATACACCACAACTTCATCACACAACACCTCCACACGACACAACACCACCACACATCATCACTATCATACAACTTCATATGACACATCCATGCCCACTAACCATCACATTACAACCCCACATATCACAAAGCCCAACTGGTCACCTCAATCCCCATAAAACAGCCTACAACATACAATGAAACACAACAAAAAACCTCTCATAGAGGCAACATACCCCAACTTCCACAAATTATTTATTCAAGGTCTTTTATTACATTACCCCTTTATTTAGCATGGACATTATAACACAACTGATATTCTAGGGGAAACTAATTAATTAACAAAATATTTATTCATTTCCCTATTTTACACGGTGAAATCACATCAAAATCCAAACTTAAAACTAAAATATTAGATCAATAACAATAAAAACAAGGTACCATATGTGTATAAAGAAAAAATTACTTGATTTGAGATGATTCAAATGGGTTTTCACCTATTCGGATGGGGGATTTGGAGAGCAGCAGAGAGCTGGTGGTGGATTGATAACTTAAAACTAAAATACTAAAGCAATAACAATAAAAATAAGGAATTATATGTGTATAAATGAAAAGATACCTGATTTCAGATGGTTTTCACCTCTTCGGATAGGGGATTTCGCGAGATGAGAGCAGTGGAGCGGATGAAATTAGGTTCTGTGCGAATGGGGGAGAGCTGGATTTGGGGGAAATAATTCCCAACGGTTTTAAAGAACCGTTGGGAAAGAGATGCTAAGGACCCCTTTACCAACGGTTTGAGGAAACCGTTGGCAAAGGGGTGACCCTTTCCCAACGGTTCTTTTGAACCGTTGGCAAAAGGTGAATAACACACCCCTTTACCAACGGTTTCTTCAAACCGTTGGCAAAGGGGTGGCTTTTCCCAACGGTTTCAATGAACCGTTGGGAAAGGCTTTCTTAATCCTTCAAACCCAACGGTTTTAGCAAACCGTTGGTAAACTCCCGTTGGGAAAAACAGCATTTCCAGTAGTGATAGGAACTTCTATATTCATGTATATTGTAATTGATTCATTCTCTGGAAAAATAGACACACATTTACATCACCATAACATATGATTAGGTTTCCAACATGTAAAATGAAACAGTTAAATAAAAATTATATGAGAATATTTTTTCAATATATAAATATAAATAATTTAAATACAATGATTAATATGGAAAAAAATTCCTTCATTTAACTATACACACTTCAAAAAAATGTTTCAAACATATTATGAGTCCAGAAGAATGAAAACATAGATTATATTTCACTACTTATGGGTTGGGCAGTAGGTTGATCATAAACTCTTAAAATATAAGGCGCCAAATTGATCATAAAATAAAATGAATAAATTAATTTCATTATGAAACATCTAAAATAATTATTATATGAAATATATATTTAAAATTTGTCAATAATACCAAACATTTCCTAAATAATGGAATTTGAGATGGAAAAACATCACCACTTATCATGAATTACGTAAACATTACATAAAATAAAACATGGAAATAATATTTATATATTAATATATTAATTAAGTACTATAATAATATCAATTTTCATCTATACACTTTATTAATATAAATTATACACATGAATTATTCAAATTTCATCACATCGATGTCTATAGTTATGATCATTTATACAGCTTTGATAACACTAGTGTTCATAATATTTCTATATAAAAAGTATATTATTAGGATGAAATTAAATTTACTATTGGTTATTATCTTTAATAATTTCTGATGTTTCTAATTCCATTAATGAGTGTTTTAGAATTTACTATTAAATTGGATGCCAATAATCATCATGTTTTGGTTCTTTTTGTCAAACAAAAGGGTTTTCCTTAAATGATGAAAACTATATTGATATAACATCTCTCGAACCAAAATATAATATTAATTTAAATATTTATATCATATTATACTCATATATATGTATTTATAGTTATCTGCGATATAAATGTATATTATTTTTCAAGTCGAAGGTTAAACAAACCCAAACAAAAATATACTCTGACTTAATGAATGATTATGATGTAGTTTTATTGTAATATCATTATAAAAAAGTTTAAAGATATTATTTTTTGTTTATTACTGTTATATTTATTAATTTTAATTAATTATAAGAATTATTAATGGTTATGAAAATGGTATATGATTTGAATAAAATGTGATCTTCTTAGAACAGTTAATTTAAACAATTAAATTTTTTATGATATGTTATTATCATATCATAAATAGGATCTATAATTTTACATTCCATAAAAAAAAATTCATAAAAATATAATATTTATTCTATAATACCCTACTTATAACCAACCTTGTTAGAATTTTATAAAAAATGAAATACATTGTGTCATGGAGGCTGTAGTCTGCACAATGCAGGAAAGATAATTTTATTTTTCTTAATGGATGTATCATATGAAAAAATAATTTTTATTATCTGAATATAGTAACAATAAATTGTATTAATTATAGTATTATCATTATATTATTTTTTAGAAAAAAATTTAAAAAATATAATTATGAAGAAAACTATGTACTTGATTGTACTCAAATCGGTAACACGGATTTTCCTTAGAAGTATGCTTTTTAAATGAAGTCCTTATTCTAAGAAATTTCTAGTATAAGATTATTTTATATTTAAGGTATTATGTGTTTAATAAAAATGAAATGTTTTTATGGGGAAAAATAATTTTTTATGAGTTCCTTTAAGGGGTGGTTAGCGGCCCTTTTTATAAGTTGTGAAAATGAACTTTTTGTAAATATTTCAACTTAATATAAAGGATTCCCATGTTAAAAATTTATATAAGATACTAAAATAGAAAATAATGGAGTTTTTAAGATACATGGTTTTTATATTCTTCATAAAATCATTTCTGTACATGTTTTTATCATGTTTTAGTACCTTTAACCCTTGAAAAGTTACTTTCACTATTTCAGCTTTAACTACGATAATTACTTATTACCAAAGTTAAATTAAAATTTATTGCCAAAATTAAATTAATAATTATTAGATAATTTGATGTTAATGATTATAAATTTGATATTCATTTTTTGTTATTCAATTTTCCTAAGTGTTAGGAATTAATTTTAATGTGACCAAAGTTTAATATATTAAAAAATTTGTGAGAAAATATTACTTTAGTTTAAAAAAAAATTATGGGTTTGTAAATTATAATTAATATTAGAATATTTATAATTCCTAATATAAATTTAATTTTTTATTAACTAATGGTTTTAATAAATTTCTTACATACATATAATTTCATTAAATTAGTAGTTGAAGAAGAAATTTTATTATTTCATTATTAACCTTCATTTTTTTAGAAAAATCACAAAAAATAATCCTAATATAATATCATTATGGTGAATCCAAATATGATGTTTATTTTTATAATATTAAAATCCAACCTTATAAATTTAACCTTTTCTATATACTTTTAAATTATGCTTCTTTAAAATATACATTACATTGTAGAATAGGATATAGTGTTTCTCTATTGTAGTGGTGTCTCAATTATTACATTCTCCCCAACCATAAATAATATCATCTTAAAAATTGTTGTTTATATAATCTTTTGAATATTTGTGGACACATGTTCCTCATTGCTTGTTATGAATCCAACATTTCTTCTTCAAGTGTGTGATTTTCCAAAGGAAATTCAGTAATCAAGTTGTCTAATTCTTCATTAATTTCATTATATTGGAAAACAATATAGAATAGTTCCTCATTGTGATAAAAATTTCCAAATATATCCTTCATAATTTATCACATGTGTTTGTTCCAAAATTTATTTCCATAGTAATGAAACAAAGATGATTTCATGTAATTAGGAATGGTTAAGAGGAATAAATAATTAATAACCAACAAAATAAATTATTTTTTGTATTTAAATATGTATAATAAACCTAAGGATTATGTAAACCTTTTAAAAAAATCATAAAATTCATTTATATGGTATGACCATCAAGAATACACTATCCACCACTTTAAATTCCATGTCTTTCCTTTAATTTATAGAATATCATTTTTTTATTTTTACGAATATTTTATATCATATTGAATATTTAAAAGATTTACAAATGTCACCTTTAAAATATTTGGGATAACTAAAATTATATCTCAAACTTCTTCATAAATGGTTTTATAATCATACCTCTCCCATATAATTCATCATACAGTGTTGTCTGGATGCTTGAATGGAATCTATTATTATATGAAAATTCCATCAAAGATAGATACTGATCCAACATACCTGTATTTCATGTGAAAATGATATCATCATGTCATACAAAGTATAGATTATCTTTTAGGACTTCCAATATTTCTAGGAAATAAATAATGTAAATAGATGTTCCTCAATGTTGAGACCCATTTGAATATTATTCCATAATTTCATTGTAAATTGAAGGTCACTATCAGATACTTTATATATCAGTACCCCATGAATCCTTATTATTTCATTGATATATATCAATGAATGGAGTTCAAGTGTTATATCTTCTCTTATGACTAAGAATTGTTAATACTTAGTAATATTATCATTAATAACCCAGATAGTATCATTCTTTATCAAATTCATTTTGAGTCTGATGACTATGTCAATGGTAATATTTTACCACTTCCATTTTTGTATAAGAAGATGATTCCTGAATCATTTTGGATTTTTCATCCTTCACCTGCTAAGATAATATTCATCTTAACACAAAATTCTTCATTGTAACTTTAGACAACCCCACCTGAAATTTTTTATAAAATCCATATTCATCTTTGTGCTACCATGATATATTAAGAAATTTTAGTTGTGTATTTCACCTGGAAGTTCCCTATACAATTCTAGTATAGATTAAATTTATAACCACTTTCCAATATTCAATAATATATTTATATAAATAAATATTATCAATTTCCAACAATTCATTTTTTAATATTCTTTTGTTAATTCTCATAATCCTATTGGGACTTCACTATATTTTATATTAAGGATGATTTTGATATTTCTTGAAAAGGAAATGATGGATCCCCTAGTCTGAAAATCACTATATCCATCTTTACTATATCTCTATATATAGGATCCATATTAATATTCATCATTTTAAAACACTATGATCCATCCTACTCATTGCATTATCCACCCTTTTTAAATTCATAGCATGATATTGTATAGTAGTATAATAGTAAACGAGAATTTAATACAATATTACTTACATATTATTGAGCTCCATATAAGAAAATTAATACTTCAACCTTGTAGGGATTATATATATCCCAAATTTTACAATAGAGGTACAGTGTTTATACACTATAATAAAATATAATGGTATCATATAAAATTTTAAGAGTTGAATAGTTCTATTAATTGATTTTATATCACATTTATTCATATAATTTTACTATAACATTGTACATATGGACATAACCATGTCTATTATTAAATGAAACCCTATATATTACAAATACCTCCTTACCAAACGGTACATTTAATATATATTCCTTAATCAGTCACCTCATAAACTTTTCAAATCATTATTCACATTCTAATGATCATGTGAATTTAATCCCATGATATTTTAACTAGTTTAACATGTTAGCTAACTAAGGAAAATATTTAACAAACGCCCAATAGTTACAAACTAATCTCATTAACATTTATATATCATTTATGTTTCTTAGTGTATGACAGTGTATGACTACATTTTTCATTTAAGGGTCAATAAATATGTCATCATTGGATATAATATATTAGAGGGAAAAAAAATTTATCCAAAATTCACAGTTAATATGATTCTAATATAAATCTTTTTTTTCCGAGGGTCTCCAAAATAATTTTCATATAAAAAACAAGCTATTCATAAATCATCATAGAACTTATAGTATATCAATTTGTCCTCAATTATAACCACAACAAAGTTATCTATATTCTTCTTGAATATTAAATTATTTGGATACATTATGGTGGATATTGTATTAGTAAATCCAAAAGGAATTACCAAAAACTCATAATGTCTATATATTGTTTATAATGTCTTATTTGGTATATAATTCTCTTTCACCCCTAGGTAATGATATCCAGAGAAACGTTTGATCTTTAAAATGTATTGGGATATTTGGATTGATCAAATAAGTTGAAATATTTATTAAAGGTTAGTTAATATTTAATTTAGTGGTTTAATCTCCCTATAAATGATATGTGGTTTCATTGACCCATCGATAATTTTTTTTGAATAAAATAGGTGATCCCCAATATGAAAGCCTAGTTCTTATAAATCTCTTACCACATAAATCTCATAAAATTTTTCTCAACCCACCAACTCCTCTATTTCCCTTTTGTAAGTATTTTTAGATATAAAATTTTAATTAGGATTGATTTCAATAGATAACTCAACTTCAAACTGTGGTGGAAGACCAAGTGATTCTTTTGTAAAAGAGTGAATGTATATTTCATACAACAAGGGATTTCTATATTCTTAGAATGTTTTTCTCATCCTCAAATCTCATTTGAACTTCCACTGTACCCAAAATTTCATCTTGAATATCTACTGGGGTTATAGACATAATTTATATTATGATGTTTCCCTCATGAAGACATGAGATTCCACTTCATCTTCACAAATAAAAATATAATATTTTTTGAAATTAATTTTTCTTTGTACTTTTAAATATAATATATACCAATGGTCATATAAAATTCATCCATAAGTATGATAGGAATATTTTAGAATAGTTTTTTGCAAGAATCATGATTTGTTGTTCCTGGCCCATATTTGTTGCAATATAACTCCCACTTTGGGCTTTATTTGAAAACTCCATTGATATTGTACATGAGAAAAATATAAGTATTTGGGACGAAATATAATATATAAAATTGTGTAATAATCTATAATCAAATAAAACAATAAAAATCATTAATGAAACATTATAATAACCTACAACTATGTCATTAGGAATGTTTACTTCAACTTTAGTAATCCTATATGCATAGAACTCTTTCCATGTATTTTTTGAGGTAAATTTTCATAATGTTGTAGTAACTAGTTTAGAAACTGTCTATCATACATATAGTTAAGTCACATAACAATAAAAAATTTATACTTACACATGCATTGGTGAATCAGGCGATCTTTTCCTCCACACTTGTAAAAAATTGATGTACAATTCATATAAAATATAAGGACTTTCTTCCTAAACATATCACATAAAAGAAATAACATCCTACATATTTTTGCTAATATATTGACTTCTCAATACATAATACATATCCAACATCTTCTTCTCTTAATTTACCGTGAATACATATGTCTTAGGGAACTTATTTTTTTTCTGAGTGGCACATGAGACTATAAATTTATATTATTTAAAGGTATATGATACAAATTCCCTTCTATGGATACACTTTAACAAATCAAAGTGATGATATATACTAATTTTTCTCTACAATAATAATTCACAACATGGCTACATATACTTGTAATTTTAGACTCATATTTAGTAGAATTTTCAACCTATTTTTTTATATGATCAAGGAATATCCCTGACACTTATAAATTATTCTCATGATTAATGTATTTGTATAGAATAAATCTAAAAAACATAACCATTTAATGCACCAAATCACATATTCCACTTCAGTGTTTTGAATTAGAAAACAAAATTCTTTCAAATATCTATTTAGATGATAGACCTCCATGATAGATTTTTTCTTTTCATTGTATCCCAATGTATAGAAGATATTCTCTAAGGACGTGATCAATTAATAAAATACAAATGGACTAGTAGTTCCATTGAATAATGGGGGTCATTATCACATAAAGAGGTCCAATATAGTTACACCATTTATCCATGAGTATATTTACTTAGGTGAATGTTTTTTTTTCTTGTACTGGGTTCATTACAAAAATATGGTTTTGAAAATATCATCCTCACCAATATCTTCATCAACTTATTCAGGTGAAATATCCTAAAACAAACTATGAGTGTTGATACTATTCAACTTCATCCTATTAGTCTCCATATTTCTATAATTTAATACACATAATTATATCATAAAACTGAATTTTAAAATAAAAATACTGTTATTATTTTTGAATTTTTCTACTGAAATATATAAGGGATTTTTTGTATAATTGTCTTATCGATCTTTTTTTCTTTAAATATAGTACCAAGGTTCCCAAAAAAACATTCACTAATAAAAGTGGAAACATATTGGATTCCAGAAAACAAAATTCGATTGTTATATTACATTATTGGAACAAAATATTAGAGGTCCCATTATATTAAACAATATATTATTCTTGGAATAATAGATAAAATCTTTAAATACACTTGAATGTATAAGATACAATATGAACACAATGTGATAATTTTATTTACCCTTCCATTACATATTTAAAATTACCCATTATCCTCATCTAGGATTCACGTGGAAAGGAAAAAAAATGGGTGAGGTCAGATTCCCAGTATGTGGTAACATTCAAGGGAATATTACATATCATGAAAATGGAATAAGTGATATGGAATGAATTAATTAAGAACAAGAGTCCCTTATCAACTAAAAATTGATGACATGTTATATCCAAGATAATAAATGCAAACATTGATAACAATAATCATTGAATTCATAATTATTGAATGTATAATTTATGAAATCAAAAAATATTATCAATTTCCTATTGAAAGACACTTATCATATTATTAGTAGAGGTTTAAACAAAAATCCAACATGTTTTTTATCATGAAATATGTCGATCCATTGAAGGGATTTATAATTTTTGGCTGCACATATTACCTTGTTAATTCAAATGTATTCACTATATTATTCATCAATTCCATTCATAATATCCTCTATGGAACTATTTTTCGAATATAATATGGATATAAATATAATTAAGAACACAAAATCAGATACCTACTCATTAATGAGTATAATGCAATGTCAAGGATAGAATCCATTTAAAAACATAAAATTTGGTGGGTTTTATCAAAGGAACATGAATTCTCCATGTCATTGAAATATATTGGAAATGTTAATTCGAATTTTTATATTCACACATGGAATATAGTAATTGGGATCAATAATTTACATTGATGGATAGTAAAGGAATGGCCAGATATGTCATTTATTGTGGTTTTTATGTGCATGTGAATATTCTAATGCATATCCTCTAAGACTTTCCGGCTAGGGGAGTAGTCCTAGGAACACGATTCATGAACATGAGTGATGATTTAGTCAATTATAAACAAATATTTTTTTTATTAGAACTAAGATCATCTATTCAATAAATTCATTCACTTTCCAGTATCTATAAAAGGATGTACTTTTAAAAGATGAGACAAACATTTACATTGCCAAAACATAGGATGGATTTCGAACCGTGGAAATAGAAAATATTAAATCAAAAGAATGTGATATGGGGAAAATAATATAGACTTGAAAATCAAGAAATTTTTCTAAATATTAGGTAAATTTATTTCTATAAGAATGTGTGGACCATACAAAATAAAAAGGTTTCCAATATTACATGTGTCTATGAGAATGAAAATTGAGATTGTACACCTAACTTATAGCATGAGTATAAATTAAATATTAACAACATTGAATAATTGGAATTAATGTAGATATAAAAAATAATTTAAAAGTAATTTCATGACATGAAATTTCATATAATAATCATACACACAACATAAATTAAATTAGATTCACATTATAAAACATTACTCAAAGAGAGGACTTTGGGATAGAAACCATTATCACTTTTATCAACTTCGATGAATGTACTTTAACCTCATGTATCGTAAATATATTTATCTAAATAACATAATTTATAATTTTACTCATATATATTTTAATTTATACTCTTAAAAAGTATTCATTCCCTACATGAATTCTTTTGATTTTTCACAAATTTGTTTATAGTTTTGATTATTAGTACTAGATTCTCAACAACATTGTTCATAATAATTATTATTAAAAAATAAATCCTTAATTAGTCATTTAATATACTATTGTGTATTATTTATAACAATTTATTATGTATCAAATTCCTTTCATGACTCTTGTGGACATTATCCTTGTAGATGAAGTCAATAATTAGCAGTGAGTTTTGATGAATGAAGGGGGTTTCCTTAATTGATGCATAAGGTATTAATATAACATCTGTATAAAAACAATTTTGACACATTTTTATAATAATATACCAGTAAATATGTTTTCATAGTACCCCATGACATAAAGTCAAAGCGTTTTTCAAGTATGTGGTCAAACTAACACAAACAAGAACATACACTAATTTAATGAATTATTATGCAGTGTTTTTTGTAATATCATTATACAGGAAAAATAATAATATTATTATATAGTGTTTATTATTTTGATATATCATAATTGTATGACTTTATAATAATAAGTAATGGATATTAAAATTATACACAGTTTGAATAAAATGTAGTTTAATTATCATGCCTATTTTGAACGATTAAATTAATGATGATTGTTTTATTGATCATATCCCTAACAGGATTACTAATTTTACATAAGAGATTCTTAATTTTCGTGATCCAATAATTTCATACATAGATAATACATCTTTTTAGATTAATATTCAAAACATGACACAAACAAATGCCTGAGGACTATAATATTTTAATGTACATGGATGTCAGGTACACCCTATTAAAATTTGGTTTAAGATCTATAACATCTACCCAAAAGATATTATCACATAGTACTCCTCTTAGAAGTACCCTAACTTATCCCATATTTATAACCTATAGAAGGAAACATAATAAATGGTGATATAATATGATCAATAAGGGAAAAAATAATAGATTTCAATCTATGATATTGAGAAACCATAAGATGCGGTCAAGTTTATGTGATCATGAACATAACAGACGAAGGTCTCATCCATCCTATCTTAGACCATAAAAAACTAGTAATGGGAAAAAATTATTTTCCTCAATGATGGCCCATTATTATGATAAATTATTATAAATCAATCATGAACCATAATTTAATACCATAAAAGTGAGGTACGATCAAAAATATTGAAAACAATTTCATATGTCATGGTTAACTACCCAGACAATCAACATAGTTGATTTTGAATCATTACGGACATCCTATTTTGGAAAAGGACACATATATTTCTCATAGTGGATTAATCCCATAGACGTTTTTCATATAGTTATCTCTTGATATATAAATATTTACCAAATGTATTTAACGTAGATATAGTCCCCACCCATCTCATAATAAAATCCTTATTTATATAGGGCTTAAGATTGTAAAATATTTTTCATATAATAAACAATGAAATTAAATGGGTTTCATAAACATAATATCATAACATGTGTAAATGAGACATGTTTTATATTAATTTCATAACATCATCATAAAAAAACCGACATAAACAGTAGAGATTTACATAATAAGTTTAACATGGTATAATATGTGGAAGAGAAACTGGTTTCATTAGCATATTTTGATCATAAAACATTGAGATAAATAATAAGAATGTTTTTCATGGTTCATATCCCAAGTAAAAAATAATTTATATCAATTGATGTCATCTTAGATAGAAAATTATTTTGAAATATCATTTAAAATAAATTATATGTATTTTTTTAAATAAATATTCAAAGAATAAAAAAATTTCAAATTAATTTTAATTTTAAATAAACATGAAATCATATAAATTAATATTTTAAAACATTTTAAAACATTTTTTGAGCAATGAAATATTTTTTCCTTTGAATTTTTTTTCAATGTAAAAAACTCATTTAAAATTTATTGTTCTTTGGAATTAATTATGTCAAATTTACTAATTTCGAAAATATTAAGGATATTATTTTATTTTAACAGAAAATTTCAAAATCTTAAAGAGTGATTAAAATAATTATTTATTGATGACATTGGGGAATACTATTTTTGTTGTTCATGTTAAAAACAATTTTTCTTTTCACATTTGCAGTAAAATACAAATGAGAATTGTTTGTAAAAAATATGAGGATTACATTCATTTTTTTAAAGATAGAAATTTAAAAAAAAATGTATTTTAAAAATCATTTGGAAAATTTTAAAAATATTTTCAAGAAAATTTTTACAAATCATTGTTTTGTATGGAAAATGGGTTTTCGAATGAAGTGTTGAAGAAAGAAAATTGTCTTAAAAGATATATTTTAATCTCTTATTTACCTGTAGAGTAGAAAATTATGGGAAAAAATTATTATAACGACATTACCATATTATAAGAAAATTCATGAGAGATATTGGGAAATGGATGAAAATATTTTATAAAAGGAAACAAAATGATAAATAATTTGGATAAAGGATGATATTGTTTTGTAAAATCAATACCACATTCGATACTATGAAATGTAGGAACCATGAAGTAAAATAATTAAATGAAATGTAAAATATCATGAGTTTAAATAAATAAATTATATTGGATTTAAAAGGTGATTTCTATACACCTTGTAAAGGAAGATATTCTCATAACATAACATATCTCTCAAAAATGAAAAATTTTGACAGAAATAACTCACCGTCTTGTTAACTTTTGAACTGTAAACCCCTTTAAAGATTTATTCTCAAATGAATATGTATAAACCCTATAATATTTATCATATCCATATTAATTTACATTCATGGGAAGTATAGACTCATCCTAAAATAAATAAGCTTTGAATATAGAATGTGTCTTATTGAAGTAAAAAATTAGCCATAAATTCATTACCTTAAGTGACTACATTTATAAAATGTAAAACCACATGTATAATGAATATATGTTATTTATAAATAATGTCAATAAGAATTAAATATATATAAAAATATATAATTCTATGTAATAGTAACTTATGACCTTTTATTACCTATTTGTTTACAAATCCGTGATAATGTTATATTTTCAGACATTATTGCATTGTTTCTTATGTAATTTTTTATTTATTTTTGGTCCTCTTAATTTCATCATGGTTCCACAATCCTCATAATTTTTACCATGTTACATATCATATATATTAATAATATATTATTTTAGTTGTAAAGACCCGTAAATTTCAAGGAAATTTTTTTCTTAATTTTCTTTAAATTTTACAAGAACGCAGTTTCTGACAGCGCCTGATTCCGAGGCCCGGTGTGCCCGGAATCATTTTCCGAAGTTTGGCTCAGGTACGTTCAGTGAACGGACGAGCGGGGTTTTCTAACTTTTGAACCGGTGCCCGGAATCGAATTCTGAGGGCACCGATGAAATCGCAGCGCCGGTATTCGCTTAGAAACTCCTCTTTCGGAGTTGCGTTTGCTCGGGTGTGGTTTTTAATTTTCGGGCTTAAAGTTAAGAAATAAAATAATTTTGCGACAACTTTATTTTATTTCACTTACGCCGCTTGGAAGCCACTTGAAGCCACTTAAAGGCGGCTTGAACTGAGTTGAACTAGATAGGGTGCTATCCAGGAATATCCTACCCCCTTGGTAGGATATTTGTGAGGTGGGGCCCGCACGAGCCCCACCGTTTCTTTTCTTCTTAAGTAACGCACTCGCACCCCCCTATTAAAAGAAGTCAACCGTGTGTTTTTCTGGTTACGAAACGCCCCATTTAATTGGGCTGTTAATTTGTTACAATTAATTCTTTGAGATTAATTGATCGTTTCTTTTCTTTTGAAATTCAATTTCTTATCTTGTGTTAATAAAATAAGACTTGGGCTTATATTAATTTTTTTGAGTCTTGTCACGTTGGGAGGATTTGGGAGGCTTAAAGAACATCTTCTTCAACGACGAAGAACGTGAAGAACGAATCGGTCTCCGATGAAGAACGTCGTCACGTCCTTCTTCCGAAGAACGACGACACGCCATCCCTTGTTCTTCTTTCCACATCAATGGAAGAGAGACGCCGTTCCACCTCGGACAACCTTCGTCTTCGTCTACGAATCCTCTTCCGCGACGACGCGACGCCTTTCCGCGACGACGCGACGATCCCCCTCTTCCGCGACGAGCCTTTCCGCGAAGAACGCCCGCGCGCGACGATCAATGAGGTAGGGATTTATTTTGGGATTTACCCCCCCTTTTTTATTTATTTCCGTGAACGTTCTTTAAAAATTAAAGAACCGGAATCAAAGAAACAATTTTATTTTATTAAAATTGTTGGTTCATGTGTTGAACATTTTATTTCTCCCGTTGATTATCTCTAACGGGGAGGGTGTGGGCCAAACGAACACGGACCGATAACCCTCCGTCGTTCTTCGTTTTGTGTGGATTTGGTGGGCGACGACGGAACGTGCCGCAACGGATGTTTGATGATCCCGCAGTAAAGAACGGAACCCGGGAGGAACAACGGCGCAGACGGGAAGGAAAACGGGCCCCCAGAGCGACTCCGGCGGCCCGCGGAAGCCGGTGGCGGCACGGGTCGCCGGCGCGGCGGCGCCGGCGGCCGGAGGCGGCGGCACCCCGCGGGTGTCCAGCGCGACACCCCGCGGGTGCCGCGGGTGTCTAGCGCGACACCCCGCGGGTGCCGCAGGGTTGTCACGCGGCACCCCGCGGGTGCCCAGGGCGGCACCCCGCGGGTGTCGCGGGGTTGTCACGCGGCGCGTCCGGCTCTCTGGCCGACACCCCGCAGGTGCCACGGGGGTGTCACGCGTGGCGGCGGCTTTCTCCCGCGTCGGCCGCTCGGCCGAGCCGAGCCGGACCGGCCCTGGCCGGGCCGGGCCGGGCCAACCGGGTCGGACCCGACCCGGTTCGGGCCAACCAGGGGGGGTCAGGCCGGGTCGGCCTGGGCCCGGACCCCCCGTCTTCGGTCGACTTTCGTTCAAACGCCCGTAACATGAGCTACGGGCCTCCAAACTACTCGCTGTCAGCGGAAACACAATCCTTGGAGCGAGTCGGTCGTTTCGGTTTATCGCACTCAAAGTTTCGGAATACTTTGGGTTCGGCCGGGTTGGTTCGTACACGAAACCAACCGGGCCCTCGGAACGGAAACACTCATATCTTGAGCTACAGACGTCCGATTGACGTGCCGTCAGCTTTGTTAGTTTCCTCTTAGTGAGACGGATCTTTTGGCTCACTCCGCCCGAGGTTTGGACGCAAGTGGAGTACGGTCGGGTTGGTTTTGCCTTAAAAACCAACAGGGCCCCTAGGAAGAAAAGGCCAATAACACTCAGATCGGGCGTCCGATTGACGCGCCGTATTTTGCGTTGAGTTCCTCTTGATGAGACAGAACTTTTGGCATCCTTCACCTGAGTTTTGGATGCAGATGGATAGTGGCCGGGTTGGATCGCACTGAAATCCAACTGGACCCCTGGAACAGAAAAGCTGATATCTTTCAGACCAGACGTCTGTTTGACGAACCGTCAGCGGCTTTGGTGATCACGTTGAAAAACGGTCCCTATGAGTATACCCTATGAGTGTTCGGGGTATAGTTGAGTTACGTCGGATTGGTTCGCTCACGAAACCAACCGGGCCCCTGGGACGAAAAGGCTAATAACTCACAGACCGGGCGTCCGATTGATGCGCCGTCTGTTGCGTTGAGACCCCTATGACGAGGTGGTCCTTCGAGATACTTCCTTGTGGGACTTTGTGATACTTGGAGTATCGACCAGTAGCTCGTGGAGCGGACCCTCCCGGAGACGAGCGGGCGAAGCACGGAGACCGTGTAGCTGTCTGAGACCCGACGACTACTGATCGAACAACTCTGTGTGTGACAGAGGTGCGCTTGGTTGTAGCGGCACATGGGAGCGCTTGGTTGTAGCGGCAGACCCACGACAGAGGTGCGCTTGGTTTTAGCGGCACATGGGAGCGCTTGGTTGTAGCGGAAGACCCACGACAGAGGTGCGCTTGGTTGTAGCGGCACATGGGAGCCCTTGGTTGTAGCGGCAGACCCACGACAGAGGTGCGCTTGGTTGTAGCGGCACATGGGAGCGCTTGGTTGTAGCGGCAGACCCACGACAAAGGTGCGCTTGGTTGTTGCGGCACATGGGAGCGCTTGGTGGTAGCAGCTGGCCCACATTACTCGATAGGTGGAGTACTTCAGCTGTCTTAAGTTAGTGGGCAGTACCTCGAAGTTGTGACAGTACCAATGTACACTCCAGATATGGAGCTCTTCAGCAGTTACGGTTTCGATGATGAAAATCCTGGTTTGAGCTGAGACTTTTGACCTTGTGTTTGCCTCATGATTGAGATGGGTTACTTGATAACTTCGGTATATGTATGGGAATATATCTAAGTAGAGGTTATCTGTTGAGATCTTCTTGTGGTTATCTTTGTTGGTTTTAGTGAGACCTTGAGGGTCTCGGGGTCCCTACTGAGTATCGTTATACTCACCCCTGCACGGGCTATGCCCGCACTACGTTGTGTTGGTTGCAGACGACGGACAGCGTTGATCGTGGCTGAGGCTTGCAGAGTTGGACGGTACCTGGAGGTGGACCACTGGGCGGGACGTGCTCGGAGCGGACGGCGGGACCTGAGGAGCATTGAAGCTATATGTACCCACCCTTCAGGTCGGATTTCCAGTGGACAGCTCGGTGTAGCAGCTTTTTACTTTACAGTTGTTGTTTTCCATTTCGAGTTGTACTTTACTTTCAGTTGGGTTTGTATACTGGTCCATTTACATTTCTGCACTTCATTTGTACTCTGTTATTACTTAGTGTTTACTTTTCCGCTTGCTTACTCTGTGGTGCTTGTTTACATTACAAAGGCAATGCCTTCCCTTTTTACTGAGATTTTCGCCTTGGTGCTAGTCGCCAGCCCCTGGCCTATGGAAGGCGGGCTTGGGGTAGTCACGGCACGGGCCCCGAGGACGGGTCGTGACAAATTGGTATCAGAGGTGGTCGGTTCTACCGGGGACTCTGATCTTTCTTCTATGTGAAGCAATAGTGTTTAGCGTATTGGTTGTGGTAATCCTTCCAGGGAGTCCAGTGTTGGTGCGGCGGCCGACGTATCCGTACACCAGGACCCTGACTTCTGATTTCCGACTTAATTCACGAAAACATTGATTGCATGTGTGTTTCAAGTTTTCCTTGTGATTACTTGTGTCAGCTCACCAGGTATACTGTCCAGACCGTGGCGCACCTGTTTCTTTCAGGATGGCCCCACGATGACAGCCAGCTAGGATTCCGAGAGTGGAGCGTGATGACAGCCCACCGAGCGTCGAGGACTCGGTACAGGGCCCTTTGACAGCTGAGGCACCGACGGTACCTATACCCGCCGAGGCACCGATGCTACCAGCCCCAGCCGCTGACGATGAACGTCGCCTTAGTGCACTGCATGAGTTCCAGCGCCAGCGACTACCCAGGTTCCGCGGGGAGACGGACCCTCAGGCCGCCGAGGACTGGCTAGAGGTAGTTGTTCGGGTTTTCAGATTAGTGAGGACACCAACAGACCTCATGGTGATCCTCGCAGCGAGTCTCCTGCACGCGGCAACAGGCAGATGGTGGAGCTTGATGCTCCAGGTTCACGATGAGGCCTCCCTCATCTGGACGGACTTCGAGAGCCTCTTCCTCTCAGAGTTCGTCCCGGACACCCTCCGTGCGGTGCGCATTCAGGAGCTTTTTCAGCTGCGGCAGGGCAGCTTGACGGTAGCCCAGTACGCGGCGAGGTTCACCGACCGTTCTCGCTACTCGACATACATGGTACGGGACCCCTTCTTCCGGGCCCGGACCTTCGAGCAGGGATTGAGACACGAGATCAGGGCATTGTTGATCTCCCTCAGCATCCCGACCTAGGCAGGAGTGCTAGAGAGAGCCCTTCTGATCGAGAGCTTTCTGGATGAGTCTACAGCGAGGCCTACCGCAGGGCGGCAGGTGGCGGAGTCTTCGGCAGCAGGTAGCCGACGGATGACTCAGGGTTCCGGCAGACGACCTCGGGACACTGGCTCAGCAGTGCGGGGCACACAGCGCGAAGCCAGCCTTCCGAGAGGTAGGCAGTGCTACTCGTGCGGCGGGCAGGGCCACATGGCTCGTGACTGCCCGACCCACTGTACCGAGGAGCAGCAGACGGTGGATGGGCCACCCAGGTAAAGGCAGAGGGTCGACCGTGGCGGTCCGCAGGGAGGAGGCGGACGAGGAAGAGGAGATGGCCGAGCAGCAGGTGGTGGGAGACGCTTTGAGGCTCTGCCACCACCACCACCAGGCGGTCCACCCCGACCGTAGGGGACAGGAGGACATGGGAGAGCTCATCTTCAGGCAGTTGAGGCCTATGATCATGGGGCTCCAGGAGCAGATGGACATGAGCGGGACTAGCTCCAGACCTGGAGACTTTTGTTCATGTTGCTTCTAGTTTTGTTGATGTATTTTTGTAGATGCTTTGTGTCTTTGTACTTGAGCTGCAGTAATAAAAGACACCTTTTCTTTAGGCATTTACTTCCCTTTCCTCTCTTGTGTTGTTACTAAGAGGTTCCAGTTTTGACTGTTGACTTGACCTTCACTTGTGAGATATCTACTGGCGGAGACCCAGTTACCACACACTGATGCCGACAGTGTGACTCAACCCTTGGAGGTGAGAGTAACGGTTGGATCTCTTGGTAGTAGCGTCGAGGCCTTACGACGTCATCCTTGGTATGGATTAGTATCATCCATGTCGAGATTGACCGTATTAGGCGAAGAACGTGGTTCATCCAGGGGATGAGACCAGATTTCTCTTATCGGCAAGGAAGAAATCATTGCAGCTCTAGTGGGACCAGAGGTGGTCCGGGCCATGATAGAGATGGTCCAGGTGAGCACATGGGAGCGGAAGGCTCAGATGCGTGCTCAGTACCGCCTTTGTATCTCTAGTTTGTGTTGAAGCTTTACGGGGACGTAAAGCCCTGTGGTGGGAGTAATGTAAAGACCCGTAAATTTCAAGGGAATTTTTTTCTTAATTTTCTTTGGAATTTTATAAGAACACAGTTTCTGACGGCGCCTGATTCCGAGGCCCGGTGTGCCCGGAATCATTTTCCGAAGTTTGGCTTGGGTACGTTCAGTGAACGGACGAGCGGGTTTTTCTAACTTTTGAACCGGTGCCCGGAATCGAATTCTGAGGGCACCGATGAAATCAAAGCGCCGGTATTCGCTTAGAAACGCCTCTTCCGAACTTGCGTTTTCTCGGGTGTGGTTTTTAATTTTGGGCTTAAAGTTAAGAAATAAAATAATTTTGCGACAACTTTATTTTATTTCACTTAAGCTGCTTGGAAGCCACTTGAAGCCACTTAAAGGCGGCTTGAACTGAGTTGAACTGGATAGGGTGCTATCCAGGAATATCCTACCCCCTTGGTAGGATATTTGTGAGGTGGGGCCCGCACGAGCCCCACCTTTTCTTTTCTTCTTAAGTAACGCACCCGCACCCCCCTATTAAAAGAAGTCAATCGTGCGTTTTTCTGGTTAAGAAACGCACCATTTAATTGGGATGTTAATTTGTTACAATTAATTCATTGAGATTAATTGATCGTTTCTTTTCTTTTGAAATTCAATTTCTTATCTTGTATTAATAAAATAAGACTTGGTCTTATTTTAATTTTATTGAGTCTTGTCACGTTGGGAGGATTTGGGAGGATTGAAGAACATCTTCTTCAACGACGAAGAACGTGAAGAACGAATCGGTCTCCGACGAAGAACGTCGTCACGTCCTTCTTCCGAAGAACGACGACGCGCCATCCCTCATTCTTCTTTCCACATCAATGGAAGGGAGACGCCGTTCCACCTCGTACAACCTCCGTCTTCGTCTACGAATCCTCTTCCGTGACGACGCGACACCTTTCCGTGACGACGCGACGATCCCCCTCTTCCGCGACGAGCCTTTCCGCGAAGAACGCCCGCACGCGACGATCAACGAGGTAGGGATTTATTTTGGGATTTACCCCCCCCCCCCTTTTTTATTTATTTCCGTGAACGTTCTTTAAAAATTAAAGAACCGGAATCAAAGAAACAATTTTATTTTATTAAAATTGTTGGTTCATGTGTTGAACATTTTATTTTCTCCCGTTGATTATCTCTAACGCGGAGGGTGCGGGCCAAACGAACACTGCCCGACAACCCTCCGCCGTTCTTCGTTTTGTGCGGATTTGGCAGGCAACGACGGAACGTGCCACAACGGATGTTTGATGATCCCGCAGTAAAGAACGGAACCCGGGAGGAACAACGGCGCAGACGGGAAGGAAAATGGGCCCCCGCAGCGACTCCGGAGGCCCGCGGAAGCCGGTGGCGGCGCGGGCGCTGGTGCGGCGGCGCCGGCGGTCGGAGGCGGCGGCACCCCGCGGGTGTCCAGCGCGACACCCCGCGGGTGCCGCGGGTGCCGCGGGGTTGTCACGCGGCACCCCGCGGGTGTCCAGGGCAACACCCCGCGGGTGCCGCGGGGTTGTCACGCGGTACCCTGCCGATGTCCAGGGCGGCACCCCGCGGGTGTCGCGGGGTTGTCACGCGGCACGTCCGGCTGTCTGGCCGACACCCCGCAGGTGCCGCGGGGGTGTCGCGCGTGGTGGCGGCTTTCCCCCGCGTCGGCCGCTCGGCCGCTCGGCCGAGCCGAGCCGGACCGGCCCTGGCCAGGCCGGGCCGGGCCAACCGGGTCGGACCCGCCCCGGTTCGGGCCAACTAGGGGGGGTCAGGCCGGGTCGGCCCGGGCCCGGACCCCGCGTCTTGGGTCGACTTTCGTTCAAACGCCCGTAACTTGAGCTACAGGCCTCCAAATGACTCGCCGTCAGCGGCAACGCAATCCTTGGAGCGAGTCGGTCGTTTCGGTTTATCGCACTCAAAGTTTCGGAATACTTTGGGTTCGGCTGGGCTGGTTCGTACATGAAACCAATCGGGCCCTCGGAGCGGAAACACTCATATCTTGAGCTACGGACGTCCGATTGACGTGCCGTCAGCTTTGTTAGTTTCCTCTTAGTGAGACGGATCTTTTGGCTCACTCCGCCCGAGGTTTGGACGCAAGTTGAGTACGGTCGGGTTGGTTTTGCCTTAAAAACCAACCGGGCCCCTCAGACGAAAAAGCCAATAACTCTCAGACCGGGCGTCCGATTGACGCACCGTCTTTTGCGTTGAGTTCCTCTTGATGAGACTGAACTTTTGGCATCCTCCACCCGAGTTTTGGATGCAGATGGATAGTGTCCGGGTTGGATCGCACTGAAATCCAATCGGACCCCTGGAACGGAAAAGATGATATTTTTCAGACCAGACGTCTGTTTGACGAACCGTCAGCGGCGTTGGTGATCACGTTGAAAAACGGTCCCTATGAGTATACCCTATGAGTGTTCGGGGTATAGTTGAGTTACTACCGGATTGGTTTGCTCACGAAACCAACCGGGCCCCTGGGACGAAAAGGCTAATAACTCACAGACTGGGCGTCCGATTGACGCGCCGTCTGTTGCGTTGAGACCCCTATGACGAGGTGGTCCTTCGAGATACTTTCTTGCGGGACTTTTTGATACTTGGAGTATCGACCAGTAGCTCGTGGAGCGGACCCTCCCGGAGACGAGCGGGCGGAGCACGGAGACCGTGTAGCTGACTGAGACCCGACGACTGCTGATCGAACGACTCGGTGTGTGACAGAGGTGCGCTTGTTTGTAGCGGCACATGGGAGCGCTTGGTTGTAGCGGCAGACCCACGACAGAGGTGCGCTTGGTTGTAGTGGCAGACCCACGACAGAGGTGCGCTTGGTTGTAGCGGCACATGAGAGCGCTTGGTTGTAGCGGCAGACCCACGACAGAGGTGCGCTTGGTTGTAGCGGCACATGGAAGCGCTTGGTTGTAGCGGCAGACCCACGACAGAGGTCCGTTTGGTTGTAGCGGCACATGGGAGCGCTTGGTGGTAGCGGCTGGCCCGCATTACTCGATTGGTGGAGTACTTCAGCAGTCTTAAGTTAGTGGGCAGTACCTCGGAGTTGTGACAGGACCAATGTACACTCCAGATATGGAGCTCTTCAGCAGTTACGGTTTCGATGATGAAAATCCTGGTTTGAGCTGAGACTTTTGACCTTGTGTTTGCCTCATGATTGAGATAGGTTACTTGATAACTTAGGTATATGTATGGGCATATATCTAAGTAGAGGTTATCTATTGAGATCTTCTTGTGGTTATCTTTGTTGGTTTTAGTGAGACCTTGAGGGTCTCGGGGTCCCTACTGAGTATCGTTATACTCACCCCTGCACGGGCTATGCCCGCACTACGTTGTGTTGGTTGCCGACGACGGACAGCGTTGATCGTGGCTGAGGCTTGCAGAGCAGGACGGTACCTGGAGGTGGACCACTGGGCGGGACGTGCTCGGAGCGGACGGCGGGACCCGAGGAGCATTGGAGCTATCTATACCCACCCTTCAGGTCAGATTTCCAGTGGATAGCTCGGTGTAGCAGGTTTTTACTTTACAGTTGCTGTTTTCCCTTTCGAGTTGTACTTTACTTTCATTTGGGTTTGTATACTGGCCCATTTACTTTTCCGCACTTCATTTGTACTCTGTTTTTACTTAGTGTTTACTTTTCCGCTTGCTTACTCTGTGGTGCTTGTTTACTTTACAAAGGCAATGCCTTCCCTTTTTACCGGGATTTTCGCCTTGGTGCTAGTCGCCAGCCCCTGGCCTATGGAAGGCGGGATTGGGGTAGTCACGTCACGGGCCCCGAGGACGGGTCGTGACATTAGTGTACTCATTATTATTTAGAGATAGAAAATGAAATAAAACATTGATTGACACTGTAGGTCATACATATTCACACTTCTTGTTTCCATTTTCCCATCAGAAATAAAATAACGAAAACTTATTGGTTATAATTTGATAATAATTTTTATTTAATATATTTTATATATATTCAATAATCACAAAATTTTTACCTTCTATTTAATGCATGAACGAATCTCATCACTTCACAAGGTAATAGTTCGTCGAACAAACGAACAAAATAGTCCTATTCCCACAGAATAGAATGTAAAAAAAGAAAATGTGGTATTATGATTCCATAAGTATATTTATATCATAAATATGTTATATAAATATTTTATCCATAATTATAACCATCCATGATAGGTTATAATGAAAAAATTAATGACATCAGTTTGTGAGGCGATACTCTATTGTACATAGGAATGACGATTTAATTTCATAGACCATTTAGTGGAAGTGGATATGATTCTATGTCATTCTCATTTGATAAAAAAATTCTGACAAAAAATATAAATATTATACGACATAATAATTTTGAATAATAATTGAAATAATTTGAAGAATAAATAAGATAAAAATTCACAATAATGAATGTTACATCTTCCTAGGGTAACCTCATATGGTTTTGACCAAAATAATAAAAAATTGATTTTATTACCAAAATAATTATTATATGATAATATTAGGTATGTAATTAAGTGATTATTGATGTTATTTTTCAGGAAAATGGCATTATTTCTGTGAACATGTGAGTGGAGTGAGTGCCCATTTATAATTAAGGATGAGTGTCATTTTGGTAAATACACAAAATTATTCAATAATGGGAGATCACTATCAACTCATGTGGATCCAAAATTGAAAAAGATTTTAATTTATGGTTTCTATTTCCCTTAATAATCTCTTACATAATTAAAAACATATATTTTATACATTTAATTTTTCACCCTGTCTGTTTTACTATGTGTTTCCATTTAAAATTTCCACAACATTAACTGGTTTTTTAAACTTGGTAGTCAATACATTATTAGTAAAACTAAATTATTCATATTATATAATTTACACCTAATAATTCTATATATAATCCAATTTTTTAAATAAAAATTTTATTTTTGAAAAATTAATTTTAGGATAACCACATTTAACAAGAAACCCCCATTTTAACCTTAAACGATGTAATTAAGTTTTAACTGTTTTCACAAACCATTATGGAAAACAATTATGTTGAAAATAATAGATAATAAAAATTATAATGTTATATATTTTTAATATATTCTTAAAAATTCATTTAACATAAGGGAATTTTTTTTATTTATAATTAAACCCACAAGCGCAACGAGAAAGCCTGTTTTTGAAGAGAAAAATATTCAAATGTTTGAGAAGATTCTATATAGAAATTAAATGTTAAATTTATTTACAATGAAATAAATTGGATTAATTGTTACATAATTTTACTAAATTTAAATTAAAAATAATCTAATATGTAATTTAAATTTCTAAATAATTAAATTGAAAAAATCATTTTTCAATTAAAGTCCCATATTTTTCACTATTAATCAAAAAAATAATATTTGTTGAAAGAAAATATAAATTTCATAAAAATTTAAATTTATTAGGATGATCAGAAAAAAAGGTTTATTTTATATGATAAAAGTTAAAAAAGTTTCAAAAATTAATTTTATTATTGGTCTCAAAAATAAATTAAAAGGATTTTTTTTGAGAAAATAGTATTTTTGAAGCATATGATGACATTATTGAATTATATTTATTATTTATATAAATACATTATATTTAGTACTTTAAAATAACTTATTAATATTCATCAATCTATGTTTAACATTGAGGATGTAAGGGTTTTGTTTGAATAATATAAATAATATATCACAGTTTCGTTAAATTTTAGTTTGTAACACAAGT